>OY728163.1:1007101233-1008351233 GCA_963277665.1 Viscum album | reverse complement strand
ATCTCGGAACAAAATCTTCTAATCGTGGTGAAAGATTTCAATATCCCCCATAAAGAACTTCCCCTTTTTGTTTTCTTACCTAAAACCATTCCTTATATCCTGGAGAAATGAAAACATAAAAAGGATGAGCTAAAATACTCAGTAAGGGTAAATATATGGAACATAAAACAATCCATAAACATTTGAATGCAAAAACATAAACATAAAATCTAAACTTCAAAATCTTGAGCAATGAAATTAAACATTGCAGTATGTACGAGATAAATCATAATGGAAAATCAATCATGATAAAATAGAATAGTAATAAAGAATGTAATTTTGTAATACCATTAAGCACTTGATATCAATTCTATAGTATCCATGGCATTGCTTCCAAGACCATCTTAGTGGTCAAGGTCCCTTACTGAATCGAGTTCACTCCTCATTCCAGTCAAGTATCAGTGAACCAGATTAATTTTCCGTTCCAGCCATGTCTATATAATGAGATATAAATCTTTACCCAATTCATTGGAAGGAGATATAGGTCCCACCCATCTCATAGTGAAATCATTCTTACTTGTGCCACAAAATAAACATAAATCATTCATCATAACCCAATGAATAAAATGGGTTTTATAAACAACATCCCATCATAACGTAATCCATATAAAACAAATGGATATCATTTCATCATAAGAAATAAAACCATGTAAATAATAGAGAAATTATATTTGTAACATAATCATACAAAATAATGTTATCTTAGATGGAAAATAGTTTTGACCAAACACTTGAAATGAATTCTTGAGGAAAATATCCTATCTTCTTCAAAATAATTTTATTTTCAAAAAATGCCATGAAATTTTAAAAGAAAAGGAATTTATTGAAAATAATCATTATATTTTGTAGAGGAAATTTCATTGAAATAATTTATTATGAAACTGTAAAAATCCATTCATGCCGTATAAGTTAGAAAAACATTCTTCTCGTACTTTTGCTGGAAAATTCAAAAAGTACCGTAAATGGTAAAAAAAGAAAGATTCCTTCCATAACACAATGTAAAAGTGAAATAGTGGTAAACATGACTTTAAAAATACATGGAAGAATATTAAACACTTTATGAAAAACATTTTTATGGATATGGATGAAAAATATAATCCCAATAAATACATACGAATAAACAATCTCGGATAAGAACGAGATTGGAATAATTATCCATTACCTTTGGTCTGATATGCTTCGTACGAATCCAATCCTCCTGTATAATGATTTAAATAATTTAATTTAATTATTACACACCATATAAATTATTATGAAATCATATATGGTTCATTTAATAATTTATATTACTCGTTCTTTTGTAAATTCTATGTTAAATCAGCGTTTTGGTTAAAATCGTTTTATTTACAGTACATATTTGGAATTATTGTTCTTGATATTATTATTACTTATATGTTTTAATTACTTCTAGAATGTAAATCATGATTTATATATCATATGTATTCTTTATATATATATATATATATATAATAGATAGATAAATGAAATGAAATACATCGTTCATGGAGACGGTAGGTCATACGTACGCATAGATGCGTTTTTCCATTCCTTATTGACTAGAATGGAAGTAAGTAGATGATATATATATATACACATATATAAAGTAGCATAATTATTTCATATATTTCATTATAATTCATTATATATAATTTATAGTCATTCTTGAATGATTAACATGGAGAATGAATATCATCGCGTCATGGAGACGGTATTCCGTACGTACGCACGAGCGATGATATCATTCCCATAATTATTGAATGTAATTGTGGTGGATGATATAACATCACAAAAACATTATGATGTCATAAGAACCATATATAGTTATTATTCACACCATTATACTCATCTATGTAAGGTGGGGGTGGAAAATAGATAACACTACGACGTGGAGACGGTATTCCGTACGTACGTGTGCGCGGTGATTTCATTTTCCCTAGGATGGATAGAAGGTGAAATGGGGTTGTTTAATATTTATAATAAAATTTAAGTATATTAGTGATATTTATGTTATTAATTGATAAATAAAAAACTAAATAATAATATGTTACAGAAGAAAGAAACTTGAAAGAATCGGTAGAAGAGATTACATCTTCTTCGACGCACCTCTTTTAAGATTCCTCTTAATGCACTAGAGTTGGTATTTTTAGGAGATCCAAACCTCTATAATGTTTCTAGGGAAGTTGATAAGGGAAATGGTAAGGGTATGGAGGAGCTTGAAAGCTCAAAATTTTGTAAAGATAAGAGGGAGGAAGTTCCCTTTTATAAGGGAGGAGAAGGGCACTCTATGAAAAAATTAAAATATTATTTCTAATAAAGTCATATTCGGTTTATAATGGATAAAAAGTGACGTATTTAAAATATTAAGTGGGGATGGGTCTAAATACTCTAAAAAAATATATTTTAGACATGTTTAGGTTACTATTTTAACCTTTTCATTTAGATTTAACTCTAAGTTAAGCAATTTAACTTTTACCGTGTCTTCTTGTTTTCTTACACTATATTGTTAATAAACGTACTATAACAAGACAAAAGACCCCAAGTGGTTCATTATTAATATATATAATCTTATTTAAGTCATTTGGCCGCCCCTTATATTTTTATAAATTTAATAACAATTAATAATATAATATTAAAAAAACCATTTTTATGTCAATTTGACACTATTTGGTAATTGATTTTTTTTGAAAATAATAACATCATGATTAGTTCAAAAAAAGTTATTTTAATCAATAATAACATGTCATATTATCCGAAAAAATTAGTGTAACTCATAAAATGTTTCAAATTACATTTATTTGGGTATTTATTACATCAATTATGCTAATATTTCATTAATATGGTAATTATTGCATCATCATTGTGTCATAATTAAATTAAATTATTTAATTTCAAGAAATTATAAATAAAATACCAATATGTATGAAATTTTTTTATCTTTATAATGAATATTTATAGTCGATTTAATATAATGTATAACCCAATATTAAAAATGTTTTAGTTATTAATCATTGATTTTAACTATTGTAACTCTTCTTTAAATAAAATAATAATAAATGTCCTAATCTAATACATGTGGACCTAAATGATAATATTATATTCCTTAGGGTTTTTGGACTAATTACACTTATCCAATAGAATTAGGAAACGTTTTATGGTAACAATAATATCATTTTTACCCTTAATTACCCTATTTACTTTTAATCGTGGTAAATAAAAGTAAAAAAGTTACAAATCACCAAAAATTATTTTTATCTTATTGAACCAAATTCTACTCTTTGATATTAACCATGTCTCTCAGATTTTCAAAATTCTACTCACAGAATCGGTAAAATTATGATTTATGTAAATTTTCAAATGCTCCTAGGAGGTAGGTAAAAGACGGTGAAAAGTTCAATAAAATTTATATATATCTACAATTATTATAAAATGACTCCAATGAATTACATTGAAGTTATATTATTCGTATGTATATATTTTGATCTTAAATAAATTTAAATAATTTATTATTTAAATAAAAAGTAGGTTTTAACCAATATCTCAGTGTTTTTCACTATTCATCAAAAATTGAATGTTTTCAAAAAGAAAATACCCAAAATTTACCCTAGGCTAATTTCGATATACTGAATTCCAAAATGAAGTCCATTTTGAAAGAAAAAATTTATAAAATTTCAAAAACTGGGTATTACTATTCATAACAGCTAGTTTATATAATATTTTAATAATATATCGTTGTTTAGTAAAACTCAGTATTGCGTACAACACACACTATCGTGGAAGGTCGCGATTGCGTATAATTCAATACAAGTTAGGGTTGCGTGTAGTGCAATATTCCTTTGTTTTTTCATATAATATAATCCAACAATATTTCATTTATACATTGAATATATATATATATATATATACTCAATGTTGCATAGAATAACTTCTATCAAACAAACTTGAAATTGTGTGTAACATGATCCAAGATTAGTGTTCTGTATACTGCAAGCTAATACGGTGTTTCATATAGCACAAGATAATCTTGGAGTAGCATATAATAGATGATATCAAAGAAATTAAAAAGAATATATTTTATAAAGTCTAAAGGTGTTACATTCTACCCCCCTTAAAATGAATTTCCCACTAAAAATTCATCATGGTTATAAATCATTTACTACTTGAATGTTTGTTTCATAGAAACCCACATCGTAAAAAGGAATAAAAAACTTAATTTTAAAAACTAATGTATAAAATGTAACTGTTTCCCAAATTAACTTATCCCTTGGTTTCCACATAAGAGAACATAGGTGAAAATATAGATATGGAAGAGAAATCTAACCGTCATGTTCTGACGGAGAGTGGTAGAGAACATGGCTATGAAAAAGACAACAATAAAAAAATCCATAAATCTATGATGATCTAAGCTACCATCTAATTCATCAGATATGAGAGTACTAGGAAAATATTTTTGGGTTTCAATATCATTTCCCTAACATTGATGAACTTTTACATAAAGAGAAATACTTACTTGATTTTAGTGTAATATCATCGTTGGTCATTCCATGAACAATTTCCAATTCATCTATATTTAATGAAATGAATTTGAAATTGTCATTCATGATGTGTTAGCAGATCATGTGATAGAATGATCAGTCATCCCATCTATTTCAATCATAAAACGTTTAGCATAAGTTATTAAATATACATAATTCCATCTATGGTGAGATTAATCGTATATGATTCCCACAATGGACTTATACTTCATCTATCATACCTCATAATAAAATAAAACTAGTTTATACCAACCAGGGACTTCCTGTAGGCCAGTGGTAGGAAATAAAGTCCCGTCACACTTCGGTTGTGGGTTTGATTCCCTCATCCCTGTCTGACGTGATGGATTGTCACCAATCTTACAGGTTGTACTTTTTCTAAAACTATAATATTACAACATTCCAGAAATAATATAAAAAAATTCTAGCCTTAAACAATACTATCTGATGTCCAACTTAATGCATTCCAACCATTAGGCTTATCGAAAATACTTCTCTCCAATGTCATAGTACACAAAAAACAACTACTAGAAATGTCATCTACCATAATTTATCCCCCATATATCATAAGATATATCATGTTGGTCACATTACAAAAATTTTAATTCCATAATCATGTATTCTCCTAAAAAATGAATACACATTGAACCTTAGTGAAAACATGAATATTGTCAAAATTTAACTCTTTCCACATTCCAAAATCCCAAAATTTCTATATACTCAAACCATGATATCACTTTGTCCTTATATCAGTCATGAGATCATTAATAATATCCAAAATATTATTTTCTCTTTATCCATTCATTATGGGCATATCATCATCTTTCCAAACTTATCTGAATAACCTTTCATAGTTATTGGTAACATACAACATATACTTTCAAATATTTTATGAAAAACAATAGTGTAAAAATCATTAGATGTTTATTTATTCCATAGTACCATTAACATAAATCTTGGTAAACATACAATCATTCCACAACCTTATTAAACCATTGACCTTGCTTCATCGTTTTATTCCTCATGACTTCTTTCATCTCATATATCATTTGTACTTTCTTCATCATCATCAACATAGATACCACTCATACGACCATGATGATTTTATTCAAAAGATTTTCTCTTATGGAATTGGTTTTCATAATGCCCATACATTCCACATTTAAAACATTTAATCATTGTTGACGTCATATCAATACAATTATATTTGGCCATGGTGTTAACTAAACCTTTTCCTTGGCACATACACGCTTTGTGTCATTCTTTTACACACCCAAATCATCATCCAGTTCCTTTGAAACATTCTCCTTGATGCCTCTTACCACATGATTTACATGAGGGAAATTGAACTTTCTTTCCTCTATAATAATCATGAAACTCCATCATTCTCTTATTAGCCGAGTCAAGAAACATACCAAAGTTGATATTATTGATCATATTATGAGATTGCGAATTAGGCATAATAACACTGTTTCGCCTTCCAAATCCCATTTCTTTTTGATTCTCTGGAATAATATCATTCTATTGTCCATCACATTCTCCATTTACATGAATATTCCTATTTCCATCCATTTTCTAAAACCCAAAAAGAATAGTGTGTATGGCAAAAATCATGCTAGTAAACCAACATAATAAAGGGGAATACTTTCAATCTATAACATCTTAGGTTTTATCCTAGTTTATTCATGATTTTTATCATAATTATATGACTGTAACCTATACTAATACATACCCTTAGGGATATCCCTAAACATACATTAGAAATATCTCTAGAGATCTCACTTAATGTTTTCACATCCTCGTTTCCAAAGGGTGACTAAACCTTTGCTCTGATTACAATTGTAGAGACCCCAAACATGACGTACATTGAAATTTCATTACTTTTTTGGAATACTTAATACATAACAAAAACAAACACCCAATAACCGTAATAGTTTAGTGTCTTTTAAAACTCAGAACACACTCTTCTAATCGTGGTGAAAGATCATTACTATCTCCCATTACGAACTTCCCCTTATTGTTTTCTTACCTAAAACCATTCCTTATATCCTAGGGATATGAAAACATAAAAACGGTGAGCTCAAATGCTCAGTAAGGGTAAAAATATGGAACATAAAACAATACATAAACATTTGAATGCAAAAACTTGAACATAAAATCTAAACAACAAAATCTTGAGAAATGAAATAAAACATGGAAGTACGTAATGCATAGATCATAATGGAACATCAATCATAATAAAATATCACGGGAATAAGTCATTTAATTATGGAAAACCATTAAGCACTTGATATGATTTCCATAGTAGCCAAGGCATTGCTGCCAAGACTATTTTAGTTGACAAAGTCCCTTATTGAATCGAGTTCACTCCGCGTTCTAGTTCTGTACCATTGAACCAGATTAAAATACCATTCCATCCATGTCTATCTCATGAGATATAAATATTTACCCAATTAATTGGAGGGAGATATAGGTTCCAAGCATCTCATAGTGAAATCATTCATACTTGTACCACAAAATAAACATATATCATTCATCACAACCCAATGAATAAAATGGGTTTCACAAACATCATCCCATCATATAGCAATCCACATAAAACAAATGGATATAATTTCATCAAAAGAAATCAAACCATGTAAATAATAGATACACTATATTTGAAACATAATCATAAAATATAATTTCATCATAGATGGAAAATTGTTTTGAACTAACACTTGAAAAGAATTCTTGGGGAAGATATCCAATCTTCTTCAAAATAATTTTGTTCCCTAAAATGCCAATAAATTTTAAAAGAAAAGGATTTTTTGAAAATAGTCATTAAATTTTGAAGATGAATCTTTATTGAAATAATTCATTATGAAACCGTAAGAATCCATTCATTCCGTATAAGTTAAAAAAACATTCTTCTCGTACTTTTTCCAGAAAGGTCAAAAAGTACCCTATATGGTAAAAAAATGAAATATTCTTTCCATAACACAATGTAAAAGTGAAAGAGAGGTAAACATGACTTTAAAAATACATAGAAGAATAATAAACACTTTATGAAAAACTTTTTTATGGATATGGATGAAAAATATAACCCCAGTAAATATATATGAATAAACAATCTTGGATAAAAACAAGATTGGATTATTTATCCCTTACCTTAGGTCTGATATGCTTCGTATGTATCCGAACCTCTTATATAATGATTTAAATAATGTCATTTACTTATTAAAAAATCACATTAATTTTTATGATATCATATATGGTTCATTTATGACTTTATACTACCTGTTCTTCGGTAAATTCCATGTTAAAGTAGTGTTTTGGGTAAAATCATTTTATTTATCGTACGTGATTAGACATTTTGTTCTTGATATTATTATTAATTATATGTTTCACTTACATACATAATGTAAATCATGATTTATATATCATATATATTCAGTATATATATATATAATAGATAGATAAATGAAATGAAATACACCGTTCATGGAGACGGTAGGCCGTACGTACGCATGAACGTTGTTTTCCTTTCCTTATTGAATTGAATGGAAGTACGTAGATGACATATATATATACACATAAATAAAATAGCATAATTATGTCATATATTTCCTAAATATTCATTATATTTATTTTATATTCATTCTTGAATGGTTAACATGGAGAATGAATCTCATCACGTCGTGGACACGACAATCTGTACGTACGCACGAGCGATGATATCATTCCTATAATTATTTAATTGAATTGTAGTGGATGATATAATTTATAAGAATAATTATGATATCATAATTACCATATATAGTTATTATTTACCCCATTATACCCATCCATTTAAGGTGGTGGTGGAAAAAATTGATTACACCACAGCATGGAGACGGTATTCCGTACGTACGCACGGGCGGTGATTTAATTTTCCGTAGGATGGATAGAAGTTGAAATGGGGTAGTTTCATATTTATAATAACATATCAGTATACTAGTGATACTTTTTTTATTAATTTTTAATGAAACAACTAAATAATAAGAAGTTGAAGAAGAAAGAAACTTGAAAGAATCAGTAGAAGAGATTAACTCTTTTTCGACACACCTTATTTAATCTTCCTCTTAAGGTTCTAGAGTTGGTCTTTTGGGGAGACCAGAACCTCTATAATGTTTCTAGGGAAGTTTATAAGGGAAATGGGGAGGGGTTTTCTGAACTTGAAAGCTCAAAACTATGTAAAGAGAAGAGGGAGGAGAGCCCTTTTATAAGGGAGGAGAGGGGCACTTTAGAAAAAACATAAAATATTATTTTATAATACTGTAATATTCAGTTTATAATGGCTAAAAAGTGACATATTTAAAATATAAAGTGGGGATGGGTCGAAATACTCTCAACCAATAGTTTTTAGACAAGTTTATGTTACTATTTTAACCATATCATTTAGATTTAACTCTAAGTTATGTAATTTAACTTTTATCGTGTGTTCTTGTTTTCTTACACTACATGGTTAATAAACATACTATAACAAACCAAAAGACCCTAAATGGTTCATCATTAATATATATAACCTTATATAAGTCATTTGGCCGCACCTTATATTTTTAGGAATAGAATAACAATTAATAATATAATATTTTATATAAAAACTATTTTATGTTAATTTTTGCACTATTTGGTAATTGATTTCTTTGAAAATTATAACTGAATGATTAGTTCGAAAAAAGATAATTTAATAAATACTAACATGTCATATTAACCTAAAAAATTAGTGGAATTCGTAAAAAGTCTCAAACTACATTTATTTGGGTATTTATTACATCAATTATTTTAATATTTCATTAATAAGGTAATTATTGCATCATCATTGTGTCATAAATAAATTACATTTTATAATGTCTAAAAATTATAAATAAAATACCATTATGCATTAAATCTATTTATATTTCTAATGAATATTTATAGTCTAATTTATATTATGTATAACCTTATATTAAAAATGTTTTAGTAATTAAATATTGATTTTAACTATTTTAACTCTTCTTTAAATAAAAAAATAATAAATTTCCAATCTAATACAAGTGGACCTAAATGATAATATTATAATTATAAAGTTGTTTTGAGTCTAATTAAAATCATACAATATAATTAAGAAATGTGTTAGGGTAAAATTAATATCATTTTTTCCCTTAATTACCATATTTACTTTTAACTGTTGTAAACAAAAGTAAAACGTTACTATTCACCAAAAAATTATTTTTATCTTATTGAACCACATTTTACTCCTTGATATTAACTATGTCTTTCATATTTTTAAAATTACACTCACAGAAGATTTAAAATTATGATTTATGTAAATTTTCAAATGATCCTATGAGGTAGGTAAAAGACAGTGAAAAGTTTAATAAAAATTTTATATATTTTTAATTATTATAAAATGAATCAAATTCCAAACATTGAAATTATATAGTTATTATGTATCTATTTTGACCTAAAATAAATTTATATAAATTATTATTTAAATAAAAAGTCATTTTTAACCAATAACTCAGTGTTTTTTACTATTCATAAAACATGGAATATTTTCAAAAAGAATACCAAAAATTTACACTAGGATAATTTCGATATTCCGAATCCAAAAATGAAGTCCATTTTGAAATATAAAATTTATAAAATTTGAAAAAGTGGGGATTAATATTCATAATGTCTATTTTATATAATATTTTAGTAACATATCATTGTTTAGTGAAACTCAATATTGCGTACGACACACTCTATCGTGGAAGGTCGCAATTGTGTGTAATTCAAGGTATGTCAGGGTTGCGTGTAGTGAAAGATTCCATTTCTAGTGTGTATAATAAAATCCAACCACATTTCATTTATACATTTAATATATATATATATATACACTCAATGTTGCGTAGAATAACTTCCATCAAACGAACTTCAAATTGTGTGTAACATGATTCAAGATTAGTGTTGTGTAAACTGCAAGCTAATATAGTGTACTGTATAGGGTAAGATAATATTGGTGTATCATACAACCAAAGATATGAAATAAATTAAAAAGAATATATTTAATAAAATCTCGGGGTAATACAGTGATTCTGAGACGAGTAGTGGATGATCCCTCCGAATTTACCAAGAAGCATCCACCAGTCTCCCAAAGAGATAAAGTACCAAAAGAGTTATATGATTGGTTTGAATGGATTGAGAGAATCTTAAAATCATGAGGACTCATATAGATTATTATGTGTATTTTTTAATGTATATGGTTGATGGACCAGGAAGACTCAGTATTACATGATAGTGTCGGAAAAGTTAAATGGATGTATTACATATGATTCTTTTAAGAAGATATTTAATCAACATCACTATCCTGCTACATTTTGTGTATAAAATAAAAAAGAGTTTACGACTTTGGATAATCGTGATTGAACCATAACGGAGTACTGCATCATTTTTTGGAGCTTTTACATCTTCCACAAGAACTATTAACAAATAATTTCCTAATATATTGAATGATCGAGATGTAGATGGGCGTTGATATTTAGTATAAAATATTCCCTTTCCCTTTCCATTCATTATGGAGGTATTGGATAATGTATCTTTGGTTGAGGCATACAAATTGAGAAGAAAAAATTTGGTGGAGCATCATTTGGTCCAGCGTTAAGCCACTGTGCTTCTTTGGGTCCAAAAAGGAAGCCCTAGAGTGGTATGTTTTCTATTAGACCAGTTTTTGGAACTTATTTAGGGAATATATGGGTAATTTTTTTACTTTTTAGGAGGATCTCTCAAACCATCAATTATTGTTTACAGGTGCCTGAAACATGTCACTTTTTTGGGTGGTTCGGACATCTAAAATGTTATTGTGACAAGATAACCCAAGGAAGTGAAGCGGGATCCACATTTACTAAGGGGATGTGGGTTCATGTTGATCCTTCCATGACTGGTGGGTATCATTCAAAGGAGAAGGGGGATTACTTGTAGCAATTTTCATATGTGTATATACAGTTGTGTGTGTGCTAGAGGAATCTATAGTATGGCCATATATTGATAGAGATATGGTGTTTATTTTGTCTTATATGTGGGTATATTTTTTTTTTATACTGGGGATATTCATTCATTAATATCATAAATTTTTTTTGAGGTGTTGTGATTGTGTTAAGAGATTATTTTTTTCTTATTGGATCTTTCCACACCATTGGGAAAGTAGTCCAATAAATGTTTCAAGTGCCTCACATATTGGGTGATGATATGAGACATTTATGTCATATGGGAAACCATAGGGATTGATATCAACTTATATGATTTCATTACCGATAAGGATTGGATGATTATTATGGAGCCCTTTATAGAAAATTATTTCCATAAAATATAGTTCTTATCAATTAATAGAGTCACTCGGTTTTTTCAGGGAGATTCTGAACATTGATTTTGAAGGTAAGGGCTTCTTGTTCATTATACATATATAATCTCAAGAAAGATGTCTGAAGTGTTTCTTGGTGAATTTTAAAAGCAGATGGGTGATTAGTTACTCTATGTTGTGTGTTCATACTTGGAGGTCTATCTGCAATATTTTTCCAATTTACCTCCATAGAGAGAGCTCGTGTTAACTATTGACCTTCTCCCCAGAATGATGCCCATTTTTATGCCATTCTATCGAATTCAACATGTTGGTTTGGTAGAACCTAAGGTCCGTAATGACGAATTGGAGGTAAAAGGATTAATGTTTTGTAATGTTTCATTATGGGACTAACCTATACTCTTTGAAAAGGAGGATAATGGGAGCCTTATACTATTTATTATCTATTAAAAGTTGAATTGGGTGACTATTAATAACAATTACCTTTTATCAAGAATTAATTATTTCATAGATCATCTTAGAGGGGCTCATTTATTTCCATGATTGACTATATTTCAGTGTAAAACATGTTGAGGGTCTGAGAAGGTGATATTCCTAAGAATAGAATTCATTGTTGATATGATAATGTCATGTTTTTGGTTATTCCTTCCATTCTTACTAATGTCCTAACTGTATTTATAGCTTTGATGAATAAAATATTTCATTGGTTCATGGAATATTTTTTTGTTTTTTTCATAGATGATATATTGGGGTACTCCATGTCAAAAGAGGAGAATATATACAATTTGGATATCATTATTCGAATCTTGAGAGATCATCTTATGTATCCCAATATTTCCATGTTTGAGTTTTGGATTTTGGATGTGAAGTTTCATGGGAATGTGATATCTAGGAGGGAGACATAGTGGATCCGGAGAAGGTATATAAAGTTATGTCTTATGGGAACCCTAGAAAATGGTTTTATATTTAATGCTTCTTGAGTTTGACAGGTTACTATATAATTTTTTTTTCAGGAATTCTCCAAGATCGCAACATTGATGATAACTTTATCCCATAAGGGTTTAATGTTTTAAAGGATTAGTATGTTTTAAAGATCATTTTAAGAGATCAATCTGAGGTTTTCTTTAGAACCATTTTTGGTTTTTCTAGAACCATTGTTGGGTTATGATGTTTTCTATGATGTTTATGGAACATTTTTGGGTTGTTTCTTGATATAGGGGAATCATGTTTGGGCTTATGTCCCTTTCTTTGTATTCCCTCAGGAGATGATCTACCCTACCCATTATCTTGATTTTGAATTTGTTATTAATTCAATAAAAACATGATGGAACTATATCTTCAATAATCAATTTACATTAAATTTGATAACATAATACATTGAAAAATATTTTTACTCTGAAATATTGAAACAGGATAAAAAAATTCTTTGTTGACTATCTTAAAATCATTAATTTTGATATAATCTATAACCCCATGAAAATAAATGTTGTTGCTGATTCATTTATCATCAATACAATAATAATATGTGAATGAATCAGTTGATAAGTGTTCTCTATTGTGGTTTTTTAATGATATGAGATTAGGATTAATAAAGGGTGTTATACACGTGATATTAACATTACTAATGGTTGACTCATATTTTGATCAATGAGTTTGAAATTATTGAAAAATAGATAACGAGATATTATTCGTAAGTGATATTGAAAATGGTACAGTGACCTCATGTGAGTGGTGCTGACATCCTAGTAGATATTTTTTATTATGGATCAAGCTAGTCGTTTTAGTTTCCTTAATCCAAATGGTACTAGACAATAGAAAATTATCATGTCGGCCCATGCACTATAGGGAAAAAAGATGTACGTCATTATGAGACATCAGTATCGGGTCCTGAGGATGAGGTGTTCAGTTTCACACATTGTATCATGGTGTCTTACTTGTCTGAGTGTTATGGAAGAAAACCAGAGACCTGTAGGGTTGTAGCATCCTTTACATCCTCTGGAATGTATGTTGGATGAGATTTTCATGGACTTTGTTGTTTGCTTACATTGTAATCATAGTGGGAAGTATTCGATTTGAGTGATTTTTTATAGACTCAACAAATCGAACCTTTTCATGGAAATAAATAATATGATTGTTGTGGAATATTTTGGGTACATATATGTTTGGGAGGTTGTGTGATATCTTGGGGTTCCCACTTATGTCAATTCTCATAAGGACTTGAGTTTCACATCATGACTCAATAATGGATTGAAAGAAACAATATTTTCACTGTTAAAGTTTAGCACAATATATCACCCACATAAGGATTTATGTATAGAGAGGGCTATCAAGGTTCATCAGGATATACTATGGGATTGTGTGATTGATTTCCATTGATATTGGGAAAAAAAATTTCCATTAGTTGTGTTTTCTTACAAAAATAGTTAGCAGACATAGACTAAGATGACTCCCTTTGATGTTTATGTGGGTTTCCATGATGATCTCTATTATGTTGTGTAGAGTTGGGAGAGTGATCCATGAATGGGATGAGTGTTTTTTTGGATACCATAGAGGTGGTGTAGTTGATGAAGAGATGTTTCAACACAACAGAAATTCTCCATAAATCTCATGCGGACCATCATTGTTGGATATTTGATTTTGAGGCTGTTAATCATGACGTTATTAATGTTTCAAAAACATTGGGACATCATTGGTAGGGAAAGATGAGTAAATTGTCACTATGGTTTTTGGTCCCCATGGAGATCATTGATCGATTGGAGAGGGTGGACTATTGGTTGCTTTTACCACCTATATTTTCCTTATATACATAACATGAACCATATATACCATTTTATGAGGTATAAACTAGGCCCTTATCATGTAAATAGATGTGTGCATATTGATTTTGATCCCGATACAACATTGGTTGAGAACCCAATTAATAACTTAGATCGCTGGGATATGGTATTTCATAGTAAATTGATCCTACCGGTATAGGTATTGTGGTAGTACAGACTGGATATCCATGAGGTGTAGGACATTTAATTCGTGATGAGGTAGTAGTGGCCCTAACTTTTTCCTATTTTGGATATTGATCTATTTATGGGGGAAGAAATATATTATATTGGGGAGATTGTAACACCACATTACCATTTATGAAGGTATGTTCTACTACATTTTTTGTTTTCCTTTATAGAAAAGAGTTTATTTTTGACCATGAATTCCGATGATACTTATAATATTAATTTCATAGTTTTGTTTTATTTTTCAACAAAATGCTCAGATTGTTTATTGATCAGTGGGAACAGACATGTTGTATGAGTGGAATAAATTCCATGTAATGGGTTCTAGGAAGATGCAATGAAATGGGAACATGGTGTCGATGGTTTATACAAAATTTAATGTTACTCTACATGAATGAATAAAATATGGTTTCTAATAAAAAATGTGATGAGTTTTTCAGCGTATATGGATCGTAAATATTAAATGATGTGTAAATTAGTTACAGATTGTGTGAATGTGATGCTGTTGATTTTTAGACTAATGTACAAATGATATTCTTCCTTATTTACTTGTGAAACACTATTATCCCATCCTAGAATCCTACCAAGGCCATTTTTCGCTATTCATTTATCTCTAGATATTTTCATTCAATGATTGGTATCTCTATCATTCATGGGTGAAACACTATTCGAGGTAGGGATTGGTAATCAGAACATTTTTCATATCAATCCTTTTCATTATCATGTCATATATTATCATAAATGGGACAATCATGTGGTTTCCAATCCATGTTTTCAATGGTAGATGGGTTTTCTGCATCCCTGAGTCGGTGGATCCATCCTAGTGTTCTAATATCTTGAATTGCATGTTCTTCATATTGTTTCCTGGAGATTTGAAATGGAATTTCAAGTGATAAAATTTAAAATGTGTTGGGTTTTTGTTTGATAATGTGTTTTTTATTTTAAAATATAATATTATTTATTTGTAATGGAAAATGGATATTGAAACCTTAAATTAAGATTATATTTTATTTAAATTGGTTTTATAAAAATGTGATATGTTTTTATAATAAAATTGACTAAAATTTCACAATGAGAACCATTGGTGCATAGAGAATGATATAAGTGTAGCCTCCGTGTGTTTGAAATTACTATAAGGTATGCTATTTTATGTCAATGGTATATTAAACTTTTTAGGTATTTCTTCTCCTACTTTATTCCATGTTAGTGTCTTGAGTTTCTAGCATGTATTATCCCATAGGCTATACCCTAGTAGGTAGTTGAATTATTTTTTCTAGTTTTTTTGAATGATAGGTTATTTCATGGATTTTGGATAGAGTGTAAATTTACCTTATGTGTTCTATATTTTTAAAACTCAACATGAAATTAGTTAAAAAATGAAGGACTATTTGAGAATTGTTTTTAAACAGGTTTATTTTTAAAATTCATGTAACATTATTTTGTTCTAAACTAGATTTAGTTCATTATATTTGTTAGAACAAATTTAGATTTAGTTTTTCTATCCAATAGGTATTTATTTATTATACTTTATTTCATCCATTGGGGTAGTTGTATACCTATTTTTGTATGATTCAAGTATAGGGAAGGGAATTCTGCAGCATTTTGGCTTCTCTTAACATCATTGTTCATGTTTGGGGGTGGTATGGAGCTAGCGACTGGTCACATAAAGACTAGTTTGTCTATAATTTTTATTATTTTAGGTCTATAATATTTGGATCAGTTTAATCTACCATGTTTATACTTTTTACTATGGCGGTAAGTCTTTTTTTTCTAATGTTCCGGACATGTTTTGTAATTCTTGTTTTACACCACCTCTTAATGGGATTACTTGGGAGACTGATCTAGTTGACTTGTGTTAGTCTGTTATAAGTTGACTCAGTGTTTAGCCTTGACACATTAATATTATTTTATGTTTTATGTAATTTTCACATCCATATGTTTCCTTGATTCAATCATATTCTATCATTTTTTGATGTTCATGTTTTTGATAATCACCCCTTTAATGTCACCAGGATAATTATCTCGACTAACATATATTACATTCCAGATGTTATTATTTCATTATTTCTTCACTAGTGTTTATATATCATGACCTTATTATGTGAGTCCCTAGGTTATCATGTTCTATTTTATAAGAGAGATGGAATTTGAAGAGAACATTACATATTTTTAAATAATGTTGTTGTATAAATACTTCATGTTATTATGTTGTGTATCTAATTACCCATATATAATTGTACATTATATCTTTTTGGATTGTATTATACATGTCAACATATAATAAATCATTAATTAATGTTTATAAAGGATATGGGTTGTCGTAGGCATTTACCCCTCTCTATTTTTGGATAATAGAGAGTGTATGATTGGAAGGTTTGGACCTGACCTCCCCTCCCCTTATTATATTATTTTAGGTTATTTTGGGTATGATCAAATGGTTTTTATAAATAATATTTTCCTATTATCTTCAACCATTATTCTTTTCTGTATTGACACTACTTTCCACTAATATTTGGTTAGGGATACAATTTCAATTACATCAGATCATATTGTAATTAATGAGACATTATGGGTTATTGGTTGGTTTAGCTAGAAGTGAATCTGAGATGAGGTTTTCACACTTTCAAACTCAATTTTGATGAAGTGACATCCTCATATAAATTTTCATTGGATTTTTTAAAATTTCTGATGAAATGGTCATTCAATCTGTGATATAAATTGGGAACTTTGTGTTGAATATGATTTGGAGAATGTCAAGAGTAGAACACATAATTTTTATTGAGGTTTTAGTGACAAGATGTCTCTATGGGTGTTTTAGGAATTTATACATATTAAAAATAATCTTTTTAGTAAATCTAAATTTCAATAATTAATTTTTTTTCTATTGGCATGAGTTTGGGCCCCTCAAGGATAAACAGTTGGTGGATGGAATTGGATAAGATTATGAAATAGGTTTTGCTGACAAAGGTAAATAGTTAGTTTAAACTAGTTAGTCCTAAAAAACTACCTATGAAACTTATATAGTATGTTATTTGTTCTTGGGAAAGTGTGGGATCACCACTTATGGGATATTACCTATTTATAAATTAAATTTACTATATATTTAAAAATAAATTTTTAATTAAAACTATACCCCTAAAATAAGTAAATAAGCTCATATGACACTATATACTTACTTCATTGAATTTACCCCTCATCCATAAATGGTAGATTCAGGGGCTAAATGTGTTTCCCTAACAAACAAGATCCCCATTTAGGGGTTTTAATGGATTGATAATGAATTATTTTACCTCGGTATGGTACCCTTCACTACCTCCTTATATAAGAGTGTCGTTATATAGATAGATAGACCAATTAGGGCTTTAAGAACCTTCCAATATGTCTTTTGTTCCCTTCACATAGATGAAAGTGTAAGATGATTTCAGATAGATCGAATGGGTCTTTAAATAATTCTTGAGATACCTCATATCCATCAGGTTTGGGGGGTATGGGTTATGTATAGAGTGGTATGTTCCCTTGAGACATTCTTTTCTAAGTGGTTAGACAGTGGACATGATAATTGTGCTATGTTAGTGGAAAAACCATGGTGGTCCATGAGACTATATTGATAATGGGAACCCCGTAAGGGGTCCTATTATTTGATATGGAATATTGGAATATGGTATGGCCCTGATAACTAACATATCCCCAGATGGAGAATCCTATGTCTAAAAAAGGTGACTACGGGTATAACATTAGATCTTGAGTCACTATTTGAGCTGCATAGACTGTAGTGGTAGAGGTAGGTTTCCATGCGACTGACCCTTATTGGTTAACTATTCCATACATTTCATGTTTTATACCCTTATTATGGTTTTAATATTTATTAATATGAAAACACTCTATCAAGTGTTCTACAAACAGCCCCTTGTGGGATGCTATGTGACACTTTGGAAAAATCCCCTTATAGGGAGGTCTATGATACAAATGAAACACTCCTAGTAGGGAGGTCCATGATACAAAATAAAAAATTCCATGTGAGTAGGTATGTAATTTTATTGGTGGGGACTAAATGGATTTGGTGATTAGATAATACTGGTTGTGGGCCTATGATATGTCATGAAATGTGCTCATAGTCGATGATTGTGGGTTCCTTGGTAGGTGTGATTAAGTCTTCCATGATATAAGGGATCAATAATATGGAAAAAATTTATTCTAGGATGGAATATTCTCTGTTTTGTTATTCCATGAAAGAGCTTAACCAAATTCATTATCATTATATATCAGCGTGGTTTATACCTTTGGGTTATTATCATTGTACACTAGGGTTAAGGACACCCCGACTCATTACATGGTTGGAACGGTCATCAAGACATTCTCTAAGATAGATCATCATTCTCAAAATATGGTCTCGTTGATTGGGTTCATTGACCTAATGATTTATATTGATATATTTCATTTATTTATTCATTCTTTTTTGTTTTTATTTATTTTTACCATGTGGCATGCATATATCATTTCAATTTTGGTTATGTACGGGATGATGTTAGTGCAGGCCTATGGAAATTCATACTCACACCCTTCTCGAGCATCCATTTAATTTTTATACCCATAAGGATTCTCACCTAGTTTCATTTATAGATTGGGATGAATTCTATGATCGATGAAGCATGGTATCTCAGTTGTGTATATAGAACTTGTGATGATTTAGGTACTGATGATATAGTAGAATATTTTTTAATATTTCTTAATTTTCTATTTTTATATGTGATTTATCTAGTTTTATTTTGAGCCTGTATGAGTATATTATTTCTTCTACATTTCATATTATTATTTTTTAAATGTTTTATATATCATGTGTACCATAGTCATTTCCATTTTCAATGATTCTTAGTTATTTTATTCAAATAATTATGAAATCAGATACGTTAGGTATAGTCTCCAAACTAGACCTCATTAGATATTTAACGCTAGTTAGTATCCTCTTGTATATGTGGCGTCACACCCATGGTTTCATAGCTTTACAAAATAAGTTATTGGTCATAGTGAGTTATGTTTCTATGGTATAAATTGTTTTCAGAGCATTGTTTTAATTTATCTAACATTTTTTATGGTACAAAAGTAACATATGAATGTGTCAGAGCTGATAATTACCTTGGATGGTGCACCAAGAATACCATTTCCAAGAGGAAATATTTTGTACCTGGGTTGATATTATTGTTCTTCATGTTTTATATGATAATTATATGATTTTTACATTATGTGATTCCCATAATGTTTGGATTTACAATTTGAATCTTATTATTGATTATGTATCTAGTCCCATAAAAGAAATTTCTGTCTCATTAATCACGATTAGGAATGATTGATTGAAATTTAATTTAAGGTTCTCATTGTTTGATTATTATCATTGAAAACATAGGGCCGACTATTTAATGTGTCAATAAAAACTAATAATTTTTTTCCCATACAAGTTCTCAGTGGAATTATACATAGTTGGACCACCTAGTATATATATACATACATATATATATTCATATAATGACCAGTCAAGTTGATCTAAGAAAAGACAATTGAAGATGAGGATTATCGTGTAGTCTCATGCGCACATGAGGTACATCAATCATAGTTGGTCGGTATATGTATTGGATTCCCTTAGGATAAACCCCACATGGTATTTTGGTATTCATGATTAGATACATAAATTTTTAGTGACACCAACTAGATTATTTTCCGATAAATAATAGAATCAAATTCTACATAATTAAAAAAATATAACTATGATTCATGGGATATAGATGACCATATGGTGATGCGGATTGTATAAATATGCCTTTGAGATTTAACAAGGTCATCCATGGGGTAGTCTGATGAGTAGATTCAAGGAGATTATAGTCATAGTTGGAGAGTCTTTGGTGATTATGGAATGTGATTATTGGATGGTACGTGGATATGAAACCATAGAGTGGGTTTTTAGAAACACGAGATGTTGTTGAATGTTTGAGATATAATATTATAGGTCATTTCATTGGTTGTTACCTTTACATGTCATCAGACCTAGGGAAAAGTGGAAGATATGGTTACCCATGGGACATGACTTAGGATATTGGTGAGTTGGTGGATTTTTTATGCTAGGTAACCCGCATGAATGTTCGACCCATGAATGGGAGATTATTATATGTGGGATCATTGGTTGGTTCATTTTGTTAAGATAATGGTATGTGTATAAGCTATTATGTATATTTTATAAGAATTGGGATTCATATGAAGTTAGAGATTTAAATCACCTTGAGTAGTGATTCATTAGGGTATCATAGAAAGAATACTAGTTAATGATGGTTGAGTAACTAACCATGTTGATTCTAGATGTGGTTATGAGAATAGTGAGAGAATGAATATAAATTTTTTTTGGAATGTTCCAAGTTAATGTGAGTTCTTTCGGTTAGAACTTGGAATTGAAATGTTCTTTGATTTTTAAGATGTTTTTTGAGGGTTATCCTCGATATATGATATTGACATGTTGTGAAAATAGCCAATGACACATCTAATGAGGCACGTTTCAATGATGTGGAACTCATTGTATCTTGAGCCAGGTTTCTATAATTGGAATGTGCTAGAGTGTTCTCCAAATAGTTTTCATATTAGATCTAGATAGATCTTAGTATTTATTCATAATATTTCTTATTGATTCCCAAACTTATCATACAAAAATATTACATATTTATTATGAGTATTCAATGAATTAAACTAACAAAAATGGGTTGATTGTCATGGTATAATACCTATGGGAACATTGAAACATAATCACTAGTGAATAAGAGTTCAAACACATATCTAACATAGTTCCTCATTGTTAGGTCAGAATATACAAACATACAAAAGAGGGGGTGGGTTGGTGAATTGTTACTTTTTGAATTATTTTTCAATTCTGCCTCTTGGTGTCGAATAATAACTATCTTGGTCAGAAGTTTTTATGTTCTGTATGAAATTATGAGTAGTCGACAAAAACAGAAATATAGAAAACAACTCTTTATAGTTGTTCTGGGAATAAAGATCCCCTAGTCCACTCCACCAATTACTCTCTCTAATTTTTTGTTAATTTCACTAGTCAGGTCTACATATCTTAAGACCAATCCACAAATGAGTGCAGGAAGTTGAAACCATTATAAAAACAGACTAAAAATAGTGTCATATGGTTCTATAATCAAGAACCGATAAAACAAAACATTGATTGAGAGGCTGGTACTCCACCTCAAGTGAGTAAGAGTTGTCGAAACTCAAAAAAAAATTATACTCATAAAAAAGGGTCCATATTGAACTTTACAGCTGAACAAAAACTCACGGTAAATGGATCCTCTTCTTTAGAAAATATTTTCATCTATAAATAACAGTTCTGACTCAATATGGTTTCAATGCATCATTGAAATAAAAATTGGAATGAATTGAAGAAACATATATACAACAAATACTAAACATTTAATACTTATATCTCCACTGTAGCTTTTTCTGTAAAAAAACTGAGTTTGTTTAATTGTTTCAGATGATCATTAAAATAACTTCAAAGGAATGCAGTTTCAGTCATGAATAGGTGTTTCAATATATGGATCACTATATATGTCAATATATACCATCATATTAATCACAAACACACACACAAACACACACACATATTGAAAAATAACACTGATATAAGTAAAGAATAAAGCATGCCTTTTTAATTCAAATCCATGAAAATCGCATGATTATTCGTAAGAATTCAAATTAATGAGAAGGAGCAGAGTAGTTGTAACAACCCTTAAGAATATGATAGAATTTATCCACTTTTTACAATACTTATAAAAAATCATATCGACATTTGGATCATTCAAAAATGAGCTTTAAATAAGCCAGATATTTTGTAATGATAGTTTCCTAAAACTCCGATAAAAATATAAATTAAAATCATTGATGATGAAAAGTAAAATGTAAGGTTCCTTCATAAAATGAAAAAATAAAAAATTTAGGATTCAACTATGTTTCATTCATTCTATGAATGTATGGTTTACAACCTAAGTTTTATCACAAAATTAAGGTCGATGATCTAAATGTTTGATTCTCAAACGTAAGACTCCAAACTTATTTAGGGTTATTTAACCATACTTATTCTCTTTTTCAAACATAAGTTTTCATCAAAAGTTAAGTTTTTAAATACATAATTTTATTTTACTATTGGGTTGATTAAATATACTCATTGACATGTCATCATAATGTATTATACAAACGTGGGATTTTTTCATTACATTATGTTCTTCAATGTATGGTATGAACTATGTTTCCAAAATATTCTTAAAAGCGTTCAGATCACATTGACGAATAATTCATGTGAATAATAATCTTGAATATAAATCCAAAATAAGTAATATAAAGAATACTATTTTCTAAAATACACTTAATCTAATATAATTATTAAAACAAACAATGGTATTTGTTAGAATCATAATAAATAGGATTTATAGAGTATTTTTGAGAAAATACAAGCCCAATAATCTCCCCTTTTTGAGGATCACAAAACCCAAAAAATTAAGAATAGAATTTAGAATTTTACAAAAAATTGAAATGAAAATAATTTAAAATTTGATTTTATAGAATTATTTTGATAAAAAAATTATGTTGGGTTTCCCCAAATTTCTCCACCTTTATGTGAGATCTAAAAGAATGTCCAAAAAAGGAATAAAACATGGTTAAATTTTCACAGATCTATAAATTAATGTTATAATAATCGGTATAAATAAATAAGTCTAGATTTTGGGCTTCAAAACATAAATATAACAGAATATGAAATAATGTACACAAAAATAAATATAGTGAGATGTTATCAATCAGAAACTGTATAAATACCATAATCAGTTTGACTATGAAACAAGTTTAGTCAACTTAAATGGTTTGTGTACAAAATATTGGGTAGGAGTTGGTTCAGAGAAGGTTCAATAGATTTTTGAGTATCTTCAAACATATCTTTCAACTATTCCATCTATAACCACATTTTCTTCATTAAATTATCCCCCAATTTCATAATTAAAACTCTAGAATCTTGATTGATATTTAAATTCTCAATTAGATTTAATTTCAAAAAGTTATGAAAAACCCTCCTCTTGCATCATAAACTAGTCCAACATTTCTGTGAATATGTTCAGCAGAAATCCCAAACCTAGTTCATTCTATGATAGTTATTCAACTAGAAATTTCTAATTGAAAAATACAAATGATTGAGGGAAACTATTTCCCTTAATATTTTTAATATGATCATTCATATCTAGCATGATATAGGTGATTTCTTGATATCATCAAATCAGATCTGCACCGGTAGTGGGAGTAGAGGTTGATGTACTAGTCTGACCTACAGTTCCCTTGATTGATTCAAATTGTCTCCACAAATTCCACTTTATATTAGAAAATTATGACTTATAAAAACCTTAAGATGTTATCATTCTAATATAATTCTTCATATCTCTCTTGAAAGCATCAAATTCCCTCAAAGAAACTGAATTTTAGGTATGATCCGATATGTTTTTCATTACAACTTATATCTCTTTTTTTATATTGAAATTCCCATTCTAAAACATTTTAAACTACATTATATACACGTAAACATTATTTTATAGGTAGTCGTATATGCCTTCATCTGGATGTTGTGACTGACCAACTTCCACATTTTCTAGAGATATTGAAGGATATTTTTCTATAGAATTTTGCACTGGTTTTTAAAATAAATTTTCACATGAAAAATAAAAACTATCTTGAACTTCTATTTTATCACCAGTTATAAATTTTTTCCTCTCATACATATGATGATAAATAGAGAACAATAAATTCTCAACAATTTCTATAGCCACACTTTGATATCTGATCAACCATTTCTCTTCCTGAACAAATGGTTCTTCCTCCTAGTAAACTGCAAAATCAATACTCTACAGATCTCACATATTGTTTTCAACCTCTTGATCTTCCTCTAGATTGTTCTCTTCTAAATTTACTGACCTGGTAGACTCAGCTAAACCCAACACTGGTTCAATAATATGTGGATCTACTCTTTTCTGTGGTTTTAAAACCAATTCTCTTTTCACATCCACATCGTAGTCTTCTTAATATAATTTTAAAAGTATAAATTTTATTTGGGTTGGCATGCAAAGTGTTTCACCATGGTTTTCACCATTTCTTTCCTTCCAAATTGCACTTTGGTCCCTGTGAGAAAAAGATCTTGATCTTTATTGATCATCTGAACCAACTACAACAAGTTTTCTTTTCACTATACTATAGTACAAAACCAATCTTCCTCAAGGTTATATCATTTACAACATTACTATGATGAAATTTAATTCTATAATCTATTAATACAATCATTCATTTCTAAAAGAATTCAATTAATTATCCTTCCATAAAGGCAAAAAATCATCATATCATATGGTTTAAAGTAGTATAAAAAAATAACTAAACATCTAGCTTGGACAATTCTGCATTATTTTAATCAAAAGTTGAAACATGATATACATGTTTTGATGTATAATCTTCTAAATCTCATCCATTGTAGCAGCAATTCCCATTTGAATAAAATTAACTAATATTATCTTGTGTCCCTTGAGATCCTTGAAAAAAAAACAATAATGTTTGTTGAGAAAAATATAAAAGACATAATGTCATTAGATTTGTAATCCATTTATCCAATATCTCATAGAGTGAAATGAAACTCTCATTCATGAGGATAGTTCAAATTTGAGAAACTTCAATCGGAGAATCCAAAACATTGTTGTCTTCTATTCTAAAAAAACATTATATTCAATATCACCAAAATTATACTGAACATTGTTATAGAAAAATTTTAGTTCTACCTCATAAAAAAATTATGATTTCACCTTTTTGAACATAAATTAAAATACAGGAAAATCTATCTCTTTATTTAGGAGTCGATTTTCCTGATAGATCCATTCCAAATAAACTACTTCTCCCAACAGAATCATTATTCTACAAATTTTATAATGCTTCAGGTTGTTGGCTTCACCTTCATCGTTTCTATTAGTTATTTTTTATTTTTGAGAAATAAAATCCATGAGGTTTTTTGTTTTTTAGGGATTCCAAAGAATACCGAGGTAGGAGATGGTAGATTAAAGTAAATGAGGGTTTTAGTGTTCGAAAATTATTTGAGAGTAAAAAAGGTTTGGTTTTCAAAAAATTTCTAATAGTACATTTTTCCTCATGTCATTATGTAAGATAATCATTAAAAGTTTTGAAAACACATGGAAGTAACAAATTTAAGATTAAATTAACTTATGAATATTTTACAGCAAAAACATTATTAAAACAAATCATATTTAAAGTAATCAATAAATAATGATAACCTAAATAAACTGGAATAAATAAATAAAATAAATAAAATAGATGTTAAAAATTTAAAAATATTAAAAAGATTAAACTTTTAAAAATTAAATAAACATAAACCCCGATAAAAAAATAAAAAAGATACATTTAGATGTGGTTTAGTAAATATATCAGCTAGTTGATATTCAGTATTTTTAAATTCGAAATATATATACTTTTTATGTAGATGATCTCTTATAAAATGAATCTTAACATCAATATATTTAGTTTATAATGACTTATTAGATTTTTTGAAATATTTATAGCAATTTTATTATCACATAAAATAAGATTTATCATAAAATGCAATCCAAAATCCATTATTGTGTATCTCGTCTACAATACATTGGAAAAACAACTCATTGTAGATACATATTCTGCCTCAGCTGTCGATTGGGAAGCTGATTGTTGTTTCTTACTTGACCAGGATACTAAAGACTTTCCCAAAAAAGTGACAGGTTCCCGAGTTAATTTTTCTATCTAATATACAACCTCCAAAAATTGGCATAAAAATATGATATTTAATTAAAATCATATGGTTTTTATAAATAAGAGATTTGGAAGATAGTTTCATTTAAATACCATAAAATATTTTTTGACAGAAATATGATTAGATTCTTTAGGATTTTTTTAAATATATCACATACCCATAATAAAACAGGACATCGAGTCTTGTATTAGTAATATATAATAAACATTCAATCATACCTCTACATAACTTTCTTTCCACTAGTTTGTCATCATCATCCAAATCATGTTTCATATTACAACAAAAGGTATTTCTATATGTATTACTATTCTAATGACAAAAATTTTTCAATAAATCCATACTATATTTACATTGGTTTAAAACATTTCCAAAATCTTTTTTATAAATTTGATGTCATAAAAAATATTCAATTCTCCCATAATACTCATTTTAAATTCATTTTTCATATGTTATGATAAATCATTACAATAATTATTGTTTGTTAAGAAAAACATCTTCAATAAAGTTTTTATCTTATAATATATAAGAACAAGCGGTTTTATTAAAAATACTTGGATCTTACCTTCCAATAGAAAATCTATTTTCAAAAGAAAAGAACACAATATTTAATACGATTCTCTAGGTTCTTTTTTATGTCCACAGAGATCATTAGTAATATTAAAAATAGAATATGGTTTTTGAGAGTATTCAATACCAGGATGCTGTTCAACATAAACATCCTCAAATAAATATCCATTTAAATTAGTCATATTTAACATTCATCTTATATAATTTAATTTTCATATGAGATGCATAAGCTAAAAGAATTATAATTTCGTTTAATCTTGCTAATGGGGAAAACGTTTCATCATAACATATACCTTCTTCCTGATTATATCTTTTAGCTAACTATTATGTTTTTTTCAAGTTATAATCCCTTGATTATCATGTTTATTTCTAAAGACTGACATAGTTCATATAATTAGATAATTTGATGGTCTTTAAACTAATTCTCAAACATCATTCCTTCTTAACTGGTTTTTATCATCTTGCATTTCTAACATCTAACATTAATCTTCTAAGGCTTCATCAAAATATTTACGGTCTAGTTGATATAGAATGATAGAGAATTCAACAATGTTTCATACATTTCTTCTAGTTATTATTCCTATGTATTTTTCTCCAAATATATATTCTGATGGATGATTCTTTAAGGTTGTATAATATATAGGTATGAAAATTTTAGGTTCATTAATAATAATTTCGTCTTAGATACAATGATTTTTATTTTCTGTTATTTTCTAAATCATATATCAGGTTTTCAAGTCTCATATTGTTATAAGAGTCAGTGATTTCATCAGTTTGATTTTTCTCTTTAATAAAAGGTCCAGTTTCATCAAATTCACAAGAACTGATTCTTCAACGATCATTGACTTTTTACTAAATGCTCTATAGGATTTATAGGTACAAGAATATCCTAAAAGTATTCCTTCATCATCTTTTGGATTGAACTTACTAATATTATCCTTACTATTTAGAATATAAACCTTACATCCCATATCAATAATGTACTATAACTTAGGTTTTATGTTATTCTAATGTTCATAAGGATTATTTTCGAAAATAGGTCGAATTAAAACTCTATTCATGATATTGTAGGTTGTTATTACAACTTATGCACATAAGTAGGTAGGAAGACTATATTCATTCATCATAGTCCTTGAGATTTCTCGAATAGTTCTGTTTATTCATTTAATAATTTTATTTTCTTGAGGTATTATTGGTGATGAAAAAGGTATGTTTAATAACCATATTTGAACGAAATAAATTGAATTCAGGATTCAAAAATTATCCACCATGATAAATTCTTAATGAAATTATCTTAAAATATTTTCCATTTTGAAAAATTTTACAGAAACATTCAAAAAGAATAAAATATTCTCTTTTGTGGTTTGAAAATAAATCAAAGTAAATATATATTAATGATAATATAAGACATATGCATATTACTTTCTAAACAAAATTTCTACTCTATATATTCCAAATAAATCCATGTGGATACATTCTACAGGTTTTGATATATGAATTTTATTAAAGGTTTTGAAGGAGGATTTATATTTCTTGACAATTTAGCGTGCATCACAAAATATATCACTACCAAACATAATAATAGCTAAATCAAAAACTAACTGTTTCTTAGATAATTTAGGTAAATAATAAACATTACAATGACGAAGCCTTCTATTCCATATCCAATACTAATTTATCCTTTCATTTAAACAATTCACATTCTGTTTACTAAAATATTTTTTATCCAAGGTATAAAAATTATAAGTTTTAGGTGTTATAAACATAATAAAATTATCTTTAAAAAAATATAATGGGTTTTTAGCAAAATTAACATAATAACCATCATCATAAACATGAGAGATACTTATCAGTTTATGCTCCATCCCTTGTACATATAGTACCTTATTGATTGATATTGTTTTTGGATCTCCAACAATTTCTAGTAAACATATCATTCGTTTGGTTTTATTAAAAAATGATACTAGACCTCCATCTATTTGAGTCAGTGTATTGAAATTTGATGAGTTTACACTCTTATTCATAGAGAAACCACTATCCATATACTATATATCTTTTCTTTTTCTGTGACCAATTTCTTGCAAAGTCAATTTAATAAAGAGTTTGTTTTGGTACCCATATTCTTTTCGGTCCAACAGATTTAGCTCTCCAAGATCAATGAATCATGATCTTCATTGTTTTTCCAGGACTCATGTTTAAATTAGACAATTTATTTGAAATCAGATTCATTTTTAATTCATCTTTTTGACGATTTTATAAAAATAGTTTTTTATATATCCTTATGTTCCAAAACAATTCGAGGTAATTATTATTAATTTAGTAACAAAATAATTCTTATATACTTTGTATTTTTCTCCCTTATATCCTATTCCAAATCTTTTCATTCAAATGAAATTATACCCATAATTTCATTCAAATTATTTTCACATTTTTTAAACAAGAGAGCAACACTTTTGTAAGTTTTTACTTCATCTTGTAATTATTTAATCATATTTTCATGCTGAGCACAACTTTTGAAAGATGAGTTAAATTTTTCAACTAACAATTGATTTAGTTTAAGTAAGGAATATCTTCAACCTAAAATATCATTGTGAATATATATTTAAAGATTTTTTTTTCTTTAATAAGGAGTCATATTTTACTTCTATATTTTGTAGTAGGAATCCAATGTATTATTTGAATAATATGAATAATAATCATTATAACAGGAATAATAGTTATGTAGCTTATCATATTTTTCTATGAAGATCATATTTTAATTCAGATGTGATTCTTCCATTTATGAATTATATTTTGAAGAGATGCTGGAGTCTTTAGAAACACTCACAGTATCCTTCCTTGCACGTTGACATTTTGTTCATAATCAACCATTTTTATATGTCCTTTATGCCTTTTTCATTTCACCTTTTAGCTAGAGAAAATTGGGTCTTATAAAACCTAATTTCTTATATTCATAGATTCTTACATCCATTGAGTCTTTATCATCCCTTTTGAAAGGTTTTCTGAATCATTTTTTCTTCATATAAAACATGGTAATATTTCTAGCTGATCGAGCTAATTCCATTTCTGAATCAGATGTATCTGAATTCCATTCTTCTATGACTTCATTCTTTACTAATTTTCATTTCTTTTGAGATGTTAAAATTAGTTATGTAGTATCCGTTTTCACTAAGACAATGTGATATTCAGCTTCATCTTGAATTTCATCTTCATAAATCATCAGTGTCCCAATTATCTCTCTCATTGTCTGATTTTTGGTAGGTGTTGAATGTCTAATTGCAACTGATATAGCATTATATTTAGTCAATAGTACTCTAAGTAAATTTTAATCTTGATCTGAAAGTATGATAGGATCAATTAAAGCTGTAATATAATTTATAATCATTGTAATCCGTATATTTATCTGAGTTATACATTCTCCATCAATCAGTCAAAATTTATCAAATTTCAGTTTTCATTTTTAAAAACTCATCTGTCATACATTTTCTATTCTATAATAAGAAACTAATTTTCTTTTCCTATTTTATAACCAGTATGAAATTTTGAGACATTTTTGAATTCATTTGGTCCAATCAAAAACATAATAGAATTACTAGCTTTAGAATTCATGTCATAGATAGCCTCTAGAGTAGTAGTCGATGTTGTAGAATTTTTAGGAATTATATAATGAGTAATGATCATGGAGAAGACTTTGAATCCCTGATTCTTAAAATATATAATCATTTGTGATTTCTAGTGTACATAGTTCCCTCCAATGAAATAAGGATAATTAACCATTGATATTCCTCCTCTCTAATGAGTCATTTCCATTTTCCTATAAACCTTATACTTTTAGCTTGTTATAGATTTTTCGAAAATCTTTCATCTGATACCAATTGTTAGGTAGGAATATACAAATATACACAATATGGGGTTGAATTTTGTCTTTTCAAATCCTTTTACAATTATTTATCTTGATGTTGACTAATTATTATACTAATAAGAAGTGTTTATATTCTATAAAAAATGATGAGCAACAGATAAAAACAAAAATATAGAACATGATTGTTAATAGTTGTTCATTGCAAAAAGATCTTCTAGTAAACTCCACTTACTACTTCCTAAATGATTTTGGGTAATTTCACTAGTCCGGTATGTATATAATAAGACCAATCCATAATTAACTGCAGATAGTTGAAACCTTTATAAACAAGAATAAAATTAGAGTCTTATTGTTCAATAAAAGTAAACTGATAAACCATATCTTAGATTAGAAGGGTGACACTCCACGACAATTGAGTAAGAGGACTTGATACTCGAAATTAATATATAATGATAAAAAATGGTTCTGGTTGAACTTTAATGTTTAACAACAACTGATGGAGGAAGGATCAAATTCGTCAGAAAATATTTTCATCAAGAAAGAACAATTCTGATGTGATCTAGTTAATATAGATCTTTGAAAAAAATATCATTGAATAGTATAATCATACTTACAGAAAATACAAAAAATTTAATATGTATATCCCCAACATATCCTTTTCTCTAAAAAATAGATTCTAATTGAATTTTTTAGTAGATCTGTAGATGATCTTCACAATAATGTAGTTTCAATCATGAATACGTGTCACAATATATGGCTCAATATATCTCTAAATTTATATCCTTTTGGGAATCACACAAAAAAACACAGACACACACATATATGTATATATATATAACAATTACACAGACAAATGTAAAGAGGAGAGCATGTATTTTTAATTCGGATCTAAGAAAACCACCTAATTAATCATAAGAATTTAAATTATTGATACAACTCAAATTAGTTATAACATTCCTTAAGAATAGGAGAGAATTTCTCCACATATTATGATTCTTCCAGTTAATCATAATGAGCATTGTATTATTCAAAAATGAGCTGTAAATTGGCACGATATTCAATAATAATTATTTCACGAAACAGTTATAAACACATAAATTGAAATATCTTATGATGAAAAGTCAAACGTATTATTCCTTCACAAAATGAAAAAAATAAAACATTTAGAGTTTAACTACATAGATTTAATTCTCCGAACGTAAGTTTGGAAATGTAATATTAATCACAAAACTAAGGTTGATCATCCATATGGTTTCTTCTCAAATATAAGGTTCTCACTTTCGTAGGGTTCTTTAACCATACATTTTCTCGTTATCATATGTATAGTTTCATCCAAACATAAAGTTATTTATCCATAATATTCTGTCAATATAGGACTAATTAACCATTGGTTCTAGTCATTCAAAATAGAGTATAATACACAAATGGGGTTTGTTATTTACATTTTTTCATCAACATTTGGTGTGAAAAATGTTTCCTGAATACACTTAAGCGCATTCCGAAAACTTTTTCGATTATTCCATGTAAATAACATGATATAGTATAATTCCAAAATAAGGAATATAAAGAATATTAATTTACATAAAAACACTTAATGTAATATCATTAGAAAAACAGACAAGGGTATTAATGAGAATCAAAATAAATAATATTTTTTATAGTATTGTTTATAGAATACATGCCCAACAATCATTAAGAAAACCCATCTTAGATATATTACACATAATAGAAATTATTATAAACAGGGGAATATAACATAAAATTACAGAATATACCATGAGATGGGTTGAACACGGATGATCAGTAAAGGTGAAACAATGAAGATACATATGCATAAAAATAAAATAACTATATAAAAACCTGATCATAACATATAAAAAAACGAACCCTTCATATAGAATATAAAAATATAGAGTGATAAAAAAAATATTGGTAGTTCAAATGACATAAATGACAAGTAAATCAATTAAAAGGATCCAAAAGAGCATAATATTGTCTTAATACATCGAATTGTTTCATACAGAAAGTAATAGATAATCATTTCCATATTAGTCAAGGATATTTTTAAAAAATATTCAGTGGAATGGGATCACTCCAGAAACCATCATAGTGTTCAAGGATCACTCCCATGACAATCATACTTGAAAAAAGTTATATAATGAAATGGGTTCATTCCCCACATTTTTCCTATTTATCTCTTCAATTTTTAATAATAACACAATGAATTTTAGGGAGATATTATTCTTACTCATTATGTAAAGAAAATTAAAAAAATGTGTGTCACCTGATCATAAAAAATTTTATTATATCAGAACCCATGAAAATAAATGTGCTTCATAAAAATTTCAACATATCATTATACATGAATAGAAATAGGTTTAATAAATATCTTATCATATCCTATTTTAATTAAATATATGTCATAACAATTTCATCATCTGATCATAACATAGGGAAAGGAAACGAGTTTCTAAACTATTGTTTCACGGTAGAACTCAAGGATTAGGAGTAAGTTTAATAAGAAACAAGTCATCATAAACATAGAACATTTATAGAAATAATAAATAAGGTATCATTGGATCATATCTCATGTAATGATTTGGTAACATCAAAGGATATAATCTTGGAAGGGAAATGATTTTGAATGTAAAATCACATGGAGAATTTATAATGTAATGTATCTATTCATTGAAAATCATAAATTTAAAATAATAAATTCAAACTGTATTTGGAAATAATTTTTATTAAAAATAACCTTGAAAATTTATAATAGAAGTCATAAAATATCACTTAAAAATTATTATTAGGAAAATTTCCTTTCCACTATAAAATTATTTTTTAAATAGAAAGCATTTTAAGAAAACTATTCTTCAAAAAAACACTAAAAACATAGAAATGAATAATTTAGAATCATTTAAAATTATTTTCTCAAAAATAATATCAATTCTGATTAAAAAATTATTTTTAAAATATAAAGCATCTTCAAAAACATTTTCATCAAAAATTACATTGACAACTCTTTAAGTAACAATTAAAATTTTTTTAAACATTTTTGTGGAAAATATAATATTTTAAAAAAAAATTAATATTAAATAATTCATAAAACATTCTATTAATAATCTTCATTGAAAATAAACAGGAATCATATAAAATGAATATTTTAAAATCATTTAAAACATTTATTGATAATATTATCCTTTTCATATTGAGAAAATATTTTTTTTAAACGTAATTTTTTTAACAGATATCATTTTTGAAAATATCATATGAAGCATATAATAAAATTTTAAAACATATCTCATTAATGAGTGTGGGAAATTTCATTCACAATATACATGTTAAAAAATATCCAACAATATTGTTGGTAAAATCCAAACTGTAGTTTTTGGAAAAAGGACATGAATATTACTTTTAAAACAATTTTTAATAAAATTAAATCGTGGTTAAAATGTATTAAATATATTATTCAGGGAATTATACTAAAAATAATTGTTTCTATAATTCATGGATATGAAGAGAAAAAACTTTATACTAAAGAGATAAATAATGTATAGATTTTTTAATAACATTTTTTGGAATCATGATTACATAATGAGATAAAAATAAAGTGAAGTATGTATTCTAAAGAAAAATTCAATGTAGACAACGAATTATGAGTTTCTTATGATATGGTTTAAAATGTTTCACCATAAGAGGTATAAAGATTCAAAATTTTAAAAAAATATTAGATTATATCATAAAAATCTTACCACTTTGGTAACATTGAATTGAAATCCCCAGAAAGGAATAACATTAAATGAAACATAAAATATAATTAGATAAATAAATTCATTATATTACATATTAATGGGACTTTTTTTACACCTCATGAAATATTATATGGTCATAACATATCTTATGTCCAAAAAAGAAAAATTTAATGAAAACCCCCTTATTACCTTGGTAACAATTAAACCATAAACCCCATGAAAGGGAGATACAAAAAATTTAAATGTAAATAAAAATATTTCATAGTAGAATATTTATAAAATAAATTCTTGGTTTGATAACACATTATAGAAAAAAGAGGTAGTGAATGAGGAGTATATCTCACAATAGTAAAAACATGAGATTAAAATTCCTTACCATATGAATTTCCACCTATCGTACATGATCGAAAAAGCCCATTGGAATCGAAAAATTCAGTTTATTCACTTTTATGGATAAAAAATTATACTACCATTATTTAGAAAACACATTTTGAGTTGAATAAATGATATGTGTCCATTCCTAATGAACAATGATATTTGATTTCCCGTATATGGAAATACTTATAATACTATAAGGGATGGAGATGACATATAAATATTACCCAATATGGGGGTGTGGTGGAAACCACTATTAGGGATAATATATCATTACACATGAGTATATTTCAATTTTAAATCTTCAATTCAACAAATCGTTGAGCCCAAAAAGACATTAATATCAAATTATATGGTTTTCTGATGTTAGGTATCATTTAATCACAAATAAAAATTTAAAAAGTAAATAATTATATATAAAACCTATATATGAACATATATTTCTTTGATTCAACTATGAATTCTTTATTACAAAAAGATAAAACATTTGATGTACAAGAAGGTGAAATCCTAGATTCAAGGGTGAAATAGAAGTAGATGACACTCTCACTGGAGTCACTTAAGTAAAATTCATGAATTCCAAACAAGAGGGGTCCTTTGTGAAGAAATCCCATGAAGGAAAATCATTCCAATCACTAAGAATGATATTAAAAATTATATTTAGAGCCCTTACCCTTTCCAATATTAAGAGTAATTTTACCCCTATGTATAGAAGTAATAATTTTTTTAAAATCTATAATGCAGGTTCTATGTAGAATCCCATTTTTGAAGACCCTATGAGATAATCTCGATTTAAGGATCATATACTAGGAATGATATTCAAAAGTCTGTATGATGAAAAGGAAATACAACCACCGGTCTATTCCCTATCATCACTAACCCCCGTAAAATGGATAGTCCCGACGTAAACATCAATGGCTCAATTAAGTACATTTTTAGTTGTATCTTATATATTGACAATTTCCAGCCCATATAAAACCACGGTCTCTGATAATCCTATACACTCTATGAAATTATATATGTCAACCTACTCCTCTTTTTCCATTTTCCCATTCAATGAGTTGGTACTATACAGTTTGTTTCAATGAGTACATTATGTTGATACAATTATCAAGAAACTTTTGAGACCCCATCACATGAATCTAATTCCATGTTGACCAAGAAAGTTCAGCTATTGTATATGTCTTACACCATCCATTGAACATTCCTATTTTTACTAGTTGTACCCCCAAAATTTAATTAAAATTTATTATAAAATATATGAAAAATATAGGATGCCTCATATTAAATGCACGAGAGGCCTTAGGTTGTAATAATAATATGCCTCATGTAATGATGAATCCATAAAACAGAAATAATGTGAATACACCATTGTGTTAGCCCTAACCAAACCTCAAAAAATATCATGATTCAGGATTCTCATCATGCTTCCAGAAACATGGGAATCTTCCTAGTTAGAGCACCCACCAAACCATAAAATTACAATGAGTTTAGATACTTTTCAGATTTCCATAAATATGGGAATCCTCCTAGGTGTATGACCTAAAAACATCAAATCACCATGAGTCAAGATACTCCTCATAGATAATGAATGATGTGAATCTTTCATGGTTTAATCCCCAACAAATTCTCAAAATTATCATGAGTTTATATAGTTCCCATTCACCTAGAAACATTGGAATCCTCCAAGGTGTACTCCCTACACAAAACTATAAATTAAAAATAGTTGAGATACTCATCATGGTTCTAGAGTCATTAGTATCTTCTTAGATATGATCCCCATACAAATGTCCAAAATTATTGAGATTCAGGATTCCCCTCACGGTTCTAGAAATATGGTTACCTTAATAGGTATAAACCCAAATGAAACCTCTAAATTTACATGATTAACGATTCCCCTCATAGTTTAAGAATCTTGGGAATCCTTCTAGTTGTAAACCCCATACAAACATTAATATTACCATGAGTCATGATACACCTCATGGTTTTAGAAACATGGGCATACTCCAAGGAGTAAAACCTAACCAAAGCTACAAATTACCTATATTTTTGAATCCCATAATGGTTCAAAAATCATGTCCATCCTAATAGGTTTGATCCCAAAAAAACTTCACAAATTATTGTAGGTCATAATTCTTTTTATTCTTCTAAAAACAAGGGAATCTTCTTAGGTGTAAGACACCAACAAAACCCCAAATTACCATGATTTAAGATATCACCATTATCCCAAAATATTGTAATCCTATGAGTTGTATGCTCCAATAAAAACTATAAATTAACATGAGTTGAGACAGTCATCATGGTTCAACAAACATGGGTATCCTTCTAGGTGTAATCCCCAACAAAACATTCAAACCACATGGTATGATGTCTTGTGATGTGACTGGTCATATATTATCTCTTTTTTCTCACACCGACCATGAATCATGTGTGATTTGAGATCCTAGATGATCATCCCATCTAAATTATAACGATTCCATAATTATGGGCCACCTATCAGGTGAAATCATCAACCTACCAAACTATTTGTGATTTGCTTTCTGACAAATTGGTATATATTGGAATACTCCCTGAGGTCCAAAACCAACATTCCAATCCCACCCTAATATTCTCCATGACATATTATTAATATATTCATATCCAAAACATCCACTCCATGTCACCCGAGATTATTCTACATAAGTCTCACAATACCCATGAATTGGAACCATCTTCCTTGTTGTCCTTTACAAATGATGCTAATCTATGAAGTTAAGTACAAGTCAAATAACAATAAACGATATGATGTGTCCAGATAAGTGGGAATAAACTATGTGGGTTTTCATTCCATTCACAACGATTCATTAGAATCCCATATCATGAGCCCGATCCCAAAATCAAAATAATATCCTCCTCTCAAGATAGCAAAAAACTCTAGAGAACCTAACTATCTAGATTTAAAATGATTCGTCATTAAAATAATAATAGAATATGTGGAATCCCTTGAGTAAACATATGATTACATCATACACATGGTCTCAATCATTTCATTAGGACATGGGCCACCATTCCGGAATTGGAATTTTGGAAAGACTAAGGATCACATCATAAATCAAAAATAGATACCCATAATAAGAAATAATTCCAAAAAGAGGGTTCCATAAGACCATCCTCATATCAAATAATCCCATGATATTTATATGGTCTCACTCGGGGAAATCTAAGTTACCACTTATATTTGGAAGGTGGGTCTATATCAACTCAAAACCAACTCAAGCATGAAACTGCATTGGGAACATTCTTGTATAATAAATATAATTTTCATATATATATATATATATATATATTAAATATTAATAAATATAATATATGTATATGTATATATAATTTAATTATGACTACATATTACTTATTTACTAACAATTCATGATAAAATCATGTTTTAGGTAATAAGTTATTGCTTTTCATATACACATTGTTCTCCTATATCCGGTCAGCATACATTGATCAATGGTCCGTCATATCTATAATTTGTACTATGATAGAAATATAATTTATATTTATTATATATTTATTTATAGAAATAAAGAAAACATAGAGTTATAAAATGAAATACATAGTTTAAGGAGAGGGAAGGTTGTACATATGCCTGAATGGTACATCCATTATATCAACAAATGAAATAAAAAAGGATAAATAATATATTACCTTTAAGAATCATTTTTTTAATATATAACACATAAATTTTTTATATTTACCCTTATTACCTTCCATGAAATTTTTTATTTGAAAATGAATTGCATCGCTTCCTAAGGTAGTAGTCTACCGTACTATGATGGAGGGTGTTGTTATCTACCCCATGAAATGGAAAGTAAGAACGTATATGTGAGATCATAATTAGATAATGTTAATTATTTAAAAAATATAGTATTTATTAATTTAATTTAATCTTATATCATCTTATTAAAATATAATTGAAAAACTCATCACATTGGTTTTGGAGAAGGCAAGTTGTCGTATACACGAGCGACATTATTGTTTTAAAGTATGTTTTTAGTTCCCATGGTAGATGTGGTATTATATTTATAAAAATATTAAAATATAATATATTTCATATATATATATATTAAATGAATCATTATATCCATGTGTGATAGGTGATGACGGGAAATGAATATCATTGGCTCGTGAGGCGGTAGTCCTTCACACACATGACTGATAGTTTTTTTACAATATGATCAATGTAGAGATGAATAATATTATAAAATTTTTGTAATAATATATCAGTATATAATAAGTACAATTTTTTCAAAAAATATTTGGAAATTTTTTGATTAAATTTGACGATAATTTTAAATAAATATTATTATTTAAAAACATTACATCTTCTTTAGACAACCTCTTTAATATTAACGAAAAGGATCTAGAGATTATATTTTTTGAATTGATTAAGCAATACAGGATGTGGTCAGGGAATTATGGAAGAAATTTGGATGTGTATTTTCATAACCAAATTGATTTTTATTTGTGAATAAGAGAGGAGAGGGAGAGTTATTTTATAAGTGCTTAAAAGGAAACACTTGTAACTTATGAAAAGAATACTGTGTACCCACATTTTTCACAAGAAAACAGTCTATGAAATGAATCATTGGAAACCCATATATTTTATAGGGTCTAAATGTGTCCCAAAAATAGGTGTTTAAATATTTTCTATGTCTTTTTACCCATAATAATTTTATTTTTACACTTTGTAAACTTGATTGAACCATAACCATGAAAGATAAAATTTACTAATTTTTATAATTATTGTTATGAAAAATTATTTTCAATACATTAGTATATATTAATTTTATTGATTAAAAATACAATAACCATTTTCTAAAATTACATTTAATGAGTTTCTGAAATATAATTAATAATTAATCCCATATACATGAATATAAAGTGGTTTTACAAAGAGAAAATCATCAAAATCTTAACTAGTTTTTAAATCAAAAATCTTAAACTATAAGGAAATTTTCCTTAAAAATCAGCATTTTTTACTATTCATCCAACTATTATTCTTTGCCCAAATTTTTCAAATATTTTTATAAGACAATATTGACATATTTATGTCATAAATTATGTTTATTATTTTCAAATAATGTTTATAAATTTCTGAATAATTAGTTTATTTATTTTGTTCAGAAAAAATCAATAATTGTTTTGAGAACAATGTAATTTTCAAAAAATATATTGGTTTTACAAAAAATAAACTACATTATTATTAATAATTAATATTCATATAAAACCATTATACATAAAATTGGAAATGTGTTTATTCATATTCATTCTACCAATATTATTGGTTATGTCATAATGAACTAGTTAAATTGTAATATAAATAATATATTGTGGTTTGTTACAACATAGTGTCACGTGTAACCAAAGAAATAGAATAAATTAAATTTCCTTAAAAAATATTAATAAAATCTATTTTTTTAGTTATATCACATTAAAATGTATTCTACCTCAAAATTAGTTACTCTTATAAAACATTGAGTATAATTATACCTCATAACATCCTTAGATTCCCACATAGATTCCTCAAGCATATGGTTTTTAACAAAAAAATGGTCTTGTGGTTGAAATTTTTTTTATAATGTTATATGTATGATACATAATTTAAATTGTTATTCCATATAAAAAAGATCATTATTTAGTGGTAAAAACACTGATTTTTGTACCTTTGAGGGTCCGGGTATGTACTTCCTATGTATAGATACATGGAATGAAACATGAAATTTAGATTGTTTTGGTGGAAGCACAAATTGATAGGCTACCATCCGAATATGATTAATAAATTTAAATAGACTAATCTACCTATGTATTATCATTCTTTTATATCAAAATTAAATTTTCCACATTTGGTTGTTCATTGATTATTTTCCACTTCATCACTAGTTCAAAAAAATGAATAATAATTGGTTATTCCTAAAGCACTGACAAATAATATGTTCCATAAGATAATGACAAGTCATTCCTTTTATCTCTAGTAATCATCTTTAAAAAATTGTTAGTAAAGGATATCCAATATGAATACATATTCATATGTTAATTTAAAACATTAATATCTAAAACTACATTAAATGTTCAAAACAATCATTTTATAAATGGTTAAACTTATGGGCCTTCCAAAATTTTATTCTTTTAAATATCTCTAAATTTACCAAAAATAATCTTAACATTAATCTCCCAAATATCATTATGTATCTCCTAATGATCAGATACGAAATATGTGAAACCCAAGATAATATATTATGCTAAATCATGGTGAAAACCTTAATTTAAATTAAACCATAATGAAAAGATATGTGAATACTAATTCCTTAAATAAAAAAAATTATTCTATATATTCCATAATCCAAAAATATTGTAAAACACCATAAAGGATAATATAGACCACTTTTGAACAAATTATTAATAAGTTACATGGTAATAAATATAATCCAATTTTCTTAATCAGTATCAATCAAATCTTTTTGACAACATCCTTATCTCAACATCAATAACATATTAACGGTTATATTTTAGTTTATATGTTGTTTTTTATAAAATAGAATAGTTATATTAAATAAAATTACTCTTTCATCAATACCATTCAACATATTTATTAAAAATAATTAATGAATAAATGGTATAAAAAATATTTAATGATTTCAGGATTTATTTTACATAATTATTGATTTACCATAAAAACATCAATTGTTCTTGTCCCTTAAACCATTAACTATTATTCAACATCTTATACCTTATTACCTCATTCATTTCATATATAATTTTTAGAGTCATCATAATCCAAAAAAAATTGATAAATATGTCACTATGTTGATCCTCTTATTGGGATTTCCCCCTATTACATCAATTTTTATAATTCCTATACATTAAAAATTTATAACATTCAACTATTTAGGATTCATTAGGGGAGGATAATATTAATAAAATTCTATAACTACACATATCATTATTATTTGGAAAACAATTAATTTGTTTACTAATTATACCCACATAAAAAACATTTCGTTACTTTGAGGAATTACCTTGAGTGATTCTTCACACATTCATTTAATATGTGAAATTGAATATTAAATCCTCCATAGTATCCATCACTCAAAATCTAAAAAATACTTGTATTCATTGGTTGTCTTTAGAGTTATTTATGGTGAATTTTGTTAATAATATATTATTATAACTGATTAGGAATAATCACAATATACTTTACTGTAGTAATTATACCATTCATTTTCTCATTTAAACATTATCTATCACATTCAATATTAACTAAGTTCCTTCTGGTTCCTCCCATTGACTAAAACCAAAATTTATAATGTGATAAAAAATTATCATAGTGGGAAACCAAAAATTAATGAAAATCACTTATAAGATGTTTAAAAAAAACTATATATTCTACACATTAAAATATTTTTTTACAAATGGTTATATATGGTCATCATATATTAAAATCTGTCATGATGGTTCACACCCCATTTTTCATTATGTGGTGATCTAGTCTATCTCAATGCCCCCTTTTTGGAGTTATTACACCTAGGTAATAATGTTTCAGAGAAACATCCTCATATAGTATCCATTCATCGATTTAAATTCATGGAAACCACTCTCTCTATCCATTACCAAAATTCTCGTACATTTTCATATACATTGATTCATCATTAGAATTATCATTAGACTTATTATTAAAAATATCCATAGGGATCTCACTAACATTTTACCATCCTATATTCCACGGGTTAACAAATCATATCATATGATATAAACTGTAAACACCCAAACTTATCATATATTTTTAAATATATATTACATATTTTTATATAAATATTCATTACATTACACAAACACATGATGGAGGACGATAAATGTATAGTTCCTTTGGAAACCTGAAAATATAAAAAATAGGTGTATAAGAGTTCTACATCATCTTAAACATAGTTCCTCATAACTAAAAACCTTATTATACATGTCACATGTAATACCCATCATAATATCCTAGGGAAAAACATAAAAAGGATGAGATTATATGGTCATTATGGGTAAAAAAGGGGATACTAAAGCATAACATGATTGTAAGGGTTTGGGATGTTGATCAAATCATTTGAAAACCAAACAATTCATAATAAAGACCATGAGCTTGAGTCACAAAATAAATATTTCCAATTCATAATACATGAATCATAATGAAATCATATATCAAGATCCCTGATAGAATAAAATTATCATAAGACTTTAAATTGTGGCATACACATAAGAATATATAATTATTTCCTTAGTATTAAATGATCTTTTCCAAAGATATCATAGTGTAATGTGTTAAATACAAAAACCATTTTAGTAGTAAATGTTCATTCCAATGACTAAAATTTTGGACAAAGTCTCTTATTAAATTGGCATCACTCCCCATTCAAGTCCTATTTATCTCTTGAGATTTCAATAGTTAACCAATTAATTTGAGGGTGGTATGGGTATAACTAATAACATTATCAAAATAACAAAAATGAGTTCCATGGGACTATAAAAATTAATAATATAATAACCCATTAAATTAAATCGATATCATAAACATTTCATCAATTCATAACCCTTGAAAAGAATTTTTTTTTGTGAACATCATAGCATATCACAGGAAAAATAAATATGATTTATAATAATTTCAAAATAAGTCATGGAATGAAAGAAAATTTTATATGCAATATATCATGTTATAATCCATGGAATAATAATTTTTTTCATAAATTAATTTTCATCACAATATAAACCATTTAGAGAAATAATAAAGATGCTATCAGGGAAATATATCCCTAGTAAATCTCAAGTGACATCAAAGGATGATATCTAAGATGGAATATGGAATTGAATGTAAATTACACATGAAAATGATGTGATGAAAATAACCATTAATTGAAATAAATAATTTTAAAATAATAAATTAATAATTTATTATGGAAATATTTTTTCTTGAAAATTACATTGATAGCATACATAGGATGTTTGAAAATATCATTTAAAACATTTCCTAAGGAAACCCCCAATTCCTCTAAAAAATTAAAATAGAAAAAATTTCCAAAATCAATTTTTATTGAAAATAACCTTGAAAACATATTCTTGAATATTTTATACTAAATTAAAATATTTCGTGATGAACATATTCTTTTCACTTGAATAAAAAAAATTTGAACCAGAAAACATTTTCCAAATCATTTAATCTTAAAATAACATTAAAAACAAATAAAAGAATCATTTTAAAACATTTAAATCATTTATTTAGAAAAATAAGCATTTTTTAAACGAATTATTTATACTTAAAAATTCTTAAATAATTTTTTAAATCCTTTTTAATGAAGATAAACATGAAACTTATAAAGGATTAAAAAAAATCACTTCTAAATTACTTGAGAAAAATATCCCTCCCCACTTGAAAAATATTTATTATAACATAAATTATTTTTAAAATACTTTTCATTGAAAATATAAATAAAAATTTATTATGGAATATTTAATATATTTTTTGGCCACGACATCTAAAAATTACATTCCTAATATACACAATAAAAAATTATTCCTTTTACAATTTTCGCAAAACCCAAATAGGCCTTGTTAGGAAATGATATGAAAATTATTTTTTATGAAAAATAGAATGAATTTTTAAACATGGGTAGAAATTTATTTAATAAATCCATTAGTGAATGTTAAAATATTTTTAGAAAACATTTTTATGTAAGTGGAAGTGTTTTTGACTAATGAGAGACATATACATTGTTTTTTGAGAACCATTTAATTAGAATCATGAGTTCATAAATATTGAAAAATTAAGGGGATACATTTTTTATAAAAAAATTAAAATAGGATTAAAAATATGATTATTTAAATAAATATTGCACAAAATTTTACTATAAGATTCATAAACATACACAATCCTAATAAACAATTACATTGTTTCATATAACTCTTATAACTTTTGAAACACTAAATCATAAGAAAAAAGAGGGGGAAAATTAAATGAAAAATAAAATATTATTTCAAAAAATAAATTCATGGAATTGTATTTTAAATGGTTTTTATATATACCTTATGAATTAATATACCAACATAAAATATCTTTTTCTCAAAAGACGGATATTTATGACAAAATTCCCTATCCACTTTGGTAAAATTTGAACATTAACCCCCAAGAAAGGGATATCCTAATTTGGATAAGTAAATCCCAAGAATTATCAGGATAATTTTTATAGAATAAATTCAGCTAATGAATATACACCACAAAAAAGAAATATATGATGAATATGGAATCTTTCTTACAAAAATAAAAATATGAGATGGAAATCCCTTACCGTAAGTCTTGAATTCCTTTGTTCACATTCAAACCTAAATTATAATAAATATATGTTTATTATTTATCTATTAAAGTAACATAATTATATATATATATATCATACTATACACGTTTTAGTTATGAACATTTTCTTACCAGTTTATTAAAAATTCCATATTAAAATCACATTTTTGTTAATAACTTTGTTTTATGTGTATGTTATGATTTTTTTGGTCATCTTAAATTGATAATGGTTACATAATCTCCAAAAATTTTACCATGCTATTTATTTCATATAAATTCATTGTATATAAATTTACTGTAATGAATAATAGTTAGAGATAAAAATGAAATACAATGTTCGTGGAGATAGTATGCAATGCATATGCATGGTCACTTTTTATATTTATCTAATGGATGAAATTAAGTAAAGATACATTTTATATTAAATTTAATTATCTTTATTATGTAATATATATCAAATATATTAATTAAATTTACCATTTCTACCTTCCTTGTAAATCATTAATGAAAAATTAATCACATCTCTTTCTAAGGTGGTAGTCTGACATGCATATAAACAACAATATTATATCCCCCAAAGAATGGAAAGTAAAAAAGATATATATGATATAATAATTAAATAAGTATAAATATGTTAAATATATAATATTTATTCATTTAATCTATCAGTATTACACTCTTTGTTAAAAAGTTATGAATAACACATCACATCTATTCATAAGGTAATGGTCTTTCGTACACACGGGTGACGTTATTATTTTAATAAGGGTAGCTAGGTAAAATGGAATATGTGGTATTATAATTCTATAGTTTTGATTATATAATTATTTTCATATATAAAACATAAATCCATCATTATATTTATGCATGATAGGTGGTGATGGAAAACGAATAACATCGTCTCGTTCAGTGGTAGTCTGTCATACAGTTGATCGAATGTTTTATTCCCCATATGATTAATGTGTAGAAATATATAGGTTTTAACATTATGTATTATTATTTATTGGATAATTTTGTAAATATTTTTTTATAGTATTAATTTATTTGTATAAGTTTATAGAAGAAGTACAAAAAGATGCTTAGTAAAAAAACATACCTCTTCCTCAGAAAACCTCAATATGTTTAACATAAATGGGCACTAGGATACAACCAAGGACGATATTATTTCTAGAGGTAATAATATAATAAAAAAATATGTATTATCTAAACCAAATATGTTTTTATTTTTTTATAGGGGAGGAGATGGAGTGGCCTCAAATAAATTGAGGTGATAACAGACATAAAATGTTTGAAAATAATAATTCGTAACCATGTTTTTAACATGTGAAAAAGATAAATAATTATTAATTATAGAATTATTATGTTTATATGTTCTAAATATTTTCATAAATAGTATTTTTAACATGGTTAGAGTATATTTTACCCCCTCTCTATTTAGATTTACCACTGATAAACTCTTTTTAACGTTAACATTTGTAATTAATTTATACTAGTTGTAATGATCATTATTCCCAAAAATTAAGTTGATATAATTAAATAATAATTATTATTATTAATTACAATACGTAATCCATTTTTCCAAATTCAATTCAATTAAGTGGAATATTTTTATTTAATCTTAAACCCACAGACAGAATGAAAAAGTGGTTTTTTAAAGAGAAAATCATCTAACATATAAATTGTTTTTATATATACTTTTATTATTAAATTAATTAAATTGATATAAATTTGATATAAATATATATATATATAGTAATTTTAATTTATAAATCATTTAAATAAAAGGTATCCATATAAATATATTAAATGAAACAGAAAATTTCAATAAAAACCAGTATTTTCCATTATTAATGGAAATATTCGTCTCTGGAGAAAATTATCAAATTTTTTAAATAAGATAATTTTTGAATTTTTACTTAAAATGTTAATTTATTTTCATTTAAATGATATTTATATACGTTTCAAAAATTAATAATATTATTTGTTTCATAAAAATTCATTAAAAACTATTTTTTTCCAGAAAAAAGTGTTGTAAAAACATATAAAGACCTTACAAAAAATTGTGATTTTTTATCAATATGTCATCATTATATATAACCATAAAAATTAATTTTTTAAATGTGTTTATTCATATTCTTATGGAATATTTTAATGTGTATTTCATAATAGTTATGTTATATACAAATATAACATGTATATTGTAGTTTGTCACAACTTGATTTTATGTGTAGTGGAAAATGTAAAATCTATTAAATTATTTCCAAAAACATTGTTTTTATAAAACCCTTCGGTGGTACACCATTTTTTGTCAATAAATGATAGACTGTGTTTGAGAAAAGGGATGATTAATATGATGATTCATTTATAGGTATAGTTTCATAGCTTTCAAGTGAATTATAAAATAAAAAATGAATGAGAGAGGTTCCATTATAATGGAATATGTTATAAGGATTGATTTATTAAGGATTTTATAATGTAGTGTAATTATTAGGATGGATGGGCATGGATCAATAGGAACAATGAGTGTTTGATAATGAGACAGGTTCGGGTTTCCCTAATAGTGAGGTATATTTAAAGCCATATATTGGGGAATGATTAATTGGATGATAGAGGGTGTGATATTAATGGTGATTGGATTTTGTTAGTAACCAAATAAGATGTTCCCATGACTTTAGAGTGAGGGATAATTTATTTTTTGGTACTCAGGTATGAGATAGATGGTCACACCCAGTCATTACATTTGGTAATGAATATATTCTGAGCCCTGAATGAAGGACCCTATGTTAGTGGGGTCTATTATACTAGGAAGAGTTATTGGATGGTCTGTATAGAATTGGAATACAATCTAAAATTTAAATTCAAATTTATCTAGAACTACATAAAAATTGGATTATATATTTAAATACATTTATTAAATAGAGACTCATCATTGGTAGTGGTATCAGTATAGTCCCAATGTGATCAATAGGTGATTCATAATTTGAATCATGAGTTCTCAAGTAGATCATGGGGGCAAACTTGATTTTTATATTGGTTTAGGGGTGAAATAGCATTCCTTGAAAATTTTTAGGTGGTGAACCCCAATTTATGAAATGGGATTGGGGTGAACAAGTTTCATCATATGTTTTAAGGGCTGTGAAGAAACAGTCTATGATTATTTAAGGGGTGAATGCATTTCATAAAATGTTTTAGGGGATGGGATCATAGAATTGAACATTTTGAAGTCTCTATGTTGATTGAAAATGATGGCGAAACAATGATAATTTAGTACAGTGGAATTTTAAGATATTATTTGGTAAAACTAGAGGGTTCTAGGATTATTTTGACCATTTGAGGCAATTCCATCATAGGAGGTCATGGACAGTGGATAATCATATTATTAGTTTGGGAATTTGGAATTCGATCCCATACAACCCTCTCATGTGTGTTCTTTTATTTATTTAAATGAGGTGAGACAGAAATAACATTGTGCGGATCATTATACAACAATGATATTTATAATATATGATTCAAATTATGAGGAGCACCTTGGAATACAGAAATAACATTATGAGTTAAGTATTATAGTTGGGAGAAATAAAATAAAAATTATGAGTTTTTCTGTTCCACAATGGTGATCCTAGATAGATGTGTGTGGGTATGCACTGATCCAGTGATTCAAAATTGGTGATGAGTAGTGGATCTTCTTTTCTAAAAAATGGAAAGTCACATTTGGGGCTATTAAATTTGTTTTAAATTAGAATTTGTGGATCTAAAATAGTGGTTTGATAATGATTTCGAAACCCAAGTAGGTCAGACTTTTTGTTTATATAGTTGATGAGAATTTTCTTGGATAAGAATATATATAGTGGGAAATATATAATGCACTGTGTTCAGAAATGCTATTATTTTGGGTGTGAAATTGTTATTTTGATTTATTGGACTATAAATTTTGGGATGCTGAACATTGAAGGATATTATAAAAAATTTAACATCCCAAAATGGCAATTATTAGTGGTTTTACTGCTCGAGTTGATGCCCAGGTGCACAGGTTGATATCAATGAAGCAATGAGGAGCTGTGATACCACACGATTAAAGTACTATCACATTAAATTTGTTAGCAATGGGGTCGCACTATTAATTTTGAGGGAATAAGGGAGAGTCACATCTTCCATGGGAGTTTATGGCCTGAACATTATGTATTTATAATTAAACTATTTAGGTGTTTTTGATAAATTATGGGGGTGAATCAACCACATTTTTATTTTGGATGATGGAGTGAGCATGCGGGGAGGGTCTCAAATAGTCCTCTATCTCCCATTTTTTAAAACATTTGGGTAGATTTAAGGTGTGTTGAAATCTTTTTTGGGTTTGATACTGCTCTAATATTCTTCCATTCTTATTTTCATATAACCACATATTTATTCTCAATTTTAGTTATGTTTTTAATATTGATTCAAACAGACCATTTTGAATTATATTATTTGTGATGGGGATATTTATCAACCTAGATATACGAGAACTCGGGATGTTGTTTTCAGGTTGATAACCACTATTTTTCTACGGGTAGGTCACTAAATAAATCTTCCAATATTTTTATGAAGATTTTAGGAAATAATTTTCCATTTAACCCGTCACAAATACTGGATCATTTTATTGGAATATGACTGAGTGGATTACAGGAGTGGACCATATTTCACGAGGGTTCAACAATATGATTTTTCTTGGTGAGTTTTAGTAATTTATAAAAACATAATTTAAATTATTAAATAATTAAAATAATGATAATTACTTTTTTGGGTATTATTGGCATGATTTTATTTCCATTGATGTACAAGAAGTTTTTTGGATGCACGTGGTCATGATCGGGAGAGATTATATTTGAATTTTATTAAAAGAGAAATGAATTGTTTGATTTAGGCGTTCCTAGAAATTTAATTATATAATTTATGTTGTCAATTTATGATCTTGGGAATATAAAATTTCACCACTGATGGTGTTTCCAATTTTTATTAGTTATATATACTATATAGTTTAAATTAAAATTGTAAATTTAAACTGAACCCCCAAAAAAATTAAACATACATCAAAGCCACTATAGACCTAGTGCACTGGTTTGACACCACATCAGCTGATGGTCGAGGTAATTTCTAAATGACTATCCCTATGCGAATGGATAACTCATGAGTGGTATGATTTTACTGATTTAGACTATTTTTCCCAAGAGGTAGTACAATTTGAAACATCCACATAGATGTTTTTCTTGACTTATATGGAAAATCCAAGTATGAATTAAAGATCCTTGATATGGAATATTTTCACCCATAAACTAGAGGAATGTATCAAGATGATTTTGGGAATCACTATTGGTCTATAAAATAAATCTTGAGATACCGTAGAGACATTAGGATTCGTGGTCATGGGTATGGGGTGAGTGATTTTATCCCCTGATATGTGTATTCATGTGTGGATTGACTGAGAGGGTTCATCCTGTGATTATTAAAGATGAATGTGGATGTCGACTTAGAACCCATGTCTCAGTGTGAGTGACGAATAAAATAATGGATGATTTTGATTGCATGAAGCCAAACTGTTACGATTACTAGTTCTCTATGTGTAATGGGTCATATCCTATGGTTGGTGATCATATTTATTAATATAAAAAGAACATATATGGTGGTTTGGAAAACTTCCCGAGTAGGTAGCTCTATCGTAATAAATAAAATACCAATATAAGGATATATACATTACTAAATAAAAATACCCTTATATGGGATGTACATGATGAAAAATAAAACTACCTTGGAAGGAAGGTGCCTGATAGTATTATTAGGACTTCAATTGATTGGATTCCATGATTATTTTGGCATTGTGAAGAGGATATTTCCTACAACAATCTAGTTTATAGTGTTTGTGGAGTATTTGGCATTCATGGTCGAGCCTCTCACACTATTTGGGTTCAACAACATAGAACCATTGTATACTTGTATAGAGTATTACTTTTGTTTTTATGCATGGATTCATCATTCCCCAGGTCGTTATCATTGTATACCATGGTGGGTTTATCTATTGGGTCATTATCATTATATATATATAGGTATAAGGCCCCCAAAGCTATTATATGGTTGAAATGTTTTTCATATCATTCTAAGAGATACTCCAACACAAGTTGAACGATTAATATTCTATTGGGGTTGCATACATGAGTATCAACAATGGTTTTCTAATTTATTTATTTAGTCTAGAATTTTTTTTATGAAATGGATCTTGTCACATACACATATTAGAACATTAATAGTAATGTATGTGATTGAATTTGTGGTATATTACTGTGTTTTTTACCCAGAAACTTATTTGGTAGCTATTTAATAGGGGAACTCATGAAAAAACATGCAAATTAGTGTTAATTGTATTCCATTATTGATGTTTTAAAATGTTGAAAATACATTTACAGATGTTTCAAAACAAAATTGGGGAAATATGTGTCCCAAAATTTATGACCTTTATAAATTTTGTTAACAAGAAACTCCATATTTACTGAATTTATTCGGAAACATTATAAAATGTAACATCATTTACAATAGTTTGTAATACACATTAATATTTTTATCTAAAAATAATAATAAATAGTTTTTTAAAAATCATTTTATTTGTTTATTTTAAATTTAGAAGTCCTATTCACTAAGCATTCTTTCGCCTCAACCTACGTTTCCCCCACCCCTCCATCTCTTGTGCTTCAACCCCCTCTGCCACTCTTGCAACACCAGAACGAAACTCACCTCAACACACTACCCGCACCACACCCCCTCCTCCCTCCACCTCCTCATTCAATGTTCCCATTCCACTATCCACCTCTCCCCAAACATCACCATACACGGACCTCCACCTTATCTAATGTCACGACCCATCCTCGGGGCCCGTGTCGTGACTACCCCAAGCCTACCTTCCATAGGCCAGGGGCTGGAGACAAGCACCAAAGTGTAAATCCCGATAAACAGGGAAGAAATTTCCTTTGTAATGTAAACAAGCACCTCAGAGTAAGCAAGCATAAAAAGTAAACACTAAGTAAAAACAGAGTACAACTGCAAGTGCGGAAAGTAAGTGGGCCAGAATACAAACTCAAACTGAAAGTAAAGTAGAACTAAAAAGGGAAAATAGCAACTGAAAGGTAAAAGATGCTACGCCAAGCTATCCACTAGAAATCCCACCTGATGGGTGGGTACAGATAGCTCCACTGCACCTCGGGTCCCACCGTCTGCTCCGAGTACGTCCCGCCCAGTGGTCCTCCTCCAGGTACCGTCCTGCTCTACAAGCCTCAACCACGATCAACGCTGTCTGTCGTCTGCAACCAACACAATGTAGTGTGGGCATATCCCATGCAGGGTGAGTATAAGCTACTCAGTAGGGACCCCAAGACCCCCGAGGGTCTCCCAAAATCCACAAAGGATAAATCACAAAGGAAAGATACAATCACGAAGTAACAACCGATACTGCTTAGGTATATGCCCATACATATACCTAAGTCAATAATTCCAATACTCTCCAACCTCCGAGCCCAAGTACAACTCAGTCCACACAGGAAAGTAAAACACAATCCACATAGGAAAGCAAACAGGATTCAGCTCACACAGGTATACTTCTTCAAATGACGATAGAGATGATCAGATGTAGCCACTGATTCATCTAATCCATCAGACCCACAAGGGATCGGAAGGTACAAACCCCTGCAATAGCCCACATAGGATCGATCATGATGTTGGACCCAAAGCTATTGGGAAACTCCTTCTCCATAAAGTACAGTGGTTATGCCGCTACGACTAAGCGCTCCCCTCTTACATTGGACTGCTGTAGTTCTCCACCTATCGGGTAATGTGGGCCTGCTGCTACCACCAAGCGCTCCCCCGTGCCGTTACAACGAAGCGCTCCTCCATCGTGCGTCTGCCGCTACAACCAAGCGCTCAACTGTGCCGCTACAACCAAGTGCACCTCTATCGTGGGTCTGCCGCTACAACCAAGCACTCCCCTGTGCCGCTACAACCAAGCGATCCTCCGCCGTGGGTTAGCCACTACAACCAAGTGCTCCCCTGTGCTGCTACAACCAAGTGCACATCTGTTGTTGGTCTGCTGCTACAACCAAGCGCTCCCCTGTGCCGCTACAACCAAGCGCACCTCTGTCGTGGGTCTGCCGCTACAACCAAGCGCTCCCATGTGCCACTACAACCAAGCGCACCTATGTCGTGGGTCTGCCGCTACAACCAAGTGCTCCCCGCTGGGTTACCCGTAACACACTGAGTCATTCGATCAGCAGTCGCCACGTCTCAACTTGCTCTAGGGTTTCCGCACACAGCATGCTCGTTTCGGGAGGGTCCACTCCATGAGCTAATAGGCCGATGCATCAACTGACATGTATTCTAGAGTTAATGTATCCCAAGATGTACTGTAGTGGTCACTAGAGAAACACGGAGGATTCCCGTATGGTTTTCATCATCGTCGCAGTCGAATCAACTGAGGATCTCTGTACAGTAATTGTTGTCACAGCAGTAGTAGCAGCCAGCCCTAAGGTTCCCGTGCACAGCAAGCTCGTTCGGGAGGGTCCACTCCACGATCCGAGAGGCTGATACATCAACTGAATCAAAGTCCAGAGTTGATGTATCCAAAAGTTCCGTATCGTCAAAAGGAACTCAACGTCGCAGACGGCGCGTCAATCGGACACCCGGTCTGAGAGTTATTGGCTTTTTCGTCCCAGGGGCCTGGTTGGTTTTTAAGGAAAAACCAACCCGACCATACTCCACCTACGACGAAACCTCGGGTGGAGTGAGCCAAAATATTCATCTCACTTAGAGGAATTCAACAAAGTCGACGGCACGTCAATCGGACGTCCGAAGCAGAAGATATGAGTGTTTCTGCTCCGAGGGCCCGGTTGGTTTCATGTACGAACCAACCCGGCCGAACCCAAAGTATTTCAAAACCTTGAGTGCGATATAACTAAACGACCGTCTCAATCCTAGGATCGCATCGCCGCTGATGACGTGTCGTTCAGAGGCACGCAGCTCAAGTTATGAGCGAAAGATCGAAAACATTCAGAGAAGGGGGGGTCTGGGCCCGGGCCGACCCGGCCCGACCCCCCTGCATCGGCCGAACCGGGTCGACCCGACCCGGTCCGGCCCGGCACAGCTCGGCCGAGTGGCCGAGCGAGGGTGCCGCGGGGCACTGCCCCCGTGGGAAGACGGTGTCGCGGCCCCGCGTTGGGCCGCACTGGAATCAAGGGACGCGGCAAAGGCCGCGTCCCGTGCGTGTGAGCCGGACCCGCACAACTGCGGGTCCGCTGGCTGCCGCCGCAACGGCGGCCCTGTCCAGCGGCGCGCCGGCGACCCGCGCCGCCGGAGGCTTCCGCGGGCCACCGGAGTTGCTCCGGTGGTCCGTTTTTCTTCCCGTCTGCGCCGGTGCTCCTCCTGGGTCCCGTTATTCACTGCGGAAACATCGAATCGCCCTTGCGTCACTTTTTGTCGTCGCCCGCCAAATCCGCACAAAAACGAATAACTATGGAGGGTTGTCGAGCCGGGTTCGTTCGGCCCGCACCCTCTGTGTTAGGCGATAACAATCGGGATGAAATAATCAACATATCAAACCACAATTTTAATAAATTAAAATTGTTCTTATGAGACCAGGTTCTTTATTTTTAAAGAAACGTTCACGAGAATATAAAACATTTAAATAAAACCCCTACCTCGTCAAGTCGTCGCAAGCGCATTCTGCGCGGAGTTGATCGCCGCGGAATGAGGAGATCGTCACGTCGCGGAAGGGCATCACGTCGTCGTGGATAGGAGTCGTGTCGTCGTGGAAGGGCGTCACGTCATTGTAGAATACGGTGACGCGTTGACGAACTCTGAAGTTCAAGAACAATATATTTAATTAAAAATATTGAAATCCATGTTGTTGTTTTAATCCACAAAGTAAAAATTAATGAAACGCAATCTCTCACCTCAACGGGTGATCGAAGATTTTCGTTGCGGATGAGGGAACATCGCAGAAGAATTTCATGGGAGAAGAAACGTCGGAATCGTGGCACACAGCGTCGCGTCGTCGATTTTCGCGGGTTCGGCGTTCTTCGTCGGAGGTCGGCGTTCTTCGAGTTCTTCGCGTTCTTCGCATTCTTCGCGAAGGAGGATGAAGAACTCATGGTTTCTGTCAAATCCTCTCAACGAACATTTTTCTAGAAGTCGTGCGTTGGTTTTATTTTATTATTTCGCCAACGGATTGAAAAAAAGGTTCAGAAACGATTAAATTTATTCATAGAGTTAATTCAACAAATAAAACCTCCCAATTAAATGGTGAGTTAAGAATTTAAGAAAACACGTCAGTTGACTTTCATAATGACGGGTTTTCACGGGTGTGTTACTTAGCGAAAAAGAAACGGTGGGGCTCGTGCAGGCCCCACCTCACAAATATCCTACCAAGAGGGTAGGATGTTTTTGGATAGCACCTTATCTGCATCAACTCAGCTTATGCGGCATTAGGTGGCTTTTAAGTGTCATAAGTGAAACAAAAATAAAATTGTCGCACAACATTATTTTATTTCATAACATTAAACCCAAAAATTAAAAACCACAACCGAGTAAAAACAACTCCGAAAGAGGCGTTTCTAATCAAATACAGGCGCTGCGATTCCATCGGTGCCCTCATAATTCGATTGCGGGCACCGGTTCAAAATTTAGAAAAACCCACCGTCTGTTCACTGAACATACCCGAGCCAAACTTCAAAATAAGATTTCGGGCACACCGGGCCTTAGAATCAGGTGCCGTCAGAAACTGCGCTCTTGTAAAATTCCAAAAAAATTTAAGAAAAAAAATTTTCCTTGAAATTTCCAGGTCTTTACATCTAACACTACTCCACATTCTCCCTCCATCTATTCCCATAGAACAACCTTTTTCCCTCATCCTACATGGAATGATATTTTTTTTCTCTTCATTCTCCATGTTTTGGGTCACCAAATGATCCCATTCCAAAACATTTAGGGAAACTTGTTTTGATTCATGCACCTAAACACTCTAATATAATGACCATACCACTCATCTACTTTAATTTATTTATTTTCCATTATTTTAGACTATATAAATATATCAATATATTTGAATATTAATATATATATATATATATAATATTATATATTAATATAAATATATTGACATATATATGTATGTTTATAAATTTTTATAGATATACAATATAGAAAAATTTGGGTGTGTGTTTTTATATATTAAAATATATGAATTTATATATATATATATGATAATATCTGTGTGTGTGTCAGTTTGTAGACATATTTATAATTATAATGATAAACTTTTATTCTTTTATATATTTAAATTAATAGAATTATAATTAGGAATATATATATATATATATAATGTCTTCTATGTATTAAATCACTACAAAAAAGGTCACAAAAATTACCTAATTTTCTTAAACAATTGGCTAAATTTGAAAAACATGTGTGCTTATATATATAAATATTAATGTGTTTGTCTGTATGTGTTTCTATTAATATAGTTATACATTTGTGTATATGTGTGTGTGTGTATCTAATCATATATTTACATCTATGCGGGGAAATGGGAAAAAAATGAAACACACAAATGCATGGAAGAACATGATGTGGCTCGAACTCGAGACCTCATCATGACCCATATGGACATCTAACATTGAACTACACCCAGAGGGATATATATATATATTTGTTAGTGTGTTTTTATATATATATATAAATATTATATTATTTAGATATAGTTTGATGTAATTTCATATATATATATATATATTCATATCGAAAATTAATTAACTGTAATTATAATAGTTTAATTTTTATATATATGTAAATTGTGGAAATTATATTAGTTTATAATAAAAAATTTGTTAAAATAGCGGTAAAATATGAAACTAAATTATTCATGGTTAATCGTGAATGTATTTTAAAATGTAGTGTCTTTTTGTGAAATCATCTCAAAATATGAAATTTCCAATGTTTTCTGAAAAGAGTCGCCAAATAATTTCACCAAATTGTAGTTTATTTTTTTACTGAAACAATTTGTCCCTCACTTGGTTATATATAAAGGTTACACTAAATATTTGGGTTGATCAAGCAAAGTCAATCAGGTATGTAAACAGATTTTTGGATGAGGTATGTCTCGATGATGTAGCACAAATTTTTTATATATTTAGTTTTATTGTTATTCTATGTATGTTATAATCATAGTTATAAATAAAGCATGCATAAAGGTATTTATGATTTGACATTTCATATTATTGTTTTTATATGTTTTATTTATCATACCTAATCATTTTTATTGTGGATTTTTATTGGTCATTTTATTCTAAAAATTGTGTTGTCTGTGATATCGGGTTTACTCTTCCCTCAGTACATATGTTGACCACCATTGATAGTTAGAATCGTTTGGTGTATGGGGAGACATGTCTTTGTGCACATAGTTCCACTAATCTTGTTACTATTCAGAGTGACAAAGTTCATGATGTTACAGCCCTGTAAAATCATTCAATCTAAAAATTTTATTACTTAAAAAAATAGATAGGGGGAAATTTTATCATATTTACAATTGTATTAACATATCACTTCCTAAAATTTATGATGTCTGTAAACTTCTTATACATCATAGTCGGGAGATGATGTCTTCCTGGTTACTTTGGAACTAGATACATGCAATCACATCCCAATGGAATGAATGTGTATTAGTCTTAGTATACCTTGAACATACTCAAATTTCCCATAAATTTGAAAACATACAATATAAAATGTATTTTCACTAATAACGCTAATATTCCCCTTAATATATACCAAAATATCAATCAAATAGAATTTCCTAAGTACCATAGGGAACATAAAAAATAAGAAACTGGGATATCTAATACCTTTTAAGTGTAAGTATACATCAAAATATATCTTGAATAAATTTATTATAATCAATATAATTTGTTAAATAACTAAAATAGATTTCATTTAAACAATTTCATGAACATAACATGCCAGGAATAAATGATTATCATATGATTCCATAAAAATAATCACATGAACTTGAAACCTCACCGTGGATATTCTAATTGAATATGATTATGGACATTAAGAAAAAATCTCATATTGATGGAGTTCATAATGATGGACTTAGGAAACATATTATCAATACCTCGGAGAAGGAATTTTGACCTATGGGTAGAAACCTATCTAATGTGGGCAACTAATATGTCTCATGAGTAATGTTGATGCATCCAGGCGATATCTATAACTAGAACCAACCAATAAAATAATAATAACAATGAATTAAAAGTATGAAATGGGTGAAACATAATCAATATAAACTTTCATATTGAAAAAATCACACATTAAATTTTAATACATACTTTAACCAAATAATTAAAATTATAAACAATCCAATGTAATATAGTTGATGGCAATAAAATTGTTCATATATAGTAAAAATGATCATTAACCATAAAAATAAATTATTTATGCTATAAATATAACATATTTATATTAGATCATAATTTCAAAAAATATTTGATGTCATTACTGAATAGAAATACCCTTAAAATTGTGTTTACAACTTTTTGGAGGAAACTAACCTTTTGACATTCAAAATATTTTGAAATAAAAATGTTCCAAAATTATTTATAAAATAATTTTATTTGAAAATTATATTTTATGGTATGTAATTTATGCTTTAAAATATATTTTCTGTTTTGGAGTATTTTCTTTATCTTTAACACATTAAAACTAATATTCCCCAAACATATTCGATAAAATCAAAACACTTATTATTTGGAATTATATGTTAGATTATATTAAAATAGTTCTTAAAAATTTAATAATCAGTAATGAATTATTTAACATAATTTTTTTTATAATTTTTATAATATTTTTTAACACATTATTAGAAAATAAGGTTTTGTAAGAAAAGAGAAATTTCGAATGAAGAGAGAAATGAATTCAAATATTCGTACAAAATTTCAAAATAAGTTTAGATAACAAAGATAGAAATAATGATTTTATTACCTGAAAATCATGAATAAACATAATAGTGAAATATAATTAGTTTTATAAATTTCAAATAATTCCCTAAATGGAGACTGAAAAAAAACAAAAAATCCAAAAAAATGATGACATATTAAAGTCAACCGTTGACACTTTTGTAACATTCAAATAATATGCTCAATAAAATAAAAAACATCAAATGAAACATCTAACACCATTAATAGAAATATATTCATAATTTAACACATCAAAAGGGTTAATATATACAACACAGATGTGGAAGAAGTCGTGAAAATGACATATGTTTCACAAAAGATAAAGTGAGACAAGAAATCCTTAACTTGAGACCGACATATTTAATAAATGATATATACTATATTATCATAAATATAGGAATATAAAATATATTAAATAAATCTATAAATATAATTCATACTATAGATTATTTACCTATATTGGTTTATCGCATTTTTACAACAATTCCTTATAAAAAACACAATTTTAGGGTATTATAGCTTTGTTTTTCATGTTTATTTTGGTTCTGTAATTTAGGATGTTTTATTTTAATAAAAGTTATGTCTAAAACATAATTTTATAATTGAAATAAATATAATATATATTCAATATATATAGTAATCTATTAATTTAGAGCGACAAAATGGATTAACATGTTCATTGAGACAGTATGTCATACGTTCACATGAACGTTATTTCCATTTTTTCACAATAGATAGATTAAAAAGATAATAAATGTTAATTGGAATTCTAAGAGTCATTATTATGTAATATATATCATTTATATTTATAAAATTCATCCTTTTTATAGTCCATTTAAAAAAAATTAAAAACATTTCATATCGCTACCAACAGGATGTTGTCCACACTTAAGCATAAGCGATGTTATTTATTACCAGTGAATAAATCAGTATGAAGTTAGATATGATATTTTATCTCCAAATGTATTTTAGATTCATTAATATAATATATATTCATTAATTTTACACTTACTACATATCATATAAATCATATGGGAGAAATCATTCACATCGCTCTACGATGTGGTAATCCATCATACACACGAGAAACATTATAGTTTCCCCAAAGAAAGGGAAAGTTAAATTTATATGTGATATAATAATTATAAAAGTAAAATATTTTCATAAATATAATATAAAAATATTTAATCCATCATAATATCCTGACTTGAAATTTGGAAATGGAAAATGAATTACATCGATTCACAAAAAGACAGTGTGCCATAGAGACGATTGAAAAGTTTATTTCCCATTGTATGAAAGTAGAGATGGAACTATGTTATGATGTCAAAATAAATACATTTAATTAAATATGAAATAATTTTGTTATTATATTAACATTGTTTATTATTATTTGAATTATGTGTTTTAATAAATAAAACAAATACACACGTTTAAAATTTTTACCTCTTATCCAGAGATCCTCTTTAAGATTGTAAATAAATATTTATATAATAAATAATTTATCAAAATATTTAAGATATAATGTATAGATTTATTTAAATATTTTATTTTTTCTATGATTTTTCTAATCAATATGGTTTTGAAATTATTAATAGAGGAAGCGATGGGGTGGGCTTTTATAAACGGGGGAGATGACTAACAAAGAATTTTTTAAAATATATTTATACCCACATTTGTATCATTAAAAAATCTTGTGAAATAAAAAATAATCATGGCTTATAAGATATTAGGTTTTAATAGGGCATAAAATAGGCTTTATGTAAGTTTTAGGACATGATTGACACATATCTTCTTAGTTTAACCCCCCAAAAAACCCATTTTTACCTTAATCACATCAATTAATTTTTACTATTTTCATTATTAATTTTGGAAAATAATTTATATTAGAATATTAGATAATATAAATTATAATGATTTTCAATATGTTTTCCATTTTTTTAATATTTAATTTGACGAAATGGATGAATTAAATTTTTTTATTAAACACGTAGGTGCAATGAAAATAGGGTTTCAAAAGAAAAACATTCAAAAGATTATAATATTTTAATATGATCTTTCAATATAAAATTGATTCTAATGAAATAAATTAAATAAATTTTAATATAATATAAATAAATTAACTTTAAAAGTCAATTTAAAATGTAATTTAACTATTTAAATAATTAAAAATAAAAGCAGTTTTCATCAAAAATCATAATTTTTTATTATTCATCAAAAAATTATTATTTTCTAAACATTATCAAAAATTCAACATAATATTTTTTGAATTTCAGATATCAAAAATTATTTATATTTTTTAAAATAATTTTTCAATATTTTCAACTTATTATTTTTAATATTTTCTCCAAACGGCAACTAAACTACCTTTTTGAAAAGTACCGCTTTTCAGAAAATAAGATATTATTATTAAAATGATTCTTATTTTATTCCAAATAAAATATATATTAATTTAATTAATTTTTTAAATCTATATCCCATATAATTTTAGTAATTCATTTATTACTATTCGATCCCTCAGACTAAATGTCTATGGTAAAATATTCGTGTTTACATAGTAATATTTTATTAGGGTATCATGTTTCATTCAAACCCAAAAAAACAAGAATTGAAAGCTAAAAAAGTTAATGAATGAATTTAAAAATAAATAAATCATAAATTATTTGGTTGTTACATTTGCGTCATGGAATTTTGTTTGATGTCTTATATTTGATCAAATATGATGTTCCTCTTTCAAAATAACTCACTATAACACTATACTCTCTTAAATAAATTGATTCCTTATAATTTAATATATATCTCAATAGTCAAGGGATTGAAAAATTATGATGACATTATTAACATCCAATAAAATTAGAAGGGTTAATAAAAAACTCTTGATAAGTATGGAATGTTAGTATATAGGTTATTTGGAATAAAACATACAAGGTTTCTAAATAAGAGAACATTGGTGGAAAGTGAATCTATTAAAATGCAATAAAAAAATAACACCCATGGATTAATAGAGAGTGATATATATCATTTATCAAAAGGAATTTAATGATATAGAATATCTATTTAATTTAGTGAAATAAAACATTGATAAGTTAAAAGGACCATTTAATTCATTTATAATTAATGTATTCAGATATTTTCTTTCCAAAATCCATATCATTGTTTTGAATAATTCCTCTATAATATATATTGAGATAATAAGAAAATATAGTTACTTATTATATTATAATTTCATAGGAACAATTTTATCCTTTAGATGTGCTTAGATAATTTATTAATTTTTCTCTTACTCTATGAAATGAATATCTTATCTGAGTTTTTATTCCTAAAGAACAAAATTTAACATTTAATATACCATTAGCTCATTAAAATAATGAATATACAGCCACATGATCTATAGATATTTTTCATTATAAAAATTATATTCTAATTTTAGACAATAATACCCAAAATTTAAATTAATCCACTTTATGAATAGTTAATCATAATACTCGCCAAAAATATGTTTTTCCAAATTCAAAGTCAAAAATTTTAGAAGGGTTGTTAAAAAAGAAACATTATATTCCCCATACAATATGATATATCTTTTAATTTAAAATTAAAAATATTTTATTACATATATCACAATAATACATTAATGAAAACATGAATGTTTCCAAAAATAAATTATCATGCTCTCAAATATATTCCATAAATAAAAAATTGTAATATTCATGAAGATAACATAAATTGATAAATAATTTCAATATTAAAAATAAAATCCATTGAAAATATACGTATCATTAATATAAAAACAACATCCTCTAATTTAGGGTTTTTCGCTCAATCATGTTTTTGTCACAAAAATAACCTTACATTAGAATCACTTTTTTGGGTTATGATTGTAATTCATTTTATGATTTGAAACCTTTAAAGGAATGGTACTAAAGTAGAGTTTATATACCGTTCATGATAATTACACCCATAAAAAAACTGATAAAATTTACTTATGACATAATTCTAGAATCAAAGAACATGTACATTTTTCATTCTACTTCATTTAATGTAATAATATAAACTTGAAATTGGACTCTTAGATTATTCTAATGTATATTCCCTTAATACTTGGGGAATATTTTATAATTGTTCCCCATAAACAAATACCTAAATTTTTTCACATAAAAGGACTCATTCATACACTTTAATTAAAATGCATGATGGACATTCTCTCTACACTTGATGAAAATAATCATTCCCATCTAGCATGTACCATTGCATTTCTAATCTATTTTTTCTCAATCATCCCCTATTTGTCTTACTTCCCTTTAAATACATAATACATAGAATATTATTTTTCAATTATGATAGAAAATGATACAATGTTCTTATATAATGAGAATATTTTAGAAACTAGTTTCTTTAAAAAAATTTCTTAATCTCATTAAGGAAATGATCATTCATAATATTTAGATTACATGCATTGATATAAATCACATTAAATATACTTTGATCAATTTAAAAATTATTTCATACAATCTATTATATCATAACATTAAGTGTCATTATGTATATAACAAAAACTAGGGAAATAATTAACTAAAAATGAAAAATTAATCATGGTAAATATCATGATCAAAAACATGGTTTTTCTAGAAGGATTCCAAATCAAAAAATAAATTTTATATCCTTTATAATGGTACGTAAATAAAATGAGAATTTACTATATAATATACCACAATATTAGAATCTATTCCAAAATCAGATCAATATATTTTATTTGTATATGGAAGTTTTTCAACAAAAACAACATTATATATGTTACAAAATATATATATGTTATCCTTTAATTATAAAGAAACATAAATTAAGTTAAATGGTTATAATCGAATATATATGTTTTTCTAAAATATAATTCCCAAGAATTCAACTTATCCTCCTCTTATACTAATAGTCTAAAACCGTACACTAGTAGCCCAGAGCCGGTGTCCACTTTATTACATTGGCACTATATATAAGAATCACATCATGAAGAATATAATAATTTATCAGTCATGGTAAACTATATATGTAACATCCCAAGTAAGTAATTAATAATATATTTTCTTATCTATGTATATTTATTAAATATATAGTGTTTTAAAGACTTAAAATGAGAATAAATCCAATCTTAATCATAGAATTCTCTAACATTTTTAAAAGATTGTTTTACTGGCTTTTGATGGAAAACCATTTTTAAAAAAAACTTTTGACAATTATAAAATCTCTATTTGTCAAAATAAACTTATTATTTATGATTAGGACATTGAAATTTACCTTGAGTTAATTTTTGGTATTTTTTGACAATGTTCATTTTTTATGAATAGTGAAAATTACAGCATTTTACATCAAAACTGCTTTTTCATATAATTTAATTATATGGTTATATTATCTTTTTAATTGGTCATAAAGTTTAATTAGAATACATTTTTACCATTTAATCCAATGGTGTTCATTATAATTAATTTCACTTTGGAATTGGGCATAAACAGGTGCCAAACATTTCATATATATTGTTTCAAAAAAACCCGCTATTTTTTTGACAACAGGAATTATTTTTAAATTAATTATTTAAATTTATGTGTTTGGAATTTGGTAAAATTGATTCTATATTTGGAGTCATAATGTCCAAATTACATAATTAATACTATTTTGTTTTTGGACAATATGAATAGTAATGACGGTAATTATCATTAATTATCTTGATTAATTAGTAATGAGGTAGTTAAGGATAATAAAATAATATTATAATAATAAAAAATGAGCCCAACATGTGTCTTAATTCTACTGGTTGTGTCTTCGAAGACCATTTCATGCCATGAGCCAAACTTTGGGACCCCATGGAATCACTTTTTGGGGAAAGTGCCACTTTATCATTTTAATTTTAAAGAAAGGAGGATATCACTAAAGAATGTATCACCTGAGTAAGAAAAATTAGTTTTGTCTATGTAAATGATCTCTTAGACTATAATTATTAATTGTAAAGATAAAAAGATTTTATACATCATAGGATTTTTTTCATATTATTTAGACATTAAATATATTACTTTATTCAAGACATCATGATGGTGCAGCGATTACCTCATTAATGAACAATTTAAATAAAATGAAAAGATAATGTAAAATATAAGACTTACACTTGTCAAAGACCTATTGTATGAGTATATTTATAACACTTATCACCTTATCCAAGAAATATATCAATGTGCGACCTTTAAAATCTGAATGTCATGTTAATATAAAGTAACATTTCTTGAATTTCTAAGAGTGGCCCTCCTCCCTCTAATAAAAGGCCCCCACCTCTACCACCTTACCCACACCTCTCAAGCCATTGGATCGGAAATGATCTGCTCATTTTATCTCTCCACATCCTTATATTAATCCTAGAAAGCTTACCTTAGGTATAAATATCTTCAAGAAACCTTTTTTGGTTCAAACTAAGAGGAGTTACCCGATTAAAAGGTAATATCTTCACATGTGTTCTTTTGTTTTATTTTGATTCTCCAACCCCCTAAACTCTTATTTTTCTTTTATTTTGTAACAAAACAGTATCTAAAATATACTATGATGTTGTTATGAGAAGTATTTGATTTACACTTACACACACTCCTGTCTAATTGTTAGAGAACATATTGTTTTTGTGGATGACGAATTTATGATTCACGAAACGATGATTGTTCAATATTCTATTAACACCTTTCATGGTGGATATTAATATGTAACTCTATTTATATATGATATATATTATGTTTATGTTTTCCTTATTCTCTTTAATTTATCATTTATGGCATACCTTATGGTTTCCATTATGGGTAAACGCGATATCTTCATTTTAGGAAGTGTGGACTACCGCCCCCTCAAAGTGATTTGATTCGTTAATTCCATATGTGGGATGTATAAAGGATGGAGTTAATGATATTATGTATGATATTATTCTGGAATTATAATATACCTTTATATCATTATGATTTCAATCCATTAAATATGAAATACAAATGAAAGTAGCGTTCATGCATACGTACAACTTACTGTCTCCATGAACGGAGCATTTCATTTCTTACCTCTAAATGTTATGTAATATTATAAATGCATGTATTTACTGGATATGTATGATATATATGATATCTAAATCATGAATATAATCTAGATATAATGGATATTTTATCACATGAACAACTTGTAATTATAAGGAGTTTTTTTACTCAAGTACCAATGATCGACAAAACGACCATTATTAACATAAATAATTACATAGTGTTCATAACATGGTAATAAGTGATATAAAAGTAATAATTAACTTGAAAAAGGTTCTTATGAATGTATAAATTAACTCAAGTTTATTATTCAGGAAATAAAAGAATGATTGAGTCAAGTCGGACAAGAGGTAAGGGACATCGTCTCAATCTCCTTCCATTGATGCATTTTTTGTTTTATACAAAAATTTATTTTATACGGTGTATAAACATCTTTTACTTCTGCATCTATTCAAAAGGATTCTTTTTTTATATGAAGCATTTTACTAAACAAAAACAGTAAAGTTTTATTCGTACGTATGCGGCGACAACGACTTCTCCGCCACTGTGACCATTATTTGAGTATTGGCTTCCTCTACAAGACATAACTTTTTTTTAATTGTAAAAATAAATACAATGATTTAATTTTCATTTATTTTGGTATTGAAAATGGGTTTCATAATGTTTTTATAATATCAATGAGTTGTATTGATATATTGTGATTGAAATGTGGAAAGGTTTTTTTTTCTTTTATGCATGTTTTATGTGATACAATTATGTTATCGTTCTTGGGAATTGGTATGAATATGGGTGGTTCCATGATAAACTAAGGGCGGGTTAGCCCGATATAGCTCTCCAATTCATTGGGTAATGTGAAGGGGTTAAATTTTAAGGTTTCTTCGAAGAGAATTAGAAAATATAATGTGATGGGTATTCAAAACGTAACCATGAGTGTTACTCCCTACATAAGAATGTTATGAATGCCTCAAGTTACCTTTATGTCTTATGATTTATATGATTTACTCATGATTTGATGAGGTATCTTAAAGTGCATATGTTTTATGAGTAAATTATGATTTCATCAATTCTTTTGTATACATGGACTAATGTTTTAATTCCGTATTTTTATATACCTTACTGAACTTTTTATGCTCATCCCAAGTTTTTGAAATGTTTTTCACAGGTCTAGGGAAAGGTACATGATGTGCTGATAGTGTCAAGAAAGAATCCATGTTTTATTTTAAATATGTTTTCGTTGATGGGAAAATGATTTCTATCTTTTATATGACCACATTGTTTAAATGTGGAATGTAGTGCATGATTTATGATCTAATTTTCTAAATCTCTAAACCTGAAAATATCCTCAATGTGTATTCTTTAAATAACTCAAGATTAAGTATGGTTTAAGGATGGGGCCTTATAAATGGTATCAGAGGTCGGATTAGATAGCTTTAGGAGTTATAATTCTATTAAATTATTATCCAAAAATATTTTTTTATTGTAAAATTGAAATGATATAGAATTTTAAGATTACCATGTTTCTTCATCTAAGAAATGTTTGTTCATAATGGTTTTCCATAGAGGAAATAGTGAAGTAGTGCTAGGAAGGCATACAGAAGGAAATGACCTTTCGAATCAACATCCTGAGATGGTCGGAATTGGAACTGAATAGTTTGTTGCAATAATGGCGCAGTTGACTCAAGGGATAAATGGTGGTGGTATCCATGCACGAGATCTACCAGATCAACTGCAGAGGAACATGTTAGTTGTGGAACATTTCATGAGGCATCATCCCCCATCATTCAGAGGATCCTCTAACCCTCTGCTACCTGAAGGGTGGATTAAATCACTGGAGAATATTTTCAATGTCATGGGGTGTTCAGACAATCAAAAGGTTAGTCTTTCAATTTACCCATTGAAGGGTGAAGTAAATCAGTGGTGGTCGATGGTTAAAAATATCAAGGACGCTGATGAGATTGATGCTCTCGAATGGGATGAATTCAATGGTATGTTTCTTGATAAGTATTTTCCTAAGGCTGTTTGACTTATGATGGAAAAGAATTTCTTGAAATTGATTCAATAGGTCGACTTAGTGGCTGCTTATGAAGAAAGTTTCACTCGATTGCCAAGGTATTCTTCAAATTTTATTTGATACCATGATATTAAAATCAATTGTTTTTACTCGGGATTAAAGCCAAAATATCAAAGGGCTTTAGCTTCTCGCGAGTTCAAGATTTATGAAAATCTTGTTCGATGTGCTGAGAAGGTGGAAATAGTGTTTGCCGACTATGAAGTGTTCTGTAACAACCAACAGAAAAAGAGACTGAGGTGGCAGGAGAAAGGGAAGAATTCTTCAAAAAGGTCTGATGGTATGAAAACTAATTCTCTAGTTTGTGATAAATGTGGTAAAAAGCATGCTGGGGAATGTCTTTTGAATTCAAGAATGTATTAATGATGTGGTAATATCGGACATAAGGCTCGTGATCGCACTGAAAAAGATCAAGGTGATGGTAAGATCAAATTTGATTTGTAGTTAGTGAATTTTTTAAGTGAAATGAGATGGGTCATTATGCAAATGAGTGTCCGAAAAAGAGCTCAGGTGATGGGAAGAAGTTAGACTACAAGTAGAGAGGGGTGGTGTAATCCTTTTCAACTACATCAGCAGATGTTGGGCCATCAAATAATGTGGTATCAGGTGCATTGTTTGTTTTTCATATTATTCCAGTGTGTTGTTTGATTCAGGGTCTACACATTCTTTCATCTCAGAAAACTTTTCTAGTAAAATGGGAATACTATCTCATGAAATAACTCCTGAGCTTGTGGTAAAAACACCTGGGGGAAATGTTGAGGCTAAAATAATTTATAAGAATATTCCTATCCTTATTTGTGGAAAGAAACTACATTAAAACCATATTGTTTTACCTCTAGTATAGTTTGATGTTATCCTGGGTATGGATTGGATCTCTGTTTACCATGCTAATATTGATTGTAGAGATAAAGAAGTTTTTTTTAGAAAGAATTTCATTTTGTGTACAAGAATAAACCCTTACTGTTGATAACATATCAAGATGCTAAGAAACTTGTAAAATATGGAAATGAATGTTACCTTTCACATATTATTGAAAACAAAGGAATTGTTCAGATTAACGATGTGCCAGTGGTAAATGATTATTCTAATGTTTTTCCTGATGAGTTGCCTGGAATAATACCAGATCAGGAAGTTGAATTTACTATTGACTTAGTTCCTGATGCTAAGTTAATTTCAAAACCCCCTTATCGAATGGCTCAAATTGAACTTTTAGATTTGAAGTAGGAATTGCAAGATTTATTAGAGAAATGTTTCATTCGACCTAGCACATCACCATGGGGTTCTCTTGTTTTTTTGTTAAAAAGAAAGATGGTTAAATGAGAATTTTCATTGATTATAGAGCCTTGAATAACATCACTATTAAGAACAAATATCCTTTCCCTCATATCGATGAATTGTTTGATCAGCTCTAGGGAGCTCAGTATTTTTCAATGATTGGCCACTGATCGGGGTTCCATCAGTTGAAGGTAAAGGAAACATATATTCCGAAGACCACATTTCGTACAATAGATGTCCATTATGAATTTGTAGTAATGCATTTTGGGCTAACCAATGCACCTTTTGCATTCATGGCCCTTATGAATAGAATTTTCCATGAGTTCTTGGATAATTTTGTGGTTGTTTTCATTAATGATATTTTGGTGTTTTCTAAATGTAAAGTGGAGAATGAAAGACATTTAAGGGTTATTTTGAAAACCATAAAAGAAAATAAATTGTATGGGAAATTCATCAAATGTGAGTTTTGGTTGCAACAAATTTCTTCCCTTGGTTATATTGTTTCTAAAGATGGAATAACTATTTATCTTACAAAAACAAAGGTTGTAGAAGAATGTTCAAGACCCACAAATGTAACTGAGATTCGTAGGTTTCTTGGTTTGATAGGCTATTACCGAAGGTTTTTTAGAAATTATTCCCGGTTATCAATTCCAATGACTAAGCTAACACGTAACGGTGTTACGTTTATCTGGACAAAAGAATGTGATGATTGTTTTTAGGAACTGAAATGAATATTGGTGAATGCTCCAGTTTTGGCACTACCTTCCCGGAATGCGGAGTTTGTTATCTATAATTATGCTTCATTGAAAGGACTTGGTTGTGTCCTAATGCATAATGATCAGGTAATTACTTATGATTCACGTCAGTTGAAAACTCATGAGGTAAATTACCTGACACATGATTTGGAATTAGCTGATGGTGTTCTCGCTTTAAAAATTTGGTGTCATCATTTGAATGGTGTAATGTGTGAAATATATACTGATCACAAAATTTTAATGTATATATTCACTCAAAAAGAATTGAACATGAGACAGAGTACATTCCTAGAATTAATTAAGGATTTTGATTGTACAATTCATTACCATCCGGTTAAAGTAAATAATGTGGCCGATGCTTTGAGTCAAAAAAGTAATGCTTCATTAACAATGTTCCATTAGAAACGTGATCCTTTAGATAAGGATTTGATGAAGCATGGAATATAAGTTGTTAGTGTAGGATTTTCTTCTGTTTTGTTTCAGCTATCACTGAAATATTCTCTATCATACAGAATTTAATAATCACAGAAGCAAGACAGAAAGTTACAGAAAAAGTTAGAGCTGGTTCAGAAAGGTAAGTTTCCTAAATTAAACATTGATAATGACTGTGTTTTGAGATTTGGGAATAGATAGTGTGTGCCTTGTGATTCACATTTGAAGAGAGATTTGTTATGTGAAGCTCATAGTTCTCCGTTTTCAGTTCATCCAGGCAGTACTAATATGTATAGAGTTCTTCGGGAGTATTACTGGTTGGACGGAATGAAAAGAGATATTGCTGATTTTTTTATGAATTGTTTGACTTGTCAATAGGTTAAAGTAGAGAGATGGTTACCAAAAGGGACACTTCAGCCTTTACCTGTTCCATAGTGGAAATGGGAGAATATATCCATGGACTTTTTTGTGGGATTTTCGAAGACACCTTGAGGTAATAATGAAATCTGGATTATTGTTAATCGCTTGACTAAATTGATCATTTCCTTTCTATACGAGATACTTTTTCCCTAGATCAACTTAGTTGTTTGTGTCATAAAGATATAGTCGGGTTACATGGAGTTCCCCTTATCATTGTATTTGATCATGATCCCAGGTTTACTTCTAACCTTTAGAAAGGCCTTCAGAAGTCGTTGGATACTGAATTAAATTTTTGTACAGCTTTTCATCCTCAATCAGATGGGCAGTCAGAATGAACGATTCAGACGTTGGAGGATATTCTACATGCTTGTTCGATGGATTATCAGGGAAGTTGGGACAAACATCATTCTTTGGTTGAGTTTTCTTATAATAACAGTTTTCATTCTAGTATACAGATTGCACTATTTGAGGCATTATATGGGAAGCGGTGTCGAACTCCAGATTTTCGGGATGAAGTAGGTGAAAGGAAGTCGATGGGACCAGAATTGGTAGAAGAGTTGGCAGAAAATGTTTAGCTGATACAGAAACATATGAGAATAGCTCAGATTAGGAAGAAAAGTTATGCGGACAACAGGAGGAAGGATCTCTCTTTTGAGGTCGGCCATCATGTTTTTCTAAAAGTATCAACATGGAAAAGTGTGATGCGATTTGGTAAGAAAGGAAAGATGAGTCCAAGGTTCATTGGACCATATGAAATACTAGAGATTGTTGGATCAGTTGCATAAAAAGTGGCTTTACCTCTGAGTTTATCTCAGGTACACAATTTTTTTCATGTTTCAATGTTAAGGAAATATATGCCAGATCTATCTCATGTTATGAGTCTAGAGGTAGTTCAGCTGAAACAGAATATATCTTATAAGGAACATCCATTCCAGATTCTTGACCATAGGGAGCAAGTGTTGTGTAATAAGGTGATTCATCAAGTAAAGGTTTTGTGGAAAAATGACATGAGTGAAGGGGGAACATGGGAATCTAAAAATGGATTGAGGGATAAATACCCCCACTTTTTCGATAAGTAAATAAATTACGGGGACACAATTTTCTAAATGGGGGAAGGATGTAACATCCCATGTAAGTAATAAATAATATATTTTATTATGTATGTCTATTTATGAATTAGATAGTGTTTTAAATACTTAAAATGAGAATAAATCCAATCATAAGCATAGAATTCTCTAATATTTTTAAAAGATTATTTTACTACCTTTTGACGGAAAACAATTTTTACATCAAACTTTTGAAAATTTTAAAAGCTCTATTTGTCCGAATAAACACATTCTTTATGATGGGTACATTGAAATTTACCTTGGGTAAATTTTCGGTGTTTTTATGACAATGTTAATTTTTAATGAATAGTGAAAAATTCTGCAATTTACATCAAAAATGCTTTTTCATCTAATTTAATTATATGGTTAGATTATATTTTTAATTTGTCTTACAGTGTAATTAGAATATATTTTTACCATTTAATCCAATGGTGGTCATTATAATTAATTTCACTTTGGAATTGGGCATAAACAAGTTCAAAACTTTTCATAGATTTTGTTTTAAAAAACCTGCTAATTGTTTTGACAACGAGAATTATTTTTAAATTAATTATTGAAATTTCTATTTTTGGAATTTGGTAAAATGGATTTCATATTTGGAATCATAAGGTCCAAATTATGTAAAGAAGACACTTTTATTTTTCTATATTATAAATAGTAACGATGGTAATTATCTTTAATTATCTTGATTAATTAATAATCGGGTAGTTAGGGATAATAAAATAATATCATAATAATAAAAAATAACCCCAACATGTGTCCTAATGCTACTTTTTGTGTCATTGATGACCATGGGATGTCGTTTTCCAATCTTTGGGACCCCATGGAATCACTTTTTGGTGAACGTGACACTTTATCATTTTATTTTTAATGAAAGGAGAATATCACTAAAGATTATATCACCCGATTAGAACATTTTTATTTCTTTCTTTGTAAATGATCACTTAGACTATGAATATTCACTGGAAAGAAGAAAATATTTCACACATCATAGATTTTTTTTATAATTTATAGACATTAAATAAATTAATTTATTTATGACATCATGATGATGCAGCGATTATCTCATTAATGAATGATTTAAATAAAATGAAAAGATAACGTCAAATATATGTATTACACTTGTCAAAGACCTATTTGATGTGTATATTTATAACCCTTATCACCTTATCCTAGAAATATATTAATGTGGGGCCTTTAAAATCCCAAACTCGTTTTAATATAAAGTAACATTTCTTGAATTTCCAAGAGTGCCCCTCCTCCCTCTTATAAAAGTCCCCCACATCTACCACCATACCCACACCTCTCAAGCCATTGGCTCAGCCATGATCTGATCATTTTGTCTCCTTGAATCCCTCTATTCCTCATAGTAACCTTACCTTAGGCACAAAACACTTCAAGAGACCCTTTTGGTTCAAACTAAGAGCAGTTACCCGATTTAATGGTAATGTCTTCACATGTGTTATTTTGTTTTATTTTTCTTCTCCAACCCCTAAACTATACTTATTACTTTTTTAGCAACAAAAGTATATCCAGTATACTAGGATGTTGTTATGAGATGTATTTTTTATGCACTTACACAGACTCCCGTCTAATGGTTAAATAACATACTGTTTCTATGGATGGCGAATTTATTCCTCACAAAATAATGATTGTTCAATATTCTTTTAACACCATTAATGGTGTCCATTAAGATGTAACTATATTTATATATGATATATATTATTTTTATGGTTTCTTTATTCTTATGTATTTTTCAATTATGGCATACCTTATGGTTTCCATTATGGATAAACGCGATATCTTCATTTTAGGAAGTGCATACTACCACCCCCTCAAAGTGATTTGATTCATTAATACCATATATGGGACGTATAAAGGATGGAGCTAATGATATTATTATATCATATTATACTGGAATTATAATATACCGTTACATCATTATGATTTAACTCCATTAAAAAAGAAATATAAATGAAAGTAGCGTTCATGCGTACGTACGGCTTTCAATCTCCATGAACGGTGCATTTCATTTCTCACCTCTAAATGTTATGTAATATTATAAATGCATGTATATACTGGATATATATGATATTTATGATATCTAATTCATGAATATAATTCTGGATATAATGGATATTTTACCACATGAACAACTTGTAATTATAAGGATTTTATTTTTGACTCAAGTACCAATGATCGACAAAACGACCGTTACTAACTTAAATAATTACATAGTGTTTATAACATGGTAATAAGTGATATGAAAGGAATAATGAACTTGAAAAAGGTTATTAATCAAGTAGAAATTAACTGAAGTTTATTATTCATGAGATTAAAGAACGATCGAGTCAAGTTGGGCATGAGGTAAGGGACTTCGTCTCAATCTCCTTTCATCGAGGTATATTATGTTTTAAACACAACATTGTTTTATATGGTGTATAAACCCCTTTGAAATATTCATCTATTCAAAAGGAATATTTTATTATATGAATGGTATTACTAAAATAAAAAAGGAATGTTTTTTGTCATACGTATGCGGCGAGAACGACTCCTCCGCCGCCGTGACCATTATTTGAGTTTCGGCTTCCTCTACAAGCCATAACATTTTTAAAAAATAAAAAAATAAATACCATGTTTTAATTTTCATTTATTTTGGTATTTAAAATTGTTTTCATAATTTTATTATTATATCAATGAGTTGTATTGATATCTTGTGATAGAAATGTCGAAATGTTATGTTTCTTTTATGCTTGTTTAATGTGATAGGATTATTTTATGGTTCTTGGGAATTGTTATGAAGATGGGTGGTTCCATGATAAACTAAGGGTCGGTGATCCCGATATAGCTCTCCAATGCATTGGGTAACGCGAAGGGGTTAAATGATATGGTTTCTCCGAAGAGATTTAGGGAATATACTGTGATGGGTATTCCAAACGTAACCATGAGGGTTACTCCCTATGTAAGAATGTTATGAATGCCTCAAGTTACCTTTATGTCTTATGATTTCTATAACTTACTCATGATTTGATAAGGTATGTTAATGTTCTTATGTCTTATGAGTAAATTAGGATTTCATTAATTCTTATGTATACATGGACTAATGTTTTCATTCCGTATTTATATATACCTTACTGAACATTTTATGCTCATCCCATTTTTTTGGAATATTTTTCACAAGTCCAGGGAAAGGTACATGATGTGATGATAGTTTCAATGAAGTGTCAAGAAAGAATCCATGTTTTATTTTGAATATGTTTCTGTTGATGGAAAAAATGAGTACTATATTTTATGCGACCACATTGTTTAAATGTGGAATGTAATCCATGATTTATGATCTAATTATCTAAAACTCTAAACATGAAAAGATACTCAATGTGTATTCTTGAAATAACTCAAGATTACGTAAGGTTTAAGGTTGGGGCCTTATAATATAAATAAATTAATTTAACATTAATTTGAAAACATAAAATAATGAAAGTTTTTTCTTTTATAATTTCATTATTTCTCGTAGTATATATCATCATATGAATTATAATGAAATTCCTCGTATCCTATGAAAAAGTAATCTTAAGAATGTGGTCAGGTAAAATGTTCAATAATGGAAATAATATATTGTAAATTATCATCAATAAATATGAATAGTCAATATTTAATTGTAAATTACTAAGTAAAATGTTATTTATATAATAAATCATAACTCATTTTTTAAAAATTAACGGTGATCAAAAAAATCCATATCAATAATCACATGTTCTTTAAAATAATACTTGTATATTATAACTAACAGAATAATCATATGAGAATCAGTAATAGTTCTCATAGAGAGGGAATATATATTATTAGGTATCTAAAATTTACTATCATTACCATTCACAATACATTTTTATTCTGTGGTTAGAAATACACCTAATTTGAGAAATTGATTTCTCTTATGGTACATGTAAATGCGTTGAGGTACTATTATAACCATCCCCACTCATAACATACCTTTTTTACTTAATTCCTTACAAGATATGGTTTTAACATAACAAATATAAACATTGTTTCTGAAAAATGAACATATGAAATGTTAATACACACCTTAATCAAATATACATAATCTTAAAACCATCCAGAGTTACATGGTGAATGGTTACTAAACATTCCATCCTCGAAAAAAAATTATCATAAACCATAACAATAAAAAATAAAGATGGTATTAATACAACATATTCCTACTGGATACTAATTTAAAAAATGTTTCATGTCATTTATGAACAACATTTCCTTAAACTTTTCATTGAAAACATTTTTGAGGAAAATAACTTTCTAATATTGAAACTATTTTTCATAAACATTTCACTACAATTTTTTAAAATAATATTATTTTAAAATAAAATTGTAAATAATATATATTTTCTTTAAATAATATATTGTTCATGATATAATAAAATTATATTAATGCCATACACTGTAGTAAACAATTCCTTTCATATTAGTTGTAAAATCCAAAAAAGAATTATTTATAAAATGAAATGAATGTTTGATTAAAATATTATTGTAAAAAATTAAAGAGTAGGTAAAAAATGTTACAAATTAATCATTAAATTAATGTTAAAATAATTTATGAAAATATTTTTCTAAAACATTTTTTCGGATGAAAAATGACTTCCGACTTAAGTGAGAGATGAAGTTTAAATTTTTTCAAAAAAATTAATATATTTCAGTAATAATGCATGAACGAATAGTGATATTATTAAAAAAACAAGAATAAATATATGATATAAAAATATACTTATTTTAAAAAATAGAAAATAATTCCACTGTGGGTGTCTTAAACAAAATAATATCAAATAATGATGTTATTAGGAAATATAAATTTACCACTTTGCTAAATTTTTAATCATAATCCCCCTAAAAGAAATAAATTAAAATGAAACATTAAATGCCACGAAGAGAAAAAGATTAATGATATAACATATAAAAATGGTAGTATATATACCAAAATATAATAATATTTGGTGAATTGGACATATGTATCGTGAAAGTAATAGTTGGGTGAGAAACACAAACATACTCGGTGATTCCTTCATGTTTGTTTAAAACAAGTTTATAATAAATTTAGGTATATTAAATATCTATTAGATAACCATTATAACATATTTTATATCTTATTTTATTTACTTGTAGTATTTTATCCACATTTTATTAACAAATCTGTTAAAATAACTATTTCTTGTGATAATTACTTAATTTTTCATGTATTTTTTTCTTTGGTAATTAACTAATTTTGCATTGAACAAGTATGCATTATATAAATAATTTTAATTAACAATTAAATATCATATATATTAATTATATATTTATTTAGAGTACCCTATAATATTTATAGAGAGAAAATGTATTACATAATTCATAGAGATGATTGTTTGTACGTACGATTGAACATTATTTCCAATTTTTTATTAAAATTTGGGAAAAAGGAAAATAAATAAAATTCCACCTTTAAAATTTCTTTATAAAATACTATATATAAATTATATGAACAAAATATATCCTCATTAACATCCATTTAAAAATTTAATGAATGGTATTTTACATCACTATGTGGAGGCTGTAGTCCACATGAGCTCAAAAGAGACCTTATTTTACCCAAAAGATAGTAAGGAAATAATATATATTATATAATATATAATAATGTATTTTTATGTCATAAAAATAACATAGATTCATTTTTGTTAACCATAATATCATACATGTAAAGCATAATCCAGGAACAATTCACATCTCTCCACGGGATGATAGTCCTCCAAACACAAGAGCGACATGATCTTATCCACCAAAGAATGTCATTTCATAATTTGTATGTGATACTATAATTTCATAGGTATATTAATACCATAAATACCATACAAATATTTTAAATAAAACATCATATTCATCATTGAATGGTTGTGATGGGAAAAAAATAAATCAGCTCTGGAGGCGGTAGTCTGCCGTATAAATGATTATCTATTTTGATTCCCATTTGATGGAAATAGTGATGGATCTATGATATGAAATTAATATAATAAAATATAATTGTAAATGTGATAATTTTGATATTAAATTATCATATATTATGGTGTTTTGAGGAGGTGAAAAAATAAATAAAAAATATGCACTTCAAAGAATTTTGCATCTTCATTAAAGAGCTTATTTGTGTTTATATGTATTTCATTCATAGGAGACATTCCAAATATAACTAAGGAATGTAGGTGGTTTTTAATAACAATTGAACAATATTTCCATATATAATTTCATAAATAAAATAATTTTTACTATTTTAATAGGGGAGGAGAAGTGGAGACCTTTTATAATTAATGGAGATGACACAAAATGAATTTTTAAATTACAGTGATACCCATGTATTCATCATATAAAATGCATTTAAAAAGGGTCATTATAGAATATTATAAGTTTTTAAGATAAAATATGACCATAAAATGATGTTTGGATAAGTTGTATCTAAATTTTAACTATTATCTTCTTAGTTTATTCCCTAGTATACCCATTATCACCTTTAAAATAGTAATTATTGTTTTACTATTTTCATTACTAATGATGATAAAAAATTAAAATAAAATATCTTGATAATATAAACTATGTTTATTCCAATGAATTAATATATTTTAAAAAATTAAATTCATATAATTGGCAGAATTTAAATTAAAATTAATCATGCAGGCATGTCGAAAAAAAATTCCCAAATATTTTTTTTAAAAACAATTATAATTTATTAATATCATAATTTAAAATGAAATTTATTCGAATAAAATAAATTATTTAATTTATAATAAATTTGAAATAATTTCAATTTAATCCCAATTTATGAAATAGTTAAATTTTTACATAATTTAAATGAGAAGGAAATTTTCATAAAAAATACTAATATTTCACTATTAATCCAAAATATAACTTTTTTCATAAAATTTTAAAAAAGAAGAAAAAAATTATATTTATTTATTGAATTAAATATTGAAAAAAATTTCAAATATTTTTTCTAAAAATTATTCAAATTGGTTTTAAATTATATGCCCAAAGCATGGCCAAAATGCCTCTTTGAAAAATAATTTTTTTTAGAAATCAATTCTCGTTCTTTATAATTAATCTTCATTTTTTTATAATCAGTAAATATACATAGAATTACTTTTATAAATGTGTAAACCATATAGTTATTATAATTGAATTAATAATATTTAAACCCATTAATTTAATGATTAGATTATAATTGTCATTTTTAAATAATAATATTTTAATAGAGAATCCCACTTCATTCAAACCATGTGTTGTTTTCATTTCACGTTATCAATGATATTGAATTCATTTAAAATAAATATATTTATAAAGTTTAGGGGTGTTAAATTCAACTCAAATCATGTTGTTTCATGTCATATACACTACCCAATATTGTGTGCCTCTCCTAAAATTTCTATTGTTAAATTGAAATATGGATCTATAACTAATTCAGTGTACTTGATTCAGAATTCGTTTTCACTACATTCCAAAATCACAATGTGCTAAATCATTAATTTATTTTAGTCAAATAAAGTGAATTTACAAGATAATATAAAGAAAAAACATTGATCTTGGTAAAAACAAGGGCAGGTAAAATGATGAAGTCAGAAGGAATCCCCTCTCACTAGATTCATCCCCTAAAAGTGAAAAGAGCCCAATCTAGAGATTCATGTAATCTGTACTCCTTTGGTACCCATAAATAAAAAGAAATCAAAAACATCATTACCCAGTGTCACGGTTTGAAAGACATTATGTAGTCGTTTATGGGACCCCTACACCTATGAATGTGATAGGATATTTACCATGGGATGATAGTTAATCCATAAATATAAATTTTATTATTATGGAGTTTGTTACATCTATTATAAGTCTAATAATTAACAATAAAGAAGAGTAATTTCCTCTCTATATTCCCATAACACTCCTATATGTTTCTACCATAATCCTGCCCTAAAGTGTACATCCTTCATGAACCTCCCATGCTAGATTAGCATGGAGACACTGTATTTTTTCGAATACATTACTAACATTGATGAATCCCTCTTTTAATTACCCATCCATATTATCCAATGAATAGTTATGCGGATTTCCTTAGAAATTAACATTTTATACACAATTTAAATGTTCAATTGATACCATAATGGATAATCTACAGTTCCCATGCGATCAAGAATCGCAAAGTGATTGATTTTTCTAAGGAAATTTGTTTTCTTCTTCACAAACCTCATTGTGGTGACCCATCCTTAATATGATAGAATATGTCAACAATTTATATGAATATTAATTACATAAACATAAAAACCAAATCCCTTTATTGAATAGGTTTATAATCATTAGATAATAGATACATAGTAAAATTATTTTACAAGAATTCTTCATTGTTTCCCATAAATATATTTTACACATCATACCACTCTTGGCTGATTGTATATAATACTATTAAACAAATCATGGAGAAATTAAAATATATTATATGGTGAGATAAGAGTCTCATTAATGGTAAGCATAAGAAAAAAAATTGATAATAATATGTTAGAAAAAGTGAGTGTGTTGGTATGAGGAGATAACTAAGGTACAGGAGAATAATATAATACAATCATACATTTTAAATTAGAGACCATAAATCGCGATTCATGGAATAATGACATTGGAATAACATAATAAATGTGGTAGAGGATTATAGAAATATGATTCAATAACCATGAACCATGAAAAAATAATATTGTAATGTTTGATAACATTGACTTGTGGAATTATAATGTATCAAATTCAAGATCTTAAAAATAAATTTCGTATATCAAAGAACACAACCTACACCATCATTATTTTGTGGAAAAATTAACATGGTGTATTGGATTTACTCCACAGTCCTTGACATGTCATCTCATGAGATATAATTCTTTACCAAATTCCTTATATGTGTATAGTAGGTATACCAGTCAATATGTGGTTAAAATATATTATGGGTTTGGGGTTACTCACCAATCCCTAAAATATCCTAAGATAATTCAGCACCCAAATTAATATAGGTATATTAAAACAGAATCACAACTCAATGATAAACTATACATATGTGTTATATATGAATATGAAAACATTCATAAATTCATCGCATCATAATTAACCCATGATAATGAAATTTTTTTCATGAAAAAATATATATGAAATTATGATAATCCATAAAAATAAAAAAATGTATTTTTTTGTTACAGTATATCCCCATAGACTAATAAAAAAATATTAAATAATGTTTAAATATAAGGGAATATTGAATAGTAAGAAGAAATATTATTGAAATTTTAAAAAATATAATTTAAAAGTAAATAATTTATAAAACCATTGGAATATTAATTACTCTGGAAAACTATGATATCCTAGAATGTACGACTCATAATGAAAAATAAATAGTATAATGAGAGAATACATATCTGTATAAGATGATATAAAGTGTTGTTTTTCCATAGTATATAAATTCATAAAACAATAAAATTAATATAGACATGGAGCGAGAAATTTTTCAAATGAAAAGAAGATGTAGGGGCATTCCCAATGATACGAATTATTTTTTCTTTATTTTGAACCAATTGGATATGAAATGGTAATATAAAATATAACATGAAAAATAACTAGATGACAATAAATTATATGGGTTTCAAAAGAGATAAATAATATTAAATTCCTCCAAAAAAATTCATTCATAAAGAATATCGATTTCTAAGTGATTTTAGAATGATGTCCTTTTGGCTTGGGTAACATTTGAAAACAAACCACATGAAATAAAGACACTTGTATGGGTTTTTAAATACCATTAATTAAATGAACATTAACATGAATCATGTCCATGGATATTTATAAGACCATATAAAAATAAAAGTGGTGAGTAAGGAATATATCTTAATGAATGAAAAATTGAGGTGAGAAACACATACATTTACAACTGGATTCCATGAAGTTGATTTAGCCATTTTTATAATAAATATATCCGTATTAATATGCTATTTTGAACCCTTATTCATATCTATTATATTTCATACTCATAAATTAGCAAAAAATTATTAGAAATATATTAGTAAGTTATTGTTTATTTTTATAATAAGATGATTGTAGTTTTGATGGTATTATAGATGTTTGGTATTTGAGATTTAGGTCTTCATTAATCGAAAAAATAATAATCATTATTAGTTTGTGAATGGTAGTTGAATAATTTTTTCCTACGATTTATTTAGTGATGTGTTTATTGTATTGATGGTGTGGGTATAAATCTTGATAATAGAATCAATAAAAGTAATTTTTTTGTACATCCCCAATAATACAAGTTACATTATAATTAAGATGAAATGGTTTTTTCTCATATCTAAAACAACATTCATGTCAGGGTTTATCATTAATATCATATATTAACAAAATTAATTTCATGACACTTATTCATTATAAAATTGATAATTTTGGTATAATATCATTCATGTAAGTGGTTGAACTAACCCAAAAAAATTATGTCATCCTAATAAAATGTGTACATGTTTAGAGTAATAGTATATTATAATCATTTTTATTGAATAATAAGGATGTTATTAAAACATAATTTGAGTGTATAGTAATACTTATAGATATTTTATATGAGAAGTTTATTGAAAATGATAGGGAATGACATAGCTATTTACTCGATGAATTCAATACTTCTCAAAATATATTCTTTCAAAATAAAGTATTTTAATATCGTTTTTATGAACATAAGAAATCCAGGTCTTAATAAGGTTTCATCATAATAATAATCGTCAGGTATTCGAGAGGTAAATTACGTTAAATAGTGGTTTGAGTGTTGTATTAGATGTGTTTTTATAAGGATGTTCTGTGTGGAATTTATGAAAATATTCAATCATTAATTTATCTGTCATATATTTAATAATGTAATGTGGATAAATTAAAGAAAATTATACCTAATTGATGAGGGGAGATCCAAAATTTCCTCATACAACCATTTAATGAAAATATATTATGATATTTTAGTTCTTTACTCTTATTTAAACTCATTTACCTTATTTTACTATTACAGTTGTACCCAATTTTTACATTGGTGAATTTTTTTATTAATTAATATGATATTGATCATATTACATAATTTTGATTTTATGATTTAAATTTTAAAATAAATGTTCTGGGTTTTAATTTCTATTAGTGAAAAAAACTAATTTTAAAACATTAAATCTATATAACAATTTTTTTATAAAAATATATTTTTATTCCCAAAAGCAACATGTTATTTTTAATTAAGAAATAATAATAGTAAAATAATTGTGTTTTAAAAATATTCATTTAAAAAAAATCAATTAAAACCATTATTCAATAGTATTCATTTTAATTTATTAAAATTATAGAACACATTATATATATAAAAATTATTATTTTTGAAAATTGGGGTTTTAATATTTAATGTTGTTATCATTATCACTAACTACTAAATAATAATTTCACTAATATTTATTACCATACACACATACAACACATTATATTAAATTTAAAACATAAAATTGGATAAATTTTATTTTCAAATAAAACCATATAATATATAATTGCCTCTATAAATATTTATTTTTAATAAAAAAAATTATAATGTTGATGGGAAAAATTATGCACTCCCCCCACATCCAAATTTTGATGTGATAAGGGATAAACCATTAAAAAAAGATTACCTTGGCCGGGTATTAGTGAATAAATCTTTTCCACATGATTTAAAATTAGTGGGTGTCAAATCATATGGTTATACAAACCTGTTGAAAACTGATGACAACCAAAACTAAGAATCCACCATAAATAAGAAAATGAATTGGAAACCATGATATATATATGAACGATGGAACACCAGAGTTGAAAAACAAATACCTGATATGAATTTTCATAGGAAAAAACAAATTTCAAGGTGACAGGGATCAAACAATGCAGTTGAAATTATACGGGGGAGAAAATCCTAATATGAGAAGACGAGAAAACAGTTAAAAATTTATAATTCATAATAAAAAATATTTTTTTCTAATATAAATTCAAACCGTAATCAAATATATTCGTATTTATTGTTGTTATTAATTTCATGGTTCTAATTAATTTATTTTACTACTAATTCCCGATTTTCTATAAAATCATTTTATTGATATCATTTTTAAAATTAATTAATATAATAAAAATATTTATTTAATAAAAAATACTATATTAAATCAATGATAATTTCATAGGGGAATTAGTTATCGTCAATTATATTAACATTTCATTTATCACACTTCAAATATATTATTTATAATGAAATTATAGATTTTTATCATCTAAATTAAATCTTTTTGAATTAGCTATATATCTATAAATAAAATGTTTTTATATATTTATAGGTATTATACTGAATAACTATATACTAATTCATAATGGTCATATCATAGTTATATTACACCCACTACCACATACAAATTCTCTCCACTTAAATTCATAACGAATACCTCTCATTTAATTAATCTATATGTAGGGGTTTTACAAAATTATATATATATTCCTTATGTTTTTTCATTAGTGGAATAGTTTGACTAAGGATAATTCAATAATGTGAAGAAGATCAATGAAGTTTTAATTTTTTTAATATATTATTCATTTTTATTAATGTTACTAAGTTAATTTATGAACTCTTTTAAACGTACTAAAATTTATCAAAGGAATAAACCATATATTTTTTATTTGAAATCATTTAAATGAACTAATTAATGATGTCTAATAGGATGAAGGGTGAATTGGGTGTGTTGGGAGCTCTTTAAGATCCATAAAATGGGTTGAAATGATTGGGCCATAGGCTATGTAAAAACTGAGCTGCCCACCCTACATGTTTTCTCTAAACCATGTGGCTGCTGATAGTAGGGACCATGGGACCACATAGTTTGTCTACAACCATGTGACCCCAAGCACAAGACCAAAAAGTTTCATAGTCATATTGGATCGATAAACATCACATGATTTGATAAACTATGTGCCTAACCATGCTATATTTTCCATTGAATTAGTAATTGGTGCAAAGTTAGTGCACTATTTGTACAACTTTGTTCCCTTTTTGGGTGAATTTCCCTTTTCCCATCATTAATTTTTTATGATTCTTTTCATTCGTTTCTCTCCCCCTCTAATGGTTTCTTCTCATCCACCATCATTTGAAGATTATCCTCCCTCTCATCTAATGGATATAACCAACTCCTTCATTCATCATCTTTCACATTCTCCATCAAATCCATTAGAAATATATAAGTTAGAATATTAATCCACTCACTTCATTTTCATTTTCTTTGTACCATCTATTTCTCCTTCTCTGTGCATAATCATTTCCCCTATTTTCATGTAATGTGATGGTTTCTTTTTTTTTCATCCAACGTAGCATGATTATGTGGTTGATGATGGAAGAGGGAATCGGTATGTTGATATGTTAGGTGGTATATGTTCTTTCCCTTCATTTCATCACACCATATAAAATGTGTCATTATGTCGTGTGCCAAACCTTCTTGGTGTCACCTATAATGTTTCAAATTAATTAAATTGATTCCCTTTCAATGATTATTTCGACCCATGTGAGTGGAAAATCAACCCATTAAGTTGATATTCTTGACCTGTACCACCCATGTGAGGGTGCCATACCTTAAAGGCTAATTTTTCCCTTGTTATAAAAATACTAATTCACATTAAATGGTATTACAACATAAAAAATTTATTATGTTGTCGAATGATTTGAATTGGGTATTGAGCCTTGAATTAATTTCATTTACCATCATTCCATAAATGAATTGGCCAGACTAATTTAATTGGGAACATTATTTGGCACTTCCCCTTATTCCATAAATGATTTGTTAACTGAATATTTAGGAAATATGTCAATTATGATTGAAATTCATTAATTAAATGAGATTCCCCTGTTGTTTGAAAAGTTATATATGTACTTTAATTGATAATGAGTTCACCTTAGTGAAGAGGGTGAAACAAGGGGATCCTACTGAAGGACCCCTTGTAAGGACTCTCATGACTATTGTTAAGAATTTTTAATACCATTTAAACGCGATGGGGGCACCACTAGCTATGAATATGATGTGATCTTCATGTGTTTTATTTTTTACCTCTATATAACTGACACTAGTTCTCTATGGGAGACCCCATTGGAAGGTTTTGGTGTCACCGGGGTCATACAACGAATCAACAGAGACTCTAGAACATACGTGTGATACCAACTGTGAACATAGAGTTCAATCCTTGACAATTTTACACCATGAATGGAATTATTCATGAGAAATATTTTTGTGTTCACCTTTGAAGGACTCCTTGGCATTCATTTATAAACATATCCACTCGACCAATACATGGAATATCTATCTATATTCTTATGGATGGGCTCATGGTGTCTCTTTAAAATTTATAAATTTCATTTTACCTGAATTAAAAATGATGTGAATTTTTTAAAAATGGGAAGTGATCCATTTGTTTTACAACCATATTCATGTGTCCTCCAAACCCACTCAAAATATTTGGGACAGTCCACCTCCTCACAAACAATACATATCACATTACCTTGAAGGTTATATTGGATCAAACTCAGCATATTAGGCTGAAGAAATTAAGTTGGATGTGTTCTCTTTTGGAGCCCAGTAATATTTATTTATGTTTTTATTTATAATTTGAATTCATTATAATGAATCATTGTACATTTATTTGTGGATCTAAATGGATTGGACTAGACACCATTGCAGACAACGTACTGATTTTTTATCTCACACCCTAGTTGGTCCAAATTTGGAACCTATATAGACATTATGGTTGAATATATTGATAACCGGAAGCATTCACCATCTCGTGCGTGATTGTCAATTCAATGATGGGTTTGGGAGCAATGGACCAAGCCAATTCTTGAGATGTTACTGGTAGAGAGGTTTTGTCATTTGGCATATTATTTTTTAGCATATGGTAAATTATGGAATCACATACCCCTTTAATGTTCAATTTCTTATTACATCATCATCAATTGGGTTAGTTTATTATTTATATTCCACTTATGGTAGATTATTGTCATGTAGATTTTTACCATTATTGTTCCACTAATATGTATTTATTATTTATTATTTTTCAATTTGTTATCATTATTTACTATTGTTATGACACTAATCATTGAAGGAATAGCCTCCCAACAGACTCACTATTGTCCCTCAATACCATTCGGTATCTTCTAGCATTCATGGAGACTTTCTTGAGGTGTTGTGGCCACTGTCTAAGGGCATCTTCATTTGGAATCAAGGGAAGGATACTACAAAGTTATATCATATGGTATTTTCCTTTTGTCATACTATTTGGTATAAGACATGCGGAAAATATGTATGAATTTTGACATGAACCTATGTCTGGGAGTAACTAACCCAAATATAGGGGAATCCCAAAATACATGGCATGGGTAAATGTTATTCATGATTAAGCTATTATAATTGAACAAATTTCACTATTTTATGACTCACATGCCATTAATTTTATTAATGTTGACCTTATTTATGTTGGATGCTTAGAATTGACCATATGATATGAGGGAATATTAGAATCATGAATTATACTAGGAAGCTTAGGATAAATATTTCATGCATTATTCCATGCCATACGTACTTTTATGTGTTCACTACCTATGTTGCATGTGATTTATGTTTTTCCTTGTGTGTTGTGACACAAGACTATTAGTTTTCATATATATATATATAAATCTTTTCCAACATTCCTTGAAGGGATGGGAAATACAATTGGAACGTGATGAATATTCCTTAACCTAATTGTGTTTTCTAATATTGGTTATAGAAGATTCCATAAGCAACTAATTGTGGAACACTAATCCATGGACCAGTGGTCTCACATGATTGAACATGTAGTGGTAAGTATTTAATGCACACCGCCTTACCATTTATAACATGTATGGGCCCTTATAAATTGTAGATGATGATTCATTAAACTCAAAATCTAAAATTATATATATATATATATATATATATTAAAATGATCATGATCCTTAAAATGAAACGAACTGGTTATCTATTTAATACGAGACCTTGAACTTTTCATGAACTAGACAGGGAGTAGGATGTGCCGCATATGTTCCTTCTATGACTAAATATAATCACCTATATCTACATATTGGAGAAAGATATGGGTTTCAACAAGCTTATGTGTAGGCCTTGTATGAGTATTTTTTTAAATATAATATCTCATAATCCATTTTTTTATTTTCTAAAGGCCACTTTGTTGGTTATTGGGAACCACAAATAACAAAACCGAAATACAACCAAAACACATCATCCAACCACAACTGTAATGAACCACCAGGAAAACAAATTGAATATTTAATTGATAGTACCCTAATCAACCCAAATACGCAAATTAAAAATAAAAAATCGAGCCTCAAACCAGGAACTGTAAACCACCACGGGCCTCAATCCATCACCATCTTTGATGTATGTCGTGTGAAGTAAACATCCACTACAACATCATTCCCATCAACAATCACCATTTCACCATCTTTTCCCCTACAAAAAATTCCAAAAACCATATCAAATCACAAAGGTACCAAAAAATTAGAAGAAAATACATCTACAACGTCGAACTAGGCCAACCAATTGTAGAAAACACTTACCAGAATCAACCATAAGAAACCATCAACAACAATACAATCATCAACGAACATTGAGGCCTCAAATAAGTGTCGTAATATATCTGAACAACAAACCCAATAGGGATTCAAAATAGATATAGAGGGTTGACACCTCTGGGAACACTAAAAACCACCTGAACCCAACCCAAATGATACTTTTAAAAACCCCCACACATCTTCGACTGGGAGAAGATATGTTGAGTCCTGGAGCAAGAGAGGAGTAAGGAGTGGACTAGGGCCTCAACCGAAAACACTAACTATTTTCAAGACCACCTAACTCTACCTCGGTTCCATCATGATGTGAATAGAAAAAAGGGGAACAAACATCATGTTGAATCTGAAATCCAAGAATCCATTTTTTCGTCATAGTGGAAACACTGAAACCTCATACTTCCTCGAAAAAGATATAACAATCCAAATCCTAAAACAAATCAAGCACTAGATAAAGGCCACACAAATAGAAACTCAAAATCATGGTGAGCTGAAATAGAAAACCAAAAAACGGAAATGAAACACCGAGAACAAACTAAGACTGTGAAAGGGAAAGCATGATGCAAGCAAGGAAATTTTGAATTCATAAAACTGGAAGGAAATGAATTCAACACTACCCCCACCATCCCAAAAATCCCTAAAAATCTATCGTTCTTTACTAGAAATGGGGTCTTGCACATGGAGTAGGTATATAAGGGAATAAGAGAAGCACTGAAAAGTAGGATAAGAGATGGGAGACATGAGATCCAATAGAAACTAACCCCAAAAAAGTGATATTGGAAAGTTCAAGGAGGAATACAATGGAACGAGGAAGGGAGAAGAATAAGGGCAGAAAGACCTCTCACTAAAAGGAGGAAGATGAGAGGGCGGAAGTGGTGGTGCTGTGAAGGAAACCTACCTTGATGAGAGGTTGTATACATAGAGAGTGGGGGTCAATAAGAAAAAGATAATATTATTAGGGGTTTTCCTTGTACCAGTACTTTATTGTCAATTATAATATATGTTATAAATCATGTTTTAGGCATGCAATTGGAATTGTAGATTTCTAAAACTGTGATGAACTCGTTTTTTATGCAAGGAAACCGCCAATTTTCATGCTTCTGAGGTGGTGGACCTTGAGGCACCCATGATACATCTAGCCATTCAACCAAAGGAATATCCTCTAGACCCCCACTCAGTTTCAATGAACAATTCAATGATATCTTAATGTAGTTCATCAAATTATTTAAGGGTACACCTTTCCCTACAACTTTTATGCCAGAGTTAACATGAGAGTTCTAGAAGTACCATTCTTTCTCCTTCTTGGGGGATGGAGGGGCTCTGGATTCTAAGTCTTGGTTAGAGGCTATGATGTCCATCATTAAGAATACCGAGATGATTTAAGAGTTTAGGTTCAATCTTGTGACCTGCATACTATGTGACACTGCCATATGTTGGTTCGACATTCTATCTCATGTTGGTCGACATCAGGGTATGGTCTGAGTATACTTCAAGTCATCCTTCATCAACTACATATTATCTCAAACATTCAGAAAATACCATTCTTGGTAATTAATGCACATTCATCATGGTGACATATCGATGATGGAATACCCAAATCATTACATAGAATTTTAGTTCTTTTCATCAAAATTCACTGGTGATGATCTGATTAATGTTAGGTGACAAATGTATGGGATTTATTATTGAATTCCCTTACAAGTGGAAATATATTGAATAACCTCCTTTTCCAAAATAATGAATACGATCCTCCTTAATTATATAAACCTGAGGGAATCATGTGACTTGAAATATGGTAAACAAAATTCCATGAAGAGAAGTTAATTATCCAGTGGAAGGAAGTGACACTTCAATGGTATGCATAGGGGCAGTACTAGCCATTTTTCATACACTAACAACAACGTGTTGTGTCACCAGTGTTGTAGGATAGTCCATAAAAAGCCCCATTTATGAGGAACATGGTGATGTTCTAGGCTTTTGGGAGGTTAGATCACCTCCAAAATTTCTGTAGAGTTGACAGTGAGTGGTGTTGGGTGTCAGGATCACCATCAGGTAAAATATCACCAACATCTCATCATGTATTAATCTAGTATTATACATGTTGTTCAGGTTGAGGGGGTTCTCATGAACGAGGTAATTACACCTCAGACATTCAGAGTCAGTATATTGGACCATCTTATGCTACTTAGGCAGAATATAAATATCATGGTTCTGGAAAAATAAATGAAGTGTCTCCTTTTATAGAAGAGTATATTCGATGGCTGTCAACAGTTAGTGGAACTATTCAATTATCCCCTACCCAAGTATAATCGATGTTTGATACTGGTGGATCATTGTCTTTTATATCTTCTACAACTAGGGGAATTATGGTATTAGAAATAGAGTACTCGATTGGTGTAATGACCCTTGATAGAAAGTTTTGAGTTTGAGTAGAGGGAAAACAAAATTCCAAGGGGTACCCCCTAAAAATAAGTATTTACCATTTTCAATAGAGTTTCATTGTCCTCAAGATGACTTTATTTGATTTCATTTGTAGTATGGATTATATTTTTCTTTATCGAGCCCATGTTGATTGATATTGGAAATGAGTATCTTTTAGATCAACCAAGGGAAATAAAAATATCCAAAAATGAGATTGGATCTCTAAGAGATTCTATTAGGAAACGAGCATACTATTGTTAGAGGAGTAATATACTTGATGGCTAGTCACTTTAATTGTGATCAGGGAAAATAGCTCATGGAATTCCTTCACATAGAGGATCATTCTAGGCATTTATTTCTTAATTATTTCTTAAGCATACCTAAGGAGAGAGAGATTGAGTTCAAAATAGTGTTATACCAGTTCCATCAATAATTTTCATTCCTCTCTATAAGTTGATACCTACAAAGATCCTTGAACTCAAGAAGTATCATCATGATGTAGTGGATACTAATTTTATCTAACCCAAAAAATAATTATTTGGTTCACTGGTCCTTTTCTTCAAGAAGGAGGACGATATGCTTATATTTTCTATAGATTACCACTGAATGAACAATCTTAAAGAGAAGTACATTTATCCACTTATTTTTATGGAAGACCTCATTGACCAGATCATAGGTGAAATAGTTTAGTAAAATATTTATTTGAGGTTAGGATATCATCAGGTTCCTATAAGGCCATCAGAAATACCACATACCTAATTCTAGAGTAGGTACATCTCGTTTTATTATTTTGTCATGTCGTTTGTCATTAAAAATGCAATATCAATCATTATGGATTGGATGAATTAGGATTCCAACCACATATTAATTCCATTTATTAGTATTGATAGATTACATATTAGTTTATTCATGGATCCAACATGACCATTCCAATAATCACGAGATCATACTATGTACACTTAGAGTGAATGAGTTATTTGTACAGATTATAAAATGGTTGTTTTGGATTAGCATTATTCTCTTCCTAGACAATATTATATCATATGTAATCATATTTCTAGACCCATATTAGTTGAGTATTATGGTTTCAAAAGAGAAGGTCATGGATGGGTTTGATATATGATTCTTATTAGGTTTGATTTCTTATTGTTGGCAATTCATCGAGTAATTCTCTTGCTAGTTACACCACATATGGTCATTACCATGAAGGTTGTGAAATTTGAATGTACTAATGATTTTGAGATAATTTTTTTGGTTACAAGGGGAATACTAACTTCATCACTAATCTGGATCATGCCCGACTAGGGTAGAAGATATATTGTCTACTCTGAAGCTTGAAAAATCATCCAAGGTGCCATTCTGATGCAATGTTATTGGGTTGTAGCTTATAGGTCCCAACAACTGAGGATTCATGAGAGGAATTACACAACACACAACCTCAAGAAAGAAGTTGTGGTTTATGATTTATGTCTTTGGAGGAACAATTAGTTTGGGTCTTGATTTTTTTTTTACATAGATGATAAGATTCTCAAATACATTTCCACACACTATGACTTGAATGTGATATAGTGAAGGTCGGTGGAATACCTACAATTGATCAACTATGAGATTTCTTGTACACATGGATTGGTAACTTTTATAGCTGATTTATTGAGTAGGAAGACTCATATGAATGACATCAAGGAGGCCGGTAGTGAGTGGAAATTGATGGATCAGTTTTTGAAGATCCACATATATGTTCAAGTAAAACACCATTAACTGGTCATTATAGTTCTTGAAGTGAAATCCTCCCTCCCAGAGTTGGCCTAAATGGGGTATTTGTCTATTTCCCAAGACCTCATTTGGAGGGTGATTAACATAGTAGAGAACCCAACTCAGGGATGGGATGTCAATATGAGTGAGACCTTACTCTTATGTGGGCATGTATGGGTCTCTTATAATACATGTGAAGAGATTATGTGAGAGTCACATGACTTTTTGTGGGAATTCTATCATGGTATTACAAATATGTACATAAAAATGCATCATTACTATTAGTGTCTAGGTATAAAGAGGTGGATAGAAGAATTTATCACTTGGTACTCCACCTTTAAGTAGGTGAAGGTAGTTCACTAGTGACCTATTGGACCTCTACAACCTCTCTCTATTCCGGATTGTAAATGGAATGATGTCACCAAGAATTTGGAGTTGTTCATGATGAGATCCACTAGAGGAAACAGTGCAGTCTGGTTGATTGTTGACATACTAACCATGGTTTCACACTTTCAACCATTACCTTTGGGATATTGTGTGACTTTATGGTATTACTCATTATACCATTTCAGAAAGAGATTCTCAGTTTACATAAAAAGTTTTCCAAGTATTGCATAAGACACTAGGTTCACATGTGATACTAAGTAAGGAAAATTACCCTCAGACCGTAAGGTATTCCGAACAAGAGATACCACTGTTAGAGGACATGTTTTTTGTCTGCATCCTTTATTTTGGAGGTTCAGGGGAATACCGTATTCATTGGATTGAGTTTTTTTTTAAAATCATTCAGGTAATGATCCAGATGGATCTATGTGAGGTCCTCTATGGTATGTCATTTCATTCACCTATATGTTGGTTAGAGTAATTTGAGATAGCTCTATTGGTTCCTCGTTTGGTTTAGAATACTTTAGAGCATGTTTATATAATTCAAAATCATATGGCTATACCTCATTCTTGGAAAAATTCAAATAACAATTGTTCCTATAGACCTCTATAGTTAAATTTTGGATTTGGGGTATTTCTTCATGTATCGCCTATATTGGGACATAAATGAATCATGATATAGGTTATGTTATCGTTGAGATATGTTGATACATTTGAGATAGTTTAGATAGTTGGTTCAATAGCTTATCAGTTGTGATTTACATATATGTATTATTCCTTGCATGAAGTAATCCATGTATCTTAGTTTCAATATTATCATGCTGACCCATCTCATTCATTTTACCCCATGGAAATTGAGCTGGAAGTAGATTCTTCATTTAAGGGCCTTCCAACATGTATCGTTGAGTAGAGCCCCAAGGATCTTCGAGGTAGTCAAGTTCCATTGGTCCAATTAATTTGGTAGCTTGTATGGGTATAAGATGGGAACTTGAAGATAGAACCTTATATACATTCCCATTTTCTAGAACTTTTCTTATAGGGTGTTCATTCCACTCTCTAAACAATATCTCAGGGATGATTTGTCTTATGGGAGATTATAACCAATGAATATTCTCAAAGGTATATATCATTTATTTATTTATTTTTTTGATTTAATTCCATTAAACAATCATATTTATGTTTCCTATATGGTTAAAGGATGCATCAGGTGTGCTTGGGGATCATTCAGAACATGATGCCTAATAATAGGAATTAATGACTACACTGCTCGATCATTAGAAAATGCGATGTCATTTCGCATGGTTTCGTTAAACGATGTGTTCTAGAAAATGTTGACATGGAGCTACATAATTAGTCTAAAATAATGAAACCCATAGTGCATGAATGTATGATGATACATAAATCTTGGAATGAGTTACATCATAGAGTATATACACAGTTAGACAAATTGAGTGTCTTACCATGCAAGGTTCTCCTTAGAAGAAGTAAATTTTCTACCAAACCATGAAACATGTTTTATTGGGTGAGTTTAACAATTCTGCCTAGTTAATTTTTTATCATTCATTTCCTTCTTTTCTCTAATCCTCTCTATGGTTCCTCTCCTTCTCCCTCAATTTATGCTTCTCCCACTCTCAAACAAGTTATTGTGCCAAATCCTCATTTTTTTATTCACCATAATATACATAAAATATATAGTGGTTAGATATTTAATCATCTATCTTATAATTCATGTTCTTCATCCCATATGTTGTATTATCTTAGTGCATACTCATTTTCCCCATTTTCAGGGCATTTGAGGGTTTCTTGGATTTCTTCCAACCTTTCTCAAATCATAGTATGGTGATGGATGATGTTGGCCTTATGAGGTTGTCTTGGTTGGTCTATGTTATTTAATTCCTTTCATTTCACATTATAAAATATTCATGTGTTCCATGAAGTAGACATTTCTATCTTCATCTCTAATTTGTCATATCAATTAAATTGATTTCCTTACCATGTTTTTGGAAACCTGAGCATGTGGTGAATAAAAACCTGGGCTTCATTTCTATTACATATTATTACCAAATATATGTTCCATACCTTAGAGGGATATTTTAGACTTTTTTCTAAATTTCATAATTTCCCTTTATTTGTATTACCTCATAAAAAATTCATTGAGTGGAAAATTGATTTTATTTCAGTTATTATCCATCAATAAATACCTTTCAGCCTCATTACATAAATAAATTGTCAAGACTATTTGAACTCGGAAATTGCTTATGAATTTACCCTTATTCCATAAATGCTTTCTTAACTGAATTCTTGACCAATACAGTGATTTTGATGAAAAATATTGAATTAAAATATATGGCCCCTCTTTTATATATGTTATATATGAACTTTTATTGTTGATTCTTGTACATTATTATTGATGGTGAAAATGGGGTTCCAACTTAAGTACGAATTGAATAGATTGTTATGCCACTGAGTTAGAATTTTTAATGCTATTTAGAAACTCTAGGGGTGACACTAGTTATGTCTTGGATGTGCGATCTATGTGATTTATTGATTACCTCATGACGAGTGACACAAATTTCCAATCGGAGACCGCTTATATCATCTTAAAGTTAGGATGGTTGTACCATTCATTGAGAGAGACTCAGGACCATACGTGTGATATGAGGTATGGACTCAGAGGCCAGTGATATACATTTCGAAACCATACCTATAGTGACACAGAATACATTATTTTTATGTCACCATTGATGGAATCCTAGAAATTGATCCTAATCTAAGACCCTCGATCAATACTTGGAAATCATGTCTGAATTTCCATGGACGGGCTCAGGGTGTCCCGTTATAATTTATAAATAGTATTTTACTTAAATTAAAAATGATGGTAATGATTTAAAAAATAATAAATGATCATTTTTTGAAGATTTATGTACATGTCCTCCAAGCCCAATAACTAACTTGGGGATAGTGCTCATCATCCCAATTAAAACCTCTCAATTTACCATGGAGGTTCACCTAGTTCAAATTCACAAGATTAAACCAATGAAAGTAAATTGAATGGGATTGAAAGTGGAACCTAGTATAATGCAATTATTTATTTATTTCTTATTTTTATTTAATATAATATAAAAATGTACATTTATTTGTGGAATGAAATGTGTTTCCCTAGACACCATTGTTGGTTGGATACTAAGATTATATCCCACACACTACACATGCTACCTTTAGCACCCAACCTGACATTTTGGTTGCAGGTATTGATAAAGGGAAGTAGTCGGCTTCAATATCATGATTATCAATTCTATGATGATGTTGGGAGTAAGAGACCAAGCCTATTCTCGAGATGATACTCATAGAGGTTTTGGGCCTTTTATATTTTCTTAGCATGCGGTATATTATTGTATTCCATGAACTATGAATGATTATTTTTTTATAACATCATCATAATTTAAATCTATTTATTATTCATATTCCTCAAATTTTTTATTATATTATATGGTTTCACTATTATCATTTGGAATCTATATATTCTTAATTATAATTGTGATATTTATTAACATTGTTTACTAGTTTTGTCACACTGATCAATAAGGTCATAGTCTCCCCCTGGATAGAACCTAGTACCTCACTGCTAGGAGGAATACTCTAGTGTTCATGGAGGTGCTCTTGAGGTCTTCTGTCGACCGTCCTGGTGACCCCTGGAGTGGCATCTGGGGGGTACTATAACGTGCTATCTAAGGGTATTTTCATCTTCTCATACATTTTGGGAATAGAAATGAAACTAGGAATGTTAATTTGTTTATGAGTATATGTATGGGAGAAGCAAACCCAAATAAAACGGAAACCCAAGTTACATAGGATGGGTTAATGATGTTCTTGATTGTGTTGTAACAATTGAATTGATTTCACAGTTGAGAGACTCAAATAACTTGTACTGTTATTAATGTTGAAATTATTTACATGGGTAATTTAGACTTCTCCCAATGATAGAATAATATAATAATTCTTAATAATAGATACTTATGATTAAAATGTCAGGAATTATTCCATTCCATATGTAATTTATATGTGCATTTCCTATTTTGAAAATGATTTTTTTGTGCCTTGTCTGTTTTGACTATCCGTTACTTATATAAAGAAATATATATAAAAACATTGATTCCAAATTTCCTTGAAGGAATAAGAAAACTTAATTGCAACATAAATTATATGTCTTAACCTACCAATTTTTTCATTCATAGGTTAAAGGTGATGCCATAAGTAGCCAATTTTTTATGATAATACATGGACCATTAGTCAAAAAGGCTGGAACGTGTTGTGGTTAATATTAACTAGACTCCACACTCAATTTTATTATCTATATAGTCCCATATAAATTGATGATGAAAATTTGTCCAATTTTACCACTTAATTAATGTTCAAATTAATAAATGAATTAAAATTAACATGATGCATAAAATTAAATAGTGCAATTCTGTGTGTAATATTTGTCCATCACCTTGAACTGAGTTTGTGGGGGAATGTAGGAAGTGACTCTTATGATCCATATGGGACTCGTTATAATTACCCATACATGTCTCCTCAATTAGGATAAAGGTTGTTGCATTATTAGATGCAGGAATGTTACATATCATTCATTATTATATTCCCTAATTGTTATAAATACCATCTGAGGCATGAAAATTCCATTGTAGAGTTATCCCACTATGAAAAAATCGTGATGTATTTCAGGAATGTGTCGATGAGGATAATATTGAGGTGGTGGGCCTTTATCCACCCAAGAAACCACTACTAATTCTACCTGAGGCGCCTCATCCAGATAATCTGCTAGGTTTTGATGCCCATTTTATGAATGTTCCTTCAGTTCATGAAATTAGTGCAAGTTTCACCTCAATGTATCCTTCATATGATAGATCTTACTTGTGAGTTCCCCAATGAAATATCATCCCACCTTCTTATGTTATAGTGGGCCTCAAGTTGATGGGTATTAGATAGAGGATATGGTGTTAATTTTCTAGCATATTCAGAAACATTCTGAGTGGAGGGTCAAACATTAGACCTACATGTTTTGTGAATCATCATTGAATTTGTGGGATTTTCTAAATCATGATGGTTCACAATAGGGTACGGTCTGGGAAGACTTCCAAACAACATTATTCAATAAAATATTCTATCATAACATGATATTAGATCTCATTCTGTAATTCATCCCCCACCAATAGTGAAACATGTCCATGATGGAATACTCATCTCACTGTACTGAATTGTAGATATTCATGCCCACTATGATCAATAAAGAGCACATTACTATGAGTTGATTCATGAATGTAATATATTAGGATGTTATTTCAATGGTGATTTACTTTCAACACGACACCATTTCTGAAATAGATATCTAGTACCCCATTACCGAGTGCATCATAAGGGAATCTGGGAACATGAAACAGGGAAATTCAACTTCTACGTAGAGTAGTGGTCTATCCAATAGTAGGTAGAAACACTTTGACAAAACATGTGGGCGTAGTACCAGCCAGGTTGAATGCATTGACAATAATGTGGTGGGTCACCATTATGGAATTTCAGATTAAAAAATCCCTATTATATGAGGATCCTGATTGAGTGCTTTGTTTTCAGTAAGATGGTTCACCTCCATCATTTCAACAGAGTTCCATATGATCAGGGTTCTATAGTGGCACTAACTTCAGGTTGAGAAAGAATGAATCCTAATGAGGATAGAAGCTGTAATTCCACAGGTTGTATAGGCTTAGAAAGTTTTCATGATCGGGTATGTTGGGCCTTATACATTAGAAGTCATCAGAGTAGACCAACTCATGCTACTCGGGCATCATCTCAATGTCATGGTTCAGTCGAAAACTATAAAATTCAGCATATAATAGAAGATATTATTCCTTGGAAATCTATAGTTAGAGTTACAATTATGCCAGCCTATACTCTTGTATCTTCCATCATTGATATAGGTGTGTCATGATTTTTCCTATCTTCTACAACCATCGGAATCCTATTATTTTTAATATATTACTCCAGTGGTGTTATAAACATTGAAACATCCTTTTAAGTTCTAGGAGAGGGTATATGACAGTTCAAGGATATATCCCTTGAAATAGGTTGGTACTATTTTCTATGTATTTTTCCCCTTATGATGATAAGATTTTCATCATTCTTACTGTGGAATGGATCGTGCCCTTTTGAGACTAGTTGGATTTCTTTTAGTGATGGATATATATCACATCATAATGGGGAATAAGTATATCTATAAAGGTGAATGGGATACCAATAAATTCTCTCACGACACAATCATACTGGTGAAGGTAGAGTAACAACCTATATGGTTAGTCTCCTTATGATAGATCACAGAACAAAGCTTGTGGAATTTCGATTTTAATGGATTATTTCATGGATGTATTTCATGATTATTTCCCTAGTTTACCTCATGAATGAGAGATTTATTTTACTATTGAGATTATTCTAGGTTTGGAACTATTCTCTATTAATTTTTATAAGATATCACATATAGTTCTCCAAGAACTTATGATGCTTCATGAACACCTAGTGGCTTAGGATTTTCTCTGACCTAGAACATCTCCTTGGAATACATTGGTGCTTTTGGGAAATATGGTTGATGATATTGTTTATTAATTACAATAGACTAAAAAGTATTATGGGGAATAATAGGTAGCCACATCCTTGTCTAGATGGCTTCTTCGACTAGATTAGATGAGAAACTGTTTTCTCCAAGATTTATTTGAGGTCTAGCTATCATCAATTTTGTGTGAGGCCTTTAGACATACCATGTAAACTATTTCGGAGTAGTAATGTATTGTACGAGTGTCTGGTCACGCTACTCAATGTGGAAAAATCACCTGAAATTTTAATGTATTTTATAAATTTAATTTTCAACTCGTATCTTGATTTCATTGTGGTAATCTTTGTAGATGACATATTAGTGCATTTTAACAATATACACAACCATTCCAATAATCTTGAGATCTTGATGAGTACACTAATATAAAAACATCTATATGAGAAGCTCAGTAAATCAAACAATTATATTGTAATGTTTCACTTCCTCGGTCATATCATATATTTGGTTGGCATATCTGAAGACCCAGAGAAGTTGAGAACTGTGGTTTCCAAGGATATCCCCGTAAATGTGTCTTATATATGCTTTTTTTAGTGATGTCTAGAAATTATATGTGATTCATCTGAGTATTTTGATGCATAGAAGAACCTCTTGTGGTATTAACTAAGATGGGTGTCAAATTTTATCAGATTGATGATTGCAAGATAGATTTTTAGGAGATAAAGGGATGATTGACTTCATCGCTAGTGTTGATTTAACCTGAGATGGGATGAAGCTATATTATATAATATGATATGGTAGGAATCATGTCGGGTGAAACTCTGATGCCAGGTGATTGGGTTGTAGAATATGGGTTCCACCAGTTGAGGACTCATGAGAGGAATTACCCTTCGATCAACTTCGAGATGGCATCCGCGGTTCATGATCAATTTTGTTGGATTGACTACTTGTTGGGAGAGAAATATATTTTTTTACACAGATCATAAGAGTCACAAATACATAACCCCATAATAATAACTGAATTTTCAGTTATGTTGGTGGCTGAAATACATGAAATTTTCTACCTTTGAGGTTTCTTAGGTACCTAGAAAAGTATATTCATTACATGATGAATTGATCCAGAATATTTAGATGAAAACCATCATTGAAGCTAGATGTCAGTTATAGTTGATGGATCTGTTTTCTGAGATACACCATGTCATTTATGAAATACATGAGAATGTATTCTTAGTAATGCTAGAAATGAAATCTTCCCTCTTGTATAGTGTCTGTATGGGGTTGTTGACTGATTTAGATGAGATATTTTTTATGGAGAGTGTCACAAGAGAGAACACACATCCTTGTTGTGATTTGGATATGTATGAGACATTTATCTTATATGGGGGTATATTGTTACCTTATAATATATAAGAAGAGTTGATGTGAGAATCATATTCCTCTATATGAATAGTCCATCTTGGTCATACAAATATGTACTAGACATGACTCGTCAGTATTAGATTCCATGAGTGGAAAAGAAGATAACATGCTTTATCACCCGATCCTCCATCTATTAGCAAGTGAAGGAAGATAACCTAGTCTTATTGGAATTCTTAAACATCTCACCAATCATGACTAGATATAAAATTACATCATTCTTTATTTATTGAAATTATTTCTTTGACCCCCTTAAGGAAGTGATGTAGTGTCTGTGATCCTTGACTGGATAACCAAGGTTTCACTTTTTTTACCCTCATATATGGGAGAGAGTGTGACTTCATGGTGTTTCCTTTTATATCATTTTAGACTGAGATTATCAATTTACATATAGGATTTAGAATGCTTTGAATAAGTCACTAGGTTCATGGGTCCTCTTGAGTAAATCACCTAACCTTTAGACAGATGGGTAGTTCGTGAAGATGATACGAGGGTCAGAGGATGTGCTTCATCCATGTATTCTTGATTTTGGAGGGTGATGGGGAATGAATATTCAACTAGATTAGTTTTACAACAATAAGAAACATCAGGAAATGATCCATATGGTTCTATATGAGGTCTTCTATAATAGATTATGTTTGTTACCAATGTTCTGGTTAGTGGAAGGTGAGACAACTCAATTGTGTCATTTTTTTGTTCAGGATATTTTAGATAAAGTCTATATGATTCAGATGTGAATTGTTACAGATCAGTCTAGGAATAATTATAATATCTATCATTGGTGTATACCTATGGAGTTATAGGTGGGACATATAATATTTCTTCATGTATGTACAAGATTTTTTGATAAACCAATCCAAAGATATGAAAATTTGTAGCCTTTATATTTTAGGCATTAAAACATTGTTTTGATAGTTTGGATGATAGCATATCAGTTTTTGGTTACCTCAAAGGTACACTGACATTAAAACAAACATCAATGTATTTTATCTCTCATAGTATCATGATGAACAATCTCATACATTTGACCCTAAGGAAATTCTTCTAGGAGTCGATATATCATCCATTGAGCATCAAATATGTATCAGTGATCAAATCACAAAGTATCTTTGTTGAAGTTCAGCTCTTCTGGAAAGGGTTCCCTAATAGAACTGATGGGTAAAAGATGATACATATGACAAGAAGGCTGATATACATTCCCAGTGGCCAGAACGTTTCCTAGACAGTGTTATAACACCCTCGGAAAGGCCACTCAAGGACAAGATTTATTAAGGAGGAGAGGTTGTAACATCCTGATATTTTTTAAACGTTTAAATCATTTATTTTTTGTTCAAACTCATTTAAATGACACTATTAATGATTTTTAAATGTTTAAAGTAGGTATAATGTGTGTTTTTGACTCGTTAAGAGACCAGGTCTTTGAATGGGAGAAAAAGTCTATGTTGTACAGTTAGGAGAAATCATGTAACCCATCAGGTATGCTTTCCCATAAACCATCTTGTTAGAGAAAGTGGGGACCAAGGGGATATAGATTTTATCTAAAACCACGCATCCCTAGGAACATGACCATGCCATTTTTTAGAAATATTGGATATAGCTTCTTAAAACAGTCTATGCACCATTACATAAGCGACGCACCTAACCATTGAGGTTCCCCATTGAAGTAGTAACTAGAGGAGAGTTGGCACACAGTTTGGCCAAACATGCATCCAAATTGTTCACCCTTGATTTTTAGGATGAATTAACATTTCCAATCTATTTAATGATTTAGGTTTTATTTACTTCTTTTCTCTCCTCCACTATATGTTCTTTCTCCTCCTCTATCACATGAATCTTATCCTCCATCTCAACCTATGTATAAATATTAATACTCCATTTTTTATTAATTTATTTCACCATCAAATAAATATTAATTATATATGTTATATATTAAATAGTATCTCTTATATTTCAATTTATTAAGTTTATCTATTGTGATATCTATGGGTAAGAAAATTTTGTCCATTTTTTAGGAAATTTGATAGATTCTTCAATTTCATCCAACCTATCCTGAATCAAAGCATGAAATTGAATGGGGAATCTCTATGAAGATAATGTTTTTGGACTATTTTATTTCCCATCAATTCATTTCTCCTTATAAAAGGTATTGTTTTTTCTTGATCTATACATTAATGGCATCAAAATAAAATAGTCAAATTCAATTATGATAATATCATTAACTTGAATTTAGTTACCCATGAGAGTAGTGAATCAATCCATTGGGTTGATCTATCTGACCTAAACCACAAAATTTGCTATTCCCTAAAATTTCATGCCTATCGTTGGGTGGGGAAAAATAAAATGATATTTTTAGTGCATCATAGTAGTTGAATAGGGTCATCCCAATTGTAGAGATTATCAATTTTTTACTATCATATTCTCAATCACCCAAACTAATTGTTTTTATAATTTAATGATTTTATAAATGGAAATGAAAATTATTTAGATTTAATTGATTTCAATGACTTCAAGATGGAAAATTATAATCTAAATTACTGTTAAATTATAAATTGAATGATTTTAATGAGAAATGACATGGTTTTGGGTTTTTTTTAAGTTCAGTAATTATATTCATTTATATATTGTATTTCCATTTGATAATTCATATAAGAAATATCATGTTTTAACAACTATTATTTATTTTGAAATTATATAAACAATTGAATAACTATGAAATATAAATCAAACCTCCTCCATTAACCGAGGTTGATGACAGACCTTGGTTTAAGATGTGAAATTTTATAGGACTTGACTCTACTGATCCATTTAATCTATTGATAATATCAACTCCATTGTGTGACGTACTAACCAATAGAGTGTGGAAAAAGTGATTAAAATAATTGAAATATATTGAGTTTCATGTCATTATGGTAGTCCAGCTAGGTAAATTCGTCTCACCCATACATTCTCCTCAAATATACATACAGACATAAAATAAACATTAAGGTAAATTAAATAATACCTAAACCTCCCACAAGACAAACATCGAGTTCAACCCCTGAATTTTTAGTGTAAGAGATCACATGGTGGAATTAGAGAGAATGGAAGGAGAAATAAAATAAAATAATAATAATTATAACAAAAAAAATAAGTCTGGTAGATGAGATATGGAATATAATAAAATATAATAAAATTTCAATGAGAGGGTGAGAGAATAAAATAATATTAAAGGATATAAATTAAATGGAAGAAGATGTTGGTTGAGGATTGATAAGAAAATAAATAAATAAAATTGGAATTATAAAAATAACAAAAAACAATAAGAATAGGATAAGAATATTTAGAATAAGAAGATACGATGGAGAATGATGGTGAAAAAAAAATTAAAAACACGATTTAATTAATTTATTTATCTAAATAAATAATTGAAATAAAAATTTCAAAATAAAATAACAAAAAAAATAAAATGAATTGAAATAAAAATTTAACCATGGACCAGAACCATCTCAACATCCTCTATGGTGCGTTCACTGCTCAAGGATTTGAGAGATAGGATTAATCATTGGTGAACTCCTCCATACATCGGCCTAGGTGATTCTATCCTTTGATATTGAAAATCATAATCATCGAATTCACACATTATGGTCTCCTCTAAATTATATCCCCAAACAAATTTCTTATGGTTCATCCCTTTAATGACTAAATATTGAAATGGTTTCTTCTAGGATGTATCTTTATATTATATTTTATATTGTCCCTGAAAATATTAATGTAATTATAAATGTTTTCTGGATATTATAAAAAAAATTATGAGACATGGTATATCTGGATAAATGTTTCATAAATCATCGCTAATTTCTAGCATCCAATATAAACGCTAATGAATGAATATCTCCATGAGTATTAATGGTTAAATGAACCATTTAATTATCTGTCAAATACATATAAAATATCCTCAATTGGAGGTTTGTAGACTGATTTATGACTTTATTACTGAGGTGGTGTCCACACTGTCATCTATAAAAAATATTCAACATGGGAGCTTATCATAAGTGAAAATGAGGGTACATGGGTGGTTATATGAAGCCATAAAAAGAGAACATATCATATTTTAACAAGCACAAAAGATGGTACATGTGAGGTTATCCCAATCCTAAAAAATATACAAAGGATGTTAGACCAAGCCTAACATGATTTAATTCTCCTCATGTGAAGACTCGACATAATATTTCTATGATTGTGATTAATCCACACACTATTACACTTTTTATGACATGATATTTTTTCAATGTTATGTTTTCATGTCTCATGTTCTTTGATATTTTTATGATTCTAGTCTTATAAACATCTACGATTTTTTATATTTTTCATTTTTAAGTCTATGAATTGTTGGGTATGTTTTTCAATATTAAAGATCATGTTCTCTACCCATTATCCTAATTTTAAAGTTTAAATGATCATTGATATATCCCTTATTTACTCACACTGAAAATGTGATATCAAATATTATTATTATTTATCTAACCATATATATGATGAAAAATATAATGTATGATGTGTCTTAGAATGGTGTTAGTTATGAAAAACTAGGTTAGAGATATTATAGATATTTTAGGCAATAATTGTTTAACCAATATTCTAATGAAGATAAAACTTTTTTATTCCAGATTGGAATGAAATTTACACAACTAATATTCATCTAATAATATCTAACAATTTATTATGAAATGTATGTGTGACTATAAGCCTTTTCTTAATGGGTTGGAGGGCTATAATGGAACAGTCTGTATCATAATGGACCACGTATCTTATGGGTTTTGGTTTACACCTAATCCAATATCATACAATCAGATAATGAATTTACCCAATGAATTGGAGTGATATAATAGTATTTAACATCACATTAAGATAAACAATACTTATGAGTTCCACGTGAACTTGAAAAAAAATCTATAATTTCTAAATTATATTCTTGGAAAGAAACATGTTTCATGAAAAGTTCCATATGTCATTATCATAATCAATATTGACAATAAAGGTGGATGGTATCATTAGATATTTTTATAGTGAATAATGGGAAATATTAATGTATATTTTCACAGATAGAACAAACTTTCATAAGGGAATTAGAAATATGTTTTGCAAAATCAGAATTAATATCCATCATTAGTGATACCTTTTTTAAACGAAAATAATTTATAAATTATTTAGAATCCAAATTAAATTAAAAAAACAAACATAAGGAATTGATTAATAATAAAGGATTTTAAATGAATATTTATAAATATACATTAATGTTGAAAACATTAAAAACATATTATTCCAAAAAATAGTATATTAATTCAATAGAAAATGTCTACTATGGAAAATAGTTAAAAAGATTATATTAGATATTTTATAAATAATGTAAATTTTAATATAAAATTGTAATAATTAATTAATTTATATATTATAACATACATAAAAAAATAAAAATAAAATGATCACAGGGGATAATGATTCAAGATCGAAAATAAGCAATAAGGTCAGTCTTTTTAAAATGCATTATTTTGGATGAATTGTGAGAAAAAGAGAGGTGTAATTATAAGAATACATTTAAAACAAAAAATAATCATATTATAATAAAATATGTTTTGGTCGATAAGGAAAAAAATAGAATTTCCCTTAATGTAAATTTTCTCATAAATGATCTTGATTTCAAAGTGAGATAAAAATAGATCTTAATAACTTTGGTATCTTTTTAATCAAAACCCCATATAAAATAAATCACTATATGAATTTTTTAAATAATTTTAATTAAAGTAAAATTAATATTAAACTATTTTTGGGGATGTATATGAACCATAAAAAATATGATATTTGTTTAATATATTATATATCTCAATGAAAGGGAAATTTAGTAGAGAAACTACTACCTTTTCTCCTGACATCCATTAAGGTGCATTATTCTCATGTATAATAAATATAAAAATTTTAATTACATATTGATTATCAATATAAAAAATATATTGTAATTTATAATATTACATTATAATAATGTATTACTAATGTTCTATTTGGTTGTTATTTATTTTTATTGTTAGATGTTTGTAATTTTTATCATTTCATACATGTTTATATTAGCGATGTCAACACTCAATAATTTATTTGAAATTAATAGTTACATGATTATTCTTGGTAGTTGTATAATTGTGTTTTATTGATTTTTTATAACAATTTTAGTTTTATGGATGGTATATATGGTTTATGATAATGGGATCCTAGAAGAACATTTTGAGTAATGTTTTCTAACAAGAACTTGCTTCATTATAATGACCAATAATTTTTTGTTTCATGATTAAAAAACAACATTTATCTCATAAATTACACTATAATATAAAATATTATGATTATTAATATCTTAATTTTTATTCATGATGAAAATAATTATGTTGGTATACCATCATTCAAGTAGGTGGTCGAACCAACCCAAATAAGAAAAATTTATAATAATGAAATGAGTAGTATTATAGAGTTATATAATTGTAAAATAAATTTAATAGATGATAAATTATGATAACAGAACAATGTTAGAGAGGATATTTATATTGTGAATGAGTTTATATTGTATGATAATTAAAAAAAGTGATATAAATTATTATACTTACCCGATGAACATTACCCTTCTCGAAACAGGTTCCTTCTAAATGAATGATTTAGGTATAATTACTGGGAATAGAAAAACCCCAACACATAAGAATGATTTTGTAGTTGTATAATGGTCAGGTATTTATATGTAAAAAAAATAAAGTTTTCGGTTTATTGAGTTTACGATGGATTCATTTACTGGTGGGTATTGAGTGAAATTATCACTAATAATTATTTTTTAATTTATATGTTTTTCATTTGAAGAAGTAATGTGGAAAAAAGGGAACACATAATATTTATTTTATGTTTGATGGTTTTTAGTCCCTCATTCAACAATACAATAATAATATTTTATGATATTTTAGGTATTTAGCATTAGTTATACATGTTTACCTAATATTATATTTATCAAGGTCATTCAATTTTTATCCAAGAAACAAAAATTTTTTGGATAAAAATTAACTTATATTGATGAAATAATTTTGGTAATACCATTAAAATAATGAGATCCAAAATTTTATTTCCATTTATAAAATAGGTGAAAAATAATTTAAAAATAAAAAATTTGAAACAAATTACTATATATTCTAGAAAAATATATTTTTAATCCCCAAAAACGATTTATTCATATTCCACAGTGAATAATAATCATTATATGAACAGAAATTTTTATATATATAATATTTAATTAAAATTATTCTTTAATAGATATCATTTTTGTATGGACTCAACACTAAAAATTATAGAATCACATGTTTTATGTTTGGAATTCATTCTCTAACAATTAAAAATATTTTTAATTTTATAGTTTTAGCAAATTATCTCATAACTTATATATGAAAAAACCTTATATTAAAACGTACAAAGTTCTGATCAGTATATTTTTACCACCATATATAACTTCTAAAAGTATACATGATTGATAGTAATGAAAAAATAATAATTTCATCTAACATTATCTCTTACTTTCACTTAACCATCCCAATACCATATAAAAAAAAATTAAAAGTAAGATATGAGAACACAAATCTCAATAAGTGATAGAATAGAATAAAAAAATTAGTCCATGGAAACAAATGCAAAACCATGTAATTTTTATATTCATCTAAAAATTTCATTGAGTGAATGGAATTAATGATTTTCATAATAAAAAATCCCACAATTATTCGTAAAATATTTAATTTAAAATCTACATTAGTCAAAATAGAATTTTTGGAAACCTAAAGCATCAAATTCATTACCCTTTTTAATCACGTGTCATAAGTAACTAGATCACAGTCAAATCTATAAGAGAACCCCTTCGTAAATGTCATCTTTGTTCCGTATTAAGATAAGGAACATTATAAAATTTATTAAAATGTCATCTGGGTTCACCCATCATATAAGATATATAAGGCTCACCTGAGGTTATCCGGGTGAAACCATCATATAAGATATTTAAGGCTCATGTGATGCTACTTGGGTACATCGATCATGTAAGTTATTTTGGACCTACCCAGCACTATTTGGGAATAACCATCATATAATACATCAATATCACCCATTTCTTATATAATTTTCATAGACCATATAATAAATAAATCATCTTATTCTTTCACATTTCATCATAATACAATTTAAAAAACACATTTAAATTTGTATACAAATAACTTTCAAATCTAGAAAATAAATTAATGTTTTAAAAACACATTTTCAATATAAAAATAATCAAAATAATAGAACGGGGTTTTTTTGAAGATAAAATGAAATATTTTATAGTAATCAATACATTAAATAACAATCATATTGGAGGGTAATGTCATTATCCCCATATATGTCATATTGAATCATTTAATAAGTCAATTTTTTATTAAAGTATAACATTATGTAAAATGATTATATATTGTGAAGAAACATTGAATGGAATATATCCTTTATTAAAATATTTTTTCAATTTGTGAAATCATTTTAAAAATATGGTCATGGAAGAGTAATGGAGTTTGATAGAATACTTAAAAAGGGGATTTTTAATTAAAATAAAACTGTTGAATCATTTAATCATGTTACATATAGAATAATACTAATAATATAATATTAAATAAAACTATAAATAACAAATTTATGATATAAAATTTCAAAGGGGTTGTATGTACACCTCGTAAAATAATTATTGGTTGGTAACACCAAAGTATGACTTAAAGAAATTAAATTGAGCTGAATTCCCAAATCATGATTCTTATTTTTTTAGGATTTCCTTTATCTTCTTGAATAATAAAATTACATTATTATATAATTCCTTGATTTTTTTTCAAGATTACTATTCCTCTTATATAATTTATTATGATTATAGAAAAATTTTCTTAATTGCTTTTTTTACATTAATGATTTGATGAATTTTGGCTAACATGGAGAAAATGAAATTGGTTGGTTGACTTTAGTCAAAGAGGTTTTTATCTAAACATGTACAGAATAATAATCAGAAAATAATGGAAATTTTTATGTAGTATTTTTACTTCTAAAAAAATCATCAATAATTGTTATTGAAAATGAACTACATTACAATCATGGTAACTGTAAGCTGTATGACTTAATGAGTAACATTTCTATTTTTTTCATTGATCATTATGGAATGAAGGTAAATAATATATTATCTTTATATAATTATAATAATATCATTAATACCATATTGTTTAATTAAATAAATATATATAAATCATACAGGTGTTGTGTTGATGAAAAAATAATAACATTGCTTTATGGAGGCGGTAGTCCACATCTACGCATGAGCAACACCAATCATTTTTTATCATTTGAATTTAAATGATATATTTTATTTTAAAAAGGGAAGATAATTAATTAATAGATTAATTATATCATGCATATCTTATATACTTATTAAAATTTCCCTTATTGACATCCATTTAAAGCATTAGTGTAATAGGAATCACATCACTTCGTGAGGTTGTGGTCATGTATACACACGAGTGGCATAATTTTATCCCCAAAAAATGAATATTAATATGTTATATGTTATATCATAACTACATTTGTATAAATATGTCCCAAATATCATATATATACTTTTATTCCAAAATTATAATAATTTTCGATATGTGATGATTGAATGAATGACATCAGTTCATAAGTTGTTAATTCTCCACACACATGAATGGTCATTTCATATCCCATTTTACGGAAGAGGAAAGAGACTATTGTTATGATATATAAATAAATATATAATAATATATTGTGGTAATTTTTTATCATATAACCATAATTTACTTGCATATAAGGGATTTGGATAAAGAAATAAAATACAGGTTCTTGGTAATGAATGATACCACTTCTTAAGAAAACCTCCATATGTAAGAACCAAAATTTATCAAAGCATAGATTTATAAAAATCCAATGGGATCTAGGTAAAGGGTAAAAAATTTATGATGTTATTTTATAGGTTATTTTCTATGAAAAATGAATTTAAATGTATGTATATTAGAGGAGAGGGATAGCCTTTTAAAATTGAGGTGACTGCAACACATGTAATTTTTGAAATAAAACATGTTTACCCACATTTTTTACAAGAAAATGAGATAAAAATTTACTATTATTGAAAATTAGAAATTATAAGGTATAAATATTTCCATGGAATCGGTTTGATAAAATATTTTAGGCCATTTAACCCATATATATTTATTTTAACAACATGTAAATCTATTTTCACCTATACTTTTGTAACTAATTTTTATTGTTTTCACTTTTCTGTAGGTTAAAAATTTTGTTCAGCATATTATAAAATATATATTGTGCTGATTAAGAATATGGAATACATTTTACAAAAATCAATACACGTGATAGTAAAATTTTAATTTTAAATTAAACCCATTGATAAAATTAAAATGCAGGTTTGAGGAAGTTTATTATTCATGTAAAATATGATTTTATTTTAAATACACTATTAAAAATAATAATTGTATAAATATAAGTGAAAAATTAATTTTATATAACGTATAAATTTCATTTAAAAAATTTATAATAAGGTATTATTTTAGTAATTTTAATTTTATAAACCATATGGACTTTAAAATTGTTTTCAGAAAAACCCCATTTTTAAACCCCAAAAATATAATTATAATAAAATGAACTATATAATAAATTAAAAATAATTTATATGGTTTTTATATATAAAAATAATACTTATTTTAATTGAAAGCATATTAAAAATTTGAAATGATTTTTAAATTAGTTAACAAATTTAAAAGAATGGAATTGTTTTGAGAAATCTGTAATTTTTTACTATTCACTTAAAAATAAATATTTTTTCAATATAACTAAATGTTACCCTATGTTAGTTTTGATATTATTATTTAAAATTTCATACTAATTTTCTAAAAATAATGTTTCTATATTTATAAATTAGTAATTTGAAAAAAAAACTATAAAAAGAGAAATTCCTTAAAACTATATCATTATTGATTACAAAAATGATATAATACTATTATAAGGAATATAACCATTTGAATCATATTAATAAACATAAAAATAAATTTTTAAATCATAATATTGGATGTAAAATTTTTCCACTATTTTAGAAATTGTGTTCTCTCAATTATATTGATTTATTAAACAAATAGGGATATATTTTCCCAATAGAATTTTCATATTACAATAATTCCACTTCAACAGTACTATATTTTAAATCCATTACCCCGTGAATCTCTTTAATTTTCATCATGTAATCACTACGGTCATAAATGTGAATAGGTATTCATCATAAAAAGGCTCTCTTCCAACTGAACTACTTCTTGCCTGAAAAAATGAGATTAATTTGGTATATATTTTCATATAATTAAGACAGGAAAAAATTTATGTACTTGAGACATAATTGTGGGTAAATAAACATTATATTAATTTAGTAAAACATTATTTATGATTTACTATAGAACAATGAACCATGATATTGATTTCCCGTTTATAAAAATTAATAACACATTTTCATATAGATGCTTTAAAGAAATGATCACTTACCACGAATGAATGTAATTTTCTCCAGTTATCCCCACAACGTTTCATTGAAATCTGAGACAAAATCATATATTTCTTAATTAGAATCACCTTTATATACATTTCTACTACCAAATATGGTTCCATAAACTTCATCCCAAAATTCTAAATTTTGACACCTCTTTCCATATATTTCCTCAAATGGTGCCATCTGTATATTAGATTGAAAACCACTGTTACAAGAAAACTCAAGAAAAGTATGATACTTATTTCATATTCCCTTTTAATTAATTCTCAATGAAAAATGAATATATTGCATTTATCTGATAATTCTATCATACTACCGATCATATTTAGGATGAAAATATGTACTGAAATTTTATTTATTACACAACATCTTTTGATGTCAATTAAAACTATTATATGTGAACATGTTATCATGGTTAGATATAATGGATTGTGGAAGTACATGTAACCTAACAATCTCATTCAGATACAGCCAAAAAGATAAAATAAATACACAGTATCTCACATGTGAAATAAATGATCATATTTAGTTAATCAATCAAGAATAACCCAGATGGAATTGTTACCTCATGATTTCCATTATAGTCACACAACAAAATCGAGATATATATATATTTATATATATATATTTCATTTACACTCCATCAATATAAAAGAAGTAAGCATTAGCTTCCAAAATTTTTATTTTCCTTTAAAAAATTTAAATATCAACAACTTACTAGTATAGTTAGAAATATCTATTTTCATACTATCTGTATGTTAATACTCTTGAATATCACTATACATATTTGTGTTTCCTAGATGAATATAAAATGGAGATTTATAAACTTTAATCAACAAATCATTCTTAAACTAGAAATCACTAGGCACATATAATATATTTTTAAATTCTGAAAGACCATTATAATCACTATTAATATCATGAATCAAACCCTTCTTAAAGGATTACACCTTTTATAGTGAATCATGTTCCTACTTTTATTAATGCAGAATTATTAATGAAAATGTAAATTTCACTAAATCTTGAATGAAAATAGAGGATGTCCCAACATGAAAAATATATAGGATAAAATTTGGTAAATAATTTAGAAAAGGATTAGGTTCCCAGTGCATAATAGTTAATATAGCATTATATTTTACACTCAATGCATCATATACTTTTTTTATTTCTAGGATCCTAATGATTCATGAAATCATAATTATTGATAAGATCTCTTAATATTCTCTTTCTAATGTTCAATTATTTTTTGGTGGATATATTCTTTAATATATTATTTTCCCAATATATTTCACACATTACTCTATAATAATTACTCATAACAATTTTAAAAGAAAAACCCAATAAATCTTCTTACTTATAATGGTTAGGGTAATTTAAATCATGAGGGAATAATTGATGTGAAGCATAAGAAATTTTCTGATCATTGTACATTAGTAAATAACCATGTCCCATAAAAAAAGAATCAATATGGATGAAACATTAACCAACTCTGTAAGGCATGTCCAAAACTAGAACATTCACCTGTATTATTTTCTGGTTTAGGAAAATAATAATAACATTTTTTCATTATTAATTTAAACCATTCTCTAGTTAACTTATTCTGTGGTCAATACCATAGAGAAAATATTTCGACAATCCAGTAGTATTATTCTTCTAATCAAAGAAAACTATTGTTATCTAGGATATTTTCACATCATTCCAGTTGTTCAAAAAACATTAGTATGGTTAAATGTTATTACATTTTTAGAAATAATTTGTCCAAAGAAAGAATTTATTTCCAACAAAAATTTATAATTAATTAATATTCCATAGAGTATCATTTCTTATACATGTTATAAGACAACCCCTAGATGGGTTACATGTTCCAACTAAACATTATAATATTCCAAAATAACATAAATAAACACAACAACAAACTTATCTATGAGCTCACGGAAAACTATATTCATATTGTGCATAAATATCGTAGGTTTATTAGACATCCCAAATCGCATAACTACAAATTAATATTGAAATATCTAGTTTGAAATTCAAACATGGAATTCTATACTAATTCAAATTCAGCGGATGGTTCATGGAATTTATATCAACCTTTTAAAAATAAAATGCAACATGGTTCTAATCAAACAAATCAATTATATGAGGAAAATGATATTTTATATTGACATCGATTTTATTGAAGTATTGATAATCATTTAAATGAATCATTGAACCATATTAATTTTTAACAAAAAAATCATAGCACCCAATAGATATGTTTTATGGATAATGTATACACTATATTAAATCTCTAGAAATTAATTTTTGAATTTTTAAAGATCCACATGATACATTTTATAAGGGGTTTTAGAAATAGTGTTACCATCAGGCACTAAATAAATAAAACCCAACCACCTATTCTAAAATAACACCAGGAAAAGCATAATAAGATAAATCAACTCATTCATTCAATACTCACATGTTACCAATATATATAGTTTATTTAAATTAAAAAAAATATGATCTAGGTAACCTTCACTTCCAACCCTTTTAAAAGTCTCAGATTTATGTTAAGTTAAAAATTCTATAAATTCATCATACATAAATTTATAATCTCTTAAATTTGTGTTATAATGATAAAATGAAATACAATCTATTCAAATATTGTAATCAAACTATAATATGTCTAGTTTAACTATATTTATATGAATAGTCACCTCACAGATACTGATATGAATTTTACTATAAATATTATTTATATAATATTTCTACCCATATATTTCACCAATGGTTCTATCATCTATTCATTTAGGGATACTTCAATTTCTCATTAAAAGTTATAAGTTATGAAATAATGTGAAAATTGTTATTAAAATAGGGAATTGGCATTATTTTAATGAATAATTATCATACTCATCACATCTTTATTTGACTATACAATTATAACTATAGTATTAGAAAATGAATTCTTGATAACATTCCATTTTCAATCATGATGATTTCCATCATATGCGACAAGCATCATACACATGTAATAAAAAATGAACCAAATCCTTAAAACTAAAAATTTTATACATTTGATGACTAAAATTTACCACATAATTTTTTTTTCATATTTCTTCTATTTATAGTCCCAATCATTGTGACCAAACTGAAAACACAGGAAACACTTTCCAGATCCTGTCAAAAATTCCTTGAAATTATGTTTACCACACTCATTAAATTTTTCTAGATTACCTATTGAAAACATACTTAGTTTCTTATATGTTCCCTACACCATTGAACATTTCTTATGGTTGTCATCTTGAGGGTCATACAGTCCAAAATAATCTACAATAAAATTATCATAATAATGAACTGAATTATTCTAACATTTAAATTCATGTGATGAAAACGATCGTCATAGACACAGTTTCAACCCTATATAAAATCTATCAATTTTAATATCTGTTTCTTAATTAAAATATAGCACATACATGGAAAAATTTAAAATTTTTACATTATATATATCCTTTGAATCATAATAATCATACCACATTTAGATTAATTTTTCTTCTATATAGACTCAAATAAATATAGGGAATTATTTTTCATGGAATCATCCTTTAATGTTTCACATTCATGGATCCATGATCATCTATCCTTTTTTTATTCTTATAAAATTACCACAATTTATTAGATTCACCATCAAATCGATAAGGATAAAGGGTTTTCATTTGATATTGTGAATATCCCATGACTTCAAATAAGTTCTCCCGACCATTGATATATCCTTCATAAACCATAGGGTCAAAATATCCACTAAATTATGGGAGTCATTATCTCATGTAATGATCCACCACTGACATATTCTTGATAGGTAGATCAGGTTCCACTCTAGCGTGAATACTAAATCTATTTATAACCTATGTAAACAAATATATCACTAAAAAAACTATCAGTTCCAATTCCAACTTTCTTGGTAAGCTAATTTGTAAGGGTAAGTTCTTCTGAGTTCCTTCCCATTACATTATACATGTTTTATATATGGAAACCATTATGAAAAAATATATTTTAATAAATTAACATTGAAATTGTTAAATTTTATATCATTTCAACTTAACCATAATGGAAATACTTCACACAAAAGTTATTATTATTTTCACATCCTCTAATGTTTTTTATACAGACCAATGATAAAAATTGGGTTTAGTAGGCCTTAAACATTACCCAATACTGCGCTTTAAGTCATGAATTAGCTGTATTACATTTGAGGATATTTTAAGGATTTTATTTGAAGAGAACTAGGTCACAAATCAAACATGAAAAAACCATATGATATAATGTCGAAACATCCAATCATTTTCATTTTTCCACAATATAAATCGTTTAAAATATAACATGAATTATTTTAATGAAAATATCATTGGAAATTAAACCATTCCTCGTCATTTCACTTAACAAACTTTAAACCATGTGAAAAAACATATTAAAAATGTTGTATGAAAATGATAATCTTTATAAGGTACATAAAAAAGAAGAAACACATTAGTCCAGTGAAAACCAAAGAAAACATGGAATATTAATTATATTTTAAATATTTTTAAGCATATGAAATTTAATATTTCCACCTGATAAGAAAACACACTTTTTTAAAAAATAAAACCATTAATTACCATAGAATGAAAATAAAAAACCCTTATTTGGAGACTAGAGACACACATTCATAATTTATTTAAAATATGTGCTAGATTTAACCTATCCTTGTTAATTCCATGAGAGACAACATTTGGTAACTCCCTCTTTCATTCCTATTAACGAAAAATACATTACCCAACAAATTGAAGTGTTATCTGGTTGTACCCAACATATAAACTATATTGATATCATCAGAATCTATCTGGGATAAACAATCATAATATATATTTCAGGATCACCCAACCTGATCTTGGAACCCCCATCATATAATCTATTTTGGGCTCACCCATTGCTATCTAGGTGAAACAATACTATAAGATATATTTTGATGACCAATATATCATATAAAAATCAAGAAACATTTCATTAATAAAACATTTTATTCTTTCACTTTTTCATCATTCAACTCTTGAAAAAACAATTTAAATTCATTTGGAAACCACATTCGGATATCAAAATACACATTTCTTTTAGAAACACATTTTTAATAATAAAATAATAATAAAAATATAAATTCTATTATTCAATTATGAAAACATGCATTCTTGTAATGTAATACAAATATAAAATAATTTTTATTCAATTGTATAAATTCTTTGTCTCCATATACGTTAAATTATAACATTCATATATTCATTTATAATAAATATCAAATATTACATAAAAAGTTTAATTTCATGGAACAAAATGAAAAAAATAGAAAAAATTCCTTTATAAAAATATCATTTCTATTAATTAAACTGTTTTATAATCAGGTTCATGGAAGAGGAATATATTTTGATGTAAAATATTAAAATATTTTACTTTATTAAAAGAAAATTTGGGAATCCTTTGAATCGTAATGCCAATGAAAGGAAATTTTTTAACCTAACATTAAATAGAATGTAAATATAAAAAACAATGATATAAAATTTCAAAGGGACTGTATATACATCTCATAAAACAATATATGTTCATAAAATCAATATATTCCCTAATAAATGAAAATTGAGATACAATCCCTTAACTTCAGACTGACATGTCACATGTTTTATTATCATATAAAATAATAAATGGAAGTTAATTTTTGAAATTATTTTGATCCTTTTTCATGTTTAATATTATTTTTATTTCTCTTATTACCATTTTTTACACAATTACATAAATAATTAATTTTACTTATAATTTTTTGAAGGTATTCGACGTATATATATAAATTACATTGGCCAGCTCAAAATGGTCAAAGTGGATATTATTTAAACATCTCATGAAAAAAAATCATGAAATTATTATTATATTTATTTAGTATTTATATATATTCAAAACAAATTATTAATGATTGGTATGACAATTGGACTATTTTACAACCATGGTGATGGTAGGTTGTACGTATGCATGAGTAACGTTTCCATTTTTTTAAAGGATCATTATTTGAAGAATGTATATAATATATCATATCTAGATAATTATAATAATATCATACATGCCATATTATTTCATGAAATATATTTATATATATCATCCATATTTTTGGGTGATGAAAAGAAATCATATCACTTCATGGAGACGGTAGTCCACATGTACACACGAATGACTTTATAATTTTTATGTGTACGAGGGTTAAGGATGTAATATATTATAATAATAGTAAATATGTAATTAATATAACATTAATTTAATATATATTACATGTATTATTTAAAATTATACTTATTACATCCCATTTAAATATTTAGTGAAAAACTAATCACATCGCATCGTGAAGTGGTAGCATGACATACACACTAGTGGAATTCTTTTATTCAAATAGGATTTGAAATTTTGATATTATATGTTATATAATAAAAAAACATATAAATAAGTCACTTATAATATATCTATACATATATACTAAATAAATTATTATATAATTCAGTGTTATGTGATTGTAAAAAATGAATGACATATGTTTGTGAGGTGGTAGTTGTCTATACACATGAATGTTTATTTTGTATCCCAGTTGATGTAAGAGGATATGGATTATATTTATTGAATTAATATCAATATATATAAATATCTAAAATACACTATTCATATTATATAATAATTAATTAATATTTTTTTAGGGATACAGAAGAAAGAATAAAATAAATACTCTAGGTAAATCATGGAATGTCTTCGTCAGTCAACTTTTTTATATAAGATCCAAAATCTATCTTAAAATGTTTTTATAATCAAAAAAATGAATATAGTTACTGGGGATGGAATTTAAGAATGTATTTTGGTCAGTATTAGACTATATATATTTCTATTATGGTGTGGGTGGTAGAGGATATGGTTGATATAATATAATTTAGGTGAGTGGAGCACTTATAATTATTAAAAACATTAAGTTATAAAGATATTTTTTACATGGAAAAGGGCTATAAATATTTTATTATTTAGAAATATAAACAATAACATATAAATATAGCTAAAAAATTATTTTATACATGTTTTTAATTGATTTCAACCATTATTATTTTAGTTTGAAACCCTTCTAAATCCATTTTCTTATTAACTATAATAATTAATTTTTATTATTTTTGGTATTAATTATTTTAAATAATTAATTTTTACCTTATAATAAAACATAAATAAGGTTTATTCTATATAAATATTTTCCATTATACTATATTTAATCCATATAATTGAAAATTTTAATTTAAAATTAATCTTATAAATGAAATGAAAATCAGGTTCTCAGAAAGTGTATTTTTCTTGAAAAAGATGATTCCATATTTAATCTAATAAATTTCTCAATATAAATAAATGTTTATTGATATATAGTAAATTAATTTCATTTATGACCTTCTTCACTAGTTATTACTTTTGTTAATGAAAATGGATAACCATTGTGCACATTAAAACCATTTTTAGAAAAAACACGTTGTTAATCTAAAAAATAATATTTTACCGAAATACAATATAATGTTTATTAGAAATAATTTATTTAGATTTAATATAACCAAAATAATACATGTGTTACTAAATATAATATTAAAAAAACAATGGTATTTTTTAATTACTAAATTTATTTGAAATAAATGAATTTTTGAAGACATCATAACATTATCTATTCTTCAAAAAATGAAATCTTTTTAAAAAATATTCTTTATTATCTATATTTAATTTTTATATTAAAATTTAGAAAATTGGTATTATCTTTGTGAAATTACAATTATAATATTAAGAAGTTATTTATTTAAATTAAACAATTTAATAAATTATTTTATTTAAAACAATTTATTTTTTATTAAAAAATTACATAATTTTTCTATAATGAATATATGAATCTAATTCATATTAACTAAAATGATAATTATTTATTATATCATTAATTGGGTTGATAAATTCATCACCATTTTTTAAATTACAGCCTCACAATTTTATTCAAATATTAAATTAGTGGTATTGGCTTTCCTTGACTGAATGTTTTGATTCCCATGTTAACTAATCAACCAAATGGGTTTTCAATAAAACAATAACCTATGAAATATCATTATTCAAAAAACAATATCTCTAATGTAAAAAAAATGAATATTTTTTCCTTGTAATAAATAATCTCTTCTATTGGAACTACACTAGAGATCAAAATATGAGATGAATCTTGAACAAATTTTGATAACATCAAGTCACAGTAATAATTCATTAACTAGGATAAACTCTATTGTAAAGCCACTCACTTGTAAGTTGATCAAAATATATATAGGATTTCATGTTTTCAAATGATCAATGGACATAGCCTCCTATTCTAACCAAAATTATTTACCCTTTTCTAGGGATATACTTTAATAAAAACATGATCACCTTCCTTAAAAGTAATATCATTCCTATGCTTATATTGAAAAATTTTATTCCTTATTCAAGCCATCCTTATATGTTGTTAAATCTACTACAGCAAAACATCAGTTTTCTATACCAACATTATCCCTCCATACTCTATTCTGTAACATCAACCAAAAAATCTATCATTCAGAACCCTTTTTCATATAATGCATCAAATGAATCAATTTATATACAAGAATAAAAACTATTGTTATAAAGAAACTCATACAATGAAAAATGTTGATCCAAAACACTCTTGTAATAAATTTTGCAAGAATCAATCATATATTATATTCTAAAACATATTCTTTAATATTTTTCATAATTTTGGGGATTAAAGGAAATAGTGATGTCTAATTCAATACCAAAAAGATTATGAATTCAATTCCAAATATTAGATTTCATCCTGGGATCATGGTCATATAAACTAGAGTGAGAAAGTCTGTGAAACCTGATTATATCCCTCAAATAAAATCGAGAATGATGATTACATGAATTTTATCTCTCATGAGGTTGAAATATGTAGATTAAATAAATCGATTAATAATAACACAAATATAATATTAAAATCGGGATGAACTTAGAAGACTCCAAAAATACATGGACATATTTTCCAATTTCCACACTACAACTAAAAATGGTTGAAACATTATATTTATTAATTTTTATTCTTATTTATAATTTTTACAAGTCAGACACATAATGGTAAATTATAAAATATCTATTTTCATACAATCCAACCTATATTACTCTTAATGAGTTTGATACAACTTATTTATTCTTAGAATAATGGAAAATATAGAATTACGATCTTTATAAAAAAAACTAGTTTTTCAAACGGGAACCACAAGGCACACATAAACATCATCCAAATCGTAAAACACCGTCTTTATAAGTTTTAAAATCATCCTACATACCAATCATAATGGATTGTAACATTTCCAAAAAAGAATGGTCCTCTTAAATTCTTAGTTACTTTTTTTAGAAAATTAATATTTCACATAATATTGAAACAAAATAGATAATTTCCTTTCATTCACAATTTTTTGGCCAAAATTCATCAAATCAATAACCAAATGGTCATGTTAAATATATAACATGATTAGTGTAGCATTTTTTTCAACTGAAAGCATCATCCATATTTTTTGAAATTCCATTATTATAATGATTCATCATATGATAATCCTTGACCAGTTATGGACATATTCTCTATCTCATGTTCCCTTCATTCTGAGTGAATGTATGCTACAAACGTTTTTTAATAGTATATATTTCACAATTTAATCCATAAAAATTATTCTTTTAATTTTTTATAAAAAAAACCTCATCATATAATTCCAAATATTGATTAGGGTAATATAACTCAAGAGGTTTCAGTAAATGTGAATCATAATAAATTACTTTAGTTTTTTCATCATGGATAAAAAACCTCTTCAGTGAAGCATCAATGTAGTTGAAAAATTAACTAATTTGTGATGATAGGGCCAAAATTTGAGCATTGATCAATCTTTTTATATATTTATATGAATAATAATTACATTATTATGTCAATATGAATTTAAATACTTTTCTAGTAAACTTATTTATTGGGTTAGAAAACATTTAATTATTTTCCAAGATCCTTAGGTTGTAGCTCATATATCTATGAAAACTAAAGATATATTTGATTTTTTTGGTCTTGTCAATTCATAAAAAAATTGGTTTTATCATGGTCAATATTTTTTAGCTTTAAAAACAATATTTCCCAGGAAATAATTTTTTGAAAAAAAAATCATACTTACTAAATATTCCAAATATGTTACTATCATTTAATATTTTCCATAAAATCATTATATGAGATTCATGTTCATCCTTAGTTTTATTATTAAAATTAATTTCACCATTAATGATTTCCAAAAATGTATACAATAACAGAAGAAGAACTATAATCATTATATCTATAAATATAATTGGTGCATTCAGAAAACCCAACATTATAACTAAAAAATAATAGTGCCCACATCTAGTCTGAAATACTTTCTTTAGAATGACATCCTCTTTCTCCATCAATTGATGTTCCATGGACCATACTTCATCATTGTAAAAATAATGAGCTATATACTGATGATCAAATAAATAATTTATATGAGGAAAATGATATATATTTTCGTAACAATGATGTTATTCCGGGTTTCATAATCAATTTAATATATTATTTAAGTATCATTGAATTTATAAAAAAATAGGATAACCTCATGGGGAATTGATGGTAAGAATTAATCCATTGTCTAATAAATCAGGATGATGATTTTTCAAGTCTAAAAGGTCTATATGGCCATTTGATAAGGTGTCTTAAAAACATTCATTTCTTCATGCACAATGTAAACTATAAAAGAAATCTCTTTATCGTGAATAATTCATATACAATTACCAATAAATATGTACATGTATACATTCATTATTGGAACATCACTAATTTTAAATTCTTCAATAATTTGAAAAATATGATTTTGGTAAACTCCATTATCATCTCTAATCAATTTCTCAGCTTCATGGTAAGATATCGATTTCTTGAAATCAATAAAAATAACATTATTATATTGTAAATAGTTCATAGAATGTTCTAATGGAAGACCAATTATAATAAACATTATACGAAAATACATTATTTAAGGTTTGAGAATAATTTTTGGGAATCCTAGTGAAATAATAACATGGTCATTATTCCAATATATCTTGTTTTCTTTAATATTTCCACCTAGAGTTTACAACAATAGTTCAATATTATTTTCAAGTGGTGATATTTCCATTGTACTTGTAAATTTTTTTAAAATAAAATAATTTGATGATAAAGATTCAAATTGAAAATTATAATAATTTGAATCAACATGTATTGTACAGGCAAAAAAAAATTTGACGGCACAAAATTAAATGTAGAATTCTAAAATGAATTTTCTAAATTTTTCTATTTCTAATCTTGATGATTCCCATCCTTTATACTTATCTTGAGAAACATTTTATCACAATAACCAAAATCATTGAATCTAAAACATAAAAATGTTGAAGGACTACCAGTTACCACATTCTTTGGTTGTTCGTGAAAATATACTTTTATAGTTACAAGCCTTGTGACAAAACTAGATAGACCAGAAACTCTTTCTAGGTCCTTAAAAATAGTCATTGAAATTTCCTTTCACATAGTTGAAAATTTTTGGGGGTTTTCCTTATGACTAATAAGATGGTTACTTCTCCATTTCCATTCAAATTTACCTTTTATTAAATTTTCCATCGTAAAGAATATATGTTTCAAAATAATCCATCGCAACATTAACAACACAACAAAAAACCTTCTTATAACATTTAAATTTTCATGTGTCCAAATATCATTATAATATTTATAATGACCTAGAGAAAAATAATGTAATTTTATTGTAAGTGTCTCAAATAAAATTTGTAACATATGTGGAAAATCATGTGAAGTTTTTGTTAAACAATTCCACATAATAATTAACTTTTTCCCTAATTAGAGGAATTATTTTTCAATTTAGATTCAAAAAGAATAAGGAAATATTTCAAAAATTAAATGAACTATATTTGTTCCACATTCAATGGAATAAAGATCATATTTTTCTGTAGTATTCATAACCAAATACCACCGTTGATTATGTTCACATTCAAAATGATGAATTGAAAGACTTATCTTTTGACCTTTGGAACATCCCATGATATGATAAATCTAATCTATATTATTGATCCATCATTTGGATACCTCAATGTTAGATGATCTATTGAATGAAATGGGTTTTTTCTCTTGATATAAAAAACTATTGAGAATTATATTCATGTTAGATCATTTTCCTCTCCATCATGGATACAAAAACTATTTATAGCTTGTGTCAACTACTCCATCATTATAACAATTTAATTTGTTCCAATTTTAACTGTACATCGATACTAATTTCAAAGGATGTTTTTTCCTCAATTCCTTCCCACTACATGTTCCCTATTTACTCAGTCTAAATTCATTTGGAAAAACAAATTTTAAATGAATAAACATTATAATCTTCAAATTATATATCATTTTCAAATTATTATAATGGTAAATCTTTCAAGGGTTTAAAATTCTCATTTTACTAAACTCTAGTGTTTTATAAATGGCCTTAGATATCAAGTATAATGATCAAAAAAATATATACCATTGGTTTTTATGATTCGAATTCATTCTCACACACTTTAAGATATTTTTAGGCCTATTGTATAATAAAATTTGGCAATAAATAAAACATAAAAATAAAATATTACACAAATTAGAAACATCCAATCATTATTCGATTTTTCCATAAATATAAAATTTAAAATAAAACATGATTTATTTACCTGATAAATCATCAAGATTATCAACTTGAAATATTCCTTTCACATACCCATTTTAAATCCCTTTTAATAACATTTAAAAAATAGGGTGATAAAAAAAACTCAGTAATAGACACACAAAGAATAAAATGGTTAGTCCCATAAAAAATGGAAAATCATGTAATTTTTTCCTTTTTTATTAAGGTCCTTTTATCATCTGAAATAAAACATTTCTACATAAATGACAAACACACTTTTTTTCTCAAATAAAATATTGAAAACCTCTCTAATTAAAATAAAAATTCTTTTTTTTTGTTAAAATAAAACATCACATTCATAAGTCGTTTTAAAACCTTTTTATATGTAACTGGAGACCAGTATAATCCATATGAGATACCATTTGATAGAACCGTACATATTTTATATTATTGCAAGGAGATTATTATTGCAAGGAGATTTTACCATTTAATTGGAGAAAAACCTCAGAACATCGTACATTTAAGCTATATCAGTTCCCACTACCACTCTATGTGTCCCCACATTGTATAATCTCTTTTAGTCTCACTGAGAGATATCTAGGAACACCATTCATATAATTTATTATGGGAACTCTAATCTATATCAAGGAACACACATTATATATATTCTACTTGTATTATCCATTTGATAAATAATTTTGATATATATTTTCATGAATACAAAATTTTATTTTTTCTCTTTTCACCATAAATCTTGTGAAAAACATTATTAAATTATTATATAAATCATATTCAGATATCAAAATAGATTTTTTTATTAAAAAAAATTTTAATAGAAAAATGCTAATAAAAATAGAAATAAGTTTCTTTTAAATAAACAAAATTTATTTCTTGTATTGTAATCCAGTTTACCAATAATTTTTAAAGTGGTGTGAAAAGTCGATGTCACCATAAATGGTAAATTATAACATTCCTTTATCACTTGTAATAAAATTAAAATATTCCATTAAAATATTCCTTCTTTTGAAAAACATTTAATGGAATTAAAAACATTCCATCATAAAACTATAATAACCATTTATGAAAGCATTTTAAAAACATCTTCTTGGAAGTTAAAGAGATTTTTATGGAAAATATTAAAAGAAGATTTTTTATATTAAAATAACACTTACAAATCATTTGAATTATAATACAAATGAAATAATAACATTAATAAAATAATTAAATCCAAGATAAAATATGAATTCATTATTTAACTTTCCAATGTGTTTGTAGATACACCTCATACAATAATATTTGTGAATACGATCAAAATATAGCAAAAAGAAAGGAAATTGAAATGTAGTCCCTTTCCTCGAGTCGAACGTATCACTGTGTCATTATAATACTGAATAAAAATTAATTTTAATTATTTAATTACATTATAAAATTTTTGATTCTTAATATTCCTTTTATTTCAATTATTACCATTTCATAAATAATAATTTATTTAATTAATTGAACGTTTGATGTTTTTATGGAATTCGACTATTATATTAAAAATGAATTATACTGGATGACTATAAAAATGGGCTGTTATTTCAACATCTCGAAAATTATAATAATGAGGTAATTATCATTATTATATTTTATAAATACATTTAAATCTGTTCAAGAATAATGGTATTTAAATTTTAGATATGTTACAACCATAGAGATGGTTAGCCAGACGTACACATGAGCAATGTTCCAAAATTTTCAATGATTTTTATAAAATTGAGATATATAATATGTTATCAATACATAATGATAATAATATCATAAATATAGAATTATTATATTATATATACTTATATATATCATTATTTTTTGTGATAAAAATAATAATCACATTGGTTTTTAGAGGAGGTAGTCCACACGTACACAACAACGATGTTATTAGTTTTCCGTTTAAAAAATTATATCATATATTATATTCTAAAAATGATAATTATATAATCTATATAATAATTATTTAATTTATTATGTATATATTCATTTTAATTATCCTTATTACCTTCAATATAAATCGTTATATAAAATCAAATAACATCACTTCATGAGGCTGTAGTCCGCCTATAAGGGAGAAATGTTATCATACCACTAGTGGAAGAGAAATTAAGAAGGTATCTATGATATCATAACCCCATAAGTGTAATGAGCATATTTATTTGAAATATTTCGTTATAAAAATCCATGAGAGGTGATGATTGATAAAAAATAACATCAGTTCACTGGACTACAGTTTTCTATACCCATAAAGGGTGATTTCGTATCCCATCTGATGGAAGAGAATTTATATTTTGGTTATGAAATTAAAATAATTTAATATATTAATTTTAAGTATATATTTTTCACATATATTAATAATTTAACAATATTTTATGTTTGTTTATAAAGAGATTAAATAAAGTCACTTTGAAAAGAACAATACCTCTTTTTAAGAAAAACTCCTTATGTATGCCCCAAAAGCCTTCTTAAGATGGTTGTATGATCAATATAATGAGACTAGTTCATGTATTGGGATGTTTATAATTATTTTATATAGTTATTACCTAAGATGGCTGGATTTTACTGTGTGAAGAGGAGATGATAAGGGTTGGATTTTATATGTGAGTTGAGTGGCACACTAGTAAATTTTCAAATGAAAATGTTATACCCCCATTTTCACCCTAAAAAGGATCCAAATGAACCATTTTAATGAAATGGAAATAATAAGGTAAAAATATGGACATAAAAATGATTTTTACAAGTTTTTAGGCCATTTTAAACAAATATCATTGTTGTTTAACCTTCTAGTAAATTAATTTTCACCTTAACTCTGGTAATTAATTTTATCCCTTTTCATTTTTTAATTACGGTAATCAATTATTAATACTTTATTAAAAAAATATAAATTATTGTTATTCAAATAATGGAAAACATTTACCTAATTCAATCTTTATAAGTTTCAAAATGTAATTAAAAATTAATCTTGTAGAAGCGATGAAAAAATTTTATTCTTTCAGGATGTGTATTTCTCAGGAAAAAGATGATTTAATATAGAGTATATGATTAATAATAATAATTTTATAAATATAAATTAATATTTATTTATATATAATAAATTTATTTCATTTAAAAATTTCGTAATTTCGGATTATTTTAATTAAATAATAAGATTATCATCCAATGCATGCAAAAAAATTAAAGAAAAAAGAATTTTTAGACCTAAAAATGAACTTATACTAAAATTAAAAATACGTTTTCTTAAAATGATTTTATTTTGATTAAATATAACAAAATAATAATCAATTTACATTAAATAATATTTAAAAAACTATTGTATTTTTTAATTTCATATTTTACTAAAATGAAATTCAATAATTAAAAAATATATATTTATGTATTAAATAAACCATCGTTATTTTTAAAATAATTAAAAATATTACACTGATGCAATATTCATATGGTGATTTAATAAAATATATTTATTTTTTAATTTTAAGTGAAAAAATTAGAAATTGCAAATTTAAATAAATACTCTTATGATAATATTAATTAAAACAACTTTCTTTTTTTCGTAAAAAAGTAGATAACCTATTTACAATTAATATAACTATATAATTAAAAATAATAAGCATTAAAATGATTTATTATGTCATTAAAAATATTTTTTTATTTATTATTTATTCACAAGAAAATAAAAATCTAATAGTGAAAATGAATATTCATAAAGAGAGGTCTTCTTAATATTAACTCATTTTATCATTATGAAAAATGAATTAATAATAAATTAATTAATGTTTATTCATTTTTTTATAAAACACATCTTATTAAATTATATATTTCAAAAATTAGATATTTATCATTATAATAATTATATATAATATATAATAAAAAAGTTTTTTTAAATATAACATATTTTTTAATATCGAATTGTTTAATTTGTATTCCTTATAGTTACTTATTTATTTATTATATGATATTAATTTACTTTCATAATAATATTTATTATTTTATCAATAAATTTAATTAGTATCATTCTTAAAAATACTAAATTTTAAAAAAAAATTGTTTTTCCTAAAAACATGTTCCCTAAAATCAATTTTATTCTCTCTTGTTAAATAGTATTTATTAATTATTTTTAAAAAATTTGAATAATTTAATATTAATTATTAATGATAAAAATTTATATTTTAAACAACTAAATATATTATATTTATATAAAATATATAATGATATTTCCAAAACTTATTGTTCTTCACTTGTATTATGTATAATGACAACATACACTTTAATAATGCTCATATAATTTGTATATTAACCCCAATAAAAACTATAAAATCATTTAATTATAAAATTATAAAGAACACAAACCATTCCATTAATATTATATTAGTGTTTTACAAAATTATTTCTCCGTTGAATATTTCTTTTAGAACTATCGATTGATATCTACTAATGTTGCTTAATTTGAGTGAAGGTGATCCCAGAGATATCGTAGATAAAAAAAATATTATTATGCTATATTTCTTTACTTATTTTAATATATGAACTTTCAAATGATGTAATAAAACTTGGAATGTAATAATCTATAATATTTAATACACGATACATTGTACATTTCTTGTAGCATTATATTTTTGTTAAATAAATTGTTTTCCTTTTTATTCAATTCTAATATGATTTATTTTTTATAATATTTTTATAAATTATCAATAATAAAAAATGTAGCACATGGAAATAAAAGTCATACTTAAATATGGGGTGTTTTTCTCCCTCCTAAATAAATTCTTTTCTATAAATTTTAATTATCAATATTAAAATAAAATAATTAAGCATATTGATATGATAAAACATGAATTAATATATAATTTATAAGAGTATATAAACCTTAGAATCTTATGTAAGTCTATGAATTTAATTTTTCCTTCAAAATAAGAATTTATATTGATTTTAAATTACAAAATACTATTTATGTTGTATATACCTCAATGTTATTATTTTAAATATTACATCTTCTAGATTCAAATCAAGTGTTGTGTAATTATTCTCATTAAAAATCAACTAAAATTAGGAATATTCTACCATTGTGTCATTTTATGAATAAGTTTTCTAATAAAATATTTTCTGACTCACTATATATTACAAATCCTTATACACAATGCGGTGGTGTGAGTTCAGGATGAGTGAATGGCCTTCTCATAAGATCGATGAAAATTTAATCACATTAATCTATCTAGATGAACTAGAATCCCTTTCAATTTTATTTTTAGGGGATATTATAGTGATGTTAAATTTCCCATAAATTAATGATAATATCTAAAAATCTTCAAAAAAATTGGTTCTCCAATGTAAGGGTTTTCATGGGACATTACTCATTCATCTCTATAATTTATGGTTTCATATGAATACCATCACAAAGGATTATATGACCCATGAATGATACTATTTTTTGAAAAGATTCAATATTTTAGTATTTTAAATATAGATTCTCATTCTTCAAGCCTTTATAGAATTCCTAAAATTAAATGTTCTATCATTATTTCGATGATAATATATAATTATATTATATAAAAAGAAAGATAAAAATTTTTTAATGTAAAATTAAAAGAAATTATTATTTATTATGTGTAGGGAAATTTATATGTATAAATTTAATAATAATGATTTTATTATATTAATATATTGTATAAAATATTTCTTCTCTTTATTCTCTACTATGGCCATTAATTTTAGATATATATGTCAATGGTCCTTTATTGATAATTGTTTTTCCCATCAAAGATTTAGGAATAAATCATTAACATACTATATGGGAAACATTTTCTTGATCATGAACTTGTTATGTTCATAGTAATCATTTTAGACACACACTGATCCATCATTATTTATAAAAAAGAGAATTAATTCACCCCAAGGTAAACCACAAGGGTTTGTAAAACCATTATCTCGGTTCTTGTGGGGTTCATTTTTTAATTCATCTAATTCAATATGGTTTAATAATTTTATAATAAATAATATACATAATAAACTATGTATTATTTATATTAAAACTAAACTAGACAATATGGGGGAAGCCTAGGTAAGTCGTCATGAAAAATAGAAATATATTTATTCATAATATTTTTGTACAAAATAGTGATTTTATCCCTAACCATTTGAGACTAAAACCCCATATGAATGGATATTTAGAATAATACACTATAAATATTTTAAATAGGTAGTTATCATTAAGTTGTATGCTAATAAAAATAATAATTTGATTCAAGATAAAAAACAATACATCCAATTTTTGACAATTAATATAAAATTTATATAGATAGAGTCAATCCATTCCAAAAGAAACAAATCAAATTCCACCAAAGATAGAATAATAATATTTATAGGAAACACAATACCATAGACTTATATTATAGAAGATTTATATACATGGTACATAATCATTTTACTAGTATGATATTTTTTCAATAATTTTACATCTAGCCATTGGAGGAAAAAATAAATAATATTAGAGACTTTTAATTATTCAATTGAATTCATAGATCAAGTAAAAAATATGATGTTTTTCAATATTGAGGGTACAGGTCACCACCATAATTTCATGATTTTTTCTTCAATTCCTCAATGAAACAAAAATTGATTGCATTTGTCTTAAAAAATAATTTGTGTAAGAAATCATCTATCAAGGAAAATCAATCCTAAAAGTTCAAAAATTTGAAACCATTATTTAACATGCTGACATAGACACATTGTCTTTGGAAGGGATATAATACTACGAACAATGGGTTTATCCCACATAGATGAAGTTAATGAAATTAATTCCATGAGAATGAAATATCTCTAGGGGAAGATTTACCGAAAAGTATAACATTTCATACAACAATAAATTTAAACTACATTACATAGAGATAATGAATAAATCAAAAAGACCAATAATTATAGTCATAACATGAAAAAAATCATAGTTACAATGGAGTAAAAAAAGATAATGCATAAGCCAACATGAGAATAAATAATAATGAAACCCAATGCTCTATATTTTTCACTACAACGGATTCAATCCTATAACTTACCTATACTCTAGACTCCATAATCTATGTCTACCCCATCATTGTGATACACTATAGAAGTAATAAGCCTTCCCCACACCTATATCAAAACATAGAACTTCTTCATATACACCGATATTCATATGAATGCGATGAGTGTATAACATAGTAGATGATCCCCCATATACTTCCCACAGACGCCACCAAGAAAAGAACACATTAACTAACAATAAACATGTGCAAAAGAAAAAATTGCTATAAAATCCCAAGTTATAGTATTTAAATTTCATTGTATATAAATTTTGTGGGAATAACATCATTATCATTTTAAACAAACCCAAATATATTATTCAGGGTGTTTTTATGATAAAATTAATGAATTTATCTAGGAAATTAATAAAAATAAATTAAATGAATGCTAAATTTGTATACTGAAATATGGATATGAAAATAAAAAATTCTACATTAAGAGAAAACATACAATAAGTATTAAAGAGAAGTAAACAAGAAACTAAAAAGATTATAAAATTTATTTTCATGATAATCCCTTAAAATAAATTCTGTTTAAGATGAATATATAGATAACATAGATAAGAGGGAATATAAAAATAATTTTATTATGTTAAATATGAATATATGAATCATTTATATTTAAATATGAAAAAATAAATCTATTACATGTTTTTGTGGAACTATTAATATTTACCGAGGGAAATAATTATAGGGGTTATTTTAATAAATTATAAAATAATGAGTAAATTAGTTTGAAATATTCAAGTTATGAAATACCACATTAGTTATATTTTTCTTTATTTGATCAATAATAGATAAATAAAATTTTATTATACATAACTATACATATAATAATTTTGGATTAAAAAATATACAATTTTGATACATATTTATTTATGTTATAATCAATAAAATATAATATAATGAAATATTAATTAAACTAGGTGAAAATATTATTAATAAAATTAGTTATATTTAATTATAAAATAATTTTTTATAAATATAAATTATAAATATATATATATATATATATGTTTATAATAAGAAAACATTTACTGTGAAATGTAAATATTATTATATATAAAAATTATAATTAAAAACGAATATAACTAATATAATATATGTATAAATTGATGAAATAGAATTTATTTAATATTTATATGTATTTAAAAATAATTTGAATATGGAAAATTTCATACTTGGAAGTTCGTGAAAATAGAAAATAAAAATAATTATTAATGGAAATAAATAAAAGAATTATTAGAATTATAGTATATATATATTTTAGTGTATAAGATGTAGATTATGGTATGATTTTATTAAAATAATGTGGTATTCAGATAATATATATTAATAATCCTTGTAGTAAAATAAATTATATAAAATTATTAGTATAAAAAATGGATGACCAACCAAGCTCGATGGGAGATCAAACCAGCCACCTAGATAGTATGAAAATCATCAAATATGGGTGGATGATAGGTGGAATGGGAAAATTGAAATGTGGGACTAGATCAAGGCCATTCTAGTCAAGGTGACTATTGTCATAGAAGCATATATGTGAGGAAAATGGTGGTTCGCTTCCCCTATGTAGGAAAGAACATATTACCATATATGACAATTATATTACATTATATTTAAATGGTATATCATATTTTATCATCATATTTGAAGAAGATATTTGAATTTTTATAACCCGACATGGGATTAGTTACATATATATTATTCATTATTTTAAAATGATGGGCTCTTTAGACATTAAATATTATCACTATAATCATCGTATACCACTAGTGGATTATTTTTTATGGATATCGTTGAGTTATATGGAAATAGATAAAATTTTTAATTGAGGGAACCAAATAGTTGATACGCATGATGCATGGATGTTTGAACTATGGTAGGATGCAGCTCATAGGGCCATAGTGATAACATAACCCAATGTTTTCTTCCCAAATGAACAAATGAAGAAATATTGACAGGTCATATATATGTATTTATATTTCCTATTGTGCTAACAATATCTTGAAAAAAATTTAGAAAATATTATTGGAAGACATATAATACAATGATAAACTATAAAAGATGGTGTAAGATGTTGTTATCTTCCTATTAGATTGTATGTTTTACATAGTCCTCAGTAGGATACAGAGATATACATATGTTATGTTTCATGATCCATGAAAAATGAGATTATATAATGATGATAAGGCATGTTAATAGTTAGATGATTATTTTACTGGTAGGTGTAACAAACTTACTATTATATGTCAAAATATTAAATGATCTATAATATATTGTACCTATAATATTATTAGAGAAAATAATATAAATCTAATGGTCACTTCACATCAATTTATTTATCATTTAAGAGATTGTTAAATAATTATTTTCATATATAATATATCTAATACAATGGGGGATTTTATAAAGGATATCTTATAGTTTATAAGAGGGAGGACTCTTCTAAGATTTCATTATGAACACATATAATTTTTCTACATCATGCTTCTAGAGAGGGATACAATGAGGGAAGGAGGGTTTTTTAGGACTTATACCCACAAGAGAGTTTTCCACAGGGTTCTACATGATTCTACTTCTAAGAATGAGGTAAGTTATTAATCCTATAAATATTACCATTTTATGTTTTAATTGATTTATTTATAAAAATATAACAATTTTTTTATTTAAAAATTGTTTTATTTGGAATATAATTTATCATTATATATTTTCTTGTTTGACAGTGATAATTTATGTTTAAAATACTATTTTTTGATGAAATATGTTTCCTTTTTATATTAATTCACTGTTATATTTATTTTTTAACCAATTCTTCTACATGATTTATTATAATGATTTATTTAATAATTTTTTTGAATATTTTTTAGTTTATATTTTATTAGGTATGTTCATCTATATATATGTGAACATCTACCAACGAGCATGTACCCAAGTTGTACAGGTTCCTTCTTGGCATCCAAAATATTCAGTATCTAATCTGGGTAGGGACGAAATTCTGGTCACTGTATCAGCATTTTAGCAGGGAACTGTAATAATAATGTAGAAGCAGCGGACTATAGCAGTGGTGACACAATAGTGGTGGAGGCACTGTAGCTGGAACTGTAGCGGCGTAGGTACTATTGCACGTACTGTAGGAGCACGAGTATTGTAGAATTACTGTTCACTTATGGGCTCTTTGGTCCAAAACATAGGAATTCAAGCTCTGTATTCAGACCACTTGGCCTTGGGCATTTGAGCTATGTAATGGGTCTCCCTCTACCCAGTCAAAAAGAGCTCCTTACATTAAATAATAATGAGGCTTCAGCCCAAACCTTTATAAAAAATATATGTGCATATCTCAAGAAATCGTTCTTTTTTTTTGGATTTTGTCAACTAAATATGCGTTAATTTTTATACCTTTCATTTTAAGAATTAAATTCTTACATTGATGTTATAGTTTTTAATTTTTTTTTTAGAAATTATCAAAATAAAAATAATGCTACTCAATGATTTATTAAAATATGGAACAGAACATTACAAATAATGATAAATGATTGGGATTGAACCCAATCCCCCAATATAAAATTTAGTCTATCTAATAGGTGGGCCCTATATAGCCCTAAATGTTTTAAGTATCATTAAGGATTTTCCTATTATTGTAAATAATTTTTTTGAGAATATATAGATTTCATATAAAAATAAAATAATATTTTTGATCATAAAATATTTTTTAATTATAAATACAATTCATTATTTTATTTGTATTTAATTGTTTCTGTTTTTATGAAAGTGTTCATCAATATTATTATGTCTTGTTAATGAAATTTTTAAAAATATTCCTTTTCCATTATATAGGTTTATGAAATTCAATTCTAAAAACCTTATTTATTTTAAAAGTAAAATATTAACATATGTTTTGTTAATCTATATGTATTATAATTTTATGAAAAAAATTTAATGAATTGTTTGATCATTTCAATAATGAAATTTATTATTTCATTATTTTAAACCCACATAACAAAACTTTTTTACACCATATGATTTAAAATATTTTTCAAAGGGTATATTGACGGGTAATAGTTATTATTGACTCAAGTTGTGACATTTAGTCTTAGATAGAATTAAATATAATTATTATTCAAATAAATTCTATTAATTGAAAACATAAATTTTTTGAGGAATATTTTATTTGATTTTATATAATAAAATTAATAACTCTCTAATACTGTAGACTATAAAATATCGTGTGTATGCAGTAAATCAAATTTACGTAACGATTTTATAATTTGTTTTTCAGAATTTAGGCTGCTTCTTTGGAATTAAAACAAATGAGTAAAAATATGTGTGTTTTAGAACTGGACACAGAAATGTGATGCTAAAATTTTATAGTTGGAATCATTTAATGATTTGAATAAATTTAGGGGTTATTATAAATAATATTGGGGGATAGTTTAAATATTTTAGGGGTTAAATGTTAAGGGAATTTTAGGTATATTTATATAAGAATTATGCAGATTTCAGCTAGAAATTGTGACATAAATAGTGATATTAAGCACTTTCTAGGGGTTTGTTTTTTAAGGTTTTTAATTAGTATAGATTTATTTTAAAGGTTATCTTTTCGTGATGTAATTTATTATTATTTTACTATTAAAAGTTTCATGATCAATATCTATGTAATCACAATGTTTAAAAATATTATTTATTATTTAGTGAATTGGGAATTAAAACTTATAATGTCATAGATAAATAAGATTCTTATGTGATGTAGACATATTTAGGACTGCATTCTAGATGGAATAAAGGATATCATAGAAAATTATTTTTCCCCATCTTGACAACACATATAAAATTATAATTAAAAAGTCATAAAATTAAAAATATTATTCTTTTTCCATATAAAATACTCAAAAAATAATAATATAATATTCAAAACACTTCTTCGGTACCCTGAATTATTAAGGGGTCATGGATAATTTTTTGGGAAATTTAAATTCCTGACATTTTCATCTTTCCTAAAAAGGAAGATATCATCAAGGAATATACAAAAATGTCACCTTTTCATAAGATATTAATGGGAGATTTTGGTAGCTGAATAAGGGTTAGACCTTAGAGATGAAAATATTTATTTGGTTTTAAACGTTTTCAATTTTGGAAATATATTTAATATTGTAGAAAAAACCAAAATTTTCAAAATATTAAAATTTGCACCATCATATTTTATTATGGAAATATAGTATATTCATATTCAATGAAAAGATATTATATAAATACAATTATATTAAAGATACAACATCTTTTACTAAAATATAATCTAAATTATTCCAGGTAAATATTTTTAAGGGGAGTAAATGATTTCTAAAATTCTATGAAACATTTTTTCAATGAAAATATTTTCATCCATTATGAATCAAGAATTAATGTAAATTAGTATATACCTTAATAATTTTATAGTTATTAGATAGTAAAATAATACATTGAGACCAGATTTCACTTATGTTTTATAGAATTATATTTCAGCATATAAAAAATATAAAAATATTAAATAAATCTTGGTGCATTAAATAAATTAGTAATCCTTATGTTATTAAATTTGAGGAAGATTTAAAATATGAGGACATAATTTCTTTAATGGGTAGTATATAACTATGCGTGCATTAGTATATAGGTTTCCCTTTGAATAAATGTTATTTTAAAAGCATGATTTACATGTAAAAAACTATGATATATTTTATAATGACATTTATATTATTAAATTTAATGATTTATCTATAAAACCAATACAAATAAAATAAATAAATATTATATTAGTCTAATTAAATATTGAAATGAAAATAAAATATTCCACATCATGATAAAAATAAAAATGGGGAATTAAATGGTAGTATGGAAGAAACAACAGGATTGTATAATGGACCATAATGATAACCTATGATGAAAACTCTACTAAATATTACTAAGAAGGTATTGAAGATCAGTATGAATATAGGAATCATTTATCCTAGTGAAATACTAGGACAAGTAGCATTTGAATTTAAAGAAGAAAAATGTGATCATTTAATGTATTTACATCACTATTCATTTCCATTGAGGAAAATATTATGTGATATTTTCTATCAAGGGATAAAATAAAAATAAAATTACATTAAAATAATCATATTTTAAATATAAAATTTAATATTATTTTATTTTATTTTATAAATAATATTTATATAGATGTTGAATATATGTAAAGTTCTATTTAAAATCTGCATCTTATAAAATTTAAACATTATCAATAATTGAAATTATGTTATACTATAAATAATATAATGTAGTTGATTTTTTACAAACATAGGTGTTATATTAATAATTGAATAGATTAACATGTAAATACTTGATAAATAATGATATATAGTAGTGGATAATATAATATAATTCAAATAGTAACAGAAAATTTATTGATATATATTAATATTATAGTATTTAAGAATGCTATTATAAAATGAATTTATAATATAAATTTAATATATAAAATATATTTTTTGTAATGGAATTTATTTAATTTATTGATGATCCATTGGCTATAAAAAATAACACATACAACCCTAGGACAGAAAGGACATTACACTCCATTTCAAATGGTTGACACACTCCATTGCTATCCCATTAAACTTTTATATCCTCATGAACCTACAGCTTGAAATCCATTTCAAATAATGATTTCCCCATCATCAAAGAGAAATGTCCCACTTCATATGTTATGAGATGCATCCATTTGTACATGGTTCTAGAACCATTCTTATTTCATCAATTTCTTCAAAACCAACATCAACGACCACATCGTCTACAATAAATGGACTAGAAATCCTCCCAAGGGGCATGAAAGGATTAAAAACCTTTTCAAATGAATAATTACAGTGTTATGTTGGTAAAAGAAAAATTAATAATAATGGGATTATATAAATGGATTTATATAATTATAATATATGTTTTTAATATAAAATATAGATTAAATTTATAGTAGGACTATATTAATATAAAGGGGTATTAAGATAAAATAATTTTAAAATTCATATAGTGAATAAATATATATAGAATTACTCATTTAAAAAATTTTAATCCTTAAATGCCTCGTGGAATATAAATATATATACCTATGATTCCATGAAATCGTCTAAAATAAGTGAAGGACATGTATAATGGGAGAGTTCATGCATGAGAATGGAGCTGTTGGACACTACGATAATAGAAAAGTGGTATAAAAGTACATGGATGACGAAAATAATGGATATTTTCACTCATTTAGGGAAATATATAATACTATAGAACACAACTATCTCCTTTAATATTTAAAAAAATACCACGTTTCACCTTGATATCTATAAAAGTACACCACATCTCGAGAAGTCGATATGGGGTCAATTCTATATGTTATGATCACCATTTTAAAATACCACATGCATTCAAAATTAAAACCCAAAACTACTATAGTATTTTACCACCATCACATTAATGTAGTCCGATATAAATTCGATATACATATATAGGTATAATTTCACATATTTGGAACCAATATTTGGGTCTGTATCATACATGGATAGTCAAATGGTTTTAGGTTGCATCTCAGAGGGACATAAGGATAAATTAATAAATTATTTTATCCAAAATTCTCAATTTTGGTAACAAATTTAGGTCACGTGTTCACATATTTATGTATATATAATGGTTATTTAGGTAGTGATGTGTTCAAAAAAAATCACGGGATTAGTATAAAAATAGATTCAATAAAATTATATACTATAACCAATACAGTACGGTGTCATCACCTTCCTCCTGCATGAAACTATTTCATAATCATTGGAATATTATATAGAAATATGTACCTTACATCATGGGAACCACACTGTGAGATTTTATAAAGATATTAATACAAGTGAACGATTTTAAAATGATCTTATGAGTACATGAAAATTAATTACTATTCTATGTTAATGTGTTAATGGATTTATTAACTATATTGACTCGATTAGTGCTGGAAGAAATCATTTATTCATAAATCATAGTAAAAATATCTTCCCCATCATCAAATTTATTCTTATACAAATTTTTTATATATAAAATTTTAGGTATAGTGGAGGTGGGATTATATAAAGTTTCACTTCATGTGTTTACGATGAAAGCATTTTCTATGCATCTTCACAATGAATATAAATATTTTCTCCAAATTATGGTCACTAAGAGAGTGAGAGATAGTTAATAAGGGAAAGAATTTGATTCATATGAGCTAACCTTGGGAAAAAGTTTTAAACTATAGGGATAGGTTTGTAGAAGCATATGAGTGAGAGTTAATATATTACTCTTTTGAAAATCACATTTTAATGGTTAAAAGTTTTTTTCCCAAATTCACACTATCTAAATTTTTGATAAACACGTTTTCTGTTTTAAAGAATTTATCTTCATAGACTAAATTAATCTATTATTTTCATTTATTTTTAACATATATAATGATAACACTCCCAATTTTCATTTTATATTTATTGATATTCAATGTGTTTTTTTTGAAAATATAATATCTTCATGATTCATTTTAAATTATTAATTGTTGAATATTTTCATTAATTCTCAGCAGCTACTATTCCATTAATATATATATTTATAAATTTAAACTTCATAGAAAAATAAATTTCTGTGGGTTTTCATAGACATACTCTGATTTTTTAAAATAATATATTTATGTTTAAATTTTAAATAATATTGTTTAGGATTTGAAAATGTATGTTTTAATGGTATTTTTGATAATTAAAACCAATCTAGTTAGTTTCTTGTTAATGTTTGGAACTTGGTAATTTTTAATGATGTTAAGGGAGGGGTGTGAAAAAAATATAGGTAGGGACTTTGTCTAATATGTGATAGGTGGAACCTATATTTCCAAAAATGTTCTTCGTATCTATTCTAATTACTCAATTTTTGAAATATTATTACTAGAAAAATTGTTCTTTATTTTATAATGTAATTGAAGAATAATTTTCAAAATTAATAGTTTACTTTGAAAATTTATTCAAAATTTTTTTCGGATTAAATGGTTTGTTATTTAAATAATAAGATATTTAATATTTTGTATCCTATCAAATATGGTTTCAAATGTCACCGTATTCATTTATGTATGTTTAATAAATTCAATATTATAAAACCCAATTTAATTTTAAAGAGTAATTTTTCGAACAAATGATTTATGAAAACAACATTATTACATTAATAAAAAAATATTTTGATGTTTTTCTCATGAATTTTAAAAAAATATCATTATTTTAAACAACCTAAATTATAATCTATGATTACCTCATGTTTTACATTGTTTTTAGTAAAGATTTTTTATTTTTAAGAGTTATTATGGAGTTAGGTATATATTATAATTTTTCACTTGATTGAATCTAGAGTAGTATTTGATGAGTTTTTTGTAATAAAAATTTCCAGTTAATTTGAAAGAGTATTATATTATTCATGTAATAGAATGATTAATTCAATAAATCTATAGACCAAAAACTATCTTGGCCATGTAGTGACAAAATACCTATTAATTCTGTTGTAAACATTAATTTTTAAATTATGATTCCTTATTGAGTATCTTGGAAAATGTTTATAAGAATATATGTTTTATAAAACAACCAATGATTTAAGGTCTATCATATCAAATTATGATTTATAATAAATTCACAAGATATAATTATTGAATGAGTGATAATGAAATAAACTCATTTAGTCCACTATATTCACCTCCATATATTCCATTTTATATTCATAATTCATCCCATTCCATCCAGTACATCTTAAATGAACCTTACATGTGAGAAGAAAACTATAACACAAAACCCAATACATCTATTAGATAACTAAACCAATATTCTCCTAATTTCATCTAGAGATATATGTTTGAAAAAATGAGTCTCAATTTTATTCAATATGAAAACACACTTATCAATTCCCATGACCTATTACAAACACCAATATAATTTCATTAAAAACAAAATATCATTATCCAATACATACAAGAGAATTTAGTCATAAGTATCATCAAAAAATAAAATTAGTAACATTAAATATTACAAAACGTCACATAGAATATGAGTGATAGAGATTCCATCTACCACCCAAAAGCTTTTTCCGTATAATCTATGATCATCAAAAGGAAATGAGTAAACCAAAATTATCAACCGGAATTTCTTCTTGCATAGTAAATGTGAGGAGTAATATATTAGTGTGGTGTATCCTCTTTCTATTTTTATCACACCAAGACAAATAACATGGTGTCAGGATCCCCTAATGTTTTTTCAGACTACATGCATGAGTCCTACCCCCACCTCAAAAAATACATAATGTCCACCAGGACAATAGTGTTGATCTTCCCATTTCACATAGCTAGAGTCCAGAAGATACATTACGAAAAACAATGGATGTCTTCATGTAATAAAGAAATAATTTTTCTTGCCTATTTCACCATTATTGAAACTCTAACATGTATAGGTCCGCGATGAACAACATTGTCAATACCACAATATGTTGAATCCTATAAGGCCCCAACACTAATATTTCTAACTAATAAACCATCCAATACATTCCAATATCAAATGAAACCATCAGATAACATAAGATATATATTATAAAAGTAAAATACCTCAAAATGGGGGTTCCAGACATTATTTAAATATATGGAATCTTTAGTTTACCCTACAACACTTTAGGCTCGTCATTGGTTGTTTTAGGTTACATCCACTTATTCTACATAACATAATCCCAAAATTTTACTAAAACCCACTCTAAAACTGATTGAGATGACCCAACGTTGGCTTAAATACAAATTCATGCATTTTATGTGAATAATTATTAAATCTCACTGAATTTGCACCCCCAAAACAATTCTTTTAATTTATTTAGATTTATAGATACTTAAAAAAACTTTTTGAAAGCATTACTCAACATCTCCCACAAATATTATTAACCCATGATACCCTAATAAAAAAATCATATAAAATAATCTTCTTCATAATAAAAAAATGGAAATATAAGAAATGATTACCTTAGATTTTAAATTATTGTAAACATAATTGAAAGCTATCAAATATATTAAGTGAGAATAAGATGAGTATATGGGTTTTAGAGAATAAAAAATATGTTATATAATAATATAAGAGGTTATGACCCAATAAACCTTAGATGAAAAATCACGATTCTTGAAGATAAGATATCACATAATATATGACCTATTCATAATAGTTTAAATGTTTGATTCATTAATCATGAACTATAAAAACTATAAATAATAATGTCACATTGCATAAAGTTACGTCATAGGAAGGTTCTATATAAATATTTAAAAAATTAATTTATTCTCTAATTCGACATATCTTGTACCATTATTTAATAATAGATATAGTCTCATTGTTTAATGGATTTAATCCATAGTTCAAGGAATATAATCTCATGATTTATATTTCAATAAACAATTAATTATAGGGATATAATGGTCCCACACATCCCTTGGTGGACAATGTCCGTTAGTGGTTCAGGTATACTACTTATTCCCTATCATCTCACGAAATATTTATTTAGTCAATGCATTGAAGAAATCTAATTTCTTATCTATTCACTTAGTGATAAAATGTACATATTTTTATAGTATAACCATTAATATAATCATAATTCGATGATATCATTATTAATTTTCCTGAAACAGATGAATTATATTTAAACATATATAATAAAATATTATAATTCATCTAAAGATTGAATGCAGATAATATCATTATAGAATATACACAATGAATCATAATAAAAAGTAGATGATTTTAATATCAATAATAATATTTATAAAATAACTAGAAAATATCGTTGATGAATAAGATAAAATATACCTTACTTTTGATAAAAATGATTTTAAGAGAATATAATTTATTAAAATTAGTAATAAGGATTAATTTGAAAAAACATAAAATCATGGAATGGAATTTTCAAATTGAAAATGAAATAAGATTTAAAGAAAAATTATTCGTGTTGATGAAATAAAAAATATATAATTTTTATAAATTTCCAATGAAATTCAGGTTAATGACAGAGTCATAATTTTTGAAAACATATAAATATAGTAGTTTTGAAATTTTGTAAATAAATTCAATTGTATGAGAAAATGACTTTAATAAATCATATATTTTTTGGAACATTCATACATAAAACAATATAAATAATATTCACATGTTGAAGAAGCATTCTCTACTGAAAAGAATGTATATAGTTAGTCCCATTTATGAGCATTATTTTGGCTGAATTGTAATCCAATTTGAGGTAAAATGGAAATAAGACATGAATAACTAAAAAAACTATAGGATAAGGAAATAATTTGGGTTTAAGAGATAAATATCATATAATTTCCCATATTGGGAATTTATTCATAAAAAATCTCGAAAAAATAGTTAGACTAGAAAGAAAATCATATATCCTTAATAATCAGTTATTTAATAGACATCTTCATATATATATTTTTATTTATTAGTTATTTTTATCATAAAATATTATTAATTTTTATTACTTCAAACATATTTTTTTTCTGCAAAGTTAATCCTTGTTCATTGATATGAATTTTATCATTACAAAATCATAAATATTTGTGTTATAGATCATTTCCGTGGTTAATTTTTTCAAATAAAAAACATATTGAATTTAAGGGTTTGGTTTTTGGGAATATAATCTCTGAAAAAATGTGATTCGAGTAATTTTATTAGAATAAGAAGTTACTCATAATGAACATTATTTTTTTTACACATAAACAAAAATATTAATTAATTATATTTATCATTAATATTATGTATTTCTAATATAAATTTATCAATAATAATTCACAATGGAAATAACAGTGTGTGTGTCATGTTAGTATTATTGGTGGTTGAACATACCCTATCATAAAAATGATATACTAATGAAAAGTGAAGGATTTTAGAGTTATATAATAGTAATATCAGTTTAAAATAATCATACTGATCTCAATAAAACATAATTATATTAGATAATAGTATTTATTATGAGTTGATATGAGAAGGTAATTGAAAAAGTTGATTAATAAAATAGATACTTACTCGATGAATTCAGCCCTTCTTGAAAATGATTCCATTAGAATGTAGAATTTATACCCCCGTTATGGGAAAAATGAAAATAGATTATAAATAAGTCTTTAGAAGAAGAAAATGGAAATTGATTCAAGATATAACCACTAATATCATGTGGTTCTATTGTGTGTTAAAATGGTATATAAGAGATATTTTTGTGAGTTTTATCAAAAATACTTATTCCTCAATGTATACAATTTTCATTCGATTAATTAAATTATTAAAAAGGTTTAATATAATAAATAATGGGTAACACCATAATATTTGTTGATATATTTATCTTTAAATAAATTTAATTTCTTTAGTAGCATGTGATACATGATGACCTGGGTCTAAATGAACCACAATATTGTATACTGTTATAATATTGGCACTAAATTGGTGAATAAACAAGAATAAACACATTTTATATATTTTATATAAATTAAATATTTTGATAATTAATTACCTAATTTTTATTAAAGTCAATATATTCTTTAAAAATAAATTTTTTTCCTAAAATATGGGTTTTATTAATTTTCATGAAAAAATAATATTAAAATATTTCTCAATTATATAAAATCTATTTGAAAAAATATTTCTAAATTAATAAGTCATCATTTCTAAATTATCTTATAAGTTAGTTTTTAAATATTTCATAGTTGTTTGTTTTTCAACTAATTGAGAAGAATACATAATTTTATTCAAAACAATCTTTTCATTTCAAAAAATATACCAAGTTCTATTATATTTTTAAAAAATAAAAAAGAAATATTAAATAATTTTATTTATGAATAATCTAATTATGGTTATCAAAATTTATTTAAGTTGTATTTTAGTAGAACAAATATTTTGTACTATAGAAATAATTTTTTTGGTAAATTGATTTTCATTGCATTTGGCAGATTTAAATTTATATTAATTTATGCTACTTCTACTAATTTAATCATGAGAAAGGGAAACCATATTTGGAGATAGGATGCATAAATATGATAAATAAGGAATTATTTTAGTATTACATTTTAATAGTAAATATGCCAAATATTTATCACATATTAAAGGGTAAAATATGTAAAATATTGTAAAAACAATGACATATAGTCTAAAAATTTACCCAAAACATTATTATATTTTATTATATGGGTTAAATTTGATCAAATCCATCTCAAATTATAATATATGACATTTTTCCTCAATCTTACAGTGATAATTATGCTTATATTATTTTATGTAAATATAATTCCAAAATTTCACTTCTTTGACATTAATATCTCAATTTTTTACGTGATGATAACAAGATAATAAGTTTTGATCTAAAGATTAAATTTAAAATTTAATTAATTTTTCTTGAGTTTGGTTAGTTTTTTGTAATAAATTAATTACATGATATTCTTACTGAAAGATGAAACAATGCTTGTGTAACCACAATAAAAAAATTTATGTTAAATTAATCATACTATAAGTAATATGTTTTTGTTGATTTATTATTCTACAACCTTTATTGAGATGTGTATAATGTTTTAGTATTGTTTTAATGGTTTCAATTCAAATTAAATTACTATATCGATGAAATTAATGTAAAATTCAGTGAATAGTATCAAATATTATGTTAATGATATTTATGATAAATAATAATTTATTAAATTATTTAAAATTCATTAAAATAAATAAAGGGTATATGTATGATTATAAATTGTCTATCATTTCATAGGTTTTACATATTTATCTTATTTTTAACTTATAAGTAAAATTATAACAATTTAATATTGAAAATATCCTTACCACAGTTATATTTAAAATCAGTTAATAAAGTGTTTAAACGTGAAGATAACATTTCAAATAAAAGGAAAAATATCTAAATATAATTTTATTATGTAATTTAATCCATATAATATTTTTATTAAAATTTATGGCTATTTTTAATAATTTTACATATGAAAGACATTATTATTATTTATATATATTATGTATTTTGAAGTGTTTTATTTCACTCCCTTATAACAAGATAAACCCTCACTATTTTATTTCCCCCACATTTACCATATATATCTACCAGTACCAACCAAATAATATTCTTACCATCCCTATCAATGAGTTATGGGTTACTGTATTCATGAAATTTTATCCAATGGTTCCTTAAGAAAGGAACTAAAGGAGGCATACCAAAGAATATGTGATCTTTCTACCCAGCCAATTTCAATTAAATTTTTCCAATGCCTCCTATAAATCAAATTTATTAACCATAAATTAATAATTTTTTTATCTACATTATGTAAGAATGTTTTTTTGATGATGGAACTATGATTATCTACCCACATTTCCATCAATTGTGAAATGAATGTATCACTCGGGCATATGTATTGACTACCACCTCCACATAGCTATTTCGTGAATTATTCATCCCCATCATTCATGGACAATAAATATGATGGTTTTAATTATTTTATATTAAATTTATGATATAAATATTATTTTGTACTTATTATTTAATATATACTGTATTAACTATGAATTCATTGGAAAAATATGACATTTCACATATGTACTTATGGACAACCACCACCATGAAACGATGTAATTTGTTTTTAATTTACTCTTTAAATGGGTATTAATAAAAATAGATTTAATTAATCTATATTATATATATGATAACAAAATTATTCTATAAATGTGAATTATTATTTACCATTCATTCATTCAATCCGTTGTAAAGTGAAAATAGTGTTCATGCGTACAAACGACCTACTATCTCCATTAATGGAGAAATTATTTATTCTAAGTATATATTTTATGTATGAAAATACATATAAGTAATATATATAATATTTATATAATTATTATAATTTTTGAGATGGTGTAACTATTATCAATTTAGAAGTATAAGTTCTGACAAACCAAAATTCTGATGAATAACAAAATAGTTATCAATCAAAAATGATGATTTTATCAAGAAATTATAAAAAAACATGTGTTGAAACATTATACGTTGATTATATATTTAGTAAAAAAATTTAAATTATTATATTATGGAATTAAATTAAATTTAAATTTATTATATATTAGTGTATAACTATTTAGAAGAAAGACAAACATAAGGTAAGGAATTTGTGTAACAATGTCATCATTTATCAATATTTCTTATGATAATGTTTCGGATGATAAAATTCCCTGATATACCTCTAAAAAATATTACTAATTTTATTCTTCAATTGTTATTTACTGTGAATAAATATATAACATTCATTTTCCTCAAATTAAATAAGCATGAAAATTAATGATTTTTTAAGAAAATACAACATTATTTTACCTTCATTTGAAAATACATTTCCCACTATATCCATGTTTTATAAAAAAATTATAAAATTAATTTATATTATTATATTAATAATTAAAGTAATTTTACCCATGATTTACTCTTTCACATAATGGTTTACAAATAATCTTTTCTTCGATTTATTGACAACATAATTTTAAAATCTTACAAAAAATGCCAATGTAGACTTTATTTTAAAAACATGAAAATAATATAATTTCACACTCTAATGTCCATTTATTTATTTTTAGATTACTTTATGAGTATCCATGATTATTTCTAATAAAAATGGTTTCCATATTTTTTTTCATTTATTAGATATTTCAAATTTGATATAGAAATTTAAACTCATTATCCTCAAGAAATATAACTATGATATTTTAGAAGAATTTTTCTTCTATAAGAACATTCATTAATGTTACCTATGAGAAGAAAGTGATATGATCCAATTATACCATAATTATTAATTCACCAAATGTTTTATGGTTAGGATGATGCGGTGTCGATGAAATCATTTTTTTAGGTGGTAAGTTTTCACGATTGTTTTAATGATATTCTGGAATAAATATTATTGATTATTTATTTGTGATGGGTAAGAGTAGAATTATATATCCCTATAATAAATTGGGAAAATATTAATGTATTACGAGAACCATGGGTATAAGGGATGTCATCCCAAACCTTAAATAGGGTGGATTATAGGTTATCCCAAGACCAAAAGAGGTTATATGGGATATTATATAAATCCAAAAGGAGGTATAGTAGTGGTTATCCCTAGAATAACTATTTTTGGGTTGTCTTGGTGGGTAAACCTGAATTAAAATTTCAATTATTATGATTATTCCATATATGTTATATTATTTTACAACATTATCATATGAAAATATTATATTTTCATGGCTTATGTTGTTTGATCCCTCTACGCTTCATGTCTTATGAAGAATCAAAATTTCATACACCACTCATGTTTATGAATAATGAATTTCTTAGTATCATTTTCAAAGGTTATGTTTATATTATCATTATAATTAGTCTCATGTATTTGTAAATAATACTTAATATCTCTCTTATTTCCCCTTAATGGGCATATGGTCTGACCCATTATTATGTTTTATTTTCCCAAAGATATGGTTAAATGTTTTTTTGTATAATGTGTTCGAAATAAGCCCTAGTTGGGAAGAACTTTGTGGGATATGGTTTAGATATTTTATTGACATGTTGATTATGTATCCACGATTAAAAAGACACAAAACCTATAGGATTCTAGAAATAATTGTTATGATTTATATTGAATATTCATCAAATAAGTTATACTATTTATGTAGGAAAGTATGGCTCACTATTTTTATATTTAGAGGAATGGTTAGTTACCTATGGAAACTCGGATGTGAATAAATTATAGAGAACCATTTGTAGAATCATACATATAAGTTATCATATAATGTTATTTTAGTGAAAATAATTTCATTTTATTTTCAAATAATCTATGTCTAGATATTATAATTATATATGGTTTTCTCATAGAAGCATCTTAGGGTAATAATGGTGAAAAGTTTTGGTCACAAATATCTCGATCGTCATTCAGGTGATTTGTGAGCATGCCCTTATAGTTCACCCAGTTTGAAACTCTAAATAGATATTCTTTTGATAAATAATCGTTAAATCATGATCCATTTGGAATAATTTGTATAAATGATAACAATAAATGAACTGGAATAAAGCTAAGGTTTCATAGATTAAAAATATGGTGTCCGAATTCGGATATCCTATAAATGATTTTTAATTATAAGTATTTTTATCACTAGTACTATTGTTTTTTCACAGCAAGATACTTGGATTTATTAAATGGATGGAACCCAAGTGAACCATGTTAATGTTTAAACTGATGGAAAAATAAATGAATTTTCTTTAATGAATCTTAATTTTATTAGAGTTTAATGAAATGTTTAGATTAAATTCTTAGACCAATTTCTCAATCCATGAATAATATTGAGCTTCAAACTTGAAAATGAAGGAAATAAGTTTAGTTTAGTCCTTTATATGTAAAAGGATCCATTTTTTAGAGGGTCTACTGATCCCCTAGTTGTTGGGATATGGATTTGTACCAATGGAAGTTATTTCCTATATTCTAGTTTTGGAGAATGAAAATTTCCATTTGGTTTTATATCATTTTTAAATAAAATCCGATCAATGGTAGATTCTCGTCAAGAAAATGAGTTAATTGGATGAAATTGACTCTATAGGGTGTGATGTGCATTAAATATTTTTTTTAATAAATAATTTACTTACATTATTCAGAATAATTTGGGGAATTAGTTTATTGAGCTGAAGAAGAAGGATGATTAATCCATTAATACTTATGAGATAAATTGTACAAGAATTTTGAGGTATGATTCTGGTATTATCATCCATCTTGAAAGTATCATTGATCAAAACTCTTGTAGATTAAAATAAAGTCATATAATGACATCTATCATTATGGAAATATTTACTTATAATGATTTTGTTTTATGTGATATCGTTGTGAATATTTTGATTAGTGTATCAAAAGAATATCATGGTTTTTATAAGAAATTAATTATAGAATTAAAATTAAAATATAATAATAAACAAATATATGGAATAATATGATAATTACATTATTCCTAAACTATAGAAGGATACATATATTAATTTGACATAAGGGAACTAGTAAATTCATTAATTTTTGAAATGGTGGTCATCAAAAAATTAAATTCCATTGTGATGGGATGAAGTTATATAATGATAGAGACAAAGAAGCATAAAAATTTCCACTAACACAATACTATTTGAAATTAATTGAGAAAGTGAATTCAGTTATCCATAAATGAAATTTGATGGTTAATGATGATGATTAATGTTAGTATCCTCTTAATACTAGAGACAAATGTCTATCAAAATTGATCATTTTTTATTATTTTTGGATTTGATAATAGAGTGGTGAATGATACACTTACCATTTACTATAGAACTTCTAATGTTTTTTGATTCTCAATCTCGCCACTCTTATATATATATATATATATAATTTTTTTTAGGGTTTTAAAATTATACCCAAATGATTTAAATTATAATTAATAGTGAATAATATTAATTTTATGATGATCAAATATCAAGTCTTTAAATCTTATCTAATTTATTTTCCGTTAATGTGTTTCAATTTTTTTTGTTATTCTCTATATTGTTGAATTTTTTCTTATATTAGGAATATATTAAATTTCATTACATAAACAACAAATTAATTTTTTTAGAATGGGGGGTCAATTTTGATATTATGTGTCATGACCCGTCCACCGGGGCCTGTGCTATGACTACCCCCAGCCTGCCTCCCATAGGCCAGGGGCTGGCGACTACCACCAAAGGCATAATTCTCTAAAACTGGGAAGGAATTTGCTTTTATAACCAGTAAACACACACAACAGTGAACACAGTTGGATACAAAACACAAGGTAAACTGTATAAAAAAGAGTGATGAAAAGTAAAATGGGATGGAAATAGAAGCCCAATTTTAAAGTACAAGGAACTAGAAGTTCAAGTACAACTTATGAAAGGAAAAATAGTTGTTGGGTCATCCTCCAGGATTCCTACCTGAAGGGTAGGTACAGATAGCCTCCTCAGCACTCTATATCCATCAGTCTCTTCCATGTACCAACTCGTTGTTAGGTCCATCTTTGGGTACCATCCAGTCCTGGTACACTCAACCTTAGTCAGTTGTGTCTGTTATTGCATCCAACACAACGAGGTGCAGGCATAGCCCGTGCAGGAGTGAGTATAACGATACATAGTAGGAACCCCGAGACCCTCAAGGTCTCACAAAATCCAACAAGGATAAACCACAAATTATGAAATCAACAGATAACCCCAATTAGGTATATGCCCTAACATATACCTAAGTTATCAAATAATCCATCTCAATCATGAGGAAAAAACAAATGTTACTGACCCAGCTCTACCACGATTTTATTCAAATTATCGAAAACTCAGCTGCTAGATAACTCCTTCTCAACTGAGTACAGTGGGCCTCCCGCGACACCATGAGCTCGTCCCAATAATCTTGTACTGGTGAGGTACTCCTCCTGTCGAGTACCGTGGGTTTTCTGTATCACACAAAGGCACACCACACTGTGGGACTACTGCCACAACCAAGTGCTCCCCCCATAGCCTACAGAGGTACTCCTCTTGTCGAGTAACGTAAGTCTACTACCACAACCAGGCGATCCTCCTCTGTGGGTCTGCCTCCATAAACCGGGGCTCCCCACTCGGCTAGTCGAGTCAATCCGAGTCAATCTATCAATAGTCATCAAGTCTCACCCATCTACTAGGTTCCCGCACAAAAGCTCGGTCGTTTCTGGAAGATCCACTCCACAAGCTACTGGTCGATGCTCTAACTGCCAAAAAGTCTCATGAAGAAGTATCCCAGAGGTGTGCCACATCATAGGGGTCTCAACGCAATAGACGATGTGTCAATCAAATGCCTGGTCTGTGAGTTACTACCCTTTTAGTCCTAGGCCCCGGTTTGATTCGTTCACGATCCAACCTGATTGTATGTCAACAATACCACAAACTCCAGTGGGGTATACTCAAAGGGACCGTCAAACTCCATTATTACCAGTGTCGTAGACGGTTCGTCTAACGGATGTCTGGTGCCAATGATATGGACAAAAGAAAGTAAAATTTCATAGTGGGCCCGGGTCCGGTCCGACCCGGTTAGACCGACTTGGCCTAAGCCAGCCTGGGCCATCCTAGTTCGGGTTGACTTGGCCTGACCCAGTGGGTCAGGACCTGCTCGTTGGGTGGGCCATCCCGTTGGGTTCGGCCCGACCCACTCATCCCCGACCAACAGGTTGGGAGGTTCTGTGGAGAGTCGGGAGGGCGCGAACCGGAAGCGGGTCGGCACGAGGGTGGTTTATCCTAGAGGGATCCAAATGGGTGGCTTGACCCAGAGGGTGCCGCAAGGGTAGATCAGCCTAGAGGCGTGAATCCGGAACGGCACGGAGGGCCGCAGGGGCCACGAGGGCGCGGCTCGGGGCGACTCATCCCATAGGGCGCCGCGAGGGAGGATCATCCTGTTCGGCCGGCGGGGGGCACGAGCCAGGGCGTGAAGCCGGCTCGGCCTGGGGCCATGCGGTGCAGCGTGGGCATACAATGGGTTTGGCTGAGAGGCCTGAGTGCCACTGGGGTGGCACAGGTCATGGTGGCCATGGGTGGCAGCTTCATTTCCATCGTCTCCTTCATCGTCTTCCTTCTTTCTAAAGAAGAACACAAAGAAGAATGGTGGAGGGGTTGGGCCATGTTAGTTAGGCCTGCACCTTCTATGTTTATAGTGTTAACATATGGCCCAACAAGAAAGAATAATGAGGCACATAAGTATCTTCAACCTCTGCAATGATTTTTCCCAAACCATACAAGAAACCAAGGAATGTATTATCACACAAATAACCCCTACCTTGATCATTGTTTGTTGATGTTGGCATGAGAAGGTAGACGTCGATTCATTGTAGATAAACATGTCCTATGTTTGAGGAATTTTCGATGAAGAAATTTGAAATCGAGGTTGTTCTTCCAAGTTGAAAGAGTTCCTCGTCGGTGTTCTTCATCAGTGGAGCATTCTCTGTTGAAGAAAACGTTATTCATTGGAGAGAATAATCCTCCAACTATTGGGTGTCATGTCACATTACCTGTACTCCATCACTTATTGAATCGATCCCAAATCCTACTCCCATGCTTCATATATATACGAGATGGGAAGGTAGGTAGTGATACCTGGAATTTATGATGGTCCCTTTATTAGGAATATTCCTAAATTCCAATGAAGTTGTTTCGTAATTTAAAAATGGGAAAGTGAATTAATTTACATTGGCACAACAATGCGGTGCATTGGAAAGATTAATGGTATGGGCGTTGGAAAAATTAAGGTGGAGGAGGTCAAGAGGCTCTCCCTTATTAATTGTGGGAGTTGAGGGTTTCTCCCAATTAAAGGGGGGTTTCATGGGGGTTTAATCTTGGGTGGTCCCCACCACCATAACCTCTCAAGGGAGGATATGTTTAGGGTGATCCCCACCACCTTAAACTATCATGGGAGGTTATGGTCTGGTGGTTCTAACATCGAACTTCCACATGGAGGTTTAGTTCCGATGGACCCCACTCCCCAACACCCAAATGGGTGTTGCAAATAAAAATAGAGTGTCACACACTTTTATTTTTATTTTTATTCCTTAATAAAAAAATCAAATAATTTCTTTCACTCTCGACCAACTATGGTCGAGGTGAAGAACTACTTAAGAAAATATCAGCCCTACGAGTTCAACGGTGCCCTCAGATTTCCATTCCGAGCACTGGTTCAAAAGTTACAAAATGCCGCTCGTGCGTTTAATGAATGTACCCAAAAAAACAAAAAAAAATTATTATCAATCACCCTTGACCCACGCCGGTTGAGGTAATGCTCTTCCTAGGAGAAACATGAACCAACGAACCAAATGTTACTCTCATATTTTCAATCAAAATTACCATTTAGAAGTTATTAATTTTACAATAAAATAATAGTCACTTAATTATTTTATTTTCGGTTAAAAACTAACTTTCTCCGATGGACCACACTGACCAAAGATGGTATTTGATTAAAGAAAGAATACCCTTATGAGTCCAGTGGTTTTCATGGATTATTAATCTGAGTTACCATTTGTGAGTTATAATCTTTGGAAGAATAAAATAATTTATTTAATTATTTTATATATGATTATGCAATTGTTGGGTTTTCTCACAGGAGGCCCACACTAACTAATCTTAAGTCACGCCTAGGTTAAACCCGCCATCATGGGCGCATCCGTTCCCTCATATTTCTGATTTGAGTAACTGTTTAAGAGTTATTCCACATTTCAGGAAAACAACTTACTTGCATTAACATAACCATAACAAGACATCGACAGATCATTCTGGGCACTTAGGGCTTCAGAATCATGCACCGTCATATTTTACAGACTCGTAAAACTACCATTTATTTAAAAAAATCATGGATGTTCCACATCTTTAAATTCTCCCCACCTCAAGGATCTATGTCCCTGTAATCCACAACTCATCTAGGTAAAAAAGTTGGGGTACTGAGCACGCATCTGAGCCTCCTGCTCCAATGTTCTCTCCTGGAGGATCGCATGCTGCAATCGAGCACACACCATAGGTATCGACCATCCACAAAGTACCCACTCCTAGCAATCCCCAATCACTATTGGAACCTCCGTAATAGTTTCCCATCATCGACGTCCAACTCTTTATGGTCGATGACGTGAGAAGGGTCATGCACGTATCTCCTCACATGTGATACCTGGAAGATGTCATGCACCTGGTGAAAATGAGGTGGAAGATCTAAGTGGAATGCCACCTTTCCAACTCTGCTGTGGACTTGACAAGGTCTGATGAATATCAGAGATAACTTGCTGCCTCGGCCTAATATTCTTAGACCTTGTCAGGGTGAGACCTGAAGAAAGATTTGGTCACCATCCTCGAACTCTAGAGGTATCTGTCTCCCATCGGCATACACCTTATTCATACTCGGTGCAGTCTTCATCAGCTCCTAGATGATCTACACATTCTCTTTTGTAGACCGTACCATCTCTGGTCCCACTTGTGTTGACTCCACCAGGTCAGTCCTGCACAGAGGTGGTATGCAAAGTCGCAAGTACAACACCTCAAAAGGTGTCATCCCAATGGTGGAGTGATATCAGTTGGTGTATGAAAACTCCACCAAATGTATGTGATCCTCCCAGCTATAATCGAAGTCGAGGACACAAGCACGTAGCATGTCCTCAATGGTCTAAATGGTTTGCTCTGTCTGACCATCTGTCTGCTGATGGAAGGCGGTGCTCAAACGATGCTGCGATCCAAAAGCCTCCGGCAACCCCTTCCATTGCTAGGATGTAAAACATGTATTATGATTGGATAAAATCATCGTGGGTACTCCATGTAGCCACACAATATCATGCACAAAGATATTCCCTATGCTCTCAACCGAAACCCTGCTCTCTGATTGGTAGGACGTGAGCCGACATGGTGAGTTGATCGACAATCATCCAAATAGAGTCATGTTCCATATATATATGTGGATGTCCAGTTACAAAGTCCATGGATATCCCATCCCACTTCCACTATGGAACCACTAAAGGCTAAACAAAGCCTGCTGGTACATGATTCTCCACATTCACTTGTGGAAAGAGTGGCATCGATGGACAAACTATGCAACTGCTTTCTTCATTCCCGGCAACTAGAGCTATCTTCGTAGGTCTTGGTACATCTTCACCACTCCTGGATGTACCACTAGAGGGGATGTGTGTAACTCTCTCAACAATCCTCCTTATGTGACACATGTACCATGGTACATCCTCTAAATAGGATGACGTGCTCCCCACCTCAGAAAATCCATCAGATGCTTGTCCTGTGGATATCTGAGCACGTCGAGTCTCACAGTCAAGGTCTCTGTGCTACACATCCTTGACTCACTGAAGGAGTGGGGGAGTGGATGTAAGAGACTAATGAAAAGCTGCTCCTTCTTGATCCACAAAGGATATCTGCAAAGTGGCTAGCTGCACTATTGCCTCACTTAGCAGATTCAGGCTAGACCTCCTACTGAGTGTGTCTGCTACCATGTTCCCCTTTCTAGGAGTATAGATTATCTCAATGTCAACTTATGCTGCCATGAGGGTGAGGTTCACCAACTCATGAGTGAATGGCTGCACCCTCCGATGCATGATTTTATCCTAGTCTTCATGGGTTTCCTTTTTCACCGTCCAAGGAAAACCCCATTCTAAATTTGTAGATAAACCACCACATCTTTGCCTAATATAGTCAATCTGAGTGTGAACATTCAATGTCTAGTCCAAACCCAAACTAACGTCGTAAGGCCTCGACGCTACCGCCAAAATGTTCCTACTGAAACTCTCACCTCAAGGGCTATATCACACCCTCGGAGTAAGTGTTATTATCGAGTCTCCTCCCAAAGGTTTCTCTAGACGAGAGGATCAAGTCAATGGTTTAATCATAAACACTATGTCATTGACAAGATTCGTTGAAGGAAGGAATGATTGGTACCGATTTCTATTGATACGATAGCTAGTAGTAGACATAGTCCGTACCTCGAATCATTTATAGAGCACTTGGGTCGCATTCATTGACCACATGAAACTACTCTCTTCCCTTGTCCTCCAGCTCCCTCAGCCTGGGGGGGGACCACAAAAATGGGGGGGGGGATTTTGACATGTCGAAAATTACACCACCTCATGCTACACTCCTAGATTTTCTTCCATGTCTACTGCCCTACAGACTCATCTGTCCCTAACACTTCTTCTTCCCAAAAACTTTTACATGCCCAAGTCTCTGTGACTGTCCCCAGTTTATTGCTATCCCACTGCTATCATTCATTGGTTGTATCTGCCCAACCAAAAAACATTCAACCAAAAAGGTTCTCCCAAGTACCCTAACATAAGTAGGAATGCATAGGGGAATAGTTCTTAACTGGATGTCATTTAAATACACCTCACTAGGATTTTTGAGCCTTGAAGCACTGATCGCATCGTATTCATCGAGTACTGTGAAGGATCGGTACACCTCGATAAATACTTAGCTTCTAACATGTCTTACTGTTGAAGCTATATATGTTCAGGGGACTCTTAGCCACCTCCTCGAGCCAGTCCTCATCCACCCATGAGTCGAGCTCACCTTAGTACCTGAGGGGTATCTGATGCTGAAACACATGTTCGAAACGAAGCCTACATGTTTCCTCTACCGGTACCACCAGTTGTAACTACTAACCAACAGTTAGTGATATAGCTGGCGCACTACTCGAAGGTACTATGTAACACCCCAAGCTTCTATGGTACGCTTCTCTTTGAATAATGCAATAACATGTGTTGTACGTATCATCGAGTTCTAACACACACCACAACCAATCAAACTAGACATTATGAATAGTAATCCATACTTATTAAAATTATACAAATTTTATCTCTCAGAATGGACTTCATTTTTGGATTTGGAGTATCAAATTTATCCTAAGGTGAAATTTTGGTACTTTTCAGAAAACATTAATATTTTGATAAATAGTGAAAATTGCTAAATTTTAATAAAAAACAACTTTTTAATCAACATAATTAATAGTGATAAATTATGAATTTGAGTGGTTTTAAATTATATTTAGAATATATTTTTACAATTTAATACAATGTTGGTAATTGTACATAATTTCACAATTAAACCAGCCATACACAAATATCAATTTTTTTATAGTTATTATATCTTAAAAACACGCTTTTTGTTTCGACAGTGGTAATTAATTTTAAATTAATTTCTTCAACTTCTGTGTTTTGAATTTGGAAAAAGGGATTCCATATTTGGAATTAGGATTTCCAAATTGTGGAAATAGGTAAATTTTATTTTTAGACATTTAGAATAATTACTTCGGTAAATATTTTATTTACCATGGTTAAAGGGTAAATCTGGTAAATAAGGGTTAAAAAATAACATTATAATAACAAAAAATTACCCTAAAACGTGTCCTAACCTTATTGGATGATACATGTCCGACCATGTTAATCTATTGGTCTATTTTTAGACCCCATGGAGCCACTTTTAAATGATAATGACACTTTATATTAATTAAGTTAAAATAAATACAAAAAAGACATAAGCATATATCTTTTAGAAAAACATTTCTTACATAGGGTTATATATGTAGGATTTTCGATTATAAATATACATTAGAAAGATAAAATGATTTCCTATATAATGGTATTTTATTTATCATTTTTAGACATTATATAATTTAATTTATATATGACACAATGGTGATGCAGTAATTACCTAATTAATGAAATTTACAATAATTGATATTATAAATACCCAAATAAATGTAATTTGAAACTTTTTATAAATAAAAATAATTTTCTAGGATAATATGACATGTTAGAATTTATTTAATTAACTTTTTTGGAAGTAATCATTATGTTATGATTTTTTTACAAAAATCAATTATTGAATAGTGTCAAAATTAACATAAAATAGTTTTTAAAACAAATATTATTTTATTAATTGATATTAAATTACTAAAAATCTATGGTTCAGCCAAGATACTTATATCATGATAGGTGTATCTTTAATGGACCACTTGGGGGTCTCTTGGATGTATATATTATGTTTATTAACCATATAATATAGAAATACAAAGAGACATTGTAAAAGTGAAACTAATTAACTAAGAGTTAATACTTAAAGATAAGGTTAATATAATGACCCAAACCTATCAAAATTCTATTGGTTGAGTGTTTCTCGACCCATCCACACCTTAAACTTTAAATAATCTACTTTGGATCCATTAGAAACCGAATACGAATTTATTATAAAATAATATTTTTATTTTTTCCAAAGGTTCCCCTCACCCCTCTTATAAAAGGGAACTCCTCCTTCTCATTAATTCACACATTCAAAGCCTTTTTTCTGTGCCAATGCCTGCCAAATTACTCTATAAACTGCCCTCAATACAACATAGAGGCCTTAGTTTGATCAGAAAGCCAACCTAAGGATCCATTTTACAAAAATCAATCATTCTGTATATATGATATACCATCCAATTATATATTATTTTAATATCAAAATAATGATATTGTCGCTCGTGCGTACATACGGACTACCTTCTCCACGAACGCGATGAGATTCATTCTCCATCATATCCATTCAAGTATAATTATCATTTGATGATTTAAAAATAATGTTTAAGGACTTGATATCATTCTTTATATGAATAAGATACAACCTATCCATGACAAACATTACTTACATAACAAAACATATAAAAGAAAACGAGTAAGTTAACACCTGAAACAACGATAATATTAAGATATTATTAACAAAGCAATGTTAAAAGATCATATATGATAACATAATAATGTATATGATTCTTATATATTTTAATAACAATTATTTCACCATTATACAGGATTTTAACCTACCCCCAACCAAGGAAATGTATAAGGTAAGGGTTTATTTTCCAATCTCTTCATTATCCGAGGTTGTTTATACGTAATAATCTACTGGGATTTCTTTATCATCCACATCCATGTTTCTTTAAAATGTATTTCAAATTTTTTTTACTATTTACAAGAATATGGATTAAAGACATTTATACCCTTGTTTTAATTTTTATAAGAGGTTTATAAAGGGTTCATTCTGTCGTTTTCCAAACAAGGTGCTTTTTAACCATTTCGACAAAATTAAGGTAAGAATGTTTTTTTAGCATATACGGTGGGTTCGGCTATTTTCCATTATTATAAACTCGTCGAAGCTTCCCTTACAAGCTTATAAGAATATTTTCAAAGAAAATGTTTTTTTATAAATATATTACTCTTATATGATGTCAAAATAAAAAGAGATATTTCTCTAAAAAGAGTTTTGATTTCATCTATGTCAACATCCTTTGATGAATTTTATGCTTATTTGAAGTTAATTTATTACAATAAAAAACTTATATATTGTATTGAAGGGTTTGTGATATGTTTGACTATGGATGTGTTATTTTTTTATCCTTCATGGGTTATGGATGAAGTGTTTAAATTCCGTATGATAGTTTTAATATGAATGTTTATATTACGTTTAAACCTGTTCATATGAGAATGCTTTGGACTTAATATGTGACGGGTGGAGCCTGATATTGCTCCTCGATGCATCGGTAGGTCTCATGAGAAAAACTAGTGTCTTGGCACAAGGCCTTGGAAAAAACTTATTTGTAGTCTTGGCATGAGGTCTTGGCTATGTGGTTATGATAGTTTGGCATTATGCATTCCATCATTATGAAAGTGGTTATTTATATTGCATGTGATTATTCAATTAGTAGAATATCCATGTGAATAAGTAAATAGCATTATTCAATTTTATTTTTATTCCATACTATGTTTAAGTTCAAGTTTAAAAGGCTTTTGTTTTAGTTATAAAATGTCTTAAATGATTATTCTTATTTATGAATGTTTCCACTATATTGTTTTCCTTACTGGGAATTTGAGCTCACCCCATTTCTATGTTTTATTTTTCCCAGGATGTGAAGAAATTATGAATGAACTATAGGGATAGTATGAGGGGATAAGAGTGTGGACTATGGAGACTATGTTGTTGTAGTTTTCATTTTTATTATTTAATGTAAAACTTTATTAATATATCTAGTGTTTCCAAAGATACTAAACTAATCGGTCTTTCGAGATTTGATCTTTCTTGTGATCATGACAATTTATGTAATAATGCACCGACTCTGGGTAACTGGGGTCTAGGCATTACAATTGGTATCAGAGGAATTTTAGTACAAACCTTGGAAGCTAGATTTAGATAAAATCTGATTAGAGCACATAGGCCTAAGATGGACTTCGAGGATTAGTATAGAAGAACTTCATAGAATTTTGTTATTGTAGAGATTATGTGAGTTTTCCAAGCAATACATCCTTGTCCGGATATGAGCAGGTAGAGGCAGTTCTGGCACAGATGTACCTAGGGGTAGAACCCGAAAACACCGCTTTGATAGAGACTAGAACGGGAACTGGTGCACGACAAATGGCCTTGTTTCACTGTTGGTTATGACACTCCCGAGGGATATGCTTAGGATAACTCTCATTTTTCTTACAAATCATTATAAAGGGTTTGTGATTATATAAATCCTCAAAGAAAACATTTTTATGATTATGGATTATATCCATAAATAGTTTAATTTATGTTAAGTGTTTTATACGTATTTAATTATGTATTTTCATTCATAAATTGATCTAGTTTATGCCATTTTTTAGAAATGGCGCCTAGTGGAAGAAATGGGAACTGTATCAATGCATGAACTCCATATAGGGATTGCCCTCCTGCTCAAGATAATTATAGTGGAGCTGGTGATGCAACTGGTGACGATCAGCTAATCACCATATTGGGACAACTCAATAAGGTTATGAATAATAACCTTACCTGTATGGAGCACCCTGATCCGCAACGTGGAAGATCAATGTTAGATCGCTTCATGAGGAAACAAACACCAATGTTCAATGGGAGTATAAATTCCTTAGTAGTTGAGCAATGGATAAATTCCCTAGAGAAAATATTTCAGGTTTTGGGGAGTAGAGAAAGGGAAAAAGTTATCATGGCAGTTTACCACCTCACTGGAGATGCTGATCAATGGTTGTCATTGATTTTAAACATAAAGGAAGGTGATGAAGTATCAAATATGGAATATAGGGAGTTCAAAAATCTGTATCTAGAAAATTTCTTTCCCAGTGACCATCGAGCAGATATAGAAAGATAATTTCTGAGTCTGAGACAAAAAGATGATGAGAATGTCTCAAAGTTTGAGGAAAACATTACAAGGTTAGAAAGGTATGTTGAAGATTATATACGTAACCCAAGAAGTAAGACTGATTTTTTCTTTTATGGGTTAAAACCATTTATCCATTGAGTATTAGTCTCACAATCATTCTCATCATATGAAGACCTTTTCTCATGTGCTATCAAGACATAGAAAGAATTCTCTAAGTCATATGTCTATAAAGAAATGAAAGAGAAGAAGAGATCTACTGATCAATCTGGGAATGGAAATAAAGGGAAGAAGGGAAAAGTTGAATATCCATCCTGCAGTATATGTGGGAAGAAACACCGCGATACTTGCTTAAAAGGAATAGGAGTCTGTTACAAGTGTGGTGAAAAAGGCCACCATGCTTGTGATTGAAAGGGGAAGAAGGAAGCTACCGATGTCCAATGTTATAATTGCAGGGAGATGGGACATTATTCAAATGTATTTCCTAAGAGTTAGGGGAACTTACATCAGAAAAGGCCAAGGGATCAATGCCAAGCTTATTCTATCACTACTGATGAAGTAGAAGATCCAAAAGACGTGGTGGTAGGTAATTTAATGGTTTCCTCAAGTTTAGAAAATGAATTATTTGATTCTGGATCATCACATTATTTCATATCTTCCCAGTTTGTGAAGATAATTAGATATTTTCAATTTGATTTAACATGGGAGTTGTCAGTTAAAACTCTTAAGGGTAGTATCATTGCAACAATGTTTTGTGAATCAGTCCCCATTAGAGCACATAAGTGTTCTTTATCCACTGATCTCATCATCATACCTATGATTGAGTTTGATATATTCCTTGGTATGGATTGGCTTTCAGACCATGATGTGAAGATTTATTGTAAGAAGAAGGAGGTTATGATTTTTGATGATGATGATAAGGAACACCTTATCTTTATAGCAGAATCGTCACCACCTAGTTCTTATCTAGATCCACCCCTGTAGCTCAACTAAATTCAATTATTGGGGAGGAAGAGAATGAAATGACTATGGGTGAGGAAATGAATGTTCAAATAGAGTATGTACCTGTTTTGAAAGAATATGTAGATGTGTTTCCGGAATATTTACCTGGACATCCTCCAGAACGAGAAGTTGAGTTTTCCATTGATTTAATTCCTGGATCAAGGCCTATATCAAAGGCCCCTTATAGAATGGCCAATGTAAAATTAGTCGAACTAAAGAAACAACTAGAGGAATTGAGTAATAAGGGATTTATTCACCCTAGTTTTTTTCTATGGGGATCTCATGTTCTTTTTGTTAAAAAGAAAGATGGATCTATGAGGTTATGTATCGACTACCGGGAGATCAATGCAATAACAATAATGAACAAGTATCCCCTACCTCGTATTGATGATTTATTTGACTAACTGCATGCAGCTCAATACTTTTCAAAGATTTACCTTCGTTCTTGATACCATCAGTTGTGTGTGAATCAGAAAAACATTCTGAAGACAACATTTTGAACCAGGTATGGGTATTACGAGTTTACAGTAATGCCTTTTGGATTGACTAATGCACCATCTATATTCATGGATATGAAGAATAGAGTTTTCAAGGAATATCTCGATGAATTTGTGGTGGTATTTATTGATGATATCTTGGTATACTCCAAAAGATATGAAGATCATGAAAATCACTTGCGTATTATCCTGACGACTTTGAGAAGACATGAATTATATGTGAAGTTTAGCAAGTGTGAATTCTGGATTTAGGAGATTTCTTTTCTTGGCCATATTGTCTCTAAAGATGGAATCCTTGTTGATCCTTCTAAGACCAAGTCAATCCATGAATGACCTGCACCGATGAGAATAACTGAGGTATGTAGTTTTATTGGTTTAGAAGGTTATTATGGACATCTCGTCCAGAGTTTTTCCCAGTTGGCTAACCCATTAACAAAGTTCACACGTAAAGGGGTTAAATTTTTTTTGGACAAAATAGTGTGAAGGATGTTTCGAAGAACTGAAGTGAAGATTAGTCAATGATCCTATATTGACTCTACGTTCGGGGAATGATGGGTTCGTTATTTATAGTGATGCATCGAAGAAAGGACTTGGTTGTGTCGTTATGCAGAATGATAGGGTTATTGCCTATGCATCACGATAGATGAAAATTCATGAAAAACACTATCCTACTCATGATCTCGAGTTAGCAGCTGTGATATTTGCTTTGATGATATGGAGGCACTACCTCTATGGTGAAAAATGTGAGATTTATACTGATCACATGAGTTTGAAGTATATTTTCTCATAAAAAGAACTCAACATGAGGAAAATCAGATGGCTTGAATTACTCAAGGATTATGATTGTATGATACACTACCACCCGGGGAAAGTAAACAAGGTGACAGATGCTTTGAGTATAAAAGTGCATGGAGTTTTTAACAATATGAGAATTGAAAGGGATCCAATTTTCATGGATCTAGTGAAGATGGACATGGGAATAACCAAGGAAGGTGAAACAACAATTCCTTTTCAAATGGTTTGCCAAACCATCTTTACTAGAATGGATTAAGAGTTCTCATACTGATGATGAGGAATTTCAAAAGAAGATTAAAGCTGTGAATGATGGGAGATTGAGAGACTTTGTGTATGAAGATGAAATTTTGAAATTCAGGAAGATACTTTGTGTTCCCGATATACCTGCTCTAAAAAGGGAATTATTGGATGATGCTAATAGTTCCAATTTCACTTTACAACCTGGGAGCACCAAAATGTATTTATATTTGAAGGAACATTTTTGGTGGGACAACATGAAGAGCGAGACTACCAATTTTCTGCCAAGATGCATGGTTTGTCAACAAGTGAAAGATGGAAGGCAACAACCTGGTGGAGTATTGCAACCTCTTCCCATACCTGAGTGGAAATGGGATAATATCACGATGGAATTTGTCATGGGGCTACCAAAGACTCATAGAAGCAACAATGCAATATGGTTCATTGTTGATCGTCTTACCAAGTGAGAACATTTTCTTGCTATATGGAAAGATTTACCACTTGAACGACTAGCATGAATATATATTATTGAAGTTGTGAGACTTCATGGAGTACCCCTATTGATTGTTTCTGATCGTGATCCCCGTTTTACATCAAGATTCTGGAAAAGTCCTCAGAACGACTTGGATACTGAACATCATTTGAGCACTGCCTACCACCCTCAAACAGATGGACAATAAGAACGAACTATTCGAACCTTATAATACATGTTGAGATCCTTCTCACTTGACTTTCAGGGTATGTGGGATCAATATTTACCTCTGGTAGAATTTTCCTATAACAACAGCTTCCATTCAAGTATTCAGATGGCACCATACGAAGTGTTATACAGAATGAAATATCACACACCAACCTGTTGGGAAGACGTTGGTGAAAGAAAACTTGTAGGCCCAGAACTGGTGGAGGAAATGATGGAAAAGGTGAAGGTAATCCAAAACCATATCAAAGCATCTCAAAGTAGGCAGAAGAGCTATGCCGATAATCAAAGGATGGATTTGGAATTTCAAGTCGGTGATCATGTTTTCCTGAAGGTATCTCCATGGAAGGGAGTTTTACGTTTTGGTAAGAAAGGTGAATTGAGTCTCAAGTACATCGGATCTTTCGAAATTCTAGAACGAATTGGGGCTATAGCTTACCAATTGGCAATGCCGCCATGTCTCTCCAAAGTTCACGATGTGTTCCACATATCACTATTAAGGAAATACATGCCTAACCCAACGCATGTACTCACTTATGAGGAATTAGAACTGGAACCCGATCTGTCTTATTGCGAAGAGCTCGCCAAGATTTTTGATATGAGAGAACAAGTACTGAGAAAACTGAACGAATCGTCTGCTAAAAGTCTTGTGGAGAAACCATAAGATTGAAGAGGCAACGTGGGAACCCAAGGAACTTATGGCAAAGAACCAACTGAGTCTTTTCATGCGATAGTATTCTAGAAATTTCTATGATGAAATTATTTGAAAGAGGGGATAATGTAACACCCCATGATTCTATGGTACGCTTCACTTTGAATAATGAAATATCATGTGTTGTACGCAACATCGAGTTCTATCACACACCACAACCAATCAAACTAGCAGTTATGAATAGTAATACCTACTTTTTAAAATTTTATAAATTTTATCTCTCAAAATGGAATTAATTTTTGGATTCGGAGTACCAAATTTAGCCTATGGTGAAATTTTGGTACTTTTCAGATAACTTTAATATTTTGATGAATAGTGAAAATTCCTAAATTTTAATTAATAAAAATTTTTTAAATCAACATAATTTATAGTGATAAATTATGAATTTGAGTGGGATTAAAGTATATTTTGAAAATATTTTTATCATTTAATACAATTTTGGTCATTAGACGTAATTTCACAGTTAAACCGGACATAAACAAGTATCAATCTTTTGATAGATATAATATCTTAAAAACACGCTTTTTGTTTTGACAGCGAGAATTAATTTTAAATTAATTTCTGCCACTTCGGTGTTTTGAATATGTAAAAATTGATTCCATATTTGGAATCAGAATGTCTAAATTTTGTAAATAGGTAACTTTTTTTGTAGACATTTTGAATAATTACTTCAATAAATATTTTATTTACCATGGTTAAAGGGTTAATCCGGTAAATAAGGGTTAAAAAATAATATTATAATAATAAACAATTACCCTAAAACGTGTCCTAACATTATTTGTTGATACATGTCTGACAATGGGAATATTTGGGTCGATGTTCGGACCCCATGGAGCCACTTGTAAGTGATAATGACATTTTATATTAATTATGTTAAAATAAATACAAAAAAGACATAAGCATATATCTTTTAGAAAAACATTTTTTACATAGGGTTATATATGTTGGATTTTTTATTATAAATATTAATTAGAAAGACAAAAATATTTCCAAAATAATGGTATTTTATTTATAATTTTTTTACATTAAATAATTTAATATATATATGACACAATGGTGATGCAGTAATTACCTAATTAATGAAAAATTAGAATAATTGATATTATAAATACCCAAATAAATGTAATTTGAGACTTTTTATAAATACCAATAATTTTTAGGACAATATGACATGTTTGTATTGAATTAATTAACTTTTTTCGATGTAATCATTCTGTGTTTTTTTACAAAAATCAATTATTGAATAATGTCAAAATTAACAAAAAATAGTTTTTAAAACAATCATTATATTATTGATTGATATTAAATTCCTAAAAATCTAAGGTTTGGCCTAGAGACTAATATCATTATTGGTTTATAATTAATAGACAACTTTGGGGTCTCTTGGATGTATATAGTAAGTTTATTAACCATATAATATAGAAATACAAAGATACATTTTAAAAGTGAATATAATTAACTAAGAGTTAATACTTAAAGATAATGTTAATATAATGACCCAAACCTGTCTAAATTCTATTGGTTGAGTGGTTTTCGACCCATCCACACCTTAAACTTTAAATAATCCACTTTGGATCTATTAGAAACTGAATAATAATTTATTATAAAATAATATTTCTACCTTTTCCAAAGGTTCCCCTCACCCCTCTTATAAAAGGGCACTCCTCCTTCTCATTAATTCACACATTAAAAGCCTTTTGGTTGGTCCAACCCCTGCCCAATTACTCTCTCAACTAACCTAACTACAACCTAGAGGCCTTATTTTGATCAGAAAGCCAGCCTATGGAGCCCTTTTGATCAAATCAAAAGGAAGAACCCAAAAAAGAGGTAATGTTTTCACCACCCTTTTTCAAATTCATTTCTTCTTCAACTTCTTCTATCTTTGTTATTTCTATGATAAAATAATGAATCCAGTATATCATATATACTGTAATATTATTATAAATATGGTACAACCATATTCAGTATTCTATCCATCCTGTGAATGATATGTCACCATACGTGCGTACGTACGGCTTACAGTCTCCACGTCGTGGTGTAATTGTTATTCAATAAATTATTATTTGGATGGTTATAATAATGATGTGTAATTAATGTAAATAATAAATATCACCTAACAATTATTCTGTATATATGATATACCATCCAATTATATATTATTTTAATATCAAAAGAATGATATTGTCGCTTGTGTGTGTGTATGGACTACCGTCTCCACGAACACGATGAGATTCATTCTCCATCATATCCATTCAAGTATAATTATCATTTAATGATTTAAAAATAATGTTTAAGGACTTGATATCATTCTGGATGTGAATAAGATACATCCTATCCCTGAAAAACATGGATTACGTAACAAAACATATAAAAGAAAACGAGTATGTTAACACCCGAAATGACAATAATATTAAGATATTATTAACAAAGCAATGTTAAAAGATCATATTTGATAACATAATAATGTATATTACTCTTTTATAATTTAATAAAAATTATTTCACCATTATAAAGGAGATTAACCTACCCCCAACCAATGAAAAGTACCAGGTAAGGGTTTATTTCGCAATCTCTACATTATCCGAGGTTGTTTATATGTAATAATCTACTGGGATTTCTTTATCATCCACATGCATGTTTCTTAAAAATGTATTTTCAAAACATTCTTACTATTGACAAGAATTTGGGTTAAAGTCATTTATACCCTCGTTTGACATTTTATAAGAGGTTTATAACGGAATCTTTCTGTCATTTTCCAAACAAGGTGCTTTTTTACTTTTCGACATAATTAAGGTAAGAATGTTTTTTTAACTTATATGGTTGATGCGACTATTTTCAGCTGTTATAAAATCATCGAAGCTTCCCTTACAATATTATAACAATATTTTCAAAGAAAATATTTTATATTATAAATATATTATTCTTAAATGATTTCAAAATAAAAATAGATATTTCTGAAAAAAGAGTTTTGATTTCATCAATGTCAACATCCTTTGATGGATTTTACACTTATTTGAAGTTGATTTATTATGATACAAAACTTATATATTGTATTGAATGTTTTGTGATATGTTTGACTATGGATGTGTTATTTTTATACCATTCATGGTTTATGGATGAAGTGTTTACATTTTGTATGCTATTTTTAATACGAATGTTTATGTAATGTTTAAACATGTTCATATGAAGAATGCATTGGACTTAATATGTGACGGGTGGAGCCCGCTATAGCTCCTTGATGCATCGGTAGGTCTCATGAGACAAACTATTGTCTTGGCACAAGTCCTAGGAAAAATCTTAATTGTATTCTTGGCACGAGGCCTTGGATATGTGGTTATGATAGTCTGATATTATGCATTCCATCATTATGAAAGTGGTTATTGATATTGAATGTGATTATTCGATTAGTAGAATATCCATGTGAATAAGTAAATGGAATTATTTCATTTTATTTTTGCCATACTATGATTAATTACAAATTTAAAAGGATTTTTTAGTTATACAATGCCTTAAATGTTTATTCTTATTTATGAAATTTTCCGCTATATTGTTATCTTTACTGGGCATTTGAGCTCACCCCTTTTCTATGTTTTATTTTTCCCAGGATGTGAAGAAGTAAATTATGAATGACCTGTAAGGAAAGTATGAGGGGATAAGAGTGTGGACTATGGAGACTATGTGGTTGTAGTTTTCATTTTTATTATGTAATGTAAAACTTTATCAATATATCTAGTGTTTCCAAGGCTACTAACCTAATCGGTCTTTCGAGATTTGATCTTTCTTATGATCATGCCAATGTTATGTAATAATTCACCGACTCTGGGTAACTGGGGTCGGGGCATTACATACTATATCAAGAAATAGTCTTTGTAACAAAGCCTCATCACTAAGAGGACCATATTCATGGTCACTCACTAAAAAAGACTAGTAGCTAAGATCACCGACTACTCAACTGGGGACTCAACTAGGCAGGATACTCTAGTAATCGCATCCAGCTAGCCCTCAGCTGCATGGGAATCTTTCTTGCCTCGAAACCTCAGAGGCGTATGCTATTGGAACTTGTTCAATGCGCTCAGTCAGAATGCACCATCCGCTAGTGTGGCATGTGGTATCTTATTCCCAATGAGTGGTGGTGTTGCTGGTACACCACCCGAAGGTGTCAACATAGTAAGAGGGCCCTGCAACGGCGCCTCGTTGGTCGGTGGGCTGTCAGCACATAAAACTCTCGGAACTGTAACTGGCTATCTTTGTGGAGGTATTCTGAAATAAACAGATGCAAAACGGTCAAATGATTATACATGGTGAGATGACCTGGTGAGATGACATAAGAAATCAAAAATAAAACACACATGCACTATGTGTTTTCATGCACAAAATTAGAAAGCAGAAGTCATGGTCTTGGTGTATGGATACGTTGGCCGCCACACTAACACTGGACTCCCAAAACTGAAAACCGCACTCACTACACTTAACACTATTACTTCAAAGAAAATATTATAGTCCTATGTTCTGCGGTATAATAGTCTCCTCTGATAAAAACTTTTCATGACCCGTCCCCCAAGGCTCGTGCCGTGACTACCCAAAGCCCACCATCTATAGTCCAGGGGCTGGTGACTACCACCAAAGTCATAATTCCCTAAAATTGGGAACGAATTTGCCTTTATAACATGCAAACACACACAACTGAGAACACTGATGGATACAAAACACTAGGTAAATTGTATAACAAAAGCATGCTGAAAAGTAAAAGGGGCCTGAAATACAAGCCCAACTGTAAAGTATAAGGAACTGGAAGTACAAGTACAACTGAAGAAAAGAAAAAACTGTTGTTGGGTTGTCCTCTGGGATTCCTACCTGAAGGGTAGCTACAGATAGCCTCCTCTGTACTCCACGTTTTTCAGTCTCCTCCGTGTACTGACTCATCGTAAGGTCCACATCTGGGCACCGTCTGATCCTGGTACAATTAGCCTCAATCAGTGTTGTTTGTCGTCGACAGCCAACCCAACGATGTGCGGGCATAGCCCGTGTATGGGTGAGTATAACGATACTCAGTTGGGACCCCGAGACCCACAAGGACTCACAAAATATAACAAGGATAAACCAAAGTGTATGAAAATCAACAGATATCCCCACTTATGTATATACCCATACATATACCTAAGTTATCAAGTAATCCATCTCAATCATGAGGAAAAAACAAAAGTTAATTACTTAGCACAAACATGATTTTATTCACATTATCGAAACCTCTATTACAGGAGAACTCCTGCTCAATCGAGTACAGAGGGCTTGTCGTGACACCAAGTGTGCTTCCCACAAACCTTGTACTACTGAGGAACTCCTCCCCTCGAGTACCATGGGACTACTGCGTCACACAAAGGTGCTCCCCACCGTGGGTCTGCCGCCACAGCCAGGCGCTCACCCTCATAGCCTGCAGAGGTTCTCCTTTTGTCAAGTACCATGGGTCTGTAGCCACAACTAGGTGCTCCTCTGCCATAGGTCTGCCACCAAAACAAGGCGCTCCCCCCTGGGCTAGTCGAGTCACACTGAGTCAATCGGTCTGTATTCGTCAGGTCTCATCTAGCTACTAGGTTCTTGTAGAAAAGCACACTCGTCTCTGAAAAATCCACTCCACAAGCTATTGGACGATGCTCCAACTACCACGAAGTTCCATGAATAAATATCTCAAAGGTCTGCCACATCATAGGGGTCTCAACGCAATAGATGGAGTGTCAATCTGACACCTAGTCTGTGAGTCATTAGCCTTTTAGTCTCGGGGGCCCAGTTGGATTCATGCACAATCCAACCTGACTGTATCTCAACAATACCTCATACTCTAGTGGGGTATATTAAAAGGGACCATCATACTCCATGATTACCAGTGGTAATGAAGGTTATTCAAATGGATGTCTGGTGCTAGAGATATGTCCACAAGAAAGTAAAGGGCCGTAGTGGGCCCGGTTCTAGTTTGACCCGGTCAGGTCGACCCTGCCCAACATGTTGGGAATGCCTTCCCATTGGGTTCTGCCCAGCCGACTAGGCCCAGACCAGTAGGCTGCATGGGGTAACAGAGAGTCGAGATGGTATGGACCGGCCGTGAGGGCGCAGACATGCCATGGGTTAGTGCGAAGGATGTTTGGCCTGGAGGGTTACATGGGGACGACATGGCCTGGAGGGAACCATGGGGGCGGATCAGCCCAGAGGTATGGGGTCGGTTCAGTCTGGAGGGCCGCGGGGGCGCGGCTCGGGGCGGCTGGGCCCGGAGGGTGCCACGATGGCAACATAGCTGGTTCAGTCGGCGGGTAGCGTGAGCCACGGTGCGGAGCCGGCTCGGCGCGGGGCTATGTGGCATGGTGTGAGCATCTGGCCGGTTTGGTCAGGAGGCCTGAGAACCACAAGGGCAGAGTTGGTCACGGTGGTTGCGGGTGGCGGCACTGTTGCCTTCGTCGCCTTCATCATCATCTTTTATTCAGAATAACAACACAAATAAGAATAGAGGAGGGGTCCGACAATGTTAATATGGCCCGCACCATCCACGTTTAGAGTGGTAACATAGTACTCAATAGGAAATAAGAATGATAAACATCAATGTTTACAACCTCCGCAATGATTCTTTCCCAAACTACAATAGAAATCAAGGAATGTATTATCACACAAATAACCCCTACCTTGATCGTTGTTGGTTGATGTTGGCAGGAGAATGTGGACATCGATTCGTTGTAGATGGACATGTCCTACATCAGAATAAGTTACGTGGAAGAATGTTGCAGTCAAGGACATTATTTGTAGTTGAAGGCATTCCTCGTCGGTGTTCTTCGTCGGTTGAGCATTTTTCATGGAAGAACACATTCTTCGTTGGAGAGCGTAATCCTCCAATTGTTTGGCATTACATCACTTTACCAGTGCTTTGTTTCTTTGTGAATCTATCCAAAATCCTCCTCCCATGCTCCATATATATAGGAGAGGGGGGATATAGGTAACTATCGTTGTAAATTAGGATGGTTCATTTATTTGGAATCTTCCTAAATTCCAACGGCAATGTTACTTAATTTAAAAATGTGTAATCCATTTAATTTATGTCTGCGCAACGATGTCGTGCATTGGGAAGATTAGTTGTATGTGCATTGGAACAATTAAGGTGGAGGAGATCAAGAGGCTCTCCCTCATTAATTGTGGGAGTTGATGGTTTCTCTCAATTAATGGGGGGATTCATGGGGGTTTAATCCTTGGTGGCCCCCACCACCATAACCTCTCATGCGAGGTTATGGTTTGGGTGGTCACCACCACATTAACCTGTCATGGGAGGTTACAGTCTGTTGGTCCTCCCTTCCGTCTTCCCCATGGAGGTTTTGTTCCGGTGGACCTCACCTCCCAACACCCACATGGGTGTTTCCAATAAAAATAATGTGTCACACACTTTTATTTTTATTTTTATTAATTCATGAAAAATACAAATTCTATATTTCACTATCGACCCACTGCGGTCGATGTGAATATCTCCTTAAGTGAATACAAGCACTGCGAGTTCAACAGTGCCCTTGGATTTTAATTCAAAGCACCAGATCAAAAGTTATAAAAATATGCTCATGTGTTTACTGAACGCATGAAAAAAAAGTTCAAAAATTATTATCATTCACCCTCAACCCGCGCCAGATGAGGTTAGGCTCTGCCAAGGTAAAACATGCCCCCAAAACAAAATGGTACCCTAGGACTTTCAATCTGAGTTACCATTTAGATGTTATTAATTTTACAATAAAATAATTGTCACTTAATTATTTTATTTTTGGTCAAAAACAAACTTTCTCTTGTGGCCCACACCGGCCAATGATAGTATCTTCTAAAAGAATGAATACCCTCATGAGTCCAATAGTGGTCTCAGATTTTTAATCCGGGTTACCGTTTGTGAGTTATAAGCATTTAAAAAATAAAATAATCTATTTAATAATTTTATATTAGATTATGCCATTTTTGGGTTTTCTTACAGGAGGCTCGTGCCGACTAATTTTAAGTCGTGCCTAGGTTAAACTAACCATCCTAAGAGAAACGTGTCTCTGAAATTTTTAATCCGAGTAACCATTTAAGACTTATTACATTTTATTTGGAAAGCTTCTTAGGCACGTTACCTTATTCTTATAAAGTCTTCAATGAATCATTCCGGGCACTTCTGGCAGCGCAATCATGCGTCGTTAGATTTTGAGGACTTGTAAAATTCCCATTTATTAAAAAAAATTCATGGATGTTCCTTGTCTTTACATTCTAAACCAACCTATGATTTTCTTATTGTTTGATGCGGAAAAAGAACTTATGATATAATTTTAGTTCATTTTTTTGACCTGATTCATATTCAATGAGGGTTTTTATTGTATATAGTTGGTGAAATACTAAATATCTAATATATTCTTATGGTATGATATTTTTTTGATGTTTTTTTTTTGAATACTTTCCTATTTTAAATCCAAATATTGATGTTTTAATTTCTATATAACCCATAGCTGGTGCTACACCAATGTAAGATACTCTAAATTTAATGGGCCTAATTAGGTAGTATGAATTGAAGAAGAAATTATATGATAATATTCGTACGGGATTTATTCATCCAAATATGTAACCTTGGGGTTTAAATGTTCAACTTATTAAGATTAAATATGTATTATTGCAACATTAAATTGATTATCAGGAATTCAACAAGATTATAATCATGAATAAGTAACATACACATGATGTTTTGGGTTTTTTCGATAATTTATAATGTGAATAATATATTTCCATGATCAATATTCAATTTGGATACTATTAGTTTAGGTCTAAATGTGAATACATAACCACGAAAGACTTCAATGTGACGTATGTTCACGAATAATTTATAGTGATTAAATTTAGTCTTACTAATTCGACATAAATATTCATAGATTTTAAAAATAGAGTATTTATTTACTATGTTGGTCACATTGTGATATTCTTTGTAGATAATTTTATTATATATTCATATGTTAAAGAACAACATGAATATAAATTATGGATTGTATAGAGGGAAACAAAGAAGTACAAGTTCCATGAAAATTTATCCATGTTTTAAATATGGATGGCTTCATATAATCTCAAGTGAGGGTATACCTATGGATCCCACAATAAATTTGGTCTTTTAGAATATGAATAGTCCAACCAATGTGATTTATATTTTTAGTTTTTTTATTTGGATTGATATTATATATTCTTTTCAAAAAAAATCATAGTTATCTAATCCACTAAACATTTTAACGTGAAATGGATCCAACATCGTTTTGAATGTGGAATGTGAGGAAAATTTCTAGGAACTGAAGAGAATGTCAGTCAAAAAACTAGTGATTACATTACCCTATTGTGGGGAGGAATTCAGGATTAAGAGTGATTCATCACTAATTGGACAAGGACACATCTTCATGAAAAATTGATTTGGTCATAGCGTCTTCCACATGAAAATTAATTGTTCAAGTGTAAAATTACCCAATTCATTATTCAGAGTTAACTACGAAAATTGATGAATTAAATATATATATTTATTATAATTATAGGGAAATGTGTTATATATATATATCTCTCTCTTGAATTATTACTGTACATATTCACATATAAAGAGTATAATACATTCCAAATAAAATGGTTAGATATGAATAATGATTATGAATTATCAATACATTACTAAACTATGAAAGGGAAAAATGTGACTGTTTCATTGTATTGAATGAATAATATTATATTCCCTCTTTTTTGGATCAAAAAACATAAAATAATAATGGATTTGAAAATAATGGATTTGAACATCTTATAAGAAGTGGAGGAATTATATCTTGATTAAATGCTTGTTTAACCATTAATTTATGTAAAAATTTAATAGGTGCATAATATGGATTTATAGTTGTCAAAAGATGAATGAAATTTACCTGTGTTCAAAATTTATTCTGATGAAATCATAAGGTTTAAGAACCATTTATATATCATGTACATGCCATATATGAAATATATTTATTGGATGAGAAATATATTTTATCATTCATTATTCATCCATGATATAAAAAATATATAGAGATCCAAAATATTATTTCTAGAGGGGAAACATGAAGAGATATATTGTAGAGTATGTATATAAGTAATCACTATGTCAGAAATTTAATTCTAATATGTAAAAGAATATGTGGATGTTACAAACCCTAATAATACAAGAATTTATGTGGGAAAACATCACAATGGAATTTTTCATTTTTCTACAGAACTAATATAATGGATATAATAGTATTTTCTTATAGTAAATATCTTTGATAAGTAAGTATAACATAATTGTCATAGGGAAGGGTTATCACTTAATCAAACATCCAAAATAAACATTAAATAATTTATATGGTTTCATGGAGTTTTGAAATCTATATTATCGTATCAGGATCTAATGTTCAACTCAATGTTCAAGAGATATCTTCATAAGATATAGATATAGAGTTGGGTTTCATTAGTTCATATCATCCATAGAAATATAAAAATTCTAATAGAACCTCTAAAACAATAGAGGATTTAAAAATATACTATTATATAAATTTGAAGGGTGGTAGGGATCAAAAACTTCATCTTGTTGAGTCTTCTTACATCAATCGATTTGAATCATGAATCTGGATGACACTTGATGATTCCATTTACTAAAGGAAGTGTATAAATATAATTTTTAGTGATGTTTTTGTGGAATGAAATCTACTGGGAGATGAGTTAGAATAACAAATAGAGTATAATTTTGTATCCATTCATCATCACATTGTGTTAGAACATGGAAGAAAATATTATATAAAATTCATTACTGAAATCTAGAATTTTATGTTAGATAGATGGAAACCCTACAAATATAACCATATAATATGGATGTCAGATTAAAAAATATGAGATGTATGGGACCTAGTAATATTCCCCCCTTTGAGGTTCTCAATCAAGTAGTGATAATAGCATATTAATTGGCGCTTCCACCATATAAATTTTATGTTCATGTTGTGTTCCACGTATCTTTCATAAGTATGTACATATCTGAACAACAACATAAACTAAACCTAGAGGTTTTAAAAATATATAATGAACAATCATATAAGGAAAATCCATTAAAAATAAAGTATTATAGAGAAAAAATTATATACAATAGGACTACTCACTTGGTTAAAGTTCTCTAGAGGAATTAGAAATTTAACGATGTAATATGGAATCCGGAGGATGTGATGAAGGAGAAATTTACTAATTTTATGTATTAGGGTAATATATTATAGAGGGAGAAATTCATTTTATGGTTGTAATATGTTAGAAAATAAATTTTATGATATATTTCTCCTTAAATAAATTTAATTCCTTCAATATATTTCAATAAATGCATCACCTAGTCTAAATTAATTATAAATTTTTATACTGTTATAACCTAAAAATTAAATTTATATAATGGACACTAATAACAAAATTTATATTTTTAATGGTTTTAGATAAATAAAAAATACAGAAAAATATGGTCCCAATTTCTAGTAATTTCATTATATACTTTAAAAACATATTTTTAATCAAAAATTATTTAAATGATTATTATGAGAAAATAATTTAATTATTTTCTGCCAGATTTAGAAAATATAGTAGAATGTTTGAAATAAACATTATAAATTATCATATCAAAATTATATTAGACAAAATTAATTATAATTTTCAAAAATAAATAAATTTTTCAATGAATAGTGAAAAATATTGATTTATATGGAAAACTGACGTTTTAATTCAAGTATTTACAAAGTGAAAATTTATTTAAAAAATAATATAAAAGTAAAATTATTTGTTTTATATTATTAATAATCTAAATAAGGCTATTTCTATTAATTTTACCATCATTTTTAGTGAAATTTCTATATAATTTTTGAACTTATTTTTTTTAGAACAAATTTTGGTAGTGTTTTTAGGGATAATTTTAAATTAAAATTTGACATATCTATGAGTTTAATCTTAAATATTGGATACCATATTTAGAATCCAGGTGTTCAAATTTTGTAATTAGATTGATATTTTTTCATTATTAATAGTAATTGTGATAAATATTTATAAGCACGGTAAAGATAAAATGGGTAAACAACAGTTAACGCCATGAGATATGGTCTCCAAATCAACAAAAAACATTCCATTATTGAATTTTATATGATATATTATTCCATATACACATAAAATTTTAGTATATGATATTTTTTCATTTTCCACTGGTAACAATATTTATATATTCTTGGTGATGAAAATTAAAAATTATCACTCATAGAACATTAGAACATATAAATTATTTTACATATATATGAAAATAGGATATCTATTGTTTTAAAAGTTTATTTTAAATGTTAAATAATTTTTTGATCATGTTATTTATTATCATGTTTTTTGATGAACGAATTATATTTTATGATACCTTACAATGACATAGTGATTGTTTAAACTATAGAACAGTATTGACAATGATTTTTAAAAACCTAAGAATAATATTGTTGAGGTTTTATGTAGTTCCCAAATTAATTTTTAAATTATTAATACATATTATCTGTTTTTTTAATTTTTATATTCGAATTAAATTAATTTATTGTTGTCTCTAATGTTTAATTAATTGAATAGTGTCAAAATTTATATTAATGATATTACAAGTTCACAAATCTTTTTTAAAATATTTAGAAATAATTAAAATATTTCATGAGTACATGTAGGATTATAAATGGTAAAAAAATTCACCCCATTCCATTTATGATCTAATTTTTAAATTCTCTATAAATTTATAACTCATTAATATTAAATAAAATTTGTTATCATAGTTATGGATAAAATCACTTAGTGAAGGGACTTAACAAAAAGGTATGGTTTAAAATGAAACCAAAAAAATTATAAATTTAACTGAATGATTATTTTTAAAACATAGATATCTTTTTCCTAATTAGTGTATATTTTAATTTAAGAAACATGAGAAGATCATTATTTGAATGTAAATATTTTATTTAATCCCAATTTTGTCCTTTATGATCCTTAATAAAGGACACCCATTCTCTTTTTTCATTACCACACATTGAATCATGAATCTTGACCAAAACCTAACCAATACTCTAGTAAAAATGACTATCCATTATTTATATGTTCTATTATTCTTGAAATTTTGTTCCAAGGATCAGTAAAAATGGATATAATTGAAGCCTATTAAGGATGAGATAATCATTATACTCGACCACATTTAATTTTTTATTCTTCTACCAACAATAAAGATATGATATTCATAATAAAATTAGAATTTCATTATAGTAAATATATTCAAATGTTATTATTAAAATTAAGGAACCATTATAAACCCTCTATTCCATAAAACGTGAAGTGAATGTATTACTCGTGCATGTGAAAGGATCACCTCATCCATATAGTGGTACAATACATTTCCCATCACCATCATTTGTCAAGGGGTTATATGATGGTTTTATTGTTTATATGTGATATTACTGATATTATTACACACAGATATATACATATATATATATAATATCATATATATCTTCGGCATTTGATTCTGTTTCAAAACATTAATGTCCTAGGTGCATACATGTTGACTACTAGATCTACAAAGTGATGTGATTCGTTTTTAATTTCTTTTGTACATGGATTGTTTTAAGGATTAATTTAATGAATCTATTTGTTATATATGATGTAATAGTGATCATGTATATTTGAATTATTATTTACATAACTTTATTGTGTCCTCAAAAAAGTAAAAATAACATTCATAATTATGCATGACCTATCATCACTAAGAAAAGCATAATTCATATATATATATATTGTTTAATTATGACTATATATATAAAATGAATATACATTATATTTTTATAGTGATTTTGATTATTTAAATGTTGTATCTAGGATCCATGTATATGTATCAGAACCACCAAACTGAAATTCTCATTAAAAATGAAACAGTTATCATGTAGAGACGATGATTTTACCACAGAAACATCAATAAATAATCGTTTAAATGTTTGAAGTGGATCACATATGATATTAAAAGTGTGTTAATTTTTTAGTAGAATTATAATAAATTTTAATTTATTATACTTGTGTTTATACAATTTTTGAAGGAAACCAAACTTTAGATAATAGATTTATGTTACATTCTCAATGATCCTCATGATTTATTATGATAATGTTTTCAATTATAAAATTTCATGATATATTTCACAATAATATCTTGAATTTACTCCTACAATAGTTTTTTATTTTCAATACATGATATCCATTTTTTTGCTCACATTAAATACTCAAAAAACATAAGTTATTCATATAATAGAATTAAATTTATTTCTATATTTTGTTAAAAATCATTTTAATTCCATATCCATGTATAAAAAAACTAGTAAATGAATTGTCTCTATGATCTGTTAATTTAGTTTTTACCATGATTTAATTTTTTTAGTAAATGGTTTAAAATATGTATTATCTAAATTTTATTAATGTTTCCTTATTTTTTACTGAAAATGTGGATTGTATCCTTTTTAAACATACATGTCATGAAATGAGTTTCCTACCATTATGAATCTTAAATGATTTGATAATTACATTAATAGTGTTCTTGGTTACTTCAAATGAAAATATATATTTTTTTAATTTTAAATGTGTGATTAATAAATAAAACTGATAATTTCATCACAATATATTATAGATATTTTTAAATGTATTTTTTCAAAAAGTTAACATACTTTGATTTTAACTATTCTTTTCTTTGGGTATGATCCAACAAAACCATTGTTTTCCCTACTTTGGATTTTTATGGTTATGATTTTTATGTATTGAAAAAATCCATTTTCTTTTCCATGGGTTACATTAGGATGAATTTATTTATGTTATTTTGGAATTAATATAAATGTATTTAGGATCATTTAATTGATGTGACCTGAATTATATATCCATATAATTCATTGTGTAATGAATACTATTCTATGAACTCAAAGTGTATTTGGGAGGTTATCATATGCCTGAAATAGGTAATACAAGAGGTAATCTCAAGGATGTACTTGTTACATTGGCAATTACCCCAGTTTTAACATGTCATTAATTTATTCTTTTGTTTCCTTTTCATAGGATAACTATGATTATGATTGTTCGACACTTATGCCATTCAATTATAACAAGATATTATGAATTTTTTTGACCACATAGATAATGTTTTATCTTCCCTTTATCATTCATGATTTATGAAAAACCATTCCATGACATATTATATTTCTTAGAATTGATGGGTATGATTTTAAAAGGTGATGCTCATGTTCTCATACACATTATGCTCATGTTATGTGGAACTGGTCATTAATATCTACCTTTATTACCCACTATGGAGAATTCTTGCTCACCCCATATTATGTTTTCTTTTCCTTATGATATGAAGAAAAATTTTTAATATGGTGAATATTAGATATTTTCAAGTGGTTAATCACTAATTACGATATGATATTTTATGATTTTTTTCCTGTTTTTCTAAAGATACTAGTCAAAAATTATTCATATACGCTTTGCTATGTTTTATACCATATATTAATATATTAAGATCAAATATTTATTACTGTAAAATATGTGTCAATATATATTTTATTAGAGTATTTTTAACATTCCCTTATCCACAAATTTATAAAATGGTTTTTTATTTTTTAGGTGTTTATGGTTAGTAAAATCCATTTACCTAATTTTACATTTTCTTTTGAAATATAATTTTTTTTACTTTAGAAAAAAAATTTATGCATAAAATGAAATTTAAATTATTAACTAATTTTTATATAATGATTAAAAATGTAAATAAAAATTACTAGTTTTAGTTGGTAAAATTGATGAAAATAAATTTTAACATAGTAAATATTAAAATAAATAAGAACACATTTTTTAGGATATATTTTTAATTCAAAAAACTCATTAATTATTATAAACTAATAAAAAATACATGAATTGTAATTTATTTGAAGATATATGTTTATAAATATTTAATTTTATTAAAATAATACACTAATTATTATCATTTAAGCTTATTAAAATGAAAATACACAACATATTGAAATAAATTCATGGAAAAAATTAAGTCTCTTTAACAATAAATGAGTTAATCATTATTAATGACTAATTAATAATATATTCACGACTAATTATTTATATTTTTACATATAAACTATTAAATTCATTAAATATAAAATTTAAAAATGATAAATTTAACTTATATATGAAAACATATAATGTATAATGAAAAAATAATAATTAATTTTTTTTGTTCATCGGCATGGATTAATAAATTATTAATCATTATAGATATTTAATTAATTATTTAAATTTTTATATTTATTTTGATAAACATTCATTGAATTGTATCAATTAAATTTTTTTGTTATCATTCATTGAATGGAATAAATTTTCTAAAAATATGTATTTCATAAACATAGATTCATTAAAAGTAATAATATTTCCCTAAGTGAATTTTTATTTTCTAATTATATTAATAAAATAAATTTTCATATATATAATAAATTATTTATAATGAAAAATTATTTATTTAACATATAAGAACCCTAATGTATATTAAATATATAACGGTAATTCCAAATAGAAATATTTTTATTAGTATTATACCTAGTGAATATATAACATCTAATAACAATAATAGAAAAACTATAGTTCTCTATTACATCCAATAAATTAATTCTATATGGCCTATAAAAATCAACCTTCTCATTCTATTAATTTCACATTATGTTTTTATAAAATTGTTTGTCTATTGAGTACGTTTTTTTATTACAGGTTTTATTAAACTATTAGTGATCATTTGGGGTGAAATGATCATGGAAATTTCCTAGTAATAGATATTTTTTTATTTTCTCTTTATTATTTACATTTATTTTTTCACTTTTATTGGATGTAGTCTCCCATGATACATAATAATACGTGTTAGGTAATACATTATTTCATTTATTTTTGATGTAATATTACATGATTAAAAAATAATTTATTATCATTCTCATTCATATCATGTATGATTTATTTTTACTCGTGTTTATATTAATTATCAATAAAAAAATTATTTACATTTTGGAATAAAATGATAATCGTAAATTTTGTTTGTTACATTCAGAGAAATCCTCCATGAAAAAATGACTTGGAATTATTTTTTTGTTATCAAACTCTATGTATCAATGATTATTATATGTATAACTCTAAAATCATATATGTGCTACTATATATATATATATAAACATTAATATCCATAGTCATTTCTTGAGCATGATAGACTTTGAAAAATTTTATATCTCAAACTGTATCCCCGTATTAAAATTTCTTTTTCTCTTTTCCCATATAGTTTTTTATATGGTTCCATTTAAAACTTTTAGAGGAAACTATTTTTATATGAGATCTCATCCCATGTAAGATGTTGTTCTCCACCTCCTCAAAAATACATTAAGGAATAATCTAACATATCTTTCAATATTCAAATAGACATGTCATATTTATCATTTGTATAAGGTTTAATGTAATTTTAAATTCATCTTCCATATCTAATACTTGTTATATACTTATCAAAAACTTTTTCATGATATTGTATAATGATTTGATATAATGAAAATTGGTTATCCATGAAAACATGACACTGTAATTTTATATACTATCAAATTTATTTGATAATATATCCTCTCAAATAACATTAATGTGTTAAAACATTGTAACTAAATTAACTACATAAAAATGGATTGTTTTCTCTAAGAGGTCAGGGGATGACCTATCAATAAATCCATGGTTATGTTCTCTCTTTTCAATATAGGCATTTTAAATTGATAAGTAATATTATTTTAAATATTATAATACTTATTAAAATTTTATAAGTATATGAATAACTATGTATGATCAATAATATCCCTCTTAATTTTATCCAACTAAAAGAGTTTTGTGAGATCTCAATAATATTGATGTATCTATGATGATAAAAAATGTTAAACTATGTAGATCATCCAAAAATATCCTTCTTAAATTTGTTAATTGATAAGAAAAAGATTTAATATTCTAAATCTTATAAGTTATTCTCTATCAATAGTTATCTAGGTAATGTATTTCACTATATTTAAAATATCTATAGAATCTATTTATTGATACATTATCATCCTAAATAATTATACTTATGAAATAATTCAGCAATGGTAGTATTATTTTTATTCAAATATAATTTATAAATATAAAATTTTCATATTCATGACTATAGTGACTCATTCAATCATTAAATAGGATTTTTCAAAATGTTGTTTTTTTCAGAGATCATTATACACCATGTTTTCCATTACTAGATTGTAATATATTCAGCAGTCGCATTCTATGATATACTATAACCATTTCCATTTGTGTTTTTTTAACATTCTATAAATATACAGTCTATCCTTTTGTAATCAATATATATACTGAACTTATATCCATATAGATAATACCAATAAATATTTTATACAAATACTAATGTTTCTCACTCTAGATCATGTGTTTGGTAATTTGTCTCATGGATTTTAAATTAAAATATGGAATATGTTATCAACATATCCTCTTAAATGGAAACATTACCCATTACCTTTATTGAGTAATTTTTTTTCAATACAAAACCATTTTTCACTATATGGTTATGTAATAATGTGTTAATTAATTATCATTTGTTAAAATAGTTGGATATATCTTCTCATTATTTAGTTAAATGAAACATAAATCCTATATGACTTAACATGGTTAGAGTATATTAAAATCCAGATAAATTTCTCACAATGGAATGGAAATCTCATTAAAATCCCTGAAAAATAATTATATATCTATTAAATTTATTTTTTGGAACTATTTTTAAATCAAATTTTCATTTGATGGGTTGAATGATCTACCATTTTGTATGATTTCATAATCTAATGAACTTTTTGTAACCAATATTCATACATTATTAATTTAATAAATAATTTATCCTTTCTTTCACACATTATCACTATCCTAAAATTATTTTTATCTTCATCCCATCTCTTTCAAAATACTAAAATATCATCAATAATGACTTCCACAATTTTTCGGTTGAAATCTGTAAATAATATATTCATAAAACAGATGATGTTAGCTGGGTAATTTTTAGCTAAATATTTATCATAGTGAACTCATTTTTTTATTTCATATATTAAATTTTTAGTTAGTTATATCATTCCATTTCACCATATGGTGATGATATATAGAATAATGATCCATATTTCAAATGTATAGATATCAATGATGTGTGTAAAATAGATCATCAATATGATATGGTTGATTCTTTTTGTTGGTTGTGATATTTTTATTCTCAATAAAAACAATGAAAATATAAATACACCATTCATTTTTCATTAAAAAGAATGCGTTAACCCAATAGTGAATAACTATATTGTGTAAAAGCCTTGTCTAAATGTTCATCCTATAGTATCCTCATTTCTTTTCATTAATTTATTTTTCTATAATTTTGTTTTGATGTATTTGTAACACAATGAATGAGTAAATTTAAAAAATAAACCATACATTTCATGTAAATAAAAATCATTTAATTTGGTTATATAGTGAAATATTTCAACATAATTGGAATAAATTTAATTTTCTATTTATCCATAGCAATGTAAGTCAAATATCCCTCATTATTGTCTATGGAGAATAATATTAATGAATTTGATTCCTTAAATTTTTTATAATGACCCTACCAAGGATATGTTATCAATGGGTGATTTGATATATTAAATAATGTTTCCATATCCCGAAAACTCTATGAATTCAAAATAAATAGTTCCAATCCACGTCATAGATGGAATTAAAATACAAAAAAGGAGTAATTAATAGATTTATAGGAAGTATATACCTAAAAAATCATCAATAAAAAGTTATATTCTTGTGATGAAATCATTATATAGTTAGGTGTTTTCATAGATATCTCAATATCCAATAATTTTATGGGCCAACCAATAATATCATAAAACTTATAAGATAGATTGTAATGCTTGTAACATTAATCTAACAATATTTTGTGAATTAATGAATGAATAATTAGGGTGTCAATTTCCATATCATTTTCATTATTATTGTGCTGATAAATTACTAGAACCATTGATTATAGAATATATAATCAATAATAATGTAAAATAAAATTTCTTAAAAATCTATAAATATGAAAATTTAATTATAGGAACTATTTTTCTAGGACACATTAAATTTTACATAAGATACTTTTATATTATCAGAGGATGATTTTTGTATTACCCATAAATTAAAATTGACATAATACCTAATATAAACTCAACACTAAGATAACTGAAACAGATATAACTCATAAAAATATACATTTATTTATAATATTTTTTTATTTATACATAAACATGAAATTTGAAACACCCTACCACAACCCAAAGGATTATTATCCTTGGATATTAACCATGAATATTTTTATTTAATAATACATTTTTCTTTCCTTTTATATCACATTCCATGAAGAAATTAAATTATTAGTTATTCTTGGGGTTTAAAAAATTAAAGACATGTGTGAACTAGATAACATAATAAGGGATAAAAAATATCAGCTAACCAAAAGTGGTTTTTCTAAATAGCATAAATATTTGAGAAAAAATGTTCATGATAATAGTTAAATTTTTACTAGAGTATGTTCATTAAATAAAAAACCTGATTAAAGGGGATGATTGTATAATAATAAATCATAACATGAAACCATAAAAAGATTATTATAAACGCATAACATATGTGATTATAAAAGAATGTGAAATGTTATAGAAATATTCATAAACCACGGTAATATAAATTTGTTTTATAGAACTTGTATAATCATATAAAATCATAACAGATGTTATTATGTCTATAATACCATCATAATATAATTGATAAACATGTCCCACTAGAAAGTGGATATTGATGTCCACCAATGTACAATACAATCGACTCTTGAGATTTAAATTTTTAATAACATATTAGAGAACGATATACATCATGTACCACTCAACAAATAAAGTTAAATCAATTAATCAATATTACACATGAAATCTATTAAAATAATTGCTTCAGAAACAAATGAGTATAAAATGGGTTGAACTCATAAGATACCACATAAAATGTAGTAAAACATTGGGTCAAATAAAACCAAATATCAATCACAAAAATAAAAATATGATAATATATTTTATCCGGTGATAAATGAACAAAACTAAATTTAATAGTTTTATATGATAGATCATAGAGATAAATAAAGTAAAAATTATGAGAAATCATGATGAGTTTTTATTATGCCTTGGTTGAATTGTAACAAAAATAATTATATAAATTACTCAATATATCTTATTACAAATTAGAATGTAGGAATTTAAAAATATATTTTTCGAATAATAAATTCCAATAATGTAAATATGAAACTAACACAAAAATAAAATAGAATAAATATATTGGTAATGATAAGAGATAATGTATAATTCAAAAGAAAAAAATTTACAATGATTTTTAATAGTTTTAAATACCTAAGTTAATAAAAGAGATATAAAAAAAATTAATTAACGATAAATGTGTCTATTGAAAAAGAAAATATATATTTAAATTAAAAAAATATTAAAATATTTATTTGTGGTTATAAATAATGTGTGAATGGAAGAGAAATACCCTAGAAATGGAGTGATATATTATTCTTAACACCATATTATATTACGTTGTAACATATTTTTCATAAAGTTAATTATGAAGGAAATGAAAATTCTCAAAAAAATATTGAAATATTTTAAAAAAAGTAAAATGGTATGAATATAACCATCCTATAAGAAAAATGTTATTAAAAAAATACTATAACTAAATAAATATGGATTTTTTTATAAATTCCATATCCATATATCGACATGCCTAGTAATACTATTAAATAAATATATAGTGATAAATAATTTATCAATAAACTATTTATAAAAAACTTTATACATACATATTTTTTTATAAATGAATTAAATTTTTCAGTTACCCATTTAATAGTATTTTAAATATTTAATCCATAATTTTTTAAATATATTCAAATCCTTATTTAATTTTGTTGGTATGGAGGACTCATCCCTCACTCCATGATCATGTGTTCATCAATAACAAAACTTTTATTGAAAAATTTTAAAAAATTTATGAAAATTATGAATCCCTAAGATTATTTCCTTAATGTTACATTTATGATTTGTAATTAATCATTCATGATTCATTTTTTTTAACATATATAAAAGAGTTAGTTTTAATAATTTGTAATTTATTATATAGTACCATTAAATAAATTTAAACAGAAAATTATTTAGTTATTAATACAGTATAATGAACATATTTGTATTTTCATAACCATCCATCATAGATATTTAATATCATCATCCATGTATATAATAAAACCAACCCAAACATTATTGTTCTATATTTAATGTAAAAGTATGAATATAATGTGATTTTATTGAAATTCCATTAACAAAGTTGTATAATGATATTGATTATAAGTTTTATAGTGGTATAAATTGTTCAATAATGGTGAATATGTGAAAATAAAAGAAAAATAAAAGCAAATGATTATTACATTAAAAGAAGAACTCATGTTTCCTCATGGATTTTTTTAGTTGGAATAAACAGTCAACATAATTAAGTTTATAGGCTTCTAAATTTGATATAGGATTTTTAGGAAAGATATTAGAGTAGATATTTGTTTGGAAATTAACAAGTGGTTTCATTTGGAATGGTTGGATGAGTGATATATTTATAGATCATTCTAAAAGGAATATTTGAAAATACGATTTTAAAAGTTAAAAAAATTAAATGAAAAGGGAAAATGAAACAAAATAATAAATAAATGATTATTTTCATTCATTCATCTTCTGAAATGGTTTATAATATATTTTTTTAAATAATTAATAATTATTTACCATTTTTATATAATTACTATTTTATAACGTATTTCACCATCCACCACAGAAATTTTTTGTTAACAATGTTACATAATTTTTAAACTCTAAATAAAAAAATACTATTTCTAAAAATCTTGATTAATATAATAAATTTAATTTTATGATAAAATATATGATATTTATTTTTTATAAATAAGAATAAGTTATTTTATAATGATTTTTTTTTTATTATTAATTACCAATCCGTAATTAATTTTACTATTTTAAATTTTTTATATTAAAAATTTATCATTTATAATACCTCAGCCACTTAAACATATGTTTTACATTCTAATGAAAATAATTTGACATAATAATATGTATATAAGTACCCAAAAACTATATTTCCAATTAACAAATATTCAATGACAATTTATTACTCATATTACCATTTTACATTCATTTATATTTAATTAAAAATGAATTTAAATCATTTATTTTATTACATTCAATAAAATGTAATCTAAATTTCTTTTATTTTTCATTAGTTCTATAATGATAATCAATAGTATCGATTAAATGGAAGAATGTGATAATTTTTACTAAAATATTATAGTATTTTTATTTTTTTATTAATTTTAATTGTTTTTATAATAGTGTTCTATATAATTTTATAGTAAAAATAATTTTTATTTCATTTAATGTTATAACAAATTATCATAATAAAATTAATAATTGATCGTATTAACATATAGATTCATTTTTAAGATGTTATTCAACACATGTAAATTATTGAATTTAAATTAATTCTAAAATATATAGTTTTTATAGACCGTTTACCAAATATTAATTTTCCCAAAAAAGAAACATGATAAAGAAAATTACATTAATCTCCCCTTTATAGTAACCCACCATATAAAAACCCATTTTGAAAGATAAATAACACATTCTCTAAAAATAATCAATATAAAAAAAGAACATCCACTATATTTTTTTTAATTCATACCAAAATAGAGGTATTATAATTTGAACCATTAATATTTTTCATCTTCCAAATACCAATAATTATTAAATCATGAAAATACTAATCATAATGGTGGGAGCTTCAGTATTAGTTATTCCATGTAATTATGATAGACATATAGGGTTTAAAAGTGTTTGGTTTCACGGGAAAATATTTTCTTATTACTCAAATGTCTAATAATTTGGGATGAATGTTTGAAATATTTTCAATTTTATTTATTTATTACATTTATTTACTGAAATAACTTTAAAGGGGATTAAAAAAGGGGGTGGTGGCTGGCTATCTATATTTAGTCTATATTGTGTGATTTTTTATTATATATAGTTACAATTTTGGTATAATTGGCTATAATGTATGGAATTTTCAAACAATATTATTTTTAATAATAATGATATAATACATCTATAAAGGGTTCCTATAGGTTGATAAAGGTTATAAGTGGGGAATGATGTTATAGATCTATAGATTCTGAACTAACTGATTCATTATATCAAATTTTTTGATGGCGTGGCTAATTTGTATGGACCTAAATATATGTATTGGGAATCCATGTTTTATTGGTATAAACCAATGTAATTTTTATTCAATGTAGGACCATAATGATATATTGAATGGATTGAGGTGATTAGTTATATCTACCCTTTATAGGGGAAAAATATTTCTTGGAATATAAAGTGTGTCAAAAGTAAGAAAAACACATCAAACTAAACCTTGGTGGTTCATTTAGGTCAAATAGTCAGGGAGTGGGTGTCATGGGATAAGTAACAGTCATGTTACCAAGGCTATATGAATAACCTCAATTCTGTTACATGATAGTTTATTACTATAATTATATTGGAGGATTACCATATAGAAGACCGATAACATGTTCCATTTATAGATTTGAGTGATTAGTTACTCATCCTTGTATGGTTTTGGTCACTATTTAGTGGTTCCCTTATGGGTTTGGATAGAAAAGGTTAAACATTCATGTGTGAGTCTTCAGTGAATAATTTTAATTTTTCAATGTTAGTATTTTTAAAACCAATTATTATTCATTATATTATTTAATATGTAAGATTTATTTTTATTTTAAAGTTCTTTATGTGAATAGAAACCCAGGTTTTCATAAAATTATAAAAAAGTCTTCAGAAATATGATTTTGGGATAAGGAAAATATTTATTTTATTTTTATATTACAAATTTATTTATTTTATATATCATTTTTATGTCATATTTATAGAAATAGTAAATTTTAAACCTTTTAATTTCCTTACATATTAGATACTATTTTGGTAATTATACTAGGTTTTGGTATCTTATTTTTGATTTACATATGCATAGAAGTCAATTGGGCTCATTTTAGAAATACAACTGAGTCATTTACTCAACCCATACATATACAATTGGTTATATTTAAACATTATAAACCATTAGAATTTTTCATAAAAAATTTCATTATTTTTCATGATGTGTTATAGATCCAATGTTTTAGATACAATTTTGTCGTTTTTAGTTGAATTCATTTAGTGATTGGTGATTTTTTTAGTTCATTTAAATTATCATTGTGTGATCATTTTAGTCACTATCTCATAGTTTCTTTAGTTGAAAATTTGATTTATTTTTTATTTTTTTCATGTTTTTTATATACCTTTTAATTACATTTGTGGATGAGTATATTATTTTTAGGTAAAATTCGTCCCATATAGTTTTTTATACATCAGTACTAGTTTCTTGCTTTTATTGATTTGGTAATTTATTCAAGGAGTTGTAGAAAATTAAATTTGGATATTAGGAATTAAGTATTGGGTTCTAATAAATAATGAAGGTCTACTTATACTCATAACTCTACATAGTTGATTATTATCCTTGAAATTATTATTTTAAATTATATAATTTTAGGGGAAATTCTTACATATTATTCTATATAGTAGGATAGGTCTAATCAAGCTGTGTAAGTACCCATGTTTTTTTCAAAATTGAATTTGGAGCTAAAATATGATTTTACTCAATTAGAATTCTTATAAGGGGAATTTTTTTTATTTTCTCCAAGAAAAATAGTTTAGATAAATTTATGGACACACCATCAGTCCCAAAATACGGTTTTTACCCTATGACATGATTTTGATAGAATTATTATCATTTCAATTTTTAGTTTAATAATTACTAATTAATATATAATTAAATAAATATTATTTTATTCATAAAGGTGTGTTCATAGTTATATTCTAAATGGAGCATACAATTTATATTCTATATATTACATTGATTCTGGAATGGGGAGTATTTTCTAGGTGTGGAATAAACATTGTGTGGGTGCTAAGGCTTGTTTGTGAACCTTGTTCTTTATGTTTTTTTATTTTATTTTTCATCATTATCTTATTTTTTCCCATTATCCTTCCCTATTTTTTCATATATACACCTAGGGGATCCAACATCATGAGATGAACAACAAATAAATGGATAATGGGATAGAGAAAGAGATATTAAGAAATATATGTATTTACTTCAATCTCGAGACACGCCAGATCATCATACAGTTTCGATGGACCATGGAAACAGGTGAATATTTTCTTGATTTCACCCAAATGTTGGATACTTTAATGTTTTTTTTGATATATACCCTTATATTTTACATTTATATATTAAACCCCTATTATGATATCATTGTAATTTGTAAGGGTTAATCGATTTATTTGAGGGTAAATTGTTGTTTTTATGTGTTTTGAGGGGTTTTATGGTCGGAAATTATGATAACACGACACGTAGTTCAAGAACACACACCATATGTTCTTCTTGGACCTGATAGATTTCCTTTCTAAGGTACAAGCTATGTATATGGTATAAACTCATTGTACATGGACATGGCCTTATAGAATAGTACCTTGCTTGATAGTCTGTGTAGGGTCCCATGGAATTATCGAGTACACGACCAGATCCCATGAGAGATTTACACCATGTAGTGGTACATGACCAAGTGATGTACACTGTTGGACATATTTTGGTACACTAATAGGTACCTCATGTCGGGTAAATTTTGTTTAAAATATCAACATGCCATGTATATAAGAATTTACATTCCATGTCCGGATGTGGTACTCGCCCTGGTGGGGATTTTGGAGAACACAATATTTACTGGGAATACACTAAATGTACTTCTCATTGCTACCCTTTATAAGGGGTTTCATATCTTTTTTCCTAGGTGTCCGAATTGGACACATATGGTGTATATTATGAGTATCATTCCATGTAGATAGAAATTATTAAAACCTTTAGGAAATTTATGTACACCTTGGAGGCATTTCAGGATTTTCTTAAATAGGGATGTTCTTCCTCTAGTAATCAAATACAATTTTTTTAAGAGTGATAACTTGGATTTGATATTTTCCATGAGCTATCTCTTTATATTGATGCTTTCATAGCTTTTCATTGAGCATGTATCCCTTGAGAGATGTTCCAATATAACTCTAGATGATGTGAGGTTATTATTATACAAGGATCTCATGTGGGAAACCTCTATCTTATTATTTATAGTAAGGGTCCTGTAACACCCTAAGATTTTATGAAAAATATTCTTAATTTCATTAATGTCTTGTGTTGTACGCTACACCACAAGGATCATTAACAACACGCATCCTTGAATTGCCTTGCATTACACGCAATCACGACCCTCCTCGATAGCGTGTTTAGTACGCAATACTGAGTTTCACTAAACAATGATATGCTATTAAAATATTATTAAAACTAGCCGTTATGAATAGAAATAACCACTTTTTGAAATTTTTTAAATTTTATTTTTCAAAATGGACTTCATTTTTGGATTCGGAATGTCGAAATTAGCTTAGGGTGAAATTTTGGTATTTTTCGGATAACTTTCATATTCTGATGAATAGTGAAAATTACTAAATTTTAATTAAAAACAACTTTTTTAATAGAAATAATTAATAGTGATAAATTATTAATTTGAGTGGTTTTAAAGTATATTTAGAATATATTTTTATAATTTAATACAATGTTGGTCATTGGATGTAATTTAACATTTAAACCACACATAAACAAGTGTCAATCTTTTGATAGTTATTATCTCTTAAAAACACGCTATTTGTTTTGACAACGGCAATTAATTTTTTAATTAGTTAATATAACTGATATGTTTTGAATTTCGTAAAATAAACATCATTTTTGAAATCATAATATCAAATATATCTTAGGCCTAATTTTTGGTATTTTTCTCAAAACTTTCAATTTTTGATGAATAGTGAAACCACTAAGTGGTAGTTAAAAAACTGAATTTTTCATAAAACTTAATTTTACCGCTTCTGTGAGTGGAATTTTGAAAATCCGAGATACACGGTCAATATCAAGGACGAAAATGTGGTTCAATGAGATGAAAATAATTTTTGGTGAATAGTAACTTTTGACTTATTTTTACCACGGTTAAAAGTTAATAGGGTAATTAAGGGTAAAAATGATATTATTATTATCATAAAACTTGTCCTAATTCTATTGGACAAGATTAATTCGACCAAAAACAACCTTAGGAATAAAATATGACCATTTAGGCCAACTTGGATTATATTAGGACATTTATTATTAATTTATTTAAAGATGAGTTAAATAGTTAAAATCAAAGTTTAATAAGTAAATCATTTTTAATATGGGGTTATAATAAGATAAATTCGACTATAAATATTCATTAGAAAGATAAAACTATTTCCTAAAAAAGGGTATTTTATTTTTAATTTTTAAACATTAAATAATTTAATTTATTTATGACACAACGATGATGCAGTAATTATCTTATTAATGAAATATTGACATAATTGATGTTATAAATACCCAAATAAATGTAATTTGAGACTTTTTATGAATTACACTAATTTTATAGGTTAATATGACATGTTAGTATTGATTTTATTAACTTTGTTCTAACTAATAATTCTATTTTGATTTAAAAAAAATCAATTACCAAATAGTGTCAAAATTGACATAAAATAGTTTTTAAAACAAATATTATATAATTAATTGTCATTTTATTTCTAAAAATATAAGGTTCGGCCACATGACTTATATAAGGTTATATATATTAATAATAATCAACTTGGGGTTCTTTTAGATTGATATAGTAAGTTTATTAACCTTATAGTGTAATAACAGAAGAGGACACGGTAAAAGTAAAATTATTTAACTTAATGTTAAAACTAAATGATAAGGTTAAAATTGATACCTAAACTTGCCCCAATTCTATTGGATGAGAGGATTGCAACCCATCCCCACTTTAGCTTCGAAATAAGACCCTTTGGAACCATTATAAACCGAATTTGACCTTAATATAATATAATCTTTTGATATTTTCCTAAGGTTCCCCTCTCCTTCCTTATAAAAGGGAACCTCCTCCCTCTCCTCCTCACACCAATTTGAGAATTCAAGCTCGGCCAACCCCTGCCAAAATCACCTCTCCACTTTCCTAGTATCATCCTAGAGGTCATGGTCTTCTTCAAAGACCATCCTTAGTTCTTTAAGTGGAGGTTAAGAAAAGGCGCGTCAAAAAGAGGTAATATCCATTACCGATCTTTTTCAATTTCTTTCTTCTTCAACTTCTTATTATTTAGTTGTTTCATGATAAAGTAATAACATCAGTATTTCATATATACTGATATGTTAATATAGATATGAAACAACTGTAATTAACCTTCTCTACATCCTACAGAAAAAGGAAATCACCGTGCGTGCGTAGGTACGGAATACCGTCTCCACGCTGTGGTGTAATCTATTTTCCGCCACCACCTTAATTGGATGGGTATAATGGTTTAATGAGTAACTATATATGATTATTATAAAGTTATATTTATACTGAAATAGTATACATACACTTCAACACAAGTTCACGATCATGAGAACGATATCATCGCTCGTGTGTACGTATGGACTACCGTCTCCACGACGCGATGAGATTCATTCTCCACATTAACCATTCATGAATGATTATAAAGTATATATAATAAATAATAATGAAATATATGACATGATAAATCTACTGGATTTATGTATATATATATATATATATGTATGTCTTCTACTTACTTCCATTCAAGACAATAAGGAAAGGAAAACAACGTTCATGCGTACGTACGGACTACCGTCTCCATGAATGGTGTGTTTCATTTCATTTATCTATCTATTATATATATATATACTGAATATATATGATATAAAAATCATGTTTTATATTCTGGAAGTAATTAAATCATGATATAAGTAATAATAATGTCAAGAACAACAAGTCCAAACACCTACGATAAATGAAACGATTTTACCCAAAATGCTTCTTTAACATGGAATTTACAAAAGAACGGGTAATATAAAGTCATAAGTGAACCATATATGATATCCTAACAATGAATATTATTCTGTAATAATTCAATAACATTATTTAAATCATTATATAGGAGGTTAGGACACTTACGAAGCAAATCAGACCTAAGGTAAGGAAAATAACACAATCTCATTTTTATCCAAGATTGTTTATACTTTGGTATTTGCTGGGGTGTATTTTATCATCCACATCCATGTTTCCTCAACATGTAATATTTATATCCTTATACAATAGTTTATATCCAATTTTACCCTTTGGTGAGTTTTTAGTAAAAGATATGAATGGAATGTTTTGTCATTTTTCGTACGAGGTACTTTTTGATTTTTTCGACAAAAGTACGAGAATAATGTTTTTTTAACTTATACCGCATGAATGGATTTTTAAAAAATTATTTACAAAAATATTCCTTTACAAGTTTTCAAGTTTATTTTTAATCAACTTCTTCTAGTTTAAAATTGTATGACATGTTAAGAAAGGAAAAGTTTTTTTGAAGTAGAAAGGATATTTTCCTCAAGAATGGAGTTCAAGTGTTTTATCAAAATTATTTTCCATATAAGATAATATAGTGTTCTGTTTTTATCCCTATTATTACATTGATTTGATTATTTGTGATGGAATTATTTTTATGAATTACGTTATATTATGAATTGTTTTATGATGTCATGATGTTTAAGATTCCCATTTTTATTACATGGGTTATGCTATGATGTATGGTTTATGATTTTGTGGAACACATAAGAATGGTATCATTATGAGATGGGTGAGACCTATATCTCCCTACAATGCATTGGGTAAAGATTTTATATCTCATTAGACAGACATGGCTGGAATGGTAGGTTATACCGGTTCAGTGAAACATGACTGAAATGAGGAGTGAACTCGGTTCAGAAATGGACCTTGTCCACTAAGATAGTCTTGGAAACTAGTCTTGAATAATAAGAAATGATTCTATATGATTATGTGTGTATGCCACAATGTTTCATGTTTCATGTTATGATTATTGGGATTACATTTCACTACTATGATTTATCCCATGTTATGAAATTATGATCTCTTTTGCAGGTTAAGATTTTCAAAAGATATGTTCTTATGAATATGATGCGATTGATATTTCTTTTGTTTACCCTTACTGAGCATTTGAGCTCACCCTTTTATGTTTTATTTTCCCAGGATATAATGAAAGGTTTTAGGTAAGAAAAAAAAGGAAGGTCATTATGGGAGATGTTGAAGATCTTTCACCATGATTAGAAGATTACGTTTCGAGTTTCCAAAGACACTAAACTATTATGGTCCTCGTGTGTGTGTTTTCATTATATACTAAGTATTCTGCAAAAGTAATGTAATGTCCATGTACATCAAGCTTTGGGTCTCTACAGTTGGTATCAGAGGAAAGGTTTAGTCAACCATTGGAAACTAGGATGTGATAACTTTTGTGAGATCCTTAGAGATATTTCTAAGGTATTTCTAGGGATGTCCCTAAGGATAAGTATACATATAGGTTATAGTACTAGAATTACGCTAACGATCATAGAATTAAACCTTAGATGTTAGATATTGAAGGTACTGCACCTTTATTATGTTGTTTTCCCTAGCATGATTTTTGCCTCTCACACTATTCTTTTTGGGTTTTAGACGATGGATGGAACCCGAAGGAACCGTGTTGATCAATGAAATGGAAAATGCAATGATTTTCCTCCTGAACAAACAAATGTTATGGGAGATGGAGTGAAAAATCTTATTGATATACTTACATAAGATATGAATCATTCTGGACTTCCAAAAAAGCAGAGAAGGGAACAACATTCTATTGAGTCCTTCATGAGGAAACGTCCACCTTCTTTCACTGGGTGTTCTGATCCACTTGTTGCTGAACAACAGATCAGTACCACTGAAAAGATATTTTCAGTTCTTCAATGTTCTGAACATGATAAAGTCATCATAGTAGTATATCGTTTGGAAGGTGAAGCTGATCAATGGTGGAATCTTATCAAAAATATGAGGCAAAGAGATGAAATTGAGTCCATTGAATGGGACGAGTTCAAGAACTTATTTTTCAATAAGTACTTCCCTCGTATTCTTCGAACAAAGATGGAGAAGGAGTTTCTTGAACTAAAGCAAAAGGATTATGAATATGTTGGTATATATGAAGCGAATTTTACAAGGCATTCAAGGTATGCATTTGGATTTATCATCCAACCTGAAAGTAATGTTGATCGATTCTTCAGTGGCTTAAAACCATGTCTTCGAAGGGCGTTAGCCATAAGGGACTTCAATAGCTATGAGTAAATCGTTCGATGTGCTCTCAAAGTCGAGATGGAGATTGGAGTAACCCATCAGTCATATGGGTTTGATAAGAAGAGGAAAATGGAATTCAAAGGAAAATCTAAAGATCACACTGAAAATAAGATGAGCTTTCCCATATGCTCAAAGTGTAGAAAGAAACATGGAGGGAGTTGTCTTAAAGGGACAAGTAAATGTTTCAAATGTGTAAAGGAAGGTCGTCGGGCATTTGAATGCCGTGATGATGGGAATAAGATGTCTAATGATGCAAACAAAGGAAGGGATACACAGAATGAGCCTACTACACTTCAATGTTTCAAGTGCAAGGAGATGAGACATTATGCCAATAAATGCCCTAATCCAAGGATTACTGATGATCGACATGAGCAACCACTTAAGGCAAAGGACAAAGGGAAGTCACATGCGATCACCATTGGTGATGTAGAATATGAAAACGATGTGGTGGAATGATTAATTGTTTATGTAATGGTATTCCAAAATAATGTTGAGTATTAGAATATTTATGTGTTGGTCTATTGTGGTTTTCAATAATTTTTTGGTACCGATAACCGTGGAAAGTGATTGAGATATTTTTGGAAAAAAGATGATATGCGTATAATGAAGGGAAAACGAGAAAATGACATAATTGACAGTATTCATGAGCTCATTATTGATATAAGGACTAAGTGATATCATGGTTTGAGTATATAGAATTTTGAGGATTTTGGTATGTGGAAAGTGTTAACTTTTAACTATATTCATGTTTTCACTAAGGTTCAATGGGTATTCAAGAGAACACATGATTAAGTCCTTTGAATGTTTGGAATGTGACCAACAAGACATATCTTATGATATATGGGGATCAACGATGGTATTAAATCTCTTGTAATCATTTTCACTATATTATGAGTGTGGACTGCAGTATTATGGATAAGCCTAAAGATTAGAATGGATTATGTTGGACATAAGTTTGTATTGTTTAAGGATAGACGTTTTTTCGATATTATTTATGTGATATTATAGTAATGTAGTTTTAAAAAAAGGACAACCTGCAGGACGGGCGACAGCCCATCGCGTCGGACAAGGCTGTGGGAATCGAACCCACAACCGAAGTGCAACTGGCCTTTATCGCCTACCACTGGCCTACAGGAATTCCCTGTTTAGAAGAAACTAGTTTTATTATATTAAGCATTATGATATATGAAGTATAAGTCCATTTTGGGAACCATATATGATTAATATCACTATAGATGGACTTATGTATTTTTTGATAACTTTTCTAACCTTTTGTTTGAGATAGATGGAATGACCCATCATTCTATCACATGATCTTCTAACACATCACGAATGACAAATTCAACTTCATTTCTTTAAGAGATTAAGTGTAAATTGTCTAAATGACGACAAATGGTGAGACTATACCAAAATCACAATAGTATTTCTTCTAATTCAATATTTTCAACTTTAGGGAAATGATATTGAAAACCAAAAATGTTGTCCTAGTGATCTTATATCTGATGAATCAGATGGTACCCTAGATCATCACAAATTTATGTCTTTGAGATTGTTGGCTTTTTCATAGCCATGTTCTCTACCACTCTCCATCAGAACATGATGGTTAGATTTTTCTTCCATATCCATATTTTCACCTATGTTCTCCTACGTGGAAACCCAATGATGAGTTAATTTGGGTAACCGTTACATTTCATACATTAGTTTTTTAAGCCATGTATTGGTATTCCTTTTTATGATGTGGGTTTATATTAATGAATCTTTTGAATAGTAAACCATTTATAACCCCGATGAATTTCGAGGGTGAAATTAATTTTAAGGGGGGTAGAATATAACACCCCGAGCTTTTATGAAAAATATTCTTAATTTCATTAATGTCTTGTGTTGTACTCTAATCCAAAAAAGAGCTTTCACAACCCGCATCCTTGAATTGCCTTTCATTACACTCAATCGCAACCCTCCTCGATAGTGTGTGTAGTACGCAATACTGAGTTTCACTAGACAACGATATGCTATTAAAATATTATTAAAACTAGCCGTTATGAATAGTAATAACCATTTTTTGAAATATTGAAATTTTATTTTACAAAATGGACTTCATTTTTGGATTCCGAATATCGAAATTAGCTTAGGGTGAAATTTTGGTATTTTTCGGATAACTTTCATATTCTGATGAATAGTGAAAATTACTAAATTTTAATTAAAAACAACTTTTTAATAGAAATAATTAATAGTGATAAATTATTAATTTGAGTGATTTTAAAGTATATTTAGAATATATTTTTAGAATTTAATACAATGTTGGTCATTGGATGTAATTTCACATTTAAACCACACATAAACAAGTGTCAATCTTTTGATAGTTATTATCTCTTAAAAACACGCTATTTGTTTTGACGACGGGAATTAATTTTTTAATTAGTTAATGTAACTGATATGTTTTGAATTTGGTAAAATAAACATCATTTTTGAAATCATAATATAAAATATGGCTTAGGCCTAATTTTTGGTATTTTTCTGAAAACGTTCAATTTTTGATGAATAGTGAAACCACTAAGTGGTAGTTAAAAAACTGAATTTTTCATAAAACTTAATTTTACCGCTTCTGTGAGTGTAATTTCGAAAATCCAAGAGACAAGGTTAATATAAAAGGCTAAAATTTGGTTCAATGGGATGAAAATAATTTTTGGTGAATAGTAACTGATGACTTTTTTTTACCACGGTTAAAAGTAAATATGGTAATTAAGGGTAAAAATGATATTATTATTACCCTAACACATGTCCTAATTCTATTGGACAAATGTAATTCGACCAAAAACAACCATAGGAATAAAATATGACTATTTAGGCCCACTTGGATTAGATGAGGACATTTATTATTAATTTATTTAAAGAATGGTTAAATAGTTAAAATCAAAGTTTAATAAGTAAATCATTTTTAATATAGTGTTATACATAAGATAAATTCGACTATAAATATTCATTAGAAATATAAAAATATTTCCCACATAATAGAATTTTATTTGTAATTTTTAGACATTATATAATTTAATTTATTTATGACACAACGATAATGCAGTAATTATCTTATTAATGAAATATTGACATAATTGATGTTATAAATACCCAAATAAATGTAATTTGAGACTTTTTATGAATTACACTAATTTTATAGGTTAATATTACATGTTAGTATTGGTTTTATTAACTTTTTTAGAACTAATAATTCTTTTATGAGTTTTACAAAAATCAATTACCAAATAGTGTCAAAATTGACATAAAATAGTTTTTTAAAAAAAATATTATATTATTAATTGTTATTTTATTTAAAAAAATCTAAGGTTCGGCCACATGACTTGGATATGGTTATATATATTAATAATAAACAACTTGGGGTTCGTTTGGATTGATATAGTAAGTTTATTAACCTTATAGTGTAAGAACAAAAGAAGATACGGTAAAAGTAAAATTATTTTACTTAATGTTAAAACTAAATGATAAGATTAAAATTGATACCTAAACATGTCTAAAATCTTTTTTATGAGAGGATTTCAACCCATCCCAACTTTATCTTAGAAATAAGACCCTTTGGAACCATTATAAACCTAATTTGACCTTAATATAAAATAATATTTTGAGATTTTCATAAGGTGCCCCTCTCCTCCCTTATAAAAGGGTACATCCTCCCTCTCATCCTCACACCAATTTGAGCATTAAAGCTCGTCCAACCCCTGACAAATCTCTTCTCCACTTCCCTAGTATCATCCTAGAGGTCCTGGTATTCTTCAAAGACCATCCTTAGTTCATTAAGTGGAGGTTAAGAAAAGGCGCGTCAAAAAGAGGTAATATCCATTACCGATCTTTTTCAATTTCTTTCTTCTTCATCATATTATTCTTTAGTTGTTTCATGATAAAGTAATAACATCAGTATTTCTTATATACTTAAATGTTATTATAAATATGGAAAACCTCTAATTAACCTTCTATCCATCCTACAGAAAAATGAAATCACCGCGCAAGCGTACGTACGGAATACCGTCTCCACGCCGTGGTGTAATCTATTTTCCGCCACCACCTTAATTGGATGGGTATAACGGTGCAATGAGTGACTATATATTATTATTATAAAGTGATATTGATACTTAAATAGTATACATACACTTCAACACAAGTTCACGATCATGAGAATGATATCATCACTCGTGCGTACGTACGGACTACCGTCTCCACGACGCGGTGAGATTCATTCTCCACATTAACCATTCATGAATGATTATAAAGTATATATAATGGATAATAATGAAATATATGACATGTTAAATCTACTGGATTTATTTATATATATATGTATGTATGTCATCTACTTACTTCCATTCAAGACAATAAGGAATGGAAAACAACGTTCATGCGTACGTACGGAGTACCGTCTCCATGAACGTTGTGTTTCATTTCATTTATCTATCTATTATATATATATATATATACTGAATATATATGATATATAAATCATGTTTTATATTCAGGAAGTAAATAAATCATGATACAAGTAATAATAATGTCAAGAACAACAAGTCCAAACACCTACGATAAATGAAACGATTTTACCCAAAACGCTTCTTTAACATGGAATTTACAAAAGAACGGGTAATATAAAGTCATAAGTGAGCCATATATGATATAATAACAATGAATATGATTCTGGAATAAGTCAATAACATTATTTAAATCATTATACAGTAGGTTCGGACACTTACGAAGCAAATCGGGCCTAAGGTAAGGAAAAAATCACAATCTCATCTTTATCCGAGATTGTTTATTCTTTGGTATTTACTGGGGTGTATTTTATCATCCACATCCATGTTTCCTCAACATGTAATATCTATATCCTTATACAATAGTTTATATCCAATTTTACCCTTTGGTGAGTTTTTAATAAAAGATATGAAAGGAATCTTTTTTCGTTTTTCGTACGAGGTACTTTATGACTTTTCCGACAAAAGTACTAGAAGAATGTTTTTTTAACTTATACGGCATGAATTGATTTTTAAAACATTATTTACAAGAAGATTCCGTTACAATTTTTCAATTTTATTTTTAATCAACTTCTTTTAGTTTAAAATTGAATGACGTGTCAAGAAAGGAAAAGTGTTTTTGAGGTAGAAAGGATATTTTCCTCAAGAATGGAGTTCAAGTGTTTTATCAAAATTATTTTCCATCTAAGATAATATAGGGTTCTGTTTTTATCTATATTATTACATTGATTTGATTATGTTGTGATGGGATTATTTTTATGAATTCCTTTATATTATGAATTGTTTTATGATGTCACGATGTTTAAGATTCCCATTTTTATTACATGGGTTATGCTACGATGTATGGTTTATGATTTTGTGGCACACATAATAATGGTATCATTATGAGATGGGTGGAAACTATATCTCCCTACAATGCATTGGGTAAAGATTTTATATCTCATGAGATAGACATGGCTGGAACGGCAGGTTATACCGGTTCAGTGAAACAGGACTGAAACGAGGAGTGAACTCGGTTCTGAAATGGACCTTGTCCACTAAAATAGTCTTGGCAATGAGTCTTGACTAATAAGAAATGATTCTCTATGATTATGTGTGTATGCCACAAAGTTTCATGTGTTATGTTATGATTATTGGGATTACATTTCTCTACTATGATTTATACCATGTTATGAAATTATGATCTCTTTTTCAGGTTAATATTTCCAAAAGATATGTTCTTATGAATATGATGTGATTGATATTTCTTTTGTTTACCCTTACTGAGCATTTGAGCTCACCCTTTTATGTTTTCTTTTCCCCAGGATATAAAGAAAGGTTTTAGGTATGAAACAAAAGGAAGATCATTATGGGAGATGTTGAAAATCATTCACTATGATTAGAAGATTACGTTCTGAGTTTCCAAAGACACTAAACTATTACGGTCCTCATGTGTGTGTTTTCGTTATGTACTAAGTATTCTAAAAAAGTAATGTAATGTCCATGTACGTCAGGCTTTGGGTCTCTACAGTTGGTATCTGAGGAATTGTTTAGTCAACCTTTGGAAACTAGGATGTGAGAACTTTAGTGAGATCCCTAGTGATATTTCTAAGGTATGTCTAGGGATGTCCCTAAGGTTACGTATACATATAGGTTATAGTACTAGAATTACTCTAACGATCGTAGAATTAAACCTTAGATGTTATATATTGAAGGTACTACCCCTTTATTATGTTGTTTTCCCTAGCATGATTTTTTCCTCTCACACTATTCTTTTTGGGTTTTTGACGATGGCTGGAACCCGAAGGAACCGTGTTGATCAATGAAATGGACAATGCGATGATTGTCCTCCTGAACAAACAAATGTTATGGGAGATGGAGTGAAAAATCTTATTGATATACTTACACAAGCTATGAATCATTCTGGACTTCCAAATGAGGTGAGAAGGGAACACCATTCTATTGAGTCCTTCATGAGGCAACGTCCACCTTCTTTCAGTGGGTCTTCCGATCCACTTGTTGCTGAACAATGGATCAGTACCACTGAAAAGATATTTTTAGTTCTTTAATGTTCTGAACATGATAAATTCATCTTAGCACTATATCGTTTGGATGGTGAAGTTGATCAATGGTGTAATCTTATCAAAAATACGAGGCAAAGAGATGAAATTGAGTCCATGGAATGGGACGAGTTCAAGAACTTATTTTTCAATAAGTATTTCCCTTGTATTATTCAAACAAAGATGGAGAAGGAGTTTCTTGAACTAAAGAAAAAGGATGATGAATATGTTGGTATATACGAAGTGAATTTTACAAGGCTTTCAAGGTATGCATCTAGATTTATCATCCAACCTGAAAGTAAAGTTGATCGATTCTTTAGTGTCTTAAAACCAAGTCTTCGAAGGGCGTTAACCATAAGAGACTTCAATAGCTATGAGGAAATCATTCGATGTGCTCTCAAAGTCGAGATGGAGGTTGGAGTAACCCATCAGTCATATGGGTTTGATAAGAAGAGGAAAATGGAATTCAAAGGAAAATCTAAAGATCACATTGAAAATAAGATGAGCTTTCCCTTATGCTCAAAGTGTGGAAAGAAACATGGAGGGAGTTGTCTTAAAGGAACAAGTAAATGTTTCAAATGTGGAAAGGAAGGTCATCAGGAATTTGAATGCTGTGATGATGGGAAGAAGATGTCTAATGATGCAAACAAAGGAAGGGAAACAGAAAATGAACCTACTACACTTCAATGTTTCAAGTGCAAAGAGATGGGACATTATGCCAATAAATGCCCTAATCCAATGGTTAGTGATGATCGACATGAGAAACCACTTAAGGCAATGGACAAAGGGAAGTCACATGTGATCACCATTTTCGATGTTGAATATGACAATGATGTGGTGGAATGATTAAGTGTTTATGTAATGGGATTCCAAAATAATGTTGAGTATTGGAATATTTATGTATTGGTCTATTGTGGTTTTCAATAATTTTATGGTACCGGTAACCATGGAAAGTGATTGAGATATTTTTGGAAAAAAACGGATATGCGTATAATGAAGGGAAAACGAGAAAATGACATATTTGACAGTATTCATGAGCTCATTATTGATATAATGACTAAGTGATATCATGGTTTGAGTATATAGAATTATGAGGATTTTGGTATGTGGAAAGTGTTAACTTTTAACTACATTCATCTTTTCAATAAGGATTAATGGGTATTCAAGAGAACACATGATTAAGGCCTTTGAATGTTTGGAATGTGACCAACAAGACATATCTTATGATATATGGGGATCAAGGATGGTATTAAATCTCTGGTAATCATTTTCACTATATTATGAGAGTGGACTGCAGTATTATGGATAAGCCTAAAGATTGGAATGGATTATGTTGAACATAAGTTAGTATTTTTTAAGGATAGAAGTTTTTTCGATATTATTTATGTGATGTTATACTAATGTAGTTTTAGAAAAAGGACAACCTGCAGGACGAGCGACAACCCATCGCGTCGGACAAGGCCATGGGAATCGAACCCACAACCGAAGTGCGACTGGCCTTTATCGCCTACCACTGGCCTACAGGAAGTCCCTGTTTAGTAGAAACTAGTTTTATTATATTAAGCATTATGATATATGAAGTATAAGTCCATTTTGGGAACCATATATGATTAATATCACTATAGATGGACTTATGTATTTTTTGATAACTTTTCTAGCCTTTTGTTTGAGACAGATGGAATGACCCATCATTCTATCACATGATCTTCTAACACATCACGAATGAGAAATTCAACTTCATTTCTTTAAGTGAATAAGTGGAAATTTTCCAAATAACGACAAACGGTGAGACTATACCAAAATCACAAAAGTATTTCTTCTAATTCAAATTTTTCAACTTTAGGGAAATAATATTGAAAACAAAAAATGTTGTCCTTGTGATATTATATCTGATAAATCAGATAGTACCCTAGATCATCACAATTTTATGGCTTTTCGATTGTTGTCTTTTTCATAGCCATGTTCTCTACCACTCTCCATCAGAACTTGATTGTTGTATTTTTCTTCCATATCCATATTTTCACTTATGTTCTCCTACATGGAAATCCAGTGATGAGTTAATTTGGGTAACCGTTAAATTTCATACATTAGTTTTTAAAGCCATGTTTTGGTATTCCTTTTTACAATGGGGGTTTCTATTAAAGAAACTTTCGAATAGTAAACCATTTATAACCCCGACGAATTTCGAGGGCGAAATTCATTTTAAGGGGGGTAGAATGTAACACCCCGAGATTTTATGAGAAATATTCTTAATTTCATTAATGTCTTGTGTTGTACGCTACACCAAAAGAAGATTTCACAACACGCATCCTTGAATTGCCATGCATTACACGCAATCGCGACCCTCCTCGATAGCGTGTGTAGTACGCAATACTGAGTTTCACTAAACAATGATATGCTATTAAAATATTATTAAAACTAGCAGTTATGAATAGTAATAACCACTTTTTGAAATTTTGTAAATTTTATTTTTCAAGATGCACTTCATTTTTGGATTCAGAATATCGAAATTAGCTTACGGTGAAATTTTGGTATTTTTCGGTCAACTTTCATATTCTGATGAATATTGAAAATTACTAAATTTTAATTAAAAACAAATTTTTAAATAGAAATAACTAATAGTGATAAATTATTAATTTTAGTGGTTTTAAAGTATATTTTGAATATATTTTTACAATTTAATACAATGTTGGTCATTGGATGTAATTTCACTTTTAAACCACACATAAACAAGTGTCAATCTTTTGATAGTTATTATCTCTTAAAAACAAGTCATTTGTTTTGACGACGGGAATTAATTTTTTAATTAGTTAATGTAACTGATATGTTTTGAATTTGGTAAAATTAAAGTCATTTTTGAAATCATAATATCAAATATAGATTAGGCCTAATTTTTGGTATTTTTCTGAAAACTTTCAATTTTTGATTAATAGTGAAACCAGTAAGTGGTAGTTAAAAAACTGAAGTTTTCATAAAACTTAATTTTACCGCTTCTGTGAGTGGAATTTCGAAAATCCTAGAGACACGGTTAATATCGAGGACTAAAATGTGGTTCAATGAGATGAAAATAATTTTTGGTGATTAGTAACTTTTGACTTTTTTTTACCACGGTTAAAAGTAAATAGGGTAATTAAGGGTAAAAATGATATTATTATTACCCTAAAACATGTCCTAATTCTATTGGACAAGTTTAATTAGACCAAAAACAACCTTAGGAATGAAATATGACCATTTATTCCCACATGGATTAGATTAGGACATTTATATTTAATTTATTTAAATATGGGTTAAATAGATAAAATAAAAGTTTAATAAGTAAATAATTTTTAATATGGGGTTATACATAAGATAAATTAGACAATAAATATTCATTAGAAAGATAAATATATTTTCTACATAATGGTATTTTATTTGTAATTTTTAGACATTAAATAATTTAATTTATTTTTGACACAACGATGATGTAGTACTTATCTTATTGATGAAATATTGACATAATTGATGTTATAAATACCCAAATAAATGTCATATGAGACTTTTTATGAATTACACTAATTTTATAGGTTACTATGACATGTTAGTATTGATTTTATTAACTTCTTTAGAACTAATAATTCTGTTATGATATTTACAAAAATCAATTACCAAATAGTGTCAAAATTGACATAAAATAGTTTTCAAAACAAATATTATATTATTAATTGTTATTTTATTTCTAAAAATCTAAGTTTTGGTCACGTGACTTAGGTAAGGTTATATATATTCATAATAAACAACTTTGGGTTCTTTTGGCTTGATATAGTATGTTTATTAACCTTATAGTGTAAGAACACAAGATGACATGGTAAAAGTAAAATTATTTAACTTAATGTTAAAACTAAATGATAAGGTTATAATTGATACCTAAACTTGTCTAAATTCTATTGGATGAGAGGATTTCTACCCATCCCCTATTTATCTTTGAAATAAGATGCTTTGTAACCATTATAAACCGAATTTGACCTTAATATAAAATAATATTTTGAGATTTTCCTAAGGTGCCCCTCTCCTCCCTTATAAAAGAGAACCTCCTCCCTCTCCTCCTCACACCAATTTGAGCATTCAAGCTCTTCCAAACCCTGACAAAATCTCTTCTCCACTTCCCTAGTATCATCCTAGAGGTCCTGGTCTTCTTCAAAGACCATCCTTTGTTCATTAAGTGGAGGTTAAGAAAAGGCGCGTCAAAAAGAGGTAATATCCATTACCAATCTTTTTCAATTTCTTTCTTCTTCAACATCTTCTTCTTTAGTTGTTTCATGATAAAGTAATAACATAATTATTACTTATATACTGATATATTATTATAAATATTAAACAACTCTAATTAACCTTCTATCTAACCTACGGAAAAAGGAAATCTTCGTGCATGCGTACGTACAGAATATCGTCTCCACGTCGTGGTGTAATCTATTTTTCGCCACCACCTTAATTGGATGGGTATAATGGTGTAATGAGTAACTATATATGATTATTATAAATTTATATTGATACTGAAATAGTATACATACACTTCAACACAAGTTCACGATCATGAGAACGATATAATCGCTCGTGCGTACGTACGGACTACCGTCTCCACGACGCGATGAGATTTATTCTCCACATTAACCATTCATGAATGATTATAAAGTATATATAATGAATAATAATGAAATATATGACATGTTAAATATAATGTATTTATTTATATATATATATATATATATATGTATGTCAACTACTTACTTCCATTCAAGACAATAAGGAAAGGAAAACAACGTTCATGTGTACGTACGGACTAACATCTCCATGAACGGTGTGTTTAATTTCATTTATCTATCTATTATATATATATATACTGAATATATATGATATATAAATCATGTTTTATATTCTGGAATTAATTAAATCATGATATATGCAATAATAATGTCAAGAACAACAAGTCCAAACACCTACGATAAAAGAAACAATTTTACCCAAAACGCTTCTTTAACATGGAATTTACAAAAGAACGGGTAATATAAAGTCATAAGTGAACCATATAAGATATCATAACAATGAATATGATTCTGGAATAAGTCAATAACATTATTTAAATCATTATACAGGAGGTTCGGACACTTACGAAGCAAATAGTACCTAAGGTAAGGAAAATATCACAATCTCGTTTTTATCTGAGATTGTTTATACTTTGGTATTTACTGAGGTGTATTTTATCATCCACATCCATTTTTCCTCAAAATGTAATATTTATATCTTTATACAATATTTTATATCCAATTTTACCCTTTGGTGAGTTTTTAGGAAAAGATATGAAAGTAATCTTTTGTCATTTTTTGTACGAGGTACTTTTTGACTTTTCCGACAAATGTATGAGAAGAATGTTTTTTTAACTTATACAGCATGAATGGATTTTTAAAAAATTATTTAAAATAAGATTCCTTTACAATTTTTCATGTTTATTTTTAATCAACTTCTTTTAGTTTAAAATTGTATGACATGTTAATAAAGGAAAAGTGTTTTTTAAGTAGAAATGATATTTTCCCCAAGAATGGAGTTCAAGTGTTTTATCAAAATTATTTTGCATCTAAGATAATATAGGGTTCTGTTTTTATCCTTATTATTACATTGATATGATTATGTTGTGATGGAATTATTTTTATGAATTCCTTTATATTATGAATTTTTTATGATGTCACGATGTTTAAGATTCCCATTTTTATTACATGGGTTATGCTATGATGGATGGTTTATGATTTTGTGGCACACCTAATAATGGTATCATTATGAGATGGGTGAGACCTATATCTCCCTCCAATGCATTGGGTAAAGATTTTATATCTCATGATATATACATGGCAGGAATGGTAGGTTATACCAGTTCAGTGAAATAGGACTGAAACGAGGAGTGAACTCAGTTCAGAAATGGACCTTATCCACTAAGATGGTCTTGGAAATGAGTTTTGACTAATAAGAAATGATTCTATATGATTATGTTTGTGCCACAAAGTTTCATGTTTTAAGTTATGATTATTGGGATTACATTTCACTAATATGATTTATCCCATGTTATGAAATTATGATCTCTTTTGTAGGTTAAGAATTCCAAAAGATATGCCCTTATGAATATGATGTGATTGATATTTCTTTTGTTTACACTTACTGAGCATTTGAGCTCACCCTTTTATGTTTTCTTTTCCCTAGGATATAATGAAAGGTTTTAGGTTTGAAAAAAAGGAAGATCATTATGGGAGATGTTGAAGATCTTTCACCATGATTAAAAGATTACGTTCCGAGTTTCCAAAGACACTAAAATATTACGGTCCTCGTGTGTGTGTTTTCGTTATGTACTAATTATTCCACAAAAGTAATGTAATGTCCATTTACGTCAATCTTTGGGTTTCTACAGGTCCCATTAGGGATTTCATTGTTTAATGATGACTCGGGGAATCCATTTTAGGATCCCTTTATTAGTAAACCATTCATAGGATCCATAGGAATATTTCTTTATTTCTTATGTTTTGGTTGAGTTTCCCATAAAGGATTCATTTTTTATACTATTCAGTGGAGATTTTGTATCATATATCTATATACATACCACTGAGTATCCTATGAAGGATTCCTTCTTTTACCTTTACTACTGAGGATCTGGAGAAGGACGACTCCCATGTGCAATGACTTGATGGACCTGATGGATTCATAGATATTTGACTGACCCTAGGATAGTACGTTGGGTTTAGGTAGAGATGGTAGGAGGTGTTACCTTAGAGACCAGTCCAATCCTATATACCGATGAGGATATGGTAGTAGTGGGGGTTAGGTTTTTGGAAACCATAACTCCTTTATTTATACTTTCACTTGATAATATTGATTCAATGATGATTATCATAGCTGTTTCTAGGATAGTTGTTGATATTATAGACATGATTCATTGTTCATTCTCTTTTCGACCCTCGGATGTTCTTATTGGGATCTTTCTTAATCTTATATTTTGATCCACGTATATATTTATTAGGATCTAGCTTCTTAAGACATTTTTTTTACTTATGTTTGTTATCATACCTAGAATTAAAAACATGGAATTTTCTGTTCAACATGTATATTTGACTATAATATATTTGGGTCTTCTAGAGGTGCTTCCTGGGATTCGGATATTGAGACCATATTTAGGATAAAGGGGAATGCACTCTCCATTAATGATACACATCGATTATTATTCTCTCATGCTTGACAAGGATGATTAAGATCTCCATGATTAATTAATATATGATGATGATGATTACAATATAATCAATCTTATGAAATTTATGAATTATTACAGTCTACTGAGTGATAGGGACAATTATGATCGACCAAAATGATTACTAGACTGTGTTGTTGGACATGGAATTTCACATCATTGTATATTCATTGATCACTAAACTCTCATGTGTGATAGAATTGATTCTGATCTCTTGATTATAGTCATCATGGGTTGGTCATGAAATCTCATTAATGATCTCTCCATACATTTCACATAAAAATATTATAAAATGTAATTTTAATGTCTTATTTATTACATGAGTTCAGATTTTTTGATTCTATAACGGTGAAAAATTTACATGTTAGAGTTTTTGTTCAAATAACCAACACTAAAAAATAAAAAGATAATTTTTTGTGTTAGTTATTAATAAAAAGGATGAAAAAAAAAACGATTTCAGTTTAGTTTTCGGAGACAGTTTTCCAGAACAGCGATATAGAAAATTCTATATTTCGCATTAGATTTTAATATAAACGATGAAAAGAACCACTTGTCTCAGATTTTCCGCATTGGTTTTATAAAAAACTGATGAAGAATATGTTTTGAATTTTTTTAATGTTGTTTTTCATAAAAACCCACGTCAAAACTCTTTTAAAAAATAACCCTCATGCGGAATTATTATTTCATATATCAAAGATTTATTTTCTTCTCATCTTTTGATGTACTTAAAGGTGAATGAAACCTTTGAGATGCGTTTTGTGGTAGATTTTGTTCGATTTGAATCATATTTTAAGAATTCATGACCATCCATCATTTCTCCTTTTATGATCCAGGTATTTATTTCATCTCTGAAAATCTTTTATTATCGATTCAAACATTGATTATATGTTTTCTATAGTTCATTTTATTTGAAAATGACATAATTTCTTGGTTAATTTTTTCCCTTAAAATTAACTCATGTAATATTATCAATATATTTTTTCTATGGTAACCCTATTACAGTTGAGTTTCACTACTATTATAGAATATTTTTTTGTTCGTTTTTGTGATTGTTTTTTGAGAATGTTGTAATTATTTGTTTTAGTGTTCTTCCTGCCAAAATACTTATTGGACATTATCAATATAAGGCACCGACCTTAATCCTTACTTAATCTTGAGTTATTACAAGATTACACATTTAGGATCTTTTCGGGTTTAGAGTTTTAGAGAATTAGATCATAAAACTTGCATTACATTCCACATATAAACAAAGTTGTTACATAAAGACAGTATTCTTCTTTCCCATCAATGGAAACATATTTAAAATAAAACATGGATTCTTTCATGACACTTCCTTGACACTATCATCATATAATGTACCTTTCCCTTGACTTGTGAAAAACAATTCAAAAAAAACATGGGATGATAATAAAAAGCTCAGTAAGGAATATAAAAATATGGAAAGGAAACATGGGTATATATATACATAAGAATTAAATCATACTTTACCCATAAAACATAATAACATTAACATACCTCATAAAATCAAGAATAAATCATAGAAATCATAAGACATAAAGGTAACTTGACGCATTCATAACATTCTTACGTAGAGAGTAACCCTCTTGGTTACGTTTGGAATACCCATCACAGTATATTCCATTAATCTCTTCAGAGAAAACTTAACGTTTCACTCCTTCGCGTTACCCAATGCATTGGAGAGCTATATCGGGCTCACCCGCCCTTAGTCTATCACGGAACCACCTGTCTTCATAATAATGCCCAAGAACCTCAACATAATCGTATCATATAAAACATGCATAAAAGAAAACATAACATTTCCACCTTTCAATCACAATATATCAATACAACACATTGATATAAAAACATTATGAAAAAAGTTTTCAATGCCAAAATAAAAGAAAAGTAAAACATGATATTTATTTTTCTTTTAAAAAAATGTATGGCTTGTAGAGGAAGTCAAAACTCAAATAATGGTCACGGCGGCGGAGAAGTCGTTGTCGCCGCATATGTATGACAAAAACATTCCCTTTTTTCATTTAGTAAACGTTTCATATAAAAAAGATTCTTTTTGAATAAACATAAAAGTCTAAGGGGTTTATACACCATATAAAAGAAGGTTGTGTATAAAACAAAATATGCCTCAATTAAAAGAGATTGAGACGAAGTCCCATACCTCGGGTCCGACTTGACTCGGTCGTTCTTTAATCTCCTGAATAATAAACGTTAGTTAATTTATACTTGTTTAAGAAACTTTTTCAAGTTCATTATTCCTTTTATATCACTTATTACCTTGTCATGAACACTATGTAATTATTTAAGTTGATAACGTTTCGTTTTAACGATCATTGGTACTTGAGTAAAAAATAAGCCCTTTATAATTACAAGTTTTTCATGTATCCATTATATCCAGAATGGTATTCATGATGTAGATATCATATATGTCATATATATCCAGTACATCCATGCATTTATAATATTACATAATCATTTAGAGGTAAGAAATGAAATGCACCGTTCAGGGAGACGGTAAGCCGTACGTACGCATGAACGCTACTTTCATTTATACTTCGTATTTTATATAATGGAATCATAATGATATAAAGGTATATTATAATTACAGTATAATATCATATATAATATCATAGTTCCATCCTTTATATGCCCCACATATGGTATTTAATGAATCAAATCACTTTGAGGGGGCGGTAGTCCGCACTTCCTTAAATGAAGATATCACGTTTACCCATAACGGAAACCATAAAAGTATGACCAAAATGAGAAATACAGAAGCTTAAGGAAAAAATAAACATATTATATATCATATATAAGTATAGTTACATCTTAATGGCCTCCTTTGAAGGTGTTAAAAGAATGTCGAACAATCATCGTTTCGGGAGGCATAAATTCACCAACCACGGAGACAGTATGTCCTTTAACCATTATATGTAGGTGTGTGTAAGTGTATCACTAATACTTCTTATAAAAACATCCTAGTATATTTAATATACTGTAGTTGTTACAAAATAAATGAATAAAAAGAGTTTAGGGGGTTGGAGAAGCAAAATAAACAAAAGGACTCAAGTGAAGACATTACCTTAAAATCGGGTAACTCCCTTTGGTTTGAGCTCAAATGCTTCCTTGGGAAGACTTCTGCCCAAAGTGAGGCTTTAAGGAGTAAGAGAGGGAAGTGGAGAGACAAAATGGGCAGGGGTTGGCCGAGCCAAAGGCTTTGGGAGTGTGGGTAAGGAGATAGATTTGGGGGCCTTTTATAAGAGGAGAGGAGGGGCACTCTTGGAAATGAAAGAAATGTTACTTTATTTTAAAAATGGTATTCGGATTTAAGAGGTCCCACATTGATATAATTATAGGATAAGGTGATAAGGGTTCTAAATCCACTCATCCAATAGGTTTTTGACATGTTTAGGTCTTAGATATTACATTATCTTTCCATTTTATTTAAATCGTTAAATAATGAGGTCATCGCTGCATCATCATGATGTCATAAATAATTTAATTTATTCAAGGTATAAAAATTATAAAAAAATACTATGATGTATGAAATCTTTTTATCTTTCTAATGAATATTTATAGTACAAAATATCATTTATGTATACAAAATTAAAAATATTTTACTTAGGTGATACATTCTTTGTCACATTTAACATTCTTTAAAAATAAAAAGATAAAAAGTCACTTTCTCACAAAAGTGATTCCATGGGGCCCCCATGTTTGGCCCAAGGCATACCATGGTCTGCCATGAGACAACCAGTAGCTTTAGGACACATGTTGTGGTCTTTTTTTATTATTATGATATCATTTTATTATCTTTAACTACCTGATTACTCATTAATCAAGATAATTATAGATAATTGCCATCGTTACTATTCATAATGTCCAAAAATAAAAGGGCCTTAATTAAATAATTTGGACCTTCTAATTCCAAATATTTAATCCATTTTACCAAATTCCAATCACATAAATTTCAATAATTTATTTACAAATAATTCCCATTGTCAAAACAAATAGCGGGTTTTTTGAATCAATATCTATGAAAAGTTTGGCATTAGTTTATGACCAATTCCAAAGTGAAATTAATCCTAATGACCACCATTGGATTAAATGGTAAACATATATTCAGATTAAACTTTATGACCAATTAAAAGGATAATCTATCCATATAATTAAAATAAATGAAAAAGTAGTTTTGATGTAAAATGCAGTATTTTTTCACTATTCATTAAAAAATGAACATTGTCAGAAAAATACCAAAAATTTATCCAATGTAAATTTCAATATCCCAATCATAATGAATATGTTCATTTTGACAAATATAGATTATAAAATTGTCAAAATGTTGATTTAAAAAGGGTTTGCCAACAAAAGGCAGTAAAACAATCTTTTAAGAATATTAGTGTATTCCATGCGTAAGATTTTATTTATTTTCAATTTAAGCCTCTAAAACACTATCTTAATCATTAATAGACATAGATAAAAATTTCTATTATTCATTACTTACATGGTATGTTACATCCTTCCCCCCTTTAGAAAATTTCGACCCCACAATTTATTTACTTATCAAATAAATGGGGGTACTTATCCCTCATTGCATTCTCAGATTCCCATGTTGCCTCTTCCATCATGTGATTTTTCCACAAAAACTTTACCTGATTAATCACCTTATTTCGTAACACATGCTCCCTGTGGTCAAGAATCTGGACCGGTTGTTCCTCATAAGATAGGTTCTCTTCCAGCTGAACTACTACTGGACTCAAAACATTAGATGGATCTAGTATATACTTTCTCAACATCGAAACATGAAAAACATTGTGTACCTGAGATAAACTCGGAGGTAAAGCCACTCAGTAAGAAAATGATCCAACTCTCTCCAGAATTTCATATGGTCCAATGAACCTTGGACTCAGCTTTCCTTTCTTACCAAATCGCATCACACTTCCATGGTGATACTTTGAGAAAAACATGATCACGTACCTCAAAAGAGAGATCCTTCCCCCTGTTGTCCGCATAACTCTTCTGTCTACTCTGAGCTATTCTCAAGTGTTTCTGAATCAGCTAAACTTTTTCTGCCACCTCTTCTACCAATTCTGGTCCCATCAACTTTCGTTCACCCACTTCATCATAGAAAGCTGGAGTTCGACACCGCTTCCCATATAACGCCTTAAATGGTTCCATTTGTATACTGGAATAAAAACTGTTATTATATGAAAATTCAACCAAAGAAAGAAGTTGATCCCAACTTCCCTGATAATCCATTGAACAAGCTCGTTGCAGATTATCCAAGGTCTGAATTTTTCGTTCTGACTGCCCATCTGATTGAGGATGAAATGATGTACTATAATTTAATTCAGTACCCAACGTCTTCTAAAGGCCTTTCCAAAAGTTATAAGTGAACCTGGGATCACGGTTAGATACAATGGAGATAGGATCTCCATGTAACCTGACTATCTCTTTATGATACAAAGGGAAAGTTGATCTAGGGAAAAAGTATCTCATATAGCAAGAAAATGAGCACATTTTGTCAAGCGATCAACAATAACCAAGATTGCATTATTACCTCGAGATGTCTTCGGTAATCCCACAACAAAGTCCACAGATATATTCTCCCATTTCCACTCTGGAACTAGTAATGGATGAAGCATCCCTTTCGGTAACTGCCACTCTGCTTTAACCTACTGACAAGTCAAACACTTCACAGTAAAATCAGCAATATCTCTTTTCATTCCATCCCACCAGTAATACTCCCGCAGATCTCTTTACATCTTAGTACTGCCAGGATGAATTGAAAACGGAGAACTATGAGCTTCACATAACAACTCTCTTTTCAACTGTGAATCACATGTCACACACAATCTCTTCCCAAATCTCAAAACGCAATCATTATCAATGTTGAATTCAGGAAACTTACCCTTCTGAACTAGCTCTACCCTTTTCTGTAACTCACTGTCTTGCTTCTGTGTTTACTTGATTCTATCTGATAGAGATGATCTCACTGATACCTGAAACAAAACAGAAGAACATCCTTCACCAAAAACATACATGCCAAAGTTCATCAAATCCTTAACCGTAGGATCATGTTCCAAAGGAAACATTTCTAATGAAGCATTACTTTTTCGACTCAAAGCATCAGCCACTTTATTTTCTTTTCCCTGATGGTAATGAATTGTACAATCATAATCCTTGATTAATTCCAGTCATCTCCTCTGTCTCATGTTTAACTCTTTCTGAGTGAATATATACTTTAAAATTTTGTGATCAGTATATATTTCACACTTTACTCCATACAAATGATGCCTCCAAATTTTTAAAGCGAAAACAACAGCAGCTAATTACAAATCATGTGTAGGGTAATTTACCTCATGAGTTTTCAACTATCATGAAGCATAAGCAATTACCTGATCATTCTGCATTAGGACGCAACCAAGTCCTTTCAATGAAGCATCATTATATATAACAAACTCACCATTCCTGGAAGGTAGTGCAAAAACTGGAGCATTCGCCAATCTTCTTTTCAATTCCTGAAAACAATCATCACATTCTTTTGTCTAGATAAACTTAACACCCTTCCGAGTTATCTTAGTCATTGGACTAGATAACCGTGAAAAATTTCTAACAAAACTTCGGTAATAGCCTGCCAAACCAAGGAAGCTACGAATCTCAGTTACATTTGTGGGTCTTGGCCAGTCTTCCACAACTTTTGTTTTTGCAGGATCAACAGTTATCCCATATTTAGAAACAATGTGACCAAGGAAAGAAATTTGTTGCAACCAAAACTCACACTTGCTGAATTTTCCATACAGTTTCTTTTCTTTTAAGGTTTGAAAGATAACCGTTAAATGTCTTTCATGCTCCTCTATACTTTTAGAAAACACCAAAATATCATCAATGAAAACCACCACAAACTTATCAAAGAACTCATGGAAAATTCTATTCATTAAGTCCATGAATACAGCGGGTGCATTGGTTAGCCCAAAAGGCATTACTACAAATTCATAATGGCCATATCCTGTACGGAACGCAGTCTTCGGAACATATACTTATTTTACCTTCAGCTGATGGTACCCCGATCTCAAGTCAACCTTTGAAAAATACTAAGCTCCCTGGAGCTGATCAAACAAATCATCGATATGAGGCAAAGGATATTTGTTCTTAACAGTGATGTTATTCAAGGCTCTATAATCAATGAAAGTCTCATTAAACCATCTTTCTTTTTAACAAATAAAACAGGAGCTCCCCATGGTGATGTGCTAGTTCGAATGAAACCTTTCTCTAATAAATCTTGCAATTGCACCTTCAACTCTAAAAGTTCAATTTGAGCCATTCGATAAGGGGGTTTTGAAATTGGATTAGCATCAGGAACTAAGTCAACAGTAAACTCAACTTCTCGATCTGGTATTATTCTAGGCAACTCATCAGGAAACACATCAGGATACTCATTTACCACTGGCATATCATTAATCTGAACAGTTCCTTTATTTTCAATGATGTGTGCAAGGTAACATTCATTTCCATATTTTACAAGTTTCTTGGCCTCTTGATAAGTTATCAACAGTAAGGGTTCATTCTTGTACACAAACTGAAACTCTTTTTGAAAAGAAACTTCTTTAGCTCTACAATAAATCTTAGAATGGTAAATAGAGCGCCAATCCATACCCATGATAACATCAAACTCTACTAGAGGTAGAACAATAAGGTTTGCAATTAGGTTATTTCCACAGATAAGGATAGGAATATTCTTATAAATTCTTTTTGCCTAAACATTTTCCCCAGGTATTTTTACCAAAAGTTCAGGAGTAATTTCTTGAGATGGTATTCCAATTTTACTAGAAAAGGTTTCAGAGATGAAAGAATGTGTGGACCCTGAATCAAACAACACACTGGCATAATCTGAAAAAACAGACAAAGTACCTGATACAACTTCATTTGATGGCCCGACATCAGTTGAAGTAGTTGCAAAGGATTTCACCACCCCTTTCTGCTTTTAGTCTAACTGCTTCCCATCACTCAATCTCTTTGTCGGACACTCGTTTTCATAGTGACCCATCTCATTGTACTTATAACAATTCACTAACTGTAAATCAAATTTGGTCTTACCTTCACCTTTATCTTTTTCAGTGCAATCATGAGCCTTATGTCCCATCTTACCACATCGATAGCACTTTCCAGAATTCGGAAGATGTTCCCCAGCATGCCTTTTGCCACATTTATCACAAACTAGAAACTTAGATTTCTTACCATCAGACTTTTTTGAAGAATTCCTCCCTTTCTCCTGCCACCTTGGTCTCTTCTTATGCTCGTTGTTATAGAACACTTGATCATCGACAAACTCCATTTCCACCTTCTCAGTACATCGAACAAGCTTTTCATAACTTTTAAACTCCCGAGAAGCTAATTCCCTTCAATATTTTGGCTTTAATCCTGAGTAAAAACGATTGATTTTACTATCAAGGCCTCAGATAAAATTTGGAGCATACCATTCCATTCGAGTGAACCTTTCTTCATAGGTAGCCACTGAGTCATCCTCTTGCCTCAATTCCAAGAATTTTTTTTCCATCCTAAGTAAAACAGCCTTAGGAAAATACTTTTCAAGAAACATACCTTTGAATTAATCCCAGTCGAGAGCATCAATCTCAGCAGCGTCCCTGATAGTTTTAACCATCGACCACCACTGATCTGCTTCACCCTCCAAATGGTAAATAGAAAGACTAAACTTTTGATTGTCTGAACACCCCATGACATCAAAAATATTCTCCAATGATTTAATCCACCCTTCAGCTAGCACAGGGTTAGATGATCCTTTGAATGATGGGGGATGTTGCCCCATGAAATGTTCCACCACTGACATGTTCCTCTGTGGTTGATCTGGCTGATCTCGTGCATGGATACCACCGCCATTTATCTCTTGAGTCAACTATTCCATTACTGCAACAAACTGTTTAGTTCCAATTCCGACCATCTCGGGATGCTGATTCAGAAGGTTATTTCCTTCTGTATTCCTTCCTAGCACTGCTTCCCTATTTCCTCTGTGGAAAACCATTCTGAACAAACATGTCTTAGATGAAGCAACATGGTAATCTTCAAATGCTATATCATTTCAAAAAAAATATTTTTGGATAATCATTTAATAGAATTATAACTCCTAAAGTTATCTAAACCGACCTCTGATACCAACTATAAGGCCCCGGCATTAAACCATACTTAATCTTGAGTTATTACAAGATTACACATTGAGGATCATTTAGGGTTTAGAGTTTTAGGGAATTAGATCATAAAACATGCATTACATTCCACATATAAACAAAGTGGTTACATAAAGATAGTATTCTTCTTTCCCATCAAGGGAAACATATTTAAAATAAAACATGGATTATTTCTTAACACTTCCTTGACACTATCATCATATCATGTACCTTTCCCTTGACCTGTGAAAAACATTTCAAAAAAACTTGGGATGAGCATAAAAAGATCAGTAAGGGAAATAAAAATATGGAAAAAAACATGGGTACATATATACATAAGAATGAAATCATACTTTACCCATAAAACATAAGCACTTTAACATACCTCATAAAATCATGCATAAATCATAGAAATCATAATAATAAAGGTAACTTGAGGCATTCATAACATTCTTACGTAGGGAGTAACCCTATTGGTTACGTTTGGAATACCCATCACAGTATATTCCCTAAATCTCATCAGATAAACCTTAAAGTTTCACTCCTTCGCATTACCCAATGCTTTGGAGAGCTATATCGGGCTCACCCGCCCTTATTATATCACGGAACCACTCGTCTTCATAATAATTCCCAAGAACCTCAACATAATCGTATCACATAAAACATACATAAAGGAAACATAAAATTTCCACCTTTCAATCACAAGATGTCAATACAACACATTGATATAAAAACATTATGAAAACTATTTTCAATACCAAAATAAAAGAAAAGTAAAACATGGTATTTATTTTTCTTTAAAAAAAGGTATGTCTTGTAGAGGAAGCCGAAACTCAAATAATGGTCACGGCGGGGGAGAAGTCGTTGTCGCCGCATATGTACGACAAAAACATTCACTTTTGTCATTTAGTAAACGCTTTGTATAAAAAAGATTCCTTTTGAATAAACGTAAAATTCAAAGGGGTTTATACACCATATTATATAAGGTTGTGTATAAAACAAAATATGCCTCAATGAAAGTAGATTGAGACGAAGTCCCATACCTCGGGTCCGACTTGACTCGACCGTTCTTTAATCTCCTGAATAATAAACTTGAGTTAATTTCTACTTGTTTGAGAACCATTTTCATGTTCATTATTACTTTTATATCACTTATTTCCATGTCATGAACACTATGTAATTATTTAAGTTAATAACGGTCGTTTTAACCATCATTGGTACTTGAGTAAAAAAATAAGCCCTTTATAATTACAAGTTGTTCATGTATCCATTATATCCAGAATGGTATTCATGATGTAGATATAATATATTTCATATATATTTAGTACATTCATGCATTTATAATATTACATAATCATTTATAAGTAAGAAATGAAATGCATCGTTCAGGGAGACGGTAAGTCGTATGTACGCATGAATGCTACTTTCATTTCTACATCGTATTTTATAGAATGGAATCATAATGATATAAAGGTATATTATAATTCCAGTATAATATCATATATAATATCATAGTTCCATCCTTTATACGTCCCAAATATGGTATTTAACGAATCCAATCACTTTGAGGGGGTGGTAGTCCGCACTTCCTTAAATGAAGATATCACGTTTACCCATAATGGAAACCATAAAGGTATGCCCAAAATGAATAATACAAAAGATTAAGGAAACAATAAACATATTATATATCATATATAAATATAGTGACATCTTAATGGCCACCTTTGAAGGTGTTAAAAGAATTTTGAACAATCATCGTTTCGGGAGGCATAAATTCACCATCCACGGGAACAATATGTCCTTTAACCATTAGATATAGGTGTGTGTAAGTGTAGATTGCATCCTTCTTATAACAACTTACTAGTATATTGAATATACTGTATTGGTTACAAAATAAATGAATAAAAAGAGATTACGGGGTTGGAGAAGCAAAATAAAACAAAAGGACTCAAGTGAAGACATTACCTTAAAATCGGGTAACTCCATTTGGTTTGAGCTCAAATGCTTCTTTGGGAAGGCTTCTGCCCAAAGTGAGTCTTTAAGGAGTTATAGAGGGAAGTGGAGAGACAAAATGGTCTGGGGTTGGGCAATCCAAAGGCTTTGGGAGTGTGGGTAAGGAGGTAGAGTTGAGGGCCTTTTATAAGAGGAGAGGAGGGGCACTCTTGGAAATGAAAGAAATGATACTTTTTTTTAAAATGGTATTCAGATTTAAGAGGTCCCACATTGATATAATTCTAGGATAAGGTGATAAGGGTTCTAAATCCACTCATCCAATAGGTTTTGGTCATGTGTAGGTCTTAGATATTACATTATCATTCCATTTTATTTAAATAGTTAAATAATGAGGTCATCGCTGCATCATCATGATGTCATAAATAATTTAATTTATTTAATGTCTAAAAATTATAAAAAAAATACTATGATGTAGGAAATATTTGTATCTTTCTAATGAATACTTATAGTCCAAAAGATCATTTATGTATACAAAATTAAAAATATTTTACTTAGGTGATACATTCTTTGTCTCATTTAACATTCTTTAAAAATAAAAAGGTAAAAAGTCACTTTCTCACAAAAGTGATTCCATGGGGCCCCCAAGTTTGGCACAAGGCATCCCATGGTAGTCCATGAGAAAACCAGTAGCCTTAGGGCACATGTTGTGGTCTTTTTATATTATTATGATATCTTTTTATTATCTTTAACTACCTGATTACTCATCAATCAAGATAATTAAAGATAATTACCATCGTTACTATTCATAATGTCCATAAATTAAAGAGTCTTAATTAAATAATTTGGACCTTCTGATTCCAAATATGTAATCCATTTTACCAAATTCCAAACACATAAATTGCAATTATTTATTTAAAAATAATTCATGTTGTCAAAACAAATAGCGGGGTTTTTTGAGACAATATCTAGGAAAAGTTTAGCATTAGTTTATGACCAATTCTAAAGTGAAATTAATCCTAATGACCACCATTTGATTAAATTGTAAAAATATATTCATAATAATCTTTAATACCAATTAAAATGATAATATAACCATATAATTAAATTAAATGAAAAAGCAGTTTTGATGTAAAATGCAGTATTTTTTTACTATTCATTAAAAAATGAACATTGTCAGAAAAATACCAAAAAATTTTCCAATGTAAATTTCAATGTCCCAATAATACTGAATATGTTTATTTTCACAAATACAGATTATAAAATTGTCAAAAGTTTGATTTAAAAAGGGTTTTCCATCAAAAGACAGTAAAACAATCTTTTAAGAATATTAGTGTATTCCATGCATAAGATTGTATTTATTTTCATTTTAAGCATCTAAAAGACTATCTTAATCATTATTAGACATAGATAAAAATATCTATTATTCATTACTTACTTGGGATGTTACAATCAATATCCAGGATCTATCATGTAGAGTAAAAATATGATATTTTAATATGTTTCTTTAAAATTTTCATGATAAATTTGATATCTTTTTGTTATAAAATTTATGCACTTCTCATTTTTGAACGAATATAAATATGAATTATAATTTTTTTAATGTTTTTTTAATTATATAAATTATTTATTTGAAGTTATTATCAAATGGATTTGTTCTTGATTATAGATAAGCATAAGATTGATTTAATGTTTAATGAATATAAGAAGAAATGAAGTAGTGTTGCTTGAAAGTCATTTAAAAAATATCCATCTGAAAATGAAAAAAATATTATTATTAAATTACTATAAACCTATGTAATTATTTATAGTTTTTTATTTAAGGGAAATTAATACCTTTAGTAATTTATTTCATATTTCACTACTAATAATCGGAGATATCTCTCACCAGATCCAAAAATTTTATGATTAATTTTGTTGTGATTAAAATTTATCTGTGGATATATATATATATATGTAATTGATTATATGATATATATATATATATGTTTGTATATATGTGTATATATATCAATTTAAATTGGTTTTTATATTTTTACTTAGTTATTCGAATGAAATCATCTACATTTTGATCAGCATGACACATCTCACAAATTTAATACAAAGAGTAGTTTATTTTTATTTAATTAATATTAATCATAAATATTTTATCTATGAATACCAATAATTTTTATTTTATGTGTTAATATTTAAAATTTTTCATTAAATATATATATATATATATTTAAATGATTTTATGTTTTAATATATTCACTAATTATATTATGATCTCATGAATTGAATGAATTAATATTTGTAAAATTTAAGAAGAACTACTAGTGAATATGAAAATGTAGTTGATGAATTCTTGTAATTTTCAAAACAAAATCTTAAAAATATGTTTTATATTCAATCCATGTGTTTAGTGTTTGAATATGAGAAAGATAAACTCTATTAAAATCAAGGATCATATCATTTGCTACGGTTTTATCCTTAATTATAAATGTCTGATTTGGAAAGGTTAATGAAATAAAAACTAAACATACAATGTTGATTAATGTATTCATAATGCGGTAGAGAATTATATGAAAGAATTAATTCATTATTTAGGGGTTGAAACCATCGAAAAAAAATTTATTGAGTGATTTTATGGAGATTATGATAAACCATAATTCTGAGGATGTAGTAAATATTCATTGTTATCAGATGTGTTGAGATTATTTAACTTAAAAGAATTAAATGGGTTGTGTATTAAATGTTTTTAAAACATACTAGACTTTTTAAAAGAGTTAATTCTAGAAGGAATTGAGCTTCAAAATTTTGATTATGAGGAAATAAATATAGCGCCCAATGGGATTGAGGTATAAACAAAATACATTCATTCCCCAATGATTATGTGTTTTATATGAAACAATATGAATATTTATCATTATTTCATACATGTAGGAAAACAAGTTATAATATTGATGAAAAAATCAGATCAGATTCATTCTTGGGTACTAATATCCAACCTTATGAAAAATCATTTTTTAACTTTCTAATGATGTCATCTAATATTTATTTCATAAAATTCTTATAATTCAACTATGATTCGTTCATAGGTAACAGAGTCAAATCTCATGCAAAATAAATTTGATACCTTCCTATAATTATTTGTTTGATGAATCTATTTTAACATTTAATTATTGAAAAAATGATATGATGTCATTCAGATGAGGGCACCTTTGATTGTAACTTACTTCACATTGCTTATTCACTTAGTGGAATAGATTTGAAAACGACTTTACAGATTTTGGTAGTGAAGATAGAAATATCAGAATGGGATTGTGTACTGATGGAATGAATCCATATAGGAGCCTTAGTAGTCAACATAGCTCATGGCCTATTTTTTGGTAGTTTATAACTTTTTCCCCACATCTACGTATGAAGAAAATATATGTTAGGATGAGTTTAATGATTTGAAGACCAAAAATTCATAGAAATGATAATGATGTGTATCTTTCATCACTGGATTATGATTTGAAAATATAATGGGTGTCAAATTTTAATTTTTTTGATGCATACAAGATAAAGTATTGTATTTTGTCCGCTATTATATTGTTCACTATAAACGACATTCCTGCATATGGAAAATTATCTTGATATTGTGTTAGGGGACATAAATCATCTCCAATTTGTGATGAAGATTCTTCATATTATTAATTGAAGAATGAAATAAATATAGCCTACATGGGACATAGAAGTTTATTACAAATTTATCATTCTTATAATAGATTGAGAAAATCATTTAATGGTTTACAATAATATAACATTCGACCATGAACATTTTTAGTTGAAGAATATTTTAACATGGTGGAAAATATTGATTCGGCATTTGGTAATAAGAGAAGTTATGGGATTTTAAAAAAATCATGAAGAAACAATATATCTTTTTGGAACTACCATTTTGGATATTTATAGAGATTAAACATAACATCAATGTTAATAATGTGGAAAAAAACATATGTTATACTTTGATAGAGAGATTTTTAGATATAAAAGGAAATAAAAACAGTTTGAATGCATACTATATTGAAATCGATATCAATAGGAATATGTTTACAGTTATCTCCCATTATTAAAGGTAACCAAAAATATTTTCCGTCAGCTAGTCACACATAAAGAATGATAGAGAAGTTTAATTTTATTTGTCTGTTCACATTATTAAGCATCGTAGTGTTTATTCTTCAAATGGTAATAATTCGGTGTCATTGAAGGATGTTAAATTAATAGGTGTGAAATTTCATTATTTTTTATGTATTGATGGAACAACTTTTATCAGTCACACTATGTGGTATATTGACGAAAGCTGTAAGAAAGACTATCACAAAGTTATGTAATTTTTTCAAATCCATCTGTATTAAGGTCTATGATCCAAATTTGAGAGATGTGTTGGAGAATGAAGGAAAAAATTATACTTTGTCAACTATAAATTTATTTCCCATAATCATATATGTATATAATGATTTATATAGTGAATCATTTAGTGCCCGAGATAATAATGTGTGCAAATGTTTATTTAACATGGATATATACATTCGAAAGATATATGATAATATTTTATGGGATATGTTGAAAATAAATATCGACTAGAGGGATATATTTTTAAAAATTATGTATTGGAATAGGTTATTGAGTTTTGTACTGATTATTTGTATGAAGTGGATTGTATAGGTGTCCCTAAATCTCGACAGATGACAGTTGATAGTGAATATATTGTGATTTGAGGGTTAAAGGTAAATATCATTCCATGTGATCATGTGATGCAAGAAAATTTATACATTTTGAAAAAAAAAATGAAATTCAATCATATATATCATAACATATTATTGAAATAATGTTATGATATCAAAAAAGAAATTAAAATTGGCTGATGATTGAATATAAAATACATTTGTTTCATTCTATAAAGATAAATTCATCCCATTTATATCTACATCAGAAACAGAAAAAATTATGGGGACCATCTATTAATGTGATCACATGTCCTATTTTTTATATTAATGGGTACACATTTTACCAAATGATTCTTGATGACAAGGGTACCATTAAAAATATTAGTGTAGTGGTCATCGCTAAAACACCACATTTTTCAGGTGAAATTTATAAAAACCAAATTTTAGCATCAACACCATATTTTTGAGTTCTCAAAGACATATGGGAAAATGATTATATTTAATTTTGAGTCAACGTGTTTAAGTGTAATTGGGTTTCAAGTAATAGTTGTGTGAAAAAAGATAAATTTGGGTTTAAATTATTTGATTTTGAAGTATTCATTTATAATGAGGATCCATATATCATGGCCACACATGCATAGAAAATATTTTATGTCCTTGATCGAACGAATGAACAGGGGCCCATTTTTTTATGGGAAAACCATTAATTTGGATGATGATGATGATGATGATGTTATTGATTTATATAAGGATTCTTCATTTATTACACAATTTCTAGATAATGATCAATATAAAGCAGATATAGTGCATGAAATAAATAATGATCATACTGAAGGGATATGGGAAAACACAAAATTACTCTCCTAATTAATATGGTAGTTAAAACATTTTTTTGAAATTTAAATGTGTACTAATCATATGATCTAATAATTATTGGATATTTAAATATATATATTTTATTTTTTGTTTGATTTTTTATTTTAGAATGTGATATTCCCTGGTTATAGTAAAAACAATTCATTGAAATGCCCAATGTACGTAATTATATTTTAATTTAATTTATACATATGAGAACACCTTTTCAATCTGTGATATTTAAATTCTTAATTATTTATATATTTTTAAATTTATTCTTTATATATAATAGTTCACCTTGAATATTATATTGGTTAAGAATCATAACATCATTATTTTTTAAAATACATGTGTGCTAATTTTTTTACATATTTCTATTTTAGTGTTGTCTAATTATTGGCTTTCCATATAATATTCATGTACATAAGATTTTCATTACATTTTCCAATTACTATGACAAATATAGAGACAAAGGTAGAGGGACATTTACTGAGGTATTTTACTTTGTCTATATTATTAAATATGTAGTAATATGAAATTCTAATGAAATCCAAAATTTAATTTAGAAATAATTATTGCAAGACTACTAATGAGACCTCAGTAGGGGGTATTTTTCTTTAAGTAGTCAGAAATCTAATCCTCCGGTTGGTAAAGGTGGCATTACATGTTCACAAAAACTATCACTTTCTTACAGAGTGGTGATAAAAAATATTTATTTTAATGATAAGTATAAAGATACTTTCCCAAATTCAATGCATTATATTAGCATGCAGATCCATTGTAGGATTATAATTTTATATCCTGACTAGATGTTTATCGATAAGATGGTAATAGATCAACTTTGGGTGGTTGTGATGGTAAAATATCCCGATTGGATTATTTTATCTTATTTGTAGTATATGGTATATTTATAATGACTTATGTTTATGTTATGAAACAACATATGAGTTACCATTTTGAAGAAAGAGTATAGTTAATAAAATATGGCCTACATTAGTGATGATTTGATAGAGTGATTTCAAAAAGAAGATGAAAAAAATTTTGTGTTTAGAAAAAGGAAAAATGAAGGCTCATTCATTAAGTGTTCATTTTTAAATTAAGACACATGGACGAAATTTTTCTCCACCTAATATAATAACATATTTAAAGTATGATAATTATATTATATTGTATTCTCAAATTTCATATATATGTACCTAATTACTTATTAGTTTTCTTTTTTATAATAGGACTCCAGGAAATCCCATCAAGATATCCAATTGGAGAATGTTTACCCTTATAAATTATCATGTGAAGGGTATCATTTATTAAAGAAATAAATTATTGATGGAAATATTAAATCACTAAGAGCTCACTCCACTAGTGGTTATGATGAGGTCTAATTTGATCTTGCATCTCCACCTACCCACCATAGCACATGTAAAAGTGAATAAAAATGAAATTATAATAGTTTCGTACAGAGAAAGATAATGAAGTACCTAAATGAATAATATGTAAATAATTATTAATTTAATTTTATTAATTTATATATTAATAATAGTAATATTTCATATTCATTTTTCATTTGAGGAAGAACATTATAAGTAATCGACACATTGCACTTTCATCCCTGAGGGTTGGATGGACATCCTAGCCACATAATTAGGCATGCCAAAACACCTTGGACTCATAAGCGGACATGAGGTGAGTGATAATGATCCAAAATTATTTGGTTATCAATGTAAACAATCAAGACACCCAAAAATAAAATCCTTAAAATCTCACCTGAATGATTTGAAACAATCCATGGGTGATCAAATTCAGTAGCTATGTATCATGATATGATAGAAAAAATGATGAATTTGACAAAATTTGTGCTGGCTTCCCAATCTAGAAAACCTTCCTACCACACCCTTCATTCCCAACATAACTATTAATATCATACACCTCCTCGCTTCGACCCAACCTTGTACTGTGAGTTGTATATAAGAGATTCTAATGTATATATTGTATCATTTTGATTCATGCATTTTTTGAGGGATTCTATACATCAATAGCCTACAGAGATAGTTCAGGATATCATTTTGAAACAAGATATTATTGATCCCACTACTCTACTACCACTCCTAATATGAAGATTACCAGAATTGTTGATTGTAGGGGTCATTTTTTACTTTGGACATTTACCCTTCTTCGGCATAATTCATATGAGGTAGGTTTTTTTTAATATTAATTAAATCTCATTGAAAAATTCATATAATGGTTTATAAAATTTATATTATATAGGAATATCTAAAATGGAAAAAATGGCCCAAAGAAAAAAATTTCCATAAAAAACAAATATAGACACTTCTGATATTTCTGATGGGATATAAAAATTATCTCAGGTTTCTACTTCCTAGGCAAATATCTTTGAGGTTCGGATGTCATTCGACATATGTGGAAGTGACTATCCGATGATAATATTTGAAAAAGATAAAATGGTTCTAAATGATTTTAAGGATCTAAATGTGAATGTGTTTCAGTTGTTTTCCATGTAAGTAAATTTACCGTTATGTTTCAATTTTTTAATTAGAAATTATTTATATTTACTAACTATATTATTATATTTATTAGGTAAATACACACGATACTTTTTCAACATTATATCACATGTGTTTATGGTTTTATATATTCATTATTTATTTCAATGGATGTGGAATATGTGTCGACTAAAAATAGTTTGGCATATACATATGAGGGGTTTTCAATGAAGAATATTGGGTATTGGTATGTGCCATTTCATGATGGGTAAGAGAATAAATTTAATTATTAACTAATGTTCATTATAATATCATTAAATGTGAACATTTATTTATTGAAGGGGGAATTATATGTTAGGTGTCTTCTGACCTAGTGAAAACACATTATATTTGTTTTTCTCTATATTTGGTGGAGTTTGTAAAAATAATTCCTCCTTTTTATAAAAGTATTTTTTTTATTTTCTCATTATGTTTAATTATCATTTTTTATAAATGTATTATTATTTTATATATATGAAAATACAGGTCATGAATTTTTTTAACAAATTTAACTTGTCAATACAGAATCCAAATCCAATCAAATTTGTGAAATTAAACGTAATTATTTTTTATATAAGATATTATATATATTTTTAGATATATATAAATATGCTTATATAATGTTTTTAAGGTAATTTTTTTATTAACAACAATATCATCATCAAAAATAATATGTCTAATGTTGTTATTATGTTCGACGATTAATTTATGAGATAATCACAACTAGGGTAATGAATGATCAAGATGCAGTTAGTCATATTAATTATTTTATATTTTCTATCATAGTATTACAATTTTTAATATTATATCCTTCAACGTAATTCTAGTAATTCAATGAGGTCAATTAAAACAAGAAAATAGAACTTAAAAATCTTTGATCTTAATTTAAAAACTATATTTTTTCCATGATTAGGATTTATGGTATCTATACTCCTAGGATTATGATTATTATTACATTTTCCTAGTGAGATATGCTTAAACAAACTGATTCATTATTTATAATATGTTTTGGAATGTAATTACATCAAACGAATGCTACAATAATAAACAATAATGATCATGTTTCGAATTTCATGTATTTGTTTTTTTATTCTACTTTTTTATACAAATTAATTGATAATTTGTTGATTAAATTAATAAATGTATGTAAATTTTTATAGATTTTTAGTCATTGATAATGATGTTTGATTACTATAAATGTTTTTCTATTATAGGGATTATATTTATTCTGGGATGTAATATTGAAATATTTGTAAAACTATTATGTTTCAATGTCAATTTATTTATAAATGAATTCCAAATAATTAAAATAAGATACCATGATTTTCATCTTTGGTTTTCATGAAAACCAACACTGATAACTAAAGGAAAATTTGTATTCATTAAGATTTTATGTTATAAACTAACACCATAAATTAATCAAACAATCATTTTTAGAGTCAATTGTTAAGAAACTAACGCCTAAAATCTTATTTTATTTGTCACCATTATAAAATGTAGCTAAAAACTGACATCGAAATTTAAAAAAATGATGTTAAATAATGTTTTTTCATATGTGTGAGGTTCAAAAACATATGGTTAATCAATGTTTCAAGGTCAAGACCAACAATAGACTAAGAAGTCATTCTCATAAATTGGATTATATTAAAATGGAATGAAAGTCATAGTGTCAATCTCATTTTTTATAGGATATATTGATTTACATCCCAAGAATATATTATTATATTGATTAGAGGTGATTATGTGTGAATGTAGGGTTAGGATGAGTATCACATGGTTGTGATGGATCCTTATCAGAGATATTTTCATCACTGGATCAGGTAAGTATCACCAATTTGGATTACAGACCGAGATATCGAGTTCATTATACATGGATTTAGTGAAAAAACCTCCAGCGTACTGCCCATTTCATTGGAGGACGAGGCGATCGAGATTATAGACCTTGGAACAACTATTGTTATTTTAGGTTATTTATTTCCCATGAATAAATTGTATAAATATTTATTTTTATATCTATATATATATATGGTAATATATATATATATATGGATATACATGGAAACACCATTCCAAATTGAATGTGATAGTAGACTTAAGGATAGACTGTGGTTTTATGTTGTTATTTTATTGATTTATATTTCTTGTTGTGTCTCCTCTAGTCGGAGCATATATCATGAGCATGTACATCTGATAGAATATTTACAGGTTCATCACTATAGTGGTGTACTGTGATTTTTTCTCACCTCCATACATGAACCTTGGTTTTCTTGAAGACCTTATGTCTTCCTTTCAATTTGTGAACAAATGCATGGATTATGGGGATGAGACACAAGGTATCCTGTTCAATTTATGCTACATGTTTGGATTCCTATGACTGGGATGGATCATCATTTTAGTTTCATAGAGACTGGGTATGTGTTTTGGCTTAGAGTTAGTAGTAATTCCTTGTAGATTTATTGCAGTTTCCTTTCTGTACTCATGTATGTATGGTCAACTCAAAGGGAGTCCAATGTTGTATGAAAAAATAGTTCATGATTTTATATCGAATCATTTATTCTTAAATCGTGTTCAATTTTTTTATTCATCATTTATTCACTCTCTTTGATTACTTCATGGATTGAAACTATTTATTTCTAATGTTGGATACTATGATATGAGGGAATAGTCACTCCACAGACACACCCTATTCCCTTTATTCTAGTCATCAGTCACTAGAATACATACATGAATTCTTGATACCTCATAATTAATTGAAATGGAGCACTAGTTTAGTGGAATATGAGTCTGGATGTTACAATGTGTTATCAAAAGTGTTCCTTTCCTAGTTTATTACTATATGTGAAATGTTATACATGACTATTGGAAATGTTTTGGAGCTTATGATGGATATTCGGTTGGTGCTTTGAGAAAACCTTATCTGGTAGTAATTCATGGTTTCTAGGGATATGAGACTATTTTTCGGATCTAGGATGATATAGTTGTATGTGGATTTCACTTAGAGTGATGCACATGTTTTATGGATGTTATTATTCATTATGGATTTATGAATCCTATCACAATTAAAAGATTGTGGGGAGTTTTTTAAAACATTTCTATGAAATACAAGTTGTTTTTCAAACATCGTATTTGGGATGTTGTATGTAAATTCTATGTTAATTCTAGAGATTTATTTTAGTGTTGATAGAGTTGAGTTGTTTAAATTTTTAACAAAATCCAAAATAATGTTTTCATATATAGGTTTTTAGATGAATTAAACATAATTGGGAACAAATTAATATATGTTTATTAAAATTTGAAGGCGATTTTGAACTTTTTTGAGATGTTTTAGGTTTATTCTATTAACCCATACATCATGAAAGATAGGTGAATAGATCATTTTTTGTCAATATTGAACATGATTCAAATTTTTTAAAAAATCATACGGTGTTTTTTACACTGGTTTGGTTATTTATAGTGTCACAAACAATCTATACAGTGGGTTCTTGAATAAGATGGAATGGGATTATACTTAATCGAGCCTAGTTTATGGATATGTTGTCTGATTTTTGAGTATGATGTTGATAAGTACTAGGAAGTTATGACTGGACAAGAACTAAAGGTGGTATTATCGTATACAGAATCCATGTGAGAATCAGTATAATATCTATTTTATATTCATATCATGACCACTAGGGAGTATTTCCTTATGATTATTTTCAATCATAATCAGGTCTATTATAAGTTGTGTTTGTAGTTTTTACCCTATTTGGTTAGTTTTATATTTAGATCCCAAGGAAAGGATTGGTGTTTTGGTCTATGTTGATAGAACATATGACATAGTTGTAAGGCATGATCTCTAAGGCTAGGAATGAGTCCTATTAGGAGCATAGTATTAACTAAAACTATTGTATTTTGATATACATTTTGATCAATAGATGCCCATATGTGAGTGTATGGCCATAGTTTATAGATTCCATTTTAGGAATTGATATTGGTTATAGATTTTGTTTATGATTGATTCAAGGTAGGTGATTGTTTTTTGCAATAAAATATTGTTAATGACATTAGGTTTTTACAAGAACGAAGGGTGATTTTGTATCTAGAAATTATTCTATGGGGAGGACTATTTTAGTTCCTAACCTAGTCGACATAATTTTTTTTCCTAATGTGGTCAGATTTTGAGTACACGATTATGACTAGATAATTCTAGGTGGAAAATGGTCTTAAAATAATCATGGCACAGTTAAGGTGGTTTATTTTTATGTGCATTTCCAAGGGATCTAATTGATTTTAAAGGATTAAATGACTTTTCAAATGGTTTTCATAGACTTAAAATGGAAGTCTCGTAGTAGTATGACTCGAGTGATAATGGCACACCCTTGTTTCGAATTGTAGCATCTAAATCCCAAATCAATGAGTATATTTTTGCGAGTAGGGGACCGGTGATTTCATGAAATGTAATTGGAATAGTTACCCTTGAGTTATGGTTAAATGTTGAATGTCCCATCATTTTATGGGAGACAATAGAATTAAATGGTCCGCAAAGAGATGGACCACTTGTGGATAGACCTAGACTTGAATTTTCATAACACATTATGGTTGGCGTTAGTTAAAGGAATGTGTAACCATTTTTCATAATCTTTCTTCAGAGAGTAAATTGTGCATGTCATTTTAAGGAATCCTTGTGTACTTCTAATTTGAGATGATCATAATATTTATTGATATCATATTGGCTATGGTGAGAGGGTGTCTTATCTACTTAATGATTCTTTCAATTTAAATGTTCTTCCCCAATTGCAGATAGAATCATATGGATGTTATAATAAACGAGTGTTATAAGGTAATTCATATTGTGGGGAGTGAACCATTGGTCTCATGGGTTTGGGAAACCTCATTTTCAGTTTAAATTCCATTTAGTTGTGTGATGTTGATTTCAGAGTTTGTTTTGAGAAGAAAGTAAGGGAATTTAAATGTTGGGGAGTACCAAAGTGGTCACAATTAGACTTCTACAATGTGGTATATTGTTATCGACGATGTGAGGCTTATCATATGATATTTGGGAATTTGTTTCTTGTGTTTATTATCAGGTTGAGAGCATGATTTTCTTTTTTTCACTATGTATCCTTAGGAATGAGAAATTTTATCATTTGGAGACTATACGGACCCACATTTTTTCAGGATGTAATTTTGAGGTGAAATTTTATTTTTTCAATCAGATTCATATAAGGGGTAAAGGGTTTTCCCCCTAAAAGGTAACATAGGATAATGTTTTTTGACAACTATGTTGGTCCTCGAATATGGTGTTTGCACCAGGATATATGTCCTGTATAATTACGAGGCATTCAAATTGTTGTGGAATAATTATTAAATAATAATTAAATTATTAAATAATAATTTATATATAGAGGTTCAACTGACCATATCATTTGACATAAGTGTCAGATTAAGAATTGTTCTATGCTGTTGAGTCAATTATGGGGAGTTTTTCCTATGTGAAATAAAATCTTTGTTTGGGAAGTGGTGTCGGGTCTGGCCCATTTTTATTATTCATTGCCATTTATTTCTCCCTTACATCCTTTTAATTTCATTTTATTATTTTCCTTCACCATATTTTCACATATAAACCTATGGGGGTCCTTGTTTATCATGATACTGATTGAAAAAATATATATGGAGATATTGAAAAACAGAGTGAGAAAGTGATACACTTCCGTGATGCTTGAGATGTGCTAGATCATCAAGTGGTAGCCATGGCTCATAGAAATGGGAAAAGAATCAGTATACTTAGAATAGGTTCTCCATTTTTTATTTTATCCCATATATCACCATATATATTTACTTTTTTCATTATTTGAACCCATATTTTTATTTTTTTGGACCCCATGAGGGTTGGTCCATTGTTTTTTCAAAAAAGATGGTTGTTTCAAGAAATTTGTGTGGATTACCAATCTGAAATCCCAATCACACAATGTGTAGTTTAGGACCACATACCATTTTATCTTAATTTTTAGGGTAGATGGTTTTTTATAAGTAAATTTATTTTATCAGGTATACACCTCGTGTACATAGACTCATCCTTGTAGCCATGTGCCTGGCCAGATATCCTGTGTAAGGGAACATGGGCATTTAGAGTTCGCAGGCTGACCCCATGTGGTTTGAACATCATATATAGGTACACAATGTAGAGTTGTACCTTGAGAAGGCATATGAGGTAAATTTTCATGTACCTAATGTAGGGTACATGAAGTGCAAAATATTAGCAAGCCATGTACATGGAATTTTACATTCCATCTCTTTGGATGTACATGGCCATGTGGAGATTTGGGAAACATTCCATGTAATAAGTATGAACACAATGTACTACCCATTGCTACCATTTCTAGGGATTTTCATATCATTATTCTCATGATTCAGAATTAGACTGATGGGTACTCTATTCTGATTATCATTCCCTTTAGATTGTGATGGTGACAACCATGTGGTTATCTATGAAATCCTTTGAAGTATTTTATGATTTTCATAATTGGATATTTTCTTCCTCTTGTAAAATAATTTAGCCGTATCATTATAGTGGGACCATTGATATGGTATTGTCCAAGAGTTTTCTCTCTTCAAAAAATCTTTTAAAACTATTCCATTGAGGAAATATTCCTTGTGACATGTTTCCATATGGCCTTAGAGGATGTGAGGTTAGTTTTTTCTTAGGATTCTATTTAGGATACCTATATCTTCCAAGGTGATGTTGATTTTCGTGTTTTGTCTATTGTACGATTGTTATGATGGCTTGGGGGGCACAGATCAAGGAGGCTAATCATGGTTTCATGTACCAAAGTGGATCGTTGTCCACTATTTTGAATTTTTAATTTTCATCTACCTGGTTTTTGGACTTCAGTGATTTTGTATCTCTTGTGTGTTTAGGTTCCTGCTCACCCAAAAAGCAGTTCTCAAAAAATCAACTACAAATAGAATTTTATGGTTAGTAGGATTCCTATGTTTCTTTTGATGTTGTCAACGATCCCATATATGATGCCTTTTCGTTTGAATTGGTCCAAGGATCCAGTGTAGTATTCCTCTTCCAACTAACTACGAAGGATACCACGTATGATTCAGCCATTTATAGTCACTATTGGGGATCGTGATTCAGATGCATTTCTTAGGTTACGACATGATGGACCTAGTGGGAACCCTAATTGTTGATCTACCCTGAGCAATTAAATCATTTTTGGGTTGATATGATAGTGTGTTTCACTATAAAACCCATTCCATACTTGTATTACCCTGAGGATAGGGAAGTAGTGGTGGTGTAATGATCCAAACTTTTATCACTGGATTTTCTACATTCTTATAGTAATTTCAAAAATTAGAAATCACGTGAAATCACATAGAGACTGTAATAAAAAATATATAAATGAATAATTAATGAAATAAGAAGTATTTTTATAAGTTAAATAACTAATACTGATGAAACAGTAACTTGACCTTAAGAATAGTAATATGACCCTTATGAATTGTAAACCAGGGAAATGGATAAAAACCTTATCCATGAAATTATAAATAATATTTATTCGTCTAATAAATAAAATAATTTCATAATTATAATTTATTCTATGTAAATGAATGTTATAAAAATTATTAATTACGTGTTGCTATTTTTGTAAGCCTTAAATATTTAAATAAAATTTTATGATTAATTTTATAAATTAAATGAAAATTTATATTCATAAAATTTATTCATAAATTAATATTTTATTTCTTATGAGGTTAACATAATTTTATAAGAACATATGTAATTATTTAATGTGTCATAAAATCAGTTATAATTTTAAAATCTGCATTTCTTAGTAAATGATGATTTTATTTAAAATTAAAACCACATGTATTTATAAAATATTTTCATAAAATGGAGTTCATTTTCTAATTTTTACATGTCAAAAAAAATTAGGATAAATTATTGGTATTTTTTTCGAATTAACTGAATTTTGTGAATTGTGAAATACAACAATTTACGGAATAAATACATTATAAAATGTATATACTATTTATTGAGTCATTAGTCATGCAGGAAGCATGGGTTCAAAGTAATATAATCTAATTACTTTGTTTAGAATCAATAATGAATATTATTGCTTGTCTTGAGAAAAATAATAAACTAATGATTAAAATATTGTGAAACACCCCTATCATACACTCTAAATATCACCCTCACCCCCTCTTCTCCCCACACCTCTCAAGATTTTATAGTTACCTAAAGTCTACCAAATAAACTAACCTTGACCCTCCCCCATGACCATTCACTCTTGGTCTCATAAAAATACCACACCTAGGATCCATTAGGATGATATGAAGAGGAGAATTCAAGAGGTAAATCCACAATCTTTTTCTTTTAATTTCCATTATGTTTCATTTATTTTTTTATTATATCATCACCTTCCATAATAAACATGTTATGTTAACTTTAATAACATAAATATAAATAAATAATTTCATGTTAATGGAAAATACATCATTAACATCCTCCCCATCCTATCTTTAACTTTATCAAATGTAATCATCACTCGTGCTGTCTCAATTTACTGGCATCGTGGGTGACACACCTTCACTTTCAATAAAACAAATAAAATGATAATAAAAAAAATTAAATATTTTAAATGTAATTTTAAATTTTATTATATAAATATTTTTATATACTATAAATAAATTATAATAAAAATTAAAATTGATAAAACAAATTGAGTTCCCCATTTTTGAAAAACCACCAAAATTAATACAATGAGATCATCGTTAATTTTTATCTAAGGGTTCATCCTCATTCCATATAAAAAAATTTAAGTAATTTTAAACATATATTATATAATTAATAACATATAATAACAATTATGGATATTTATCTTCCTTTTACATGAACTTACATTCATTTATACAATTGAACTGATCATGAAAACCATGAAAATGGTTATTCCCAATAGATGAAATTAAATTCTATAACTCATCAAAAAACCCATAAAAAAACATAAAAAATAATAATGAAACATATTAATGTATAAAATGTTTTAAATTGTTACTTAATGAATCTACGGTTGTTATATCATATATTAATGTGAAGGAAGCATTCAGAATCAATTTAAGGGAATTCCTAAACCCAATTCCATTTCTATAGGTTTTCTCTCATTCGAACCATTTTCAGAATGGTTATTATTTAAAAATAATTTCAACATCATTATCTTAATTTTTCAAGGATATAAATCTTTTCTAATTGTGTTAATAAAACACATGATGTCTTTCAAAAGAACTATTTTTTTAAAACACCATTTTCTCCTCGAGATTGTTTATACATCACTCAATGGTAAATATTCTTATATTTTATTCCTTCCATCATTTTGGAACGCAATTTTTATGAATTTATACTTATTAAAGGACACCTATTTATTTAAATGGTTGTTTTTATATAAAATATTGATGAATTTTCTATGTGTCATACATGATAATGTAAATGCTACAATGTGACGGGTGCGCCCAATATTATGTACTGCAAATAAATGTTATAATGTGATGTGTTCCACGAGATTTATAAATGGATCCAATTTATTGGGTAATGTTATATATCACATGAAAAAAGTGAAATATGTGTGAATATGATTCCATATTTGTTCAAAAGATTATGTGGTTGTTAACAAGTAAGACATGCAGTTTAATTTTTATACATTTCTACATTTGATGAATTCTATTAATGCTTCCTATCATGATTATGATATTATGTCTATGTTGTTATTATTCTCAAACCAGGTTATATTTTTCATTTTATTATCTATCCTCTTACTATGCTTTTATATCACCCATTTTTTTGTATATTGTAATCTGATTACATGTACTTAGAAAAATTAAAGGGCCCATATGAAGCTATAGAATAAGGAATTATATAAATCTTCATGTTTTATTTTTTAAATGTTATGTATGGCCCTAATTTTTTGAAGACACTAGACCATTATATCCTTGTTTTTTGATGATTTTATGTTTTCTTTCATTAAGATGATTTAATTAGAGATGTAAGGAAAGAATAGTCACTATAGTTTGTATCAGAAGAAATTTTAGTTTCATTGGGGATTCTGATTAGAGAACCATAGTTAAAACCATTAAAATTAAACTTTGTGTATGTAATAACACAATAAGAATTGATAAATATAGGGATCCCACAAGATATTATTTTCAAATTAATTTCAAAATGAAATAAATTATTTATTAATCACTTATTGACTTATGGTTTGTTTAAACCATTTCTATTTTTGAAAATAGTGGGAACCAAGATAAAACAGGCCAACAACAAGTGTGAGGGAAATGTAGAGATTTCCCGAGTGACATCCCCAATGCTTTGGGATGGTGAGTTCAACATTTCATGGTTATTATTAACCCTCTATCTCTGATAATGAAAAAAACTGAATATTGTGGAACTTCCTTGTACATAAATGTGTGAGAAACTAGCTATCGATTATTCTCTATGAAAACTACCACAAACATTTAATGGAACATCCAATCCATTAGTTATAGAATAGTGAGTCAAAATTTTAGGGAATATATTTTCTTTTCATTATTATTTTGAGATGGATAAGGTAACTATAGCAGTTTATCATCTAGATTGAGAGGTATACTAGTGGTGGGTGTAGTTTAAGAACACCAAGACGAGGGATGAAATTAATGATATTGAGTGGGAATAATTTATGATAATGTTTCCTAATAAGTATTTCCCTCAAAATATATTAATAGATATGGAGAGAGAATTCATTGAGTTTTTGAAATGGTATAAATAATCATTCATTCTCTATGAAGAAAATTTCAATAGGATTTCAAGGTACACTTTAGGTTTTTTTATTGAAAATGATAGAAAAATTGAAACATTATTTAGTGGGGTAAAACCACACTTTCGAAAGACATTGGGAGTTATGCAGAATTTATTCGATGAAAAATCAACGTTGATAAAAATATCAGACTATATTCCCATGGATGTAGTGATAAGAATAGAATTATAGATTTTCATGCTAGAGGATCTGTTGAGAAATGAGGAATGAAAACTCAACCCCCACTTGTAAAAAATTTGGGAAGTATATTCATGGGAACTACCTCAATGGGATGGGGAAATACATCAACTGTGGGATTGAAGTCCCCCCAAGCTCATTATTGTCGAAAATACATGAGGAAGAATTATTATGTGGTTAACGAAAGGATAGCACCACCCATGGTTCAATTCTACAACTATTGGGAGATATAGAATTATTAAAGCTAGCGCACTAAACCTCGACTCCTCAAGGGTAATCTGCATCAGCATCCACCAAATCTAAAGGATCAAGGAAAGGCTTATGCCATAACAACTTATGAAGTGTATTAAGAAAAAATATTCATACAAGGTACACTTACTATTAACTCATGGATTAAAAATACTTATTTTTGTTTGGTTCTAAATATTCATTAATATATATCAAGATTTCTAGAACTATTCAATCCAAGTCCTAAATCCTTTATATTGAAACATTTAAATAAAATAATTAGTTTAATAATTGAAACCAATGTTTTGGACTCTTCTCTTATTAAAATATGTTGGAAAATTCCTCTAGAGAATCTCGTGATACTCCCCTTGGTGGAATTTGATTCTATAAATGGAATGGATTGTATCTGGTTATATAGAGACCATATAAGCTGTCATGAAAAGTAAATATCTTTTATTATTATGAATCATCCCTTTCTCGACTATAAATTTCAGGAAGATCATTAATCTCCTATGAGAAGTCATTCAAAGGTGTGGGTGTAGATTTCCAGTGATGAATAATACCTCCCTAAAATGGTTGTGTGAAAGGATGTTATCAACCTAGGGTAACATCCCATCATGATGAAATATAATAATAAATTTCTTGAAGAGTTACCCTAACATACCCATGATTTTGAGGTGGATTTTTCAATAAAAATCATATATGGAGCTACTCATAACTCAATGTGTCCATATAGGATAGAACCTATCAAAATAGATGATTTAAAGAATCTAGTGAATGATAATTTGGATAAAGCGTTCATATAACGATGTTCATCACTTTGGGGTGCACCGATTCTCTTTATAAAAGATAAGGATAGATGAAATAGGTTGTGTATCGGTTATTGGGAACTCATCAAGTTCACTATAATAAACCAGTATCCTATTACAAGTATTGATGACTAGTTATATCAATTGCGACGAGTTTAGTAAAACACAATAGTGGATCTTCATTCACGATAACATCAACTAAAGGTGAAGAAGGTATATATTTGGAAGCATTACTTTGGAACATGTTTTGGGAACTATGAGTTTTTAGTGATGCCCTTCTGGCTTACAATCACCCCAACCATTTTCAAGGATTTTATAAACTGATAATTTAGGCATAACCTCGACAAATATTTGGAAGTGGTTATTGATGATATCCTAATCTACTCCCTGACTAAGGAGAACATGAGGAAAATCTAAGGCTTTTGTTGGTGGCATTATGGAAAGAGATGTTGTTACCCATGTTCATAAAGTGGGAATTTTTGATGCAGCATGTCAAATTCATGGGACATGTGATCACAAGTGAGAGAATGACTTTGGACCCTTCAAAAACAAAGGCAACTAAGGAATGTAACAGACCCTCTAGTTACATGGAAATACACATTTTTCTCTGATTATAAGGGTATTGTTGATGTTTTGTGATAAATTTCTCCCAATTCTCATTCCCACTAGATATGTAAACAAGGAATAGGGTAATGTATGTATAGACAAATGAATGAAAAGAAAGCTTCATAGAGCTAAAAAGAATTCTTATAACTACACATGTACTCACATTACTGAAACATGGATAATGTATTGTGATATACAATGACACTTTAATGAATGGTTTAGGTTTTTTACTCAAGAAAAATGATATGGTGATAGCCTAAGCCTATCAATATTTGATGATCCATGAGAATAACTACCCTAAACATGGTATAGAGTGAGCATGTATGTTTTTCTATTGAAAATCTAGCAGCACTACCACTATGGTAAGAATTTATTCATATATACCATTAACCAGAGACTAAATAATATATTCAAACAAAAGTACATAAATATTAATCAAAGGTGATTGTTAGAGCTAATCAAAGACTATTATTTCTCTATTCACTATCATTCTAGAAAGGAAGACAAGGTATTTGATTCTCTTTTCCGAAAATAACCTTCAACACTATCCATGTTCCACATTGAGAAATACCATATCTTCATGGATATGTAATGGATGGATTTGGAAATAATAACAGTAGAAAATACATAAAATGATCCCCAAATGATTGCATAACCATTTATCCAAGTGATTATTAAGCAAGTAAAAAAGGATGATATAATGTTTTAAAAGAGGGTGAATGTAGTAAAATAATAAAAGTTTCAATAGTTTCATATTGATAATAATGGTACGATTCGATTATGAAACGGGAATTAAGTGCCGTCATCACTAGTGATAAAGAAGGAGTGATTGGATAATGAACATATCTCCATATTCTCTATCCATCCTGGTAGATCCAAGAGGTACTATGACCTCATATAACACTGCTACTAGGAAAACATGAATAAGGAGATTTCTGAGTATATCTCAACACATTTGATATTTCATCATGTTATTATAGAGTAATATAAGTCCAAAGGGATGATACAATCATTGAGTATACCCATGTGGGAGGTGGAGAATGTCGCTATGGAATTTCGCACTGGTCTCTCAATGAAATCCAATGGAAATAATGTGATATGAGGTGTGGTGGACAAACCCACCAAAACATCCCACATTATATCAATTTAGGATTATATTGAAATTGAACAACCTGCATTTATATATATGATGGAAGTAGTGAGACAATATGGAATTACACTTTAGATTGTCTTTGATCATGATCCAAGGAACACATTTAAATTTTGGTGGATTCTATAACATGCATTTAGTACTAAATTAAATCTGACCCTGGTCCATCACCATAAAACAGATTGAAAATTTGAAAGTACTATTCAGATGCTCATGTAAATGCTACGAGCATGTTATTTATAATTAAACGGTTTATGGGATCAATATCTCCAATTAGTTGATTTATCAGAAATCAATAGCATCCACTCGATTATTCATATGGCACAAAAGGAATATTTTTATGAAAAGCGATGTAGAACTCTAACTTGTTGGGATGAAATTGGTGAATGAACGGTACTGGGACTCGATCTTGAACAGGAGAAGATAATAAAGGTTCAACATATTTAGTAAAAAATCATGTCACCTTAGATTCAAAAAAGGGTCTATGATGACTACCATCAAAGGGACTAGGACATCGACATTGGAGATAAATGTTTCCTTCAAATATCACCATGGAAGATATTCATGATGTTTGGGATTAAAGGGAAGCTTATCCTATGGTACATTGGGAAATTTTATATTGTTGATATCATATGAATCTTGTCCTATAGGCTTTCAGTTGAACCAAATATGGATAATGTTCATGATATGTTCCACATATATCTCCTGAGAATGTACATACTAGATCCCTCACATGTATTGAACTCAAAGGTATTATAGCTAGAAGATGATATATCTTATGAGAACCATCCAGTAATGATTCTAGACTGTAGATATAATGTTCTACAAAAAAAGACAACTCATCTTGTAAAAGTGTTGTCGAAGAACCAAAATTCTAAAAAACTACTTGGGAACCAAAGGAGGTGAAGAAGGAGAAGTACCCTGACCTATTTATGTAAAATGAAATTTTTAGGGAGAAATTTCTAAAGGGGGGAAGAATATAACAACAAAAACTTTTTTCAAAACAATTTATCCCTTATTATATTAATTTTTCATAGTATAAATCATATAAAATCACTTAAATACCATAATAAAATATTTATATGTTAATATATAATTAAACAATAAGTATTTATAGATATTAATGATGAAATAATAATGAAATAGTAACTTGACCTCATGAATAGTAATATAACCCTTATAAATAGTAAACCGCCCAAATAAATATTGACCACACCCATGAAAGTATACAAAAGATTTATTCTACTTGCAAATAAAATAATGGTAAAATAATATAATAGTCTAACTAAATTAATGTTTTAAAAATTATTAGTTAAGTGCGGGAATTTTTGTAAGTCGTAAATATTTAACTACCATATTATGATTATATTAATAATATAAAATAAAATTTATTTTCATAAAATTCATTCATAAATTAATATTTTTATGTCTTATTATTTTATGATAACATTTTGAGACCTTAAATAATTATTTAATGTGTTATAAAATGAGTTATAATATTAAAAATTGTATTTTCCATATAAATTTTAAATTTAATATAAAATTACATTAAAAATATTTACAAAATTATTTTCATAAAATAGAGTCCATATTTTATATATACATGTTTAAAAAAAATTTGGGGGCATATTTTGGATTTTTCTGAAATACATGAATTTTTGGTGAACTGTGAAATATAGAAATTTATGATATTTATTATTTATAAGATAAATACACTATTCGATGAGTATTAAAAAATGTTTTAAAAATTAGTTTTATCTTAAATTATTCAATTAATTTATTTATGTTCAACAATAAACATAATTGTGTTTCCAGTCAAAAATAATAATCTAATGATTAAAATATTGAGAAAAAACACCCATCTCATCCCCTATAAAAACCTCCCCTCACCCCTCTTATCTTCTAAACGCTCAATACATGATAATTTCCTAATTTTCACCCTATTATATTACTTATCCCATTACCAAGGACTCGGACCTCTTGGTCTCATCAAAATACCAATCATATGTTCCATTAGTAAGTTCTCAATAGGAGAATTCAAGAGGTAAATCCTCTCTCTTTTTCTTATAATTTACTTTCAATTTCATTTCTTTTACTATTATATGATCACCTGTATTAATACAAATTTAATAATAACTCTAATAAAATACATATATTATAATTTTTTCATGTTAATTTTTGATTAATTAACAAACTTCTTCATCTCTCTCATTTATATTTTTAAAATGAAATCATCTCTCTTGATTAGTCAATTTACCGACATTGTAGGTGATGCACCTTCATTTTCATTAAAAACATTCCATATTGTAAATAAGACCATTAAATTGTTCAAAAATAATTTAATTTTTATTTTATAATTATTTTTTTTGTTTTCAAAATAATTTATAACTGTAATACTAAATGATAATCTTAAATGAGTTCGTCGTGATTGAAAACCAATAAAATTTATCCTAAAGTGATCATCATTAACTTTTATCAAATGGTTCATCAACCTTAAATATAACCATATTAATAATAATATAATTTAAACTTATATAATATAATTAATATCATATAATAAAAACTTTCGAAACTTATCTTCATTTTACACGAACTTTAATTCATATATACAAATGATCCAATCATGAAAACCATGAAAATGAATATTCCGGGATGACGAAATTAATCTCTATAATTCATAAAAAAGGCTATAAAAGAACATTATAAAACTATAATTATTCATTTTCAGGTAAAAAAGTTTCATTAAATGTTAATTAATGAATCTAATGTTGTTATTTAGGGTATTAAAATGAATGAAACATCCAGGCCTAGGGTAAGGGGAATTCTCAAACCCAACTCTATTTCTTTCGGTTTTCCCTTTTTCACCCCATTTTCAGAATTTTTATACCATTAATATAATTTATTCTTGAATATATTATATTTTCTAGGATATACATGTTTCAAATATCATATTATGAAAAACATTATGTTTTCCAAAGGAACTATTCTTTTAAAAAACACACCTTTTACTCCTCGAGATTGTTTCTTCTTCACTCATGGTGAATGATTCTTATATGTAATTACATAACTCAATTGGGAACCCAATTTTTATGAATTTAATATTATGAAATGAAACCTATTTATTTACATGGTTAATTTATGTTCAATATTTATGTATTTTATATGTGTCATGCATGAAAATTCAAATGTTATGATGTGATGGGTGCCCATAGAATTAAATAGAAAAAAATAAATGTTTGGATGTGATTGGTGCACTTGGAATTATATAACAATCCACTGAACTATGTAATGTGGTGTATCTCATAAAATATTTGAAATATGTGTGAACAAGATTCTAGATTCTTTCATAGCTATGTGTGGTATTGAACCACTAAGACATGATGTTTCATTTTTAGTCATTTCCACATTTATGGAATTCTCAAAATGTTTCCTCTCATGATTATGTTCCAAAGTCTATGTTATTATAATACTCACCCCATGCTATATTCTTTCATGTTCTATTCTATCCACTTAATGGATTTTAATATCACCCCCTTTTATGTATTTCCTTTGGTGATTACATCTACTAAGAAGAGTTTAATGGCCAACATGAAGCTAGAGAATAAGGAATCCAAAAAATGTTAATGTTTTATTTTTTGAAGTTTATGTATGGTCCAAAATTATCAAAGACACTAAACATTTGGATCCTTTTAGTGTAATGTTTTTTTGTTTTATTTTATTAAAATTATGTAATAAGATATATCAGAAAGGAATTGTCACTATAGGTTGGTTAGGAATTCAACCAACCTCACACTTTTTTAATACATTAAATTGTTATTTTTGATACAACGATTGTTACCATACATGCATCCTAATTGGTGTATTATGAGAATGATTTTATATGTCATTATTTCACATTGGGATGCCAAAAAACTGTTCATTGAATCCATATTATTTTTATATTAGGATGTTTAGAAGTATTTCATTGGATTCAGATTATGAACCATGTTTTTTATTATTTTTATTGACATTACTAGAGGTTATTTAAAGGATCTAGAAGTTGAGCATTTTTAATTGACTATTATATTATTTTTATTTCTTGAGTTTCTTCTTGGGATCACAATTTCATTCCTTTTATAAAGATGCATGGGCATGTTGTCCCTATTAATGATAATCCCATATGATTATGATATCCGAAGTGATGTAGATTATAATGAGCTCCTCAGTTAATTGACACATGATGAGGATGATTACTCTATCCTTGTTCTGATGATACCTATGGATGATGATGCTCTCCTGATTTATATGGATTACTGGAATCTACACAATTGATTACTACTCCATGGTTTTGGACATAGAGTTTCACATCGATGGATACTCATTGATGAATATACTCTCCTGAGTAAGAGGTATGATTTTAGTCTCCCATATTAAAGACATCAATTAGTGGGAACGACATCACACTAAGGGACTCTCTATACAGTTCACCTATGGTTCATACCCTTTGGCTTCATCCCAGTCTCATGTTCATTATTGCATATAGACCAGGTCCTAGGGATCAAACATTTTACTATATTTCCATAGAATAAGAGTCATGGATTCTTTCTCTATGAAATTTATAGTATTTTCATATGTACTTCCCTAGAATCCATTATTATAGTGATTGGAGGTGATCATGGTAATCCTAGTGTTAGGATGAGTATCTCCATATAGTGATATATCTAGATAAGAGTCATTTCATACACTGGATGAAGTAGTTATTGTCAAATGTATTTATAAACCTAAATATTGACTTATTTACACATGGATTGAGTGGAGGGACATCTACCTCAATTCCCTTTGCACAATATGTCTATATAATTAGGATTATAGAACCTAGTATTGAATACTATTTTTTACATCATTTTAGTCACCATGCTTATGGATATATATATATATATATATATATCTTTCTGATGATTTTTCCGGTGAGCGTGCGTCCGTCTCGTTCGTGGAAGAGTGGTGCGGTTTTTGTGTTGCCCCATATTCCCGCTTTCCAAAGGCAGGCATCATCCGTTCCTTATTCAGGGATGTTTGCACCTTGATCAAAATGGGATGATGGGATGTCAGTTTATCCTTCAGTGGATTCCTCCCCAGAACTCGTCACCTAGTCTGGGTCTCCCTCATTGACGTAAGGTGTTTCTTGTGAAACTCTTCATGGCACCATATCTTCAGGGACACCGGTTAATTACACTACTTCTATTAGGACATTCTAAGGGGTTCGGTCTGGGCAGCAACCATCGGTTAAGAAATTAGTCATGTTGGGCATCAATTGCGTGTGTGGACACTGGGGAATTGGTGGGTCTATATTTTATTCCTTATTATAGGGCTTTTTGAGGGCACAAAAGCCTGAATCATCCCACATAGAACGTGGGTAATCATATGCCATGGGAATGAATATAAGGTTTTCCAAAGCTTCCTAGGTTTAACATAGGGTATGCTGCAAGATTAACGTCAATAGGAGATGGATCGAGCAGATCAGAACACTGAAAAGAGTGGATCAGAAGGAGGAACCCCCTGGAGGGAACACCGTTATTGGGCCCAACAAGTGGGTGCCCTCCCGAACGTTGTTTGATGGAACGGTGAATGGGGTGGAATGATCCAACTGGGATGTGGAGGCCATGGTATGAATCAGGATTGATGATGGAAGTTTTCATCAGGGGGTGGTGAATGGGATGGAACCGTCATGAGGATGACGATGGTTTTTGTCTTGAGCCTCAAAGAGGCCTTTTACATATCCACGTGATATTGAATAAAATTTCATGTAGTTCTTCCGACGAGGATAACAGCCGATTGGGGTTCAAAGGCTTGACACTGGATGGGGTCGCAATAGCTTACTGTTGGATGAGGTAACAAGGGCTTACCTCTAGATGGGGTCATGATAGATTACCACTGAATGTGGTCACAATGTCGTACCATTGGATCGGGTCACAACAGATTAAAAATGAATGAGGCCTATAGTTTAACATCATGCAGGATAAGAGTAGACTGACTTGAAGGGGGTCAGAACTGCTGGGTGTTGGGCTCGAACCTCATGGAGGCTTCTTACGTACCCTTCCATGGAAAGGATCAAATACCTTGTAGTTCAGTTGGGGGAATTTTGGGCTAACGCTCTGAGGCGGCCCATGGAGACGGTGAACTGACATGAAGATGGACCAGGGGGTCCGATGAGTGGTGGGAATGAACCTTTGGGAGGCTTGCAACATACCCGACCTTGGCGAGGATCAACATCCTCGTAGTTCAGGATGGTTTGGGCGAACCTACATGAAGGATTGTCAGAGCGACTGGGTGTTGGTGGTCTTGAACCTTTGGGAGGCTTCCTATATAGCTTAACTTGGCAAGGATCAAAATCCACGTAGTTCAGGCGAATTTAGGCTTACGCTCTTAGGAAGCCCAAGGAATTGGAGAAACGACATGAATATGGTCATAAAAATCGGGTGTTGGTGGTCTTGGACCTCAGGGAGTCTTCCTACATACCCTTCCTTGGAAAGGGTCAATGTCCACGTAGTTCAGGTGGTGGCATGGGGCTTACACTCTAGGCTACCCAAGGTGTTGGTGAACTGATGTGAAGATGGTCAGAACGACTGGGTGTTGGTGGTATTGGACCACAACTAGGCTCTCTATGAACCCTTATTTATCAAGGATCAATGTTCACATTGTTCAAATATGGTTTGGGCGAATAGACGTGAAGGGTGTCGGAGTGACCGGGTGTTGGGCTCGAACCTCAGGGAGGATTCCTACGTACCTTGTCAGGGAATGGATCAATGTCCATGTAGTTCAGGGGGGATTTTGGGGCTTACGCTCTGAGGAAGCCCAGGGTATTTGTGAATTGAAGTGAAGATTGTCGAAACGACCGAGTTTTGGTGGGCATGGACCTCAGGGAGGCTTTCTATATACCCTGCCTTAGCAAGAATCAATGTCCACATAGTTCAAGTTGTGGTATGGGGCTTACACTCTAGGCTGCCCAGGGTGTTGGTGAACCGATGTGAAGATGGTCGGAATGATCAGGTGTTGGTGGGATTTTACCGTAGAGAGTCATCCTACATACCCTACCTTGGCAAGGGTCAATGTCCATGTAGTTCATGGAATGTCATGGGGCTTACACTCTAGGATGCCCAGGGTGTTGGTAAACCAACGTGAAGATGGTCGAAACGAGCAGGTGTTGGTGGGCGTGTTTCTTAGGGTGGATTTCTAAGTACCCTGCCTTGGCAAGTATCAATGTACACGTAGTTCAGCGGTGGCATGGGTCATACAATCTATGGTGCCCAGGGTGTAGGAGAACTGACGTGAAGATGGTCAGAACGACTAGGTGTTGGGGTGCTTGGACCTCATGGTGGCTTCCTACATACTCTACCTTGGAAAGGATCAAAGTCAACATAGTTCATGGTATGTCATGGGGATTACAGTCTAGTATTCCCAGGGTGGATGTCATGTTCGGTGCTTGATCTAATCCCATGTGAGTCGTGATCGGTGTGAGAAGCAAGAGACATCAGAGACCTGGGGATCACATCGTGAAAGGTGTGTCTGTGGGAAGTGAAGTGGGGCTTACACGTGATCACAACCCAAAGAGGAAACATGGGGTTATGTGTGGTTAGCATCTCGAAGAGGTTGGGACTTATTCTAGGAGGTAGGACCGATGGCGAAAAAACAAAGTAGGAGAGGGATTTGGGACCAAAGAAAGGGAATGAAATGTTCCCTATCAAGCCCTTTGCTGGCCCTATGGACCGAAGAAGAAAGTATGTACATGGATGTTACTCCTACAAGAAAACATGGGGATTAAACTGAGATGGTTTCCCTTGGCCTGAAGACAAAGTCCACTCCCATAAGGAGGATATCATCCCATGTGTAAACCAGTGGGTATGGAGAATGTCTATGGTGGGGGTATCCTGTGTGTGAGTCATGGGGTGAGGTCACTGTTTAATTTCATGTGCTGAGGATGATGATGCTTGGCAGTTTGATGTCCTACAGCTCAAATTAGGTGGGTTTGCTCCGAACCCCTAGGAATTACATAACAGGTACCCTCTACTCCTTGGCGCAGATAGGGGACATGGAAAGCCGTGTTGAGGGGTTTTCATGGAGCGAACCATCGAGGGGCCCATGTTAACGTGACTATGTGAAGAAGCAATAGCCATTAGCATTCCTATGCAAAGAAGCATGAGGAAAATCAACGCAATGGGTGGGATCATCCAAGGGACTTTAAAGTTACATCGTGCAAACCTAGAGGGTCACATGAGAAAAGGAATTTCAAAGAAGAGGGGTTCATAGGCTGGGGCCTTATGAGTGGAGATAAACCTGAGATTATCGAGGTAGGATCTGATGATGAGGATTGATTTGATAATCCAGATCCTGCCACACCCAATCAAACACCATGTGTGGACTCGACTGAAGAGTTCCTAGGGGCATTCCCCACATATGAGCCTTCCAATCGTGCCATCTAGGATGATACGACCTCTGACAATGAGGATAACAAGATATTCTATTGCCGATCATGGAATCTAATCACACACATCATCAATGACACCCAATAACTATGGTTGAATGAGATGGACAGACTTCACTCGTGACTACATGAACTGTGTGCTAGGGGAGTGGATGACCAGCATCCTCACATGCTCACCGAAATCATATGGCAGAAAATATTCGGGAGTATGACCGTGGCCTCGGTGTGGGCTGGCAGCAGAGGAAGGCTGTAAACATAAAGAGGTTCCATGAGGCTGAAGATTAGGTCTAGCGGTTGCAGAATCGGGTGGATGAGCACTCGACCTCCCTCAACGTGAAATCTGAAATAATATTACTATTAATGTCATAACTGGGAGAAACAAAAGAGGGACTTAAGCGAGCCTCTAAGGATATGACCTCCATCCAGACCGATGTAGAGAGGGCCCATATTGCGGCCAACGGATTACTCCCTCTCGCTGTCGAGAAGAAGAGGGAGCTGAACAGGTGGAAAAAACTCCTGGAAACCACCATCTAGAGGGTGGTTGAGCTGCTACGATCTTTTGAAGAGGTCCACCCGTCCATGGGGGAAGTCGACCCCCAGGTACTGTAATGATTAAAAACCCTCAAACTTATTTTCATGCTTTGATTTTTTAATTACATAGCATGCATGAGTTCTATTGTTTATAGTGGTTCATTTCAATCTTATGACATTCATGGAGCATCCCGTGATCATTCTCTAAGCTCACGTGGGTCAGGCCCGATGTGAGAAACAAGTGTTGACCACCTTATCACCCCAATTCAAATGTAGAAGTGCAAACCAAGAATCAGTTATCTCTGGTTTGGACAACTGGCCTAGATTTCCGGGAGGAAATGGGAGAAACCTGACTGGAGAATGAGGCTCTCAAAACAAGTGAATAATTGTTTTCCCAGTGTTCTCTTATGCACGAATGGAGTAAATCCAGGGGTGTTGGAATGATTCCAAATAGGGGAATGGAAGGTGTGAATCACGATACCCATGATTCAGAACACTGTGGGGTTGGCTTGAAAATGAAGAATAACTATTGACTGCATTTGAAACAAAATATTTTTATTGTCTTATCCTGGAGTGGGGATAGAAAATGAGGGTCGACCGCTGACCATGTTCAAAACATGGGGCATGACTCAAGATGTCGTTTGTTAGTCTTCTGGAACACTGACCCATGACAATAGGCGGGCCATAGGTTGAGCATCCATACTGTTAGGGGGTTTTCCTAGACATGAAAGAGGAATAGGGTCTGAATAAGGGGTACACAAAGTGTGGAATGTGGAGTGATGGTTTGATTGAACAGAATCCAGCACTCCAAATTATGCCATCGTAGTGGGAGCACATTAGACGGGTGCATCGGTCTGATCACAGATCATTCCTTCATTAATACAGGACCTCTCTAGCGAGGGAGTTGTTTCTTCACGATTTCATCATGGGGAATCCCAAACTTGATAAAGGCAACACATCAGTTACATGGTTCCCCACAAGGGGTCAGGCCAGGGGTCTGGAGATGAGGAATGATAGGGTTTATGATTCCTGGGGCTGGACCCAAGGAGAAATGCCTGGGTGTCTCTACATATCCCATGAGGTTGGGAATCAAGACATACATAGTTCTGAAAGAGATATTAGTTTATGGTATTAGAGCTCGGACCTTGGATGGTAGGAAACGTGGGAGACACATGGTGTGGAAATTATAAAACCCAATGTGAATGGGAATCGGGTTTTCCAACCACCATGTGTTCTTTGGAAAGGTTTTTGTTTAAGGGAATAGAAACAAGGATTAATCTAGACACTTGGGGGAGGTGCACAGACGATACTACGTACCCCATGAGGATGGGGATCAATTTGAATGTAGTTCTAAGAGATGTAATGGTAAGGTACCTATGCCAAGGATAAAAGGTGTGTGCGGGTGTGGCCCTTGCACCCAAAGTAGTGGTATTTGATAAATCTTTTTTGTCCTTTAAGGTGAATGTTTCTTTTGGAAGTGACATGCCTATGGTAGAAATTCTCAACATCACCACAAGAATCAAGCTGTGTACAGGAGTTGAAAAATGGTATTGCATTTGACCAATACCAAACCTGGTATCCAATTGAGTGAGGAAATCACAATGCAGTTCCGTTTTTCATCATGCATCTAGGATGATAATGTCAGAGTTTAGGGTCATGTCATAGGACCAGAAATGCATTTTAATTTCAAGTGGCATAGAAGTAGTAGAGGTGAGGCTAAATGGGGAATGCACATGGTGAAATAAAACATACCAGACACAAACGAGGGCCGAATCCCATACCATACTGTATGGGATTATGTGAAAGAATCCTTAGGCCTAGGGGGCCAAAAATAGATGTAAGAGGGTAAGGGGCTGGAGAAACTATCTCCCAATTGAGCTGAACCCGAAGACAAGATGTCTGGGTGTTCCTACGTATCATATGAGGATGGGAATCAAGCCATACGTAGTTCTAAAAGGGATCTTAGTTAATGGTCTTAGAGCACAGACCCTGGAAAAGAGAAATCATTTCAAGTAAGGGAAGATCTTAACCCAATACCTAGGCCCACGGGAGTCAAACACGGTGTGGGAAACAAGGGAGAAAGGGTTTTTTTTCAATACCTGGGACACGCGTCAAAGGGAATTTAGTGCATAGCCCCGAATAATGCCTTTACTGCGGCTTTTTCCTCCTAATGTGAAAATGCCCACTGTGTGATAGTGATAGGAGCACTGAAATTACACTTGGACATGATAGGGTAGACAATAACGTGAATCTTGTAACTAAAATTCAACGCTTAATGGTGTTGGTGTGAAGATGGTGGGTAACTATTTACCATGTTCAAAACTCATCATTCCTATCGAATTAGCCTAAAATGGGGACAGAAAAATGAGTGTCAGTCACTGATCAGATTCACAACGCATGACTTTATTGTTTTTTTGTCTGAAACCCTCGAGGACATTGGCCCGTAATTGTAGAAGGCCCTTAGGCCTAGCATCGAGGACATTTGGGGGTGCCCTCAGGTAGGGAAGTTTATTGAATCCCAAATGAAGGGAAGAGGATGCCAAAAAAATTGGTGAAAGCATCTCCATGTAAAATCCAACACTCTAGATGCTAAACCAGAGTACTCTTAAATAGATTGGTCCATTGTCGGCAAGGGTCAAGGAGGGTGCTCAAATTAAGATTAACCAATTTGAAGGGATGTGTACAGAATACATGGACAGAGAACTCTCATGAGGGAGTGGTACGTGGTGTGGTCGTTACAAACCCGACGGGAATGAGGACATAATCCCAAACCACACCATATACTATCCCCCCGAAAAAAGTAAGACAGGGGGCCATGGTTAAAGGGAGGTTTCTGAGAGATAAAGTTGGGCCCGAAGTCTAGATGTTCGAGCGGACCTACGTATCCCATGTGGATGGGAATCAAGCTATACATAGTTCTAATAAGGGGAAATATGAAAAGATCTTAGTTTACAGTCATAGAACGTAGACCATGGAGAAGTAGGACCACCCCAAGTAAAGGCAGACCTAAACCCAATCCCTAATCCTACATGAGTTTAACTTGGTGTAGGAAACAATGGTGGATAATATTTGGAATTCATGAGATACATGGAAAGGAGAAATTAGTGGATCCCTGAATGATTTCCTTATCGCAGCATTCCCCTCTTAATGTGTGGATGCGTACTGAGGAATAGTACCAAGAGTTTCAAAGTTCTACATGGTCATGATGACGTGGAGGAAGATGTGAATCATGGATCCGACATTTTGGGATTAATGGGGTTGTTGTGGTGATGTAGGATGACTGTTGACCCTGTTCGAAACACAACATCTATATCGTGTTAGCCAGAAATGAGGACAAACAAATGAGTTTCAGCCATGGACCAGTTTCACAATGCAGTATTTGAATTGATTTTTTGTTTGAAACCATCAAGGACGTTGGCCCGTAATGGTAGGAGAGCCCTTAGGCCGAGCATTCAGGCCATTTGGGGGTCAAATCGGGTGTGAAAGGTGATAGAATCCCTAATGAGGTAGAACACGAAGCCTGAAAAATGGTTGAAAGCAAGTCTGAGTTGAGTCTGACATTCTAGGTACTAAACCATAGTACCCTTATTCACATTGGTTAATTTCCCAAAAAGGGACAAGGGGCTAGGATAACAAGGAGATCCTAAGAGATGGGGTTGGACCCGAATACGAGATACTCGAGCGGTCCTACGTATCCCATGGGGATGTGAATCATGCCACACATAGATTTGGAATCACATATAGGGGTAAGATACCCTAATGAGGTGGTGTATGACATGGCGAGTAACCCGACGTGAATGAGGAAAGAATTCCATACCACATCGTACAACCCTAAATAGGGACTTAGGTCGGGAGCCCGAAAAGGCCAAGGGGCATGAGGCTAGGCCTCGGTCGGAAAGGCCTGACCAGTTTGTAGTATAACATCATGTAGTGAGGACGAACAGAGGATAAGGTATCTCAACTGGGGATGTGTATGACACAGGGAGTAACCCGACATGAATGGGGACATAATATCATACCACACCATACAATCCTAAATAGGAACTTGGGTTGGGGGACCGAAAAGGCCAAGGGGCCTGAGGTTGGGCCTCGGTCGGAATGGCCCGACCAGTTTGCAGTTTAACGTCTTTTAGTGAGGAACAAGGGAGGAGTAAGATACCCCAAACAAGGGAGGTTTACGGCATGACGAATAAACCACCATGAATGAGGAAATAATCTCATACAACACCATACACTCCTAAATAATAACATGGTTTGAGGGCCCGAAAAATCCATGGGACTTGAGGCTAGGCCTCCGATGAGAATTCCATATGTCCTCTTGTACGATTATAGCCTCATCATAGCTCCTAAGACCACGTGAGCAGTGCACCTTGTGGGAAACAAGGTGCTGGTCTCAGCTCCCCCGTCAAATGGGGGTCAAAAAGCTTGCTTTTCCTGAAGGGAGTTCATCGCTTGGAGATACAATGGGGAAGAATTAATCACGTTAATCAATGTTCGGGACATCATGGGGTGGTTACAATGTCGCAGGACAGCTGTTGACCATGTTCTAAACACAGCGTCCCTATAGTGACCTAAAATGGGAACAACAAATGGGAATCAACCATTAACCATATTCGCAACGCGAGACTTGTATCGTCTTGTTGGTCAACATCTATGAGGGTATTGGCCTGAAGTTGTAAGATATCCCTTAGGCCTAGCATCCATACCATTTGGGGGCCCTTCTAGATGGGTAAGATGATAGATTCTCAATCAATGGAGTGGGTGAAGCATAGTTGTACCCATTTATGAAAGAGGCGATCATTTCATGGGATTGGGATGTGTGGATGGATCGAGATTAGATCTACATGAATTGGGGAAAATGTCTGCACCCCACCACAATTTTGGACCTAAGGGGAAGATTCTGGCATTTGGGCTGGGCTAACAGAATAAATGTCCAGGCGTTCCTACATATCCCTTGAAGATGGAAATCAAGTCGTGCGTAGTTCTTGAAGGCCATGTAGTTTAACATCATGTCGTGAGGACGTGGGTGGATAGAAGAATAGGGAGTGGGCACATGGTGTGACCATTATAATCCTAGTATGAGTGGGGCTAAAGAAGCCTACACCATATCATGCAAAGACACCCCAAGAGAACTATACCCGTGGGGAAATAATCATAGATAAGAATTTAGGGGGATGGTCTCATGACGCGGCGCCTGAGCGTTCCTAAAAATCTCATGCGGGTGGGAATAAAGTCATACATAGTTCTCATGATGTAGCATAAAATCATGCAGGACGATGTGCAGTTTAAAGTCATGAAGGATGTGATAGTTTAAGGTCATGTTGGACCGGCATGCAGTTTAGGGACATACGGAACCATCCAGTTTAAGGTGGTGTAGGACCAGTAGGCTTAGGAAATGTATTGCTTGAGAAAATTGGCATTGGTGAGAGAAGTTATATGCACACTATCTAGGGTCCCCCTGGAGTATGCTCCATTGGGGTAAAACCTGTGAATTATGTAAGGTCCTTAGAATTTGGGATCCACCTTGGGTGGTTTCATGCTAGGGATCATTGGCATCCAGAGGGCCAATACCAAGTAGCATTGTAGGAAAGAGAAGATGTGAACCTTCTTTTTTAAGGATCTAGTTATCTTATTCCAATACCTTTCCAGATTCTACAAGGCACGAAGCCTATTCTCATTAGGCGCTTCCAATTCAGCGAGACGAATTTCAGCTACTTTATCTGATGCCTTCTAGTCATAGACCGTTGTGCATAACGAAGGCAGTTGGATCTCGATGGGTAGGGTAGCCTCAGATCCACACAATAGGGATTATGGGGTCACTTGGGTGGAATTACGAGTCATCATCTGATAAGCCCAGAGGGCATTGGGGATCTTGTTCGGACAACTCTTCTTTTTCTTACCAACCATTTTTTGCATAATGTTAGAGATGGTTTTGTAGAATGCATCGATCTGCCCATTTTCCTGCACGTGATAACGGGAGGTATACTTCGAATGGATGTTATAATTGGCATACATCTTCTTTATCTCAACTACATGGAATATGGTGTTTAATCGGTGAGGATGGTGTGAGGGACTCCAAACCGGTAGATGATGTTGGAGCTCACGAAGCCAATGATAGAATGGGCCTTGACCTCCTTGAGAAGAACTGCATTTGTCCACTTAGAAAAGAAATATGTGGTTGTCAAGATGAACCTACAGTGGCAAGATGTCGCCAGTGGTTATGGTCCCATGCCATCGATTCCCTACACCTCAAAATGCCATGAGTACTTGGTGGAGTAGAGAGGTTCTCACAGCCGATGCATGAATTTATCATGAATTTTTCACATGTGACATCTCTTGGTGAAATCGATGCAATTGTGGATCATGGAGGGACAGAAGTACCTCAGTCTTCAGATCTGATGGGATAGCTTCAACCCTGCCTGGTGAGCACAATAGGAACCAGTGTGAACCTCTTGCATGTCTTGAGAAATATCGACTCCTTGGATGCAACAAATGCGAGAACCATCGAACCTGTGATTGTAGAGTATATTCACAATACTGGGACCACACAAGAGGTTAAAATAGAGTGCACGGTGTTGAATTCACTCATGTTGATCCTAATCTGCCAGGAGGAAACCATTTTGGAGATATTAGACAAAAGGGGCTCTCCAGTCAGTAGACGCTTCAACCACTGCATCTGAAAAACCTAGGGGTCTTGATGTGGAGGATATGGCGGTATGATGGATTACATGAAGGCCATATTCATCATCTAAGGTGATGTGATAAATAAATCTCTAGTGTACCACGTGTATATTTAGATCATCCTGCTCGGGTTATGCAAGTGATGCAGTCTGGCCAGCCAGGGCATCAGCTTGACCGTTCTGAGATCGAGGGACAAGAGTATCTTCCGACTTGGATGGAAATTAGGCCATTAGCTATAGGGTGTGCTCCATCTATGGTATGAGCTCTGGAATTTTGATGACATAGCCTCCCTTCACTTGCTTGATGACTAGTTCGGAATCCCCTTTCACATGTAGATGGGGCACATCAATCTCGACGGCTAGCTTTAGGCCGGTGATAAGAGCTGTATACTCTACCTTGTTATTGGATTGTGTAGAGGTAATAAAGATAATACCTAGGCCTACTATGTTGGATCTGGGATCATTGAGCCTCTTACCTGTGGGGATCCGGGAGGCACCATCAATGTGCATCTGCCAACATGGGATGGCATGACCTACCGAGAGGATTGCCTCGTCAGAAAGATCTAGGTCCAAAGACTAGTCCACGGGGGTTTTATGGGTAGCTATAAAACCTTTCAATGCTTTTCCTTTGATATCCCTCTGAGGCATGAACATGATGTTGAAATTCTGGAGGATTACCGCCCACCATGCTAGACGACCATTCTAGATTGGGGCAGTTCATAATGTACTTCAGAGGGTCTAACTGAAACACTAACTGTACCTCATGGTGTTTCAGGTAGTGTCGTAATTTCTATACTACGAATTCTAGTGTAAGGAAGCTATTCTCGATGTGGGAGTATTTGGTCTCTATATCGAGGAGCATGTGACTAAGGTAGTAGAGGCTCTTTTCTGTCCCTTCATTGCTCTTCTAGTTGAGAATGGTGTAGAGAGATCGTTCCAGGGCAATCACATATAGGATTATCAGTTTTCTAGAGATGGGTGGAATCAAGACCGAGGCTGGAGCAGATACAGCATGATTCCCTTGAATGTGTTCTGGTACTCTTCGTCCCATCAGTAGGCGGATCCTTTTCTCATGAGCCGAGAAAGGGATTACACTAGACGGCCAAATTTGTAATGAATTGGCGTATGTAGGCTATGTGGACTTGAGAACCTCAAAGCGCCCAAATATATCTCAAAGGAGGCATCTGAATGATAACTTGGATCTTCTCTGGGTCGATCTTGATGCCTTGTTACCTGACAATAAAGCCAAGAAACATCACATAGGTGGCCCCAAAGGCACATTTCAGCGGGTTAATCTTCAGGTTGCAGGAACGGAGGAAGCCAATCACTTTCTCAAGGCCCCAACGATGGTCCTGGGGCTGGAATGATATGACCACCAGATCGTCCACATAGAATTACACCAATGTCTATAGGATTAGTTTGAATATGCGGTGCATGGCCCATAGATAGGTGGCAACTGCATTCATTAGGCCAAAGGACATAACCTGGTAATAGAATGTACCTTGGGGATCCCTGAAAGTAGTTGACTCTTCATCCTCAGGGGTCATACAGATTTGATTATATCCAAAGTAACCATCCATTAAGGAGAGATCTTGGAACCCATCTGTATCGTCAATCTACAATTTTGTCACTGGAAGGGGAAAAGCATCCTTCGGACAGTGGCATTTGAGATCCCAGAAGTCGATGCAGACTCTAATCTGTTCATTCTTCTTCATGAATGGCACAATGTTGGCTAGACACTTGGGGTACTGGACCTCCTTGATGATTTTTGATTTGATGAGCTTATCAACCTCATCCTCAGCCACGACACCATGAGAAGGGTGCATCTTTCTGGGAGGCTGCTTAAACCCGCGATGATTCGTCGGGAGACCGAGGCGGTGGACGACTTCCTGAGGATCACATCCTGGAATCTCATCGTAACTCAGAGAGAATACATCACGATACTACTTCATGAATTCTATGTACCATAGCTACTCCTCGAGTGACATGGGGGCACTAATCAATGTGGTTCTCGAATCCACCTCGCTACCAAGGTTCACCTGTACCAGTTAATCAACCGTGGTGAAGAGGCATTCTTCAAAGGTAGGTGGGCGTCCTCCAAATATGATTATTCACTTATAGATAAGGGAATTAGAGAAGGAGGAGCTTCCTTTGGGTAGGTAGGTCCTGACAGAAGGATGGTACTAGCCTGTGTAGTATTAGACATCATATCAGGAGATTCATGACCCGCAAATACCATAACGATGAAGGAAGCCAATCTGATCCCATCTGGTTTTCAGCCCAAGGGGAAACACTTGATGATATCAAAGAAATAGTAGCACATCATCTTGACCAAGTGAATTCCAACCCGGAAGAATAAACATGTATGACGTACTTCCATTTCCATGGGGTGGACATCTCGATATCGCATGGGGGTAGGAGGTTCCAGGATCACCTGAGCCTGGTTTGTGTAGGAGTATGAGGTGATTTTCCACCGTCTCTTGGACTTGGGAATATGCATTCCTCTTGTACCAGAGAGAACAAATTATTTCCCCATATCAGGGGTTGTGGCCTCCAATCGATGGATCAAGAAGATGCAGGCATCATCCAGACCTGTCAAGGGGTTAATTGCGACCATGATGAGCTCAACCTCACTTGCCTAAATCTGTTTATCCTTTCTCTTGTAATAGTCAGCATGCTGATAGCGGGCTTCACATGAGGTGAATGGAGAAGCATCACCTTGTAGTATACCTAATCTACCATTTAGGGAGTACTTGAGGAAATGCTGATATGACAAGTGAACCACCGCAAGCAGGTGGATCCATGGTCATCCCATCAATGCATTGTATGCAGTGTCTTGGGAGACAACCATGAACTCAGCATTGGAAACATGGTCGCCAAACTATGTCTTCAAACAGATCATGCCGACCAAGGTCTGCTCAGTCCTATCATATACCTGTATCCTTAAATCAGAGAGATTTAGGTCATCTTTGGATAACCCTAGTTTCAGTAACGTCTGCGTTTGGATAAGTTTAATCCTGGAGCTGGTGTCAACGAGACAGTTGCAAAACTCCACAACATTAAACTGGTCGGTGATGTACAACGTGTAGATGTTCCCCTATATAGGAGAGCCTTAATCCTCTCTAGTGAACGAAATTATGTCTTGACTTTCAGCATTCTCGACCACTTCAGCATGAAAGGCTTCAGCAGCCTCTACCTCCGTCTCAAACTGAAGGGGGATTTTTAAAGCCTCTGTAAGGGCCTCATGCATATATGATGACAAGAGAAGGGCTTTGAGGATGGAAATCCTCGCTAGGATTCCATCAAGGTGCTGTATTACATCATAATTCTGTGCCAAGCATGAACTTCTTCTTACAAGAGGCCGCTTTGTGACAGGAGGCAAAGCGGGCCCTGCATGCTGGACCGACAACTGACTTGTGCAAGGTATATAACGCTTCTCACTATATGATGCCCGATGAGTAGCTACCATATGAGTACTGGATGACTGAGATCGTCCTGTAGCCGGGAAAAGCTGTTTGTGGCACAAACGAAGTAGTTATGTTGAATCTATTAGGACAAACGGTGGTGGAGGTGGGCCCGACGACACCAGATGAAGAGGTTGTGCATGCTAATATCTACACTGGGCTTCCTATCTGGTCTCATTGGCATGGACATCCTGGCTGGAGGTGCCAACTAATGTGCTCCGGCGACCCATGTGGTCAAGACTCCACCGACGTTGACGTCAGCTAGGGACATTGGGGAGGTTCGCTTAGCATTCCCCATTGTCGGGAGTCACATAGGGGTTTACCAAGTCAACTGTATTAACCAAGGTGTACCCTTGGCTATCACTTGAAGAGTCATCCAAAAATGGGTGGATTCTTAGAGGGATCCCTATCCCAAGGACATAAAGACTCTAAGAGTGATGGATGACGGTGGCATAGGTGGGGCACGTTCTTTTTTCTTACACCGTCGATGCCTGATATCCCGGGAAGAGGCCGGCTGAGATGATGATGTAGAAGTTGTGAAAATAGACTTAGAAGGCTCTGGTTGATTCAATATTTCCCAGATGATATTGTGGGAATATGCAACCATTTTGCGAGCCATCCAGTACTCATACATATGGGACCGGCAGTTGGAAACCTGCTTCCACTCACCTTCATTGTCACTACTGCTGTATGACCTTATAAAGTCACCTTCCACTTGTACCGAGGTCGGGCTCAGATTGACTATGTTGTTATTGACCTAGTCATGAATCCAGTATTGGAACACATAGCTCTGCTTGAAGGTGTTCCCCATAATCTGATGATAGGTGTAGTAGTTGGTTTGATTAGTGAGATTCGCCTCTTCTGGCCTTCTACACTCAGGCAAGCGCACAATCTCTTGTTCCAAGGAACTTCTGAAATATCAAGGGACCTAATTCTCATTGAATGAGTATGTCCAGTTTCTTTTATTCAGGATGGTGTTCCTTTGAGCCTAACCCTGACATGGAGCTGGAAGGGCCTGTCGAGGATGTAGACCCTAATTGACCCACCTAGGCTGTGGCGGCGCATTCCGCCTGGGTGCTTGCCGATTCTGAGGTAGACACTGCTGAGCCAGATGATGAGCCTGAAGTGGAGGTCCTCTGTGAGGCGATGTGGAATGTTCCACTGGTAGTAGTTCTAGTTTCTTGGGGGCTTCTATTTGGGCTACCACGGTAGGCTCGGCTCTGGCAGCCCACCTCACTGGGATTGCAGGGGGCAACAGACATGCCTAGATGGCTTGTTGTAGGGATTTCTTCATGCGATGGGCCTTATCGGAGAAGTATCGGAATCATCTAGTATAGTTCTGGGTGATCATGTATGGAATTTGTTCCATATTTATGTTGCCTATGCACATCATCAGTAGTTTCTCTTGAGTCAGCAGCATGTAAAGGGAGTATGTGAGCCCTTTCCACCGGGCGATAAAGTCCACGACTCACTCATCAGGCCTTTATTTTCACTTGAAGAGGTCTGTGATGCTCGTTTGCCGAGTGGTGGAACTTAATTAGTAGATGAATTTCCTACGAAGGTCCTCCAAGATGGTTACGGATCCAATGGGGAGCTGGTTGTACAAGACGAATGTCGGCCCCTCAAATGTGTGAAAAAAACAGTGGGGCTTGGCGGCCTCCTACTACATTGAAGTCCCTAACATGGGTCCGCACCATTAATTGAAGTTGTCCAGGTGCTGTGGCGGGTCTCACGTCCTATTAAAAGGGGAGAATATGGGATTTTCGAAACCCTGAGGTGCCAGAATATCATCCACCCATGCCGGGTATGGATTTCCAAATTGTGGGATTGCCACCTTTCGCATTTCCAATGCCTCAAGGCAGGCTATGAGTGCCGCCATAGTATAATCTGGGTGGGGGTTCCTATCTTGATGGGGATCCCTAACAATGATTAATTTTCAAGGTTCTTTAAAATGGTAGACTGTCTCAGAAGCTCATTGAGCAGCTTGTGGAGGGGCCCTTAGGGCCACTGGGGGAGCCCGAGCGAGATTACATGGATTGTCGCGTCGTTCAGGTGGGTTTGGAAAGACATACTACACCCTCTTGTCATGAGCCCCGGTTTCATCCCTGTCTATAGGAGCGGCATGATCAGGGTTGCCTAGGGGTAGCACGTCGATGAGTAGTTGTTCCTGCCCCTGCTGCCCTGGCATAGGATCGATGTAGTCAGGTCATTGAACTAAAACATGTTCTTCCAGGAGTTTATTGACCATATTCTTATTCTCAAGAAGTTGATGGTGGAATTTGGCCTTCTTGGGGTACTCCTATGTCTTCTACACTGAAGGAGAGAGGTTGGAGTTCTTGATTTCCTCGATGTTCTCTTTGCCCTTACCAAAATTTTGGCTGATCACAAATGCCTCTATGGGCGCAGGGAGGCCTAGGAGTTTCATATTCTAACTATTAATCCCCCCCAATGGGTCCAACAGTGTTGGAACACACTCAGGGTGTAAGTCTCCATCAAGAAGCTCTAACTCATCTTCCTCGTCCATTATATCAGCCATGTTGACCGCAACCCTTCCTGGGGGTATCTACTCAATATCGCATGACATGTCGGGCTTCCACGGAATAGGACTGAAGATGATGGAATCATACTACCCCCAACCACATATTTTCATGTGGGGGGTATCCTCCCTGATAATTTTGCGGAGTTGATTGATACTCTGAACGCATTTCAGCTTGAGGGCCACACAGAGACCCGGTGGCTCGAGGCACTGGCCCATAGGGAGCGTAGCCAGACCATCTAGATGTAAATGATTGATGATGTATTCAAAATGTTGTTGGATCCTAGGGTAAACAAATCAAAGATGATGAATATTGAAATGTGTCACCTAGAGGGTGTAACGAAAGCCCTCAACTTCCTCTGGGGTGAGGGATTTCGGTATGCAGAAATTCTGCGCTGCCACGGGCCAGAACTTCTCAGGGATGTGGTCCTCCACATGGATGTACTAAAAGCCTCTTGGATTAGATTTAGTGTCTAGCCATTTATTTCCCCACTCGTGAACTGGGGTTGGATAAGGAAATGACAACGGTACTAAGGCAGACTGCTGGGACGGTAGGCCGGCCGATGGAGTGTACTGTGAGCGGGCTAACTGACAGCCGATTCTCAGGATATCTTCCGAAGTGTGTAGCGACCTGGCTGGTACTTTGTGATAAGATGGGATGGCGACCACCAATCCAAGATCAAGGGCTAGGGCTACTAGTGATAGGCCATGATGCTGATCACCTGCCATTGGCCTCCAGAATAGATCTCTGTGATATTTTATGGATGTAGGGAGCACTTCTGGTAACAAAGGTGGTGATTTCACGACTGCAGCATGAGGAGTCACTTGATTTTCATCCTCCTAGATATACCTATGGAGGGGGCGGTAATCCTATAGACCTCACATTCTGGGAGTACTAGGCTGATGTGCCTCGTACAGCCCCATCCCTTGACTCGGATGAGCACGGAGAGGTTCCCAATCTGAGTCTTACACTGCTTTAGAGTCTGAGAAGTGGATCGGTTTGATCTCCATCCAGACCTTCTCATAATTAATCTTATGGAATCTAAGACCGACTTTCCTTCCCCTGGGTGGTTCCTCAAGACATGGCATATTTCTGACACGGGGTCCTTCAGTGGAACTGGTGCTGGGGTAGAGAGGGTTTCCACCCAGGAGAGCCGGGGTGTGAGGAGCACCAAGAAAATTGTTGAAGGGTTCATGGGGAGGAACTCCACGGATAGAAATGGAGCGGAAAAAACCTCCTCTAACACCGGTATGAGAATGGGGAGGACCTCCATGCTTGGTGCGGGTGGAGTGAGGGTAGCCTTCACCCCTCTGGTTTCTTGGGTGAGGAAGTCCTTCACCAGTTGCTGAGAAGACACAGGGAGGATCCCCACATTTTAAAGAGGCTGGATGTACAATTTCCCCACACCTGTGGTCAGGAGTAGGAGGAATGAATCCATATCCAGTTTAATGGGCACGGATGAGGCTTTCATGCTGAGTATCACTACCATGGGGTAGACCTTCATTCGGATTGGGGGTAGCATGGGGCGGACCTCCATATCAATCCTCAAAGTGGGGGAAAGCCCATGCTTTTCGTGGTAGTTGTAAGGGGAGGACCTCCATACAGGGTGGCGTCACTGCGGGTTGGATCGAGGTGACCACTGCTCGTTCCTACGATAAAGGGAGTCAACTCAGCCTGCCCATGGGGTGGTAGGGGCCTCGATCCCAGTTTGGCATATAAGTGAACCTGCTATGTGTATGAAGGGAACTGATTATATGCATTGGTGGTGGCTCAGGACATAGTAGCCATCATCATTGATGCCCCTTGGCGGGTGTCCTCCTCAGTATGCACCTGATACTGGCATTAGTTCGGACGAACCGAGGTCGGTGGCGCAGGTATGTAACTTACCTGCTCCTCCTCCAGCAAGATCGGGTAGTGGTGCTGACGTGTCCGGGTGGGAACCCTCACAGAAAGCCCCATAAATGGGATTCTGACCGGGTTTGGCTGGACATCACCAACCTTATCATCATAAGGCAGGGAGTCATCAAGGCGCTTTGGGACAGGCTCTCGAAGCAGTTATATGTGGGGATGGGGAGCAATGGCTCCCTGCATGGCCCTCGAGGGCAGCATTGATGGCGAGGGGCGGATGGCTCCAAGTATAGTTGGGACATATCGCATGTTGCGATTATGTCCTTCTCCTCGTAATGATGCATGAGGTCATTAATTATCCTTCGTTGGATAACTTCCAATGGTGATATGGGATGTGGGTGCCCCACGGTCATGGACGCAGTGGCCGTCATAGAAGAGGTGAAGCCATGCGGTGTGGCTGTGTTGCTGTTTCCCCTTCCCATGCGTAGATGGGTAGGTAGTGATCGCATCCCTGAGGTAGCAACCTGATTCCTAAAATTTAGGGAGGTGAACTCGTCAATTCTGAATGAAAATGAATCAATTACCAATGCCCCATCGTCATCCCATCATTCGTGATCGGTAAGATTGATCCATGCTAACAACATCTCAGAGCGGGATGTCCAACGTTCTCCTGCCCCATCTTCTGATGAGTTTTACGCTAGGCCAGCTATTTTCTGGGTGGGACCTGGTGTCGGATAATTGGATCCAGTGACACGTCAATCCATTGATTCCCTGAGCACTACTAATCTCCATATTGAGGAGAATAGATTCACATTAGGTTCACCATTTCTGTTTCTAATTCTTTCATCGGGGTGCGCGTGCACATCTTATTCGGGGATGAGAGGCCCAATTTTTGTGTTTCCAAACACTACTTCTTTCCAAAGGTGGGTTTCATCTGATCCTTATTCAGAGATGTCTGATCATTGATCAAAACGGGATGATGGGGTGTTGGTTCTTAATTTCGGGGATTCATCCTTAGAACTGGTCACCTAGTCCGGGTCTCCCACTTAGACTTAAGACGTTGTTTGTGAAACTCATCCTAGTGCCACATCTTCATGGACACTAGTTAATTAAACTACTTCTACCAGGACACACTATGGGGTCTAGTAAGGGTAGAAAACATCAGTAAAGAGAGTAGTCATGTTGGGCATCCCTGGCATGTCTGGATGCTGGGGAATTGGTGTTTTTTTCTTCTATCCCTTATTATAGGGCTTCGCAGGGGCACAAAAGCCTGTGGAATCCCACCTAAAAAAGGAATCATATGCAATAGGCATGTAGCTGAGGTTTTCCTCAGCTTCCCTTGTTTAACACAGGGTATGCCGCATGTTTAACGTCCAGTAGAGACAGATCAGGCTGATCAGAACACTGACTAGAGTAGATCACATGGAGGAACACCCTGGAGGGAACATCGATATTGGGGCAAACATGTGGGCGGCCTCTCGAAATCTGTTAGTTGGAATAGAGAATATGGTGGAATGATCACACTAGGATGTGGCAGCACGGGTGAGAATCAGAATGGATGATTGAAGGTTTCATGAGGGGTGTGGTGAATGGGATGGAACTGTCATGAGGATGATGATTGTATTGTGATTTAGTTTGGAAGAGGCTTCCTACGTATCCCGTGGTAGGGAATCAAAGTCAATGTAGTTCTTCTGACGAGGTCTTACTGCCAATTTAGGTTTAAAGGCTTGTCACTGGATGGGGTCACAACTACTTACAACTGGATGAGGTCACAACGGCCTACTGCTGGATGGGGTCCCAAAGACTTACCACTTCATGAGGTAACAATAGATTACAGTTAGATGGGGTCACAATTGCTTACCGCTGACTAAGGACCATATTTTAACGTCATGAAAGACAGGGGAAAACAGATGTGAAGGGGGTCAGAAATGCTAGCTGTCGGGCTTGAACCTCATGAAGGTTTCCTACATACCATGCCTTGGAATATATCCAAGCCCTCATTGTTTAGGTGGTGTCATATGGGGATTACACTCTGAGGCGGCCCATGGAGTCGGAGAACCAGTGTGAAGATGGACCACGGGTCTGATGAGTGGTGGGATTGAACCTCAGGGAGGCTTTCTACGTACCCTGGCGTGGAAAAGATAAAAGGCCTCGTAGTTTAGGGTGGTTTGGGGGAACCAATGTGAAGGTGATCGGAGTGACTAGGTGTTAGTGGGTTTGAACCTCAGTAAGGCTTCATACGAACCTTTCCTTGGAAAGGATAAAATTCCACATTGTACAGGTGGTGCATTTGGGGCTTACGCTCTAAGATGGCCTAGGGTGTTGGTGAACTGATGTGAAGATGGTCAGAACAACCAGGTGTTGGTGGGATTGGACATCAGGGAGGCTTCATACGTACCTTTCCTTGGAAAGGATCAAATTCGACATAGTTTAGGAGGTGGCATGGGGCATACACTCTAGTCTGCCTAGGGTGATGGTGAACCGGCGTTAAGATGATCAAAATGACTGAGTGTTAGTGGGCTTGGACCTCATGGAGGCTCCATATATACCATGTCGTGGCAAAGATCAAAGTCCACATAGTTCATGGATGATTTGGGTGAACCGACGTGAAGGGGGTTGGAGCGACCAGTTGTTGGGATTGAACCTCAGGGAGGCTTCCTACATACATTGAATTGGCAAGGATCAATGTCCACATAGTTATGGGGGGGAATTTGGGGCTTATGATCGGAGGCGGCCCAGGGTGTTGCTGAACCGACGTGAAGCTGGTCGGAATGACTGGGTGTTGCTGGGCTTGGATCTTAGGGTGACTTTCTACGTTCACTGCCTAGGAAAGGGTCAAAGTCTACATAGTTCAGGTGGTGGCATGGGGATTATACTCTAGGATGCCAAGGGTGTTGGTGAACCAACGTAGAGATGGTCGGACTGACTGGGTGTTGGTGGGCTTTGACCTCAGGGAGGCTTCCTACGTTCCCTACCTTGGCATGAATCAATGTCCACCTTGTTCATGGTATGGCATGGGGCTTACACTCTAAGCTACCTAGGGTGTTGGTGAACTGATGTGAAGATGGTCAGAACGACCGAGTGTTGGTGGGCTTGAAACTCTGGGAGGCTTCCTACGTACCATTACTTAGCAAGGATCAATGTACACATAGTTCAAGTGGTAGCATGGGGCATACACTCTAGGCTCACCATGGTGTTGGTGAACCGACATGAAGATGGTGGGAATGACCAGGTGTTAGTGGACTTGGACATCAGGGAGGCTTCTTACGTACCCTGCCTTGGCAAGGATCAAAGTACACGTAGTTCATGGTATGAAATGGGGCTTGAACTCTAGGATGCCCAGGGTGGATTTCATGGTCATTGCTTGCTCTAAGCCCACATGAATCGTGCTGAGTGTGAGAAACAAGAGACAACAGAGACCTGATGATCACGTCGTGAAAGGTGTATCCATGGGATGTGAAGTGGGGCTTACACGTGATTGCATCCCAAAGAGGAAACTGGGGTTTATGCGTGGTCAAAAACCCCAAGAGGTTGGGAATTACTCCAGGAGGGAGGCCCGATGGCAATAAAGAATTATTGGAGAAGGATTTGGTACTGAAGAAAGGAGAACCACTGTTCCCCATGACACCCTTTGCTGGCCTTGGGGACCGAAGAAGAAAGTTGGAGAAGGAATGGTACCTCGTACAAGAAAGCTAGGCGCTTACACGAGATGGTCACCCATTCCGTGCAGAAAAATGACACTCCCATAAGGAGGATATCATCTCCTGTGGAGACAAGTGGGCGTGGAGAATGTCCAAGGTGGGGGTACTCCACGTGTGAGGCATGGGGCGAGGTCAAAGTTTAACATCATGTGTTGAGGAAGAAGGTGCTTGGCAGTTTAACGTCTTGCATCTTGGATGAGGTGGATTTTATCCGCACCTCTAGGACATACATAACTGGTACACTTAACTTCGTGGAATAGAGAGGGGATAGGAAAAGCTTTGGTGAGGTGGTGTCATGGCCCAAACCATCATGGGGGCCCACATCAGTGTGGTTATGCGATGAAACAATAGCCATTAGCGTGCCTATTAGAAGAAGCATGAGGCGAAGCAACACAACGAGAAATATCTTCTAGAGTAATTAATAGTCACATCATACAAAACTGGAAGGTCGCATGAGAAAAATAATTGCAAAGCATATGGGTTCAAAAGAAAGGGCCTTGTGAAGATTTGTTGCTCTTTATGGTGGAGGGATCTTGCGAAGGGGTGTTCTTCGTGAAGTGGGGTGCCTCAGCTAAAGCATAGAGAAGATGTGCATATGGGAGGTGCTTCACGAAGTGGAATGGCATTCGTAGAGCACTTCCTCGTAGAGAAAAGGTGCCTCGCGAAGCAAGGTGTCGTGATGTAATGTGCTTCTCGAAGTACAGTGACCATGCCTTGACATGTGGATCATGTGTACATGAAGGGATATTTGTGAGGTATAAATGCTTTGTGATGACCTAGGTCCCCTAGGGGATCCCCTTATTTCACAGAGGACCTTAGGCTCCACGAAAGGCACCCCTATTGGAATAGGGGATAAAACGAGACAAAGGGGAGGCACTTCGCGGAGTAGAACTACCTCGCACAACTCATGGTTCTCAGAGCATAAGGGTTCTTTGAGATTCGGGAGCTAGGAAGTCGAATGGTCAGATTGTCCGTCTCTTGGACTTGGGGGGAGGTCGATATTTATAGCGGAGATGCGCCATGATGTAAAACATGCTCAGTGCGAAGATAAAGTCATTTTCTCCACGGCGCGTCGAAAACGTCAAATATTTTTGTGGAGTGTTACGATCTCCTTGCTTCGCGGCGGGTCGCGAACGTCAAATTTGTTCGTAGAGCATTACCGCATCCTTGCTTTGAGGTGGGTCGTAAACATCAAGGAGGGTCATGTAGCGTTACCGCCTCCTTGCTTCCCGGCGGGCCATGAACGTTAAGGGCGGTCTTGGAGCATCACTGCCCCCTTTCTACGCGGCGGGTCGCAAATGACAGGGGCGGTTATGGAGAGATACCACCTCTTTTCTTCATGGCAGGTCGCGAACAACAAGGGAGGTCATGGAGCGTCACCACCTCCGGGCTTCGCAGTAGCACAGTGCGGCTGGTTCTCCGCAAATGTGCTTCACGAGGCAGCCATTGGTTCGATGTTTTCCCCCTCTCCCCACATTTTGGCATAAAAAATATGTATTTATTAATATACATGTACTGGAATATATAAATATGTGTGTGTGTGTGTGTTTGTGTGTTCATATATATGTATATATATATATATACGTTAAATGACCATTCACAGTTGACTAGGATCACATAACCCTGGATAAACTATGGATTTACATTACTATTTGATTGATTTATCTATCCTATTATATCTTGGATAGGCTGATATTATTTCATAAGAATGTAGTAATGATATAATATTTATAGGTTTATCATTGCATTGGCCTTCTAATATTATTTCTCACCCATTTTCATGTCCCTCGATGTGGATATAGGTTTTATATATTCTTTTTAGTTTGAGCATAAATGCATGTTCAATACTGATGAAGTCTAGGGTTACATGATTTAGTGAAGTCCCATGTTATGATTCTTATGAATGGTCTAAGGTTGATTAGAATTGTCATGGTGATGAGTTTTGTGGTCTGGATCAGAGTCCTTAGTGAAGTCTTGTACTTTTATTTATGTTCCCATATATACTCTAATGTGTGTGGTTTCATTAGCACTTGAGAAGTGTTGTATGAAATAAAAATTTAGAATTTTATAGAATTTAATTTATAATTTCAACATGTTCTATTTTAGATTATTCGTCTCTTAAAAACTATTTGTTTTCTTCATAGATAATATAAATTTTTTTTAACTCTGATATGAGGGAATAGTCTATCCAGAAACACACACTATACCCTCAGTTCTAGTTAGTAATCTATGGAATATAGGGAGGAACACTTGAGGCCCTATAACGTACCGTATCAGAGAACCAGGTTGTGGAATCCCGATTATCTTGTTACATGAAATATCAACTAGCCTAAAATGTACTTGTATTTTGGGTCTTAGACTAATGGTTTGTCTGATAGTCAGAAATCATTACATAAAATGGAGTTGTTTTATTGTAATGATCAATGATTTTCCAGAAAACAAATAAGACATAGGCTTATAGTACCACAGTAAGTCACAATTTTATTGAAAACAATCTATCCCTGACCAACCTCATGTCACCAAAAACATGATTCATCCCCTATTATTAAATTATTTAAATCTCTTTCAACCATAACATGAACTCCAATTTTAAAGATAGATACAAAAAATGAAGACCTATGAGTATCAATATTCTGTCCTAAACAAGTATTAGAGTTACACTATATATGATATTAAATTATTGGTGAATTGAAAAACATATACAATCGAAAAATAAGTAAGCTTTATATATCAAATAATTAATTATTATAAATGTAATTATGCATATACTTGAAGAGTGTAAGATATTAAGGAAATAAATTGATATTGAGAAACTAATATTCAGAATTATTAGAGAATGATTTTATATAAAACACTTTCTTGATAAATGAATTCCCAATTTATGATTTAATGATTTCTAGATTAAATAAATATTCAAAAAATTACGTAATAAGGAAAAACATATTGGATTAATTTTTAAGATGTTGGGTAAATAATTTAGGCTCACCATTTTTACCTAGGAAAGCTTAAGATAATATAGAAATAACGTAAAAAATGTGACATTCCAATGTAAAAAAATAATGAATCTAAAAAAATTAAAAGAATAATAAAATAGCGGAGTTAGATAGAATTAATATACATAAACTCTATGTCCCATATTTTATTATTAAAACAATTTTATATCCCTAGAAGCTTATTTTATTTTATCACAAAGCAGATAAAGGGAAATATTCTACAATTTAAGATATACTAGATAATTGTAGTGCCCAATTTCTTATAAGCACACCATTTTTTATCCACTATACATCCATGAATATAAAATCTATAGAGTTTATGTATGTATAATAAGGGAATTGGTAAATGATATATATAAGGTCAGGTATCTATCTATATGACTTCATTATTCACTTTGAATAAAGGATTTCGTATTGGAGAACAATAATGTTTGGGTCCCCATAAAATTAAAAATTCTCTAGAAAATCATGGGTGAATATATGACCCAATGAATTGAAGAGTAATATAACAAATGATAGATCAGATATGATTTTTTCTTAAATGATATTATGGGGAATAACAAAGAGAAATGTTAATATACATGAACTCTTAGTGATTTTCCCATTTTTCTCTGTCAATGTATCATCCTCTAATATGATCGTATATATTAATTAAATTTGATATACTTAGAAATTTATATATATTCATGAATACCCCCTTTGAAAATTATTAGATGCTTCTGATATCGATTATTTTATGATCATTTACCATTTTACCATTGAATATGATTTTGCTTCTCTTTTTATTATTCATCTATCTAACCATTATATCAATATATAATTCTTCCTTGAATATTGATATTTATTCATATTATTTGATGATTTTATTCATTATTTAATTCTTATCATGGTGATATATTTTTTTCAGAAAGAATTTTTTTCTGACAAAAAAATTGGCAATAGTATTCCATCATATAATCTTCAATGTGTAGTATTCATCTTGTTATCATGGACTAATAAGAGCAGATATCTGGAAAAAAATTATTAGATGGTCTCTTTGGTTTTCCTAACTGTTTTGAGCATCTTCAATTCATTTTTTTCATTTATATAAAACTATTCTAAATATTGATTGAACAATGATATTAATTTCAATGTTGAAATCACTAGTTATCGGTTCAATCATTTCAGTTATTCATCTAATTCATTGATATATGACTAGTAAGTCAGTATTTTTAGAATATTTTTCCATTTATTCTCTATTTTCTCTATCATGTATCAAGAAGTTCCTAATTATTATTGTATAAAATGCAGAATAACATTGATGTAACAAATTATGGTGTTACAATATCATGAATAATCTGTTCATACAAAAATTATAAATTTTTTATTAAGGGATAAAAAAGAGAACATTCCATGGATGATAATTTAGGGGGACTATGAAAATAGAGACGGTGGGAATATCCAAAATGAATGTCCACACCACATGGGGGATAGTATTCCATACTATAAAACCCCACAATAGGGTAATACTGATAGTACTTCGATGTTAGGATGTCTACAACATTATTTCATTCACACCATATATGGAGGAGCTCAATTCCATATGTAATAATGGACTTGAGTTTATGGATCAAATAAATTATTTTCCATGTGTTAGAAGAGAAGTATGTAAGGGAGTTACAAATAATATTTGATTCTATTAATACTAATGTATTGGAGATATTAATGTGTGAAACAATTAAAAACCATGAAGCATGGCCTTCCCTTATGACTTGAGAGAGTCACCATTACCACTGAATTCACATAAGGAAAACACCACTAGACTTGTGGATTCACAAATAACATCTACTATCCCACCACATGAATCCATGGAAATAAGAACCACAAAAATTATGTTTAAGACTTGAGAGTGGAGTCCATCTTACCTAATTATCCAATGAAGAGAGTATTAAAAATTTAGATGGGTGACTTTAATCCATATATCACCTATTATATAGAGACTCATCTCAGATGACCAAAAGATTCACAAGGTCAATAATGAGGCATCTGGACCTCACCACCAAAGATAGACCTGATGAGTAATGAGGATGTGGCAGGACAGGTTCCCTACATACCCAATACACAAGTAACTATCCACTAATAGAAACAGTAGATCCATATCATCTTGTTTTTTAGTGCTAACACAACCTAAAAAAAATTAGTTAAAATTTTCAAATTTCTCCACCACCACTGATATCTGTATAAAATCAACCATGAAACCCCAAATAATTTCCACTTGATCGATTTGATAAAATAGATGCACAGTGGTTTCCTCTTTATTAATCAAGAAACAAGATCATCTTAACTCTATTTGTAAGACCTCACCTTTAACTGACAGATCAGTAAGAATATCATCATTATTGATTCTCTAAACAATAAAAAAATTAATTTACCTAGGATTTAATTATGTAAGAGATTACCACCCCTTAAATTCATTTCCATATATGAATTCATCATGACCTTATATGAAATTTATGAAAAAATACGCAATAAGGAGACAATAAAAAGCATTCATTGGGGAATCCTCCATGCTGATACCATCAAAAATATTTTTATATGATGGATTGAAGATTACATGAATGAAGGAAGGGTGGAGGCTATATTATTTGGTGGTCATATCCAGTATTGGGCATCCTGGATAAACCAACACCTGGCCTACCTAGTTACAGTTCAATTTTTTTTATCCCCACACCCATGAATCTATCAAGAATGTTTTAAAAGATTATAATGTGGAACTAGATATATTTCTATATAGGGGATGTGTGGGAACTAATTTTTCTAAAAACAATTCTATATTTTCTATCAAAAATAATACTTTATATAGTAATACCTTAAATCCACACCCACACCAACATGAATTATTGATAATACATCACCTCATCTACATTCCTCACTTTGATTCCTCCATTTTCCACTTGTCTAGAAATCCTATTATGGGAGGTGCAATATCATAATACCTCCCCTTGAGGGTCCTAAATAAATGAAAAGAATAGTCTCTCAATCTCATTAACAATATTTTTTGGTACATTCAGCACTGATATGCTGTTGATGGGAATAGATGACAAGACATGGTTGATGAAAGTGATTATCCCACCAAAAGAAAGAAACCAGTTTCTCCCATTTTTAATATGGTTGGAGATTTTTTTTAAAAATACATCAATTTGATAGATAATAACTCTCCAAGGGTCCAAATGTTTTCTTAGATATTTAATATAATATTAATCACTTTTCATGCTCGGAGTGGATTCAATTTTCTCACATTTTTTTTCTAGAAAAAAGGGATGAAAAACACATAGAATGTTTCCCAATTAAAAATTTTCCAACTTCATTTGAAATATACATACATAAATTTTTAAATAACATAACATAACAACTATAAAAATTGATAAATAATGTGATATCATAATCATAGAGGAGGTGAGACACCCCAATAGATTGAGATATGTAGATGTATGGACTGATTGATCCAAGCTTCATACATGAAGCAATGTGTCTAATGAAGGAACCCTAGGACCTAATTAGTATTCAAGGATATGTAAGATCTCCTTGTGGTGTGTCATTTGTCTGATGAATTTTTTACAGCACCAAATTAATTTCCCTAACTTGTAACTAGCATAATGTGAAAGTACGAGGTCAGTCCACAGGGAAAACATGTTGGAATTTATGTCTCTTGATTTTAAATATCTCAAGTGAAGATGGTGAATTTAAATACGAATTTTTGGTTGATAATGATGGATCTCGAATGAGAATTAATTTTTCGTCCTTCTCTATCTCATTACGAATGAACATCAAAATATTCGATTACTTAAAACTGGATTGTAATAGTTAATGATAAAAATGTGTCAGGGATGGACATTTGTGTGGAAAATTAATCATTATTACCTATTTTGTTGTGTTGTTCATAATAACCAAAATTTAAGGCCTTCATTTGTGTTGGAACTCCCTTGGTCTGGTGAGTTCCGATTAAGTTGGTAGAAATCAATCCATTGGTCTAGAAATTGATTTCTACTGACTCTTAATTTAGGAACGACCCTCTAAAAACGAGAAGTATATCCAATGGTCATGGATATATGTGTCTTAATTCTCTCAAAGATCTCTCAAAATTCCTTTCTTGGTCTGATATGGGGTTTCCAGCGAAATAAGTCACGGATTTTGGGTGAATTAGTTGAGAGGCAATGAAAAAACACAAGAATAGAGAAAATGGTTCTAACGAACCCAAATTTTCCCCAAAACCAACACAAGGGGGGTTTAGCTACTCAGGATAAAAAGGATAAGAAACATAATAAACTTAATAAGATAGTTCATTACAATAGAAAATAGAAGAATCATAAGCACACCAAAAATACCGAGAACAAGGGAATCCAATCCTTCCTCTCACAAAAAACATATTTCCTAGCTCTCCTCTCTCGAATCCCCCTTATCCAGGATCACCCCTAGGTTCTTCATAGTATTAAAGGACCTTTTTCCAGTTTTCCAAAAGAGTGTAGAAAGGGGATCACCATGACAAGGATTAGGTGAAATTTGAAAGACATAAAAGGATAAGGATATAGTGGTCTTCATAGTTTTGGTTGCATGGTTTGGTAGGTCGTGCACCATCTGTGAAGAAATCTCTGTCTGAAATCCTTAAGGCCGCATAGTTTTCATGGATGGGCTTCACTATTTGGGTAAGCTATGCACCAACCGTACAAACCCCTCTATCAATGGAATCTTCTCCCTCGCGGTTGGAAATATTTTGGATAACCATATGGTGGTAGTGAGAGTTTTATTTTCTCTTTGAAATTCCTGAAATCTCTCATCTTTCATGTATTGGTGTTTGATTTGGGTGAATGTTAGCATAGTCTGGGGAAAAGTGTCCAAAAGCCTCCAATTCCCTTCTGAATTTCCAAAATACTTAGACTTCCTTCTTCATCCTCTGGTGACTGAAAACCCTATTATGGAACATAAAACTTGTAAAATCCATGAAAAAACCATCCATAAAAACAATTTTATAGATATTAAACCAAGTGGAAATGCCTTATGAACAACATTTCATCATACACCCCCATACTTGATTGGTTGTTTTTCCTCATACAAAGGCACATACAATCATTTCTACGGAGTTACTAAAGTGACTGTTAGAAACATTATAGATTATACCAATTAGATGAATATAAAAATAGATCTAATTATCATTAAAAATTATATCATTCATACTTCATGGTTCCCCAACTATATAAGGTTAGCCAAAAAAGTAGGATTAATCCAAAATAGTCAACCATTCACTCATAAATCAATTTTTCTTAAAACTGAGCTTTCCCTTCTTCATTCATTTAATGTTTCTACCACCATTTTCATCTCATTTAACACTATGTTTAGATAAGCCCATGTTTTGTCATATTTAATTGGTGGGCTATCTATTTTATAGGTCACACACCCTCATTGACATGAATTATTTTGGAACATGATGAAAGGTCATCAATATTGTTGGGTATGCCTTTCAATATTTCAAAAAAAAATTCTTTATAGTGGATTGAGATACTAGACTAAATTTTTTCCCAACTTTATCATGTCAACACATGATGAGAATGCATTTTCAAGTCAAGATTTCATGGAATTAAGACAGCTTTATAGCCCCTAGTGCGACAACAACAATTCTCATAACCTTTCCTCTCCTTATGCACAATTTGACATCCAATTTAAGGGGTTCCACAATTCGAATTACTCCATCACAAATTAATATTTTAAAAAAACTTTTTTCCTATATGAATGGATAAATGTTCCTTTTGAGGAATTACAAGGTTTATTCACATAAAAAACAAGGTTCGACAATCTGGTCATATGAGAAATTTTTAGGGATAATTTATGAAAGTCATTTTTATCTAGTTGATATAAACCAATGAAGTCTATAACAACTCTTTAGACACACCTACGAAAACATGATACCCTTAGTACATGGGAAACCAATCAATCAAAATAGGGTTCCAATTAAGTGTGCCCTACCCCACTCTTAAAACCCAGAATGATCCCCCATGAACGTAATAAATCATAGAAGGGTGGGAAAGGAAGCATGAAAATGGAGGGAAAAAAGAAAATAATAGAAAATAGTGAAAAATTGAAATGCTCCCCTAAATGTCTGTCAACTGTGGAAAATAGGTGGTGTGCGAGAGACTGACAAGTGGAAAGGTGGTTGGTGTGGAATAGATGAAAGCCCCTACTGATGAGAGATAGGAACCAGAAAATTAAATCAAGAAAAATAAAAACAATCAGAAGGGAAAGAAAAGCACAAAACACAATCACAACAATACAGACAAAACAATACCCCAAAAAAGAGGGTACAATACAAGACAATAAAAATGGAACATAAAAAGAAAGAAGTAATAGTGTACTTAACGCCCTCCCACCGAGGGATTAGATTGATCTAAAAAGAAGGCCTGAGTGGCTGCATCCCACATCAGATCAGTAGTAAGTGGAGGTATGTCCAGAGGATCAGCAGAAGCAGAGGGAGTAGAAGGCTCACCCATATAGGCGTCGACTCCTGACATATAGTTGGAGGGAGGATGGTTGGGCACAACTTCATATAGGGTGGGAGGCTGAAGATTGGCCATGCTAAGTCCCTCCACCTCCATGTACATATGCTCAAGATTCCAGTGGAAAATAGAGTATTGGTCTTGCCGCCACTTCTAGAAAAGGTCAGGGTTAGCATACAATGTTCTTTACAGGGCGGTGTAGTATGTATAGGGAAAGTAAAATTTAGGGGACACAGATGGTTGAGATGTGGTAGAAAAAGAATCAGTGGTCCCCTAGTATGCGGAGTGGTGGGAAACAGAAGGATTTGAAGGGCGCTCCTCGGCACCCCAGCCTGCTGGTGGAGGTGCAGCTAGGTCAGGCCCAGGAATAACCCACATTTGTAATCTAACGCCGTCTGGCTCCAGCATCCCCATCCGGTGGAGAGGAGTGATAAAAAAGAAGGGTTCCACCGATAGCTCCAGAAATTCCATGGAATTATACTCAATGTGCAGCCGATCCACTAAAAGAGTGATAAATGGTCCACAATAAATGTTCCATTTTCCATGGAAAACATTACATTCAAATAAATTGTGATGTGGTAGGTGGGATTGACGTTGATTCCCACACCCTGGAGCTCAAAATCAGTAGGTCCCGATTTCTATTAGTTCCTTCGCTTTTAGACCCGGCTGTAAAGAAGGTGGTAACAATCCAATGAAGGACCTGGTGGATGGGGTTAATCAATCTTGAAGCATTGTTTGTATGCGGTACGTATGGGACCCTTGTTGAAATGGTGGACCCAAAAAGTCAGTCTGTGGTCCAATCCCACTCAAATGGTGCTAAAAAATAAGTGTCACTCTGTATGTAATCACTGTCATACTGGCCAATGTAGGTGGAGACCTCACTCAGCCAGAGGCTGTGTCATTGGTACATCATGCAAAAAGTGACATCATCGACATTTTCAATTGTAATGACCTCCTCATCCTCATTATTTCTATCACGAAAATGAAAGGTAGCCCCAAATACTAAGACATGCTCTTTATAAATTGTGTGGTGAACCACTATAGCGTTGGTGATATTTCCCTGAGAAATATGCATCTCCAGATCATCAGTAATGCCCAAGGAGGCAAGGTTTTCTAATGTAAACTCGGGATGGTGATTGATTTCACGGTTTAAAAGGGAGTGATATCTCACATGTTCCTCTTTCTTGGTAAACTTAACCTTTGGGCCATGGGAGGATCCTGAGCTGGATCCCCGAGCTATTTTGGAGGTAGAATTGATAAGTTAGGGTTGGGTTTTGGTCACCTACAGATAAAAACATAAAACAATAACATACAAACACTACATGTATGGATAAAAAATGAAATTTCCAAAATGAAAAACTGTACATATTCTTAAGGAAATACAAAATTTGGAAATGAAGGTTCTGAAAATATGTGTTCATTGGGAAATCATTGGTGAACATGTGGGTGATGATGAAACAATTGAAAAAAAGAAGTGAATGGGAATGGACAACCAAGAACGAAGAAGAAGAAACAAAATGGGGTATGGGATTGGCGGGAAATGCAGTCGATCCCTTGGGAGAGAGGGAAAAAGAAAAGAAAAAGAATGACAATGAAGGAAAGAAGTGGAAGAAGAAGAGAGGGAAAATACCTTGTAGATAGAAAGAGAGAGAAAAAAGGAACTATATGGAGTATGATGAAGAAGAAGAGGGAAAATCCTAGAGTGCGCATGAGATATGTAGGAGTAAGACACACAAATTAGAATGGGGGGGGGGAAGACCTAGGTTTTTATAAAATTTCAATTTTCTAAGTGCCTACATGGACTATGGAGCACGGTTTATCATACCCTATACCAAATTCTTGGATGCTACTGGAGTGAGGGTTTCAGGGCGGATGACCCATGCACGTTAGGATAACCATGTGCCAAACTTGCACTGGATCAGTCTTGGGTGGTCCGAGAAGCACTGGACGTTTACGGTTTGGAACACTGTGAGCAAACAGTGTGGTTGGTTCTGTGTGATGAAATTTTGAAATTTTTCCCTTTTTGAACAAAAAACACACCCTTTTCAATAAAATCTTTGGCTCCCCTTGAATGAGATAAAATATCTATTGATTTTTCATAAGAAGTGTAAGACTTGAATTATAGAAATTAAATAAGAAACCATGACTTGTGGTGAGAATTATACAGTATGACATAGAAGAAAAGAAAATCACACTATCATGTAGTCCTAGGCGCACTCAAATAGTCAAATCATTTGAACATATAATTTTTCAGAATGTCGAGTTACCTCACAGTCCGTGCTAAGTTGAATTCCACGAGCTCAACATACATGGGCAGTGAGATACCCCAATTTCACGGTGGAAAATATTTTCACCATGTATTCTATGCTAAATAATGGCTTCAGGCACTACCCATTAACCATGAATGTTTGATCAACTGCACTAGCCACATCCATCACACCATGGCAGAAAACTGTAATCCCTATTAAAGGGTCCCGACCACCAGGACATCATCGTACCTGGAAAAAAATTAGATGAGAATTAAAAAGTAAGACTTTATCACATGGATGGATAGATTTATGGGATATCTTGTGGTCCTGGAAAACCTTCTTCTTCACCTTATAATGTTTTTCATTCTCATAGGCCTCCCTCATAATCTCATCAAGCTTGGTTAACTGGAATTTCTTCTATTATTCTACAACCTTGATATCATAATTCAGGGCCTTGATATCTCAATAATCCTTGTTCTCAATCTCCATCGGAAAGTGTCATGGTTCCACATATATCTACCAGAGAGGTGACATACCAATTTTGTTTTGAAGGCTATCTGGTAGGACCATAATGCATCATCAAATTTCTTGGACTAATCCTTTATTGATGCGCCTACCATTTTCTCTAATATTTTCTTTAACTCATGGTTTGAAACCTCCACCTAGCCACAGGATTGACGGTGCTATGGTGTCCCTTGGTTATAATTGACCCCATACTTTAAGAGAACTTTTTTCATGAGAGTGTTATCAAAATGAGTATCGTAGTTGCTAATCAACACCCACAGGGTCCCAAAGTGACTGAAAAAAAATTTCTTTACAAAAGTGACAAGGAACTTAGACATATTATGAGTTGTTTCCACCACATCTACACACTTGGAAATGTAATCGTCGCATACAAGAATATATGTGTACCCAAAGGATTGGGGAAACATACCCATACATTCAATTCCTCACACATCATAAACTCCAAACTCAAGTATTAGGTGTTGCGGATTCTCGGCATGACGGCCCACATTTACCATCCGCTGCCACGGATCATAGCAGGAGAAAAATTGCTGAGTGTACATATGTAGGGATGGCATGAAAAATAGTGATTGTAAAACCTCTTCTATTGTTTGATCCAGCCCATGAAGTCCTCCTGCTGGAGAAGAGTGACATAATTCCAAAATACATTGAATATCTTCATGCATGATGAAACGATGGATTAACCCATCACCACATTAGAGGTAGTGGAGGGGTTCTTCTTCAAAATACATCTTTTCCTCTATCAAAAAATGCATCCTCTGCTGAAATGATAAGTCTGGGTGGAAAACTCCTGTGGCTAAGTAATTTTCAAGGTCAGCAATCCATGCCCACAGTGGAGCTCTAATAGAAAATAGATACTCATTGGGGAAGTCTTTCTTGATCTTTCAGTCTTCTTCTCTCTCTGAATGGGATAGTTCTAGACATAATGATGATCAAGACCCACATTGTTGCTTCCCTTCAAAACATTAATCTCAAAATAATACTCTTGGAGGTGGAGAACCAAATGGATCTGTCCAAGCATTTCCCTGACGACATAATCGCTCGCATGTTCAAACTTCTCCTCCCAATTCAGAGAGAACATTATGGGTGAGGTGATCAGTTATTCCTTCAGTATTTAGAAGGTTGCGATACAATTATCTTCAAACTCAGAAACTGCATCCTCAGACAATATATTGGTTAAGGGATGAGTGATCTTGGATATGTCATGGATGAATCTTTGATAAAAACCTAAATTCTCCAAAAAGCTCCGAATTTCATGGACTATTGTAGTAGTGGGAAGCTACGAGATAACTTCAATTTTTTTCCAGATCTACCTCAATTCCTTTCAACAAGATCTGATTCCCTAAAACGATTTTGTGTTTCAAAATAAAATCGCACTTCTCCCAATTGAGAACCTGATTTGTATGCTCACATCGTTCATGAACAAGCTCTATATTAGTCAAGAAAGTATTTTATGACTTCCCTTATACAGATAATCCATCCATGAAAGCCTCTAGAATCTACATCACCATATCTCAGAATACGGATAACATGTACCTCAGAAAGGTGGTTGGAGCATTTCACATCCTGAATGGCATTCGTCGATCAGAAAAGGTTCCATAAAGACCAGTAAAAGTACTCTTTTCTTGATCCTCTAGGGAAATAGAGATTTGGTTATATCCTGAATAACCATCTATGAAATAGTAAAACTCATGCCCCAACAATCTTTCCAGTATTTGATCCATGAATGGAAGAGGGAAATTATCTTTCCTGGATGCGTCATTCAACTTTTTGTAATTGACACAAACTCGTCATCCCGTAACTGTGTGGGTTAGGATGAGCTCATTCTTTTCATTGGTCACCACCGTGATGCCTTTTTTTTGGCACCACCTGGAGAGGACTCACCCACGGGCTGTCGGAGATGGGGTTTATAATTCCAGCATCATGTAATCTGATCAGCTCATCCTCGAACACTTTTTTCATGGAGGGGGGGGGGGGGGGTTCAGTCTTTTTTGTGGTTGGCGAGAGGCTTTTTACCCTTCCTCCATAAGTACCACATGGCTGCAGACCATGGGTCTTATACCCTTAAGGTCAGTGACTGCCCATCCAATGGCATGTTACCGCCTTCAGAGGACTGGAAGAAGAACCTCTTCATGATATTTTCAGGGAGAATCATTTAGTATCACTAGCAGTGTATGTTCAACTCCCAAATAGGCATATTTAAATGAGGAAGGGAGAGGTTTCATCTCGAGATGGGGAGCCTTGAGAATGGAGGGTGCGGTCAGCTCGACCTCGGATCACTCTAATAAATCTGGAACAACTGCCTCTTCCAGTAATGGCCGCCTTAACCTAAAATAGAGATTTAGTCATCCTGGGTTTCTTCAATTAATTTTTCCTCAAGAACACGTTCATTGTTGAATGAATAATATTTTATATCATCATCCTCTAAGACTAAGTAGTCAGCCGTAGTTTTCAAGGAACAACAATCCTCTTGCTCTATCAGTGAAACCTATTTCACCACCTTAATGACATTTTAGGAAACCTTCTCATCACCCACACAGAAGATCATCTCTCCTTGATGCACATCAATTAAAACCTCCCTGGTAGCCAGAAAAAGTCTTCCAAGAATAAAATAATCATCATGGCCTTCCTCTATGTCCATGAAAATGAAATCCATCGCTAGAATTAATTTTTACACTTTGACCAATGTATCTTCCTAAATCCCCCTAGGGTATTTAATAGAACGATCATCTAGTTAGAGTTGCACTCGGGTTGGCTTGAGATCGTTCAACCCTAACGTCTTGAATACTCCAAAAGGAACAAAATTAAAACTCTCTCCCAAATAACAATGGGATTTGACAAACTCCCAAGGTTCGATAGTGCATGGGATAATATAGCTTCCTGAATCCTAGAGCATAGGAGGGGGAGTTTGTTGGACTACCACTGAGCATTCTTTGGTCAGTGGAATTGTTCCCAAGTATTCCATAATTCATTTATTTGAGATCATATCTTTCATGAACTTTGAATATGTGGGCATTTTAATAAATGCCACTACAAAGGGAATGTGGATGTGATGATTTCGGAAGAATTCCATGAACATGGAAAATTGTTGGTCCATCATCTTTTGTTTAATCATTGCTGGAAATGGAATGGGAGGTTTATAAGCAATAAATGTAACGCCCCGACCCCAGTTACCCAGAGTCGGTGCATTACTTCGTAACATTGGCATGATCACAAGAAAGATCAAATCCCGAAAGACCGATTGGTTTAGTAGCCTTGGAAACACTAGATATAATCATAAAGTTTTACATTACATTTCAAAGTGAAAAACTACTACAACAACAAAGTCTTCATATCCACACTATTAACCCCTCATAATATCCCTGCAAGTCATTCATAATTTACTTCTTCACTACCTGGGAAAAAAAATAAAACATAGAAAAGGGGTGAGCTCAAATGCCCAGTAAGGATAACAATATAGCGGAACATTCAAAATAAGCGTAAACATTTAAGGCAATGAATTACTAAAACAAAATCCTTTTAAAATTGAACTTCAACATAGTATGGCAAAAGTAAAATGAAATAATGCCATTTACTTGTTCACATGGATATTCTACTAATCGAATAATCACATGCAATATCAATAACCACTTTCATAATGTTGGAATGCATAATGCTAAACGTTAATTTCTTTGTCTAGGCCTCATCCCAAGACCTAGGGGTTACTTCTAACCGGAACCCAACCCGGAGTGCCTCTAATAACCGGACACCAACCCGGAGTGCCTCTAATAACCGGACACCAACCCGGAGTGCCTCTAATAACCGGACCCCAACCCGGAGGGCATACTTTTACCAGTCCCTAACCTGGAGGGCTTACTTTAACCAGTCCCCAACCTGGAGGGCTTACTTTTACCAGTCCCCAACCTGGAGGGCTTACTTTTACCGGTCCCCAACCCGGAACATACTTGTTTAGCACATTCATCTGAAGAAAAGTTTGAAATATAACATAAACATTCGGATTAAAACCAGCATACGAAATGTCAATAGTTTCACCATAAACTATGAATGGTATAAAATAGCACATCCACAGTCAAAAATATCACAAAACCTTCAATACAATATAGAAGTTTTGTATTATAATAAATCAACTTCAAATAAGCGTAAAATCCATTAAAGGATGTTGACATAGATGAAATCAAAACACTTTTTAGAGAAATATCTCTTTCTATTTTTGAAATCATTTAAGAGCCATATAAAATAAAACATTTTCTTGAAAATATTCTTGTAATCTTGTAAGGAAAGCTTTGACGATTTTATAACGGCGTAAAATAACCGCACCCGCCGTATAAGTTAAAAAAAACATTCTTACCTCAATTCTGTCGAAAAGGTTAAAAAGGACCTTGTTTTGAAAACGACGGAAAGATTCCTTTATAAACCTCTTATAAAAAGTCAAACAAGGGTATAAATGACTTTAACCCATATTCTTGTAAATAGTAAAAATGTTTTGAAATACATTTTTAAGAAACATGGATGTGGATGATAAAGATATCCCAGTAGATTATTACGTATAAACAACCTCGGATAATGAAGAGATTGTGAAATAACCCTTACCAATTTGGTAACTTATGAAACATACAATCCATAAAAGAGGTATCATACAATGAATATGTAAATACACATAAATTAGGGTGTATTACACAAAGAATATAATTATGGGCAGTACATACACCACACAAAAGGTGATGGTGGCAATATGGCATGAATCTCACGGGAATAAGGAGTGAGATGAAAACCCCTTACCTTGTACTTTTCCTTTGTTGGGGTAGGTTAACCTCCTGTATAATGGTGAAATAATTGTTATTAAATTATACAAGAATCATTTACATTAATATGATATCATATATGATCTTTTAATATTGATATCTTAGTATTATCGTTGTTTCGGGTGTTAACTTACTTGTTTTCTTTCATATGTTTTGTTACGTAAGACATGTTTGTAAAGGATAGGTTGTATATTATTCATATCCAGAATGATATCAAGTCCTTAAACATCATTTTTAAATCATCAAATGATAATTATACTTTAATGGTTACGATGGAGAATGAATCTCATCGCGTTCGTGGAGACGGTAGTCCGTACGTACGCACGAACGCTACTTCCATTTAATTTTTATTTTAAAAGAATCGAATCCAAATGATACATAGGTATATTACTATTCCAGTATAATATAATATTTTATATATGTTACTTAAGTTCATTAACACCATCCTTTATACGTTCCATGTGTGGTATGAACGAGTCATATCATTTTAAGGGGGCGGTAGTCCGCACTTCCTCAAATGAAATTATCGTATGTATATACAACATGAAACGGATAATGGTATGAAATAAAATGGAATTACAGAATCTTATATATAAAATATATATCATTATTATCATATTTAATTACAGTTCCATCATAATGGCCACCATGAGAGGTGGTAAGATGTATTTGAACAATCATCGTTTCGTGAGGCGTTAGTTTGCCATCCACAGGAACATTATGTTCATCATCCATTATATGGAGTTGTGTTTATGTGTAGTTTTAATCCTTCTTATAACAACATCCTAGTATATTGAGGATACTGGTGTTGTTACAAAAGAAAGGAAATAAAAAGAGTTTGGGGGTTGGAGAAGCAAAATAAATGAAAATAATTTAAGAGAAAACGTTACCTTTAATTTAGGTAACTCACTTTGGTTGGAACCAAAGGACTTCTTGAAATGCTTTCTGCCTAAGGGGAAGCTTCAAGGAGGAGGAGAGGGATGTGGGGAGCTTAGTTGGGCAGAGTTTGGACGAGCCAAGTGGCTTGAGAGGTGTGAGGAAAAGAGAAGGAGGAGTGCCATTTTATAAGAGGGGTGAGGGGCACCTTTGGAAAAGCTAGAAATATTAATTTATAATAAATTCATATTCGGTTTCCAAAGGCTCGAAAGTTTACTATTCAAAGGATGAGGTGGGGATAGGTCGAAAACAACTCATCCAATAGAATTTAGACAGGTTTGGGTACTTATATTAACCTTATCTTTAAGTATTAACTCTAAGTTAATTAGTTTCACTTTTACAATGTCTCTTTGTATTTTTATATAATATCGTTAATAAACTTACTATGTACATCCAAGCGACCCCCAAGTGGTCCATTAATGATGAACATATCATAATATAAGTCTCTTGGCCGAACCTTAGATTTTTAGGAATTTAATATCAATTAATAATATAATATTTGTTTTAAGAACTCTTTTATGTCAATTTTGACACTATTCAATAGTTGATTTTTGTGAAACTACTAACAGATTGATTACTTCGAACAAAGTTCATTAAATCAATCCTAATATATCATATTATCCTATAAAATTAGTTTAATTCATTAAAAGTTTCATATTATATTTATTTGGGTATTTATAATATCAATTATTTTAATTTTTCACTATTATAGTAATTACTGCATCATCATTGTGTCATAAATAAAATAAATTATTTAATGTCTAAAAATTATAAATAAAATATCATTATGTAGGAAATCTTTTTAGCTTTCTAATTAATATTTATAATCGAAAATACAACATGTATAACCCTATGTAAAAATTGTTCTTCTAAAAGATGTAAGCTTATGCCATTTTTATTTTTATTTTAGCTTTATTAATATAATGTGTCATTATCACTTACAAGTGGATCCATGGGGTCCCAAAATTGACACAAAGATGCCCATGGTCGACCATATATCAACCAATAGGGTTAAGATACGTTTTAGGGTAATTTAGTATTATTATAATATTATTTTTTAACCCTTATTTACCGGATTTACCCTTAACCATGGTAAATAAAATATTTACCGCAGTAATTATTCAAAATGTCTAAAAATAAAAGTTACCTATTTACACAATTTGAACATCCTGATTCCAAATATGGAATCCATTTTTCTAAATTCAAAACACAGAAGTGTCAGAAATTAATTTAAAATTAATTCCCGCTGTCAAAACAAAAAGCGTGTTTTTAAGAGATAATAACTATCAAAAGATTGACACTTGTTTATGTTCGGTTTAACTGTAAAATTTTGTCTAATGACCAACATTATATTAAATTGTAAAAATATATTCTAAATATACTTTAAAACCACTCAAATTCATAATTTATCACTATTAATTATTTTGATTAAAAAAGTTGTTTTTAATTAAAATTTAGTAATTTTCACTATTCATCAAAATATGAAAGTTATCCGAAATGTACCAAAATTTCACCTTAGGCTAAATTTGATATTCCGAATCCAAAAATGAAGTCCATTTTAAAATATAATATATATATAATTTCAAAAAGTATGTATTACTATTCATAACGGCTAGTTTGATTGGTTACGGTGTGTTAGAACTCGGTGTTGCGTACAACACACGCTAGCGTACCGTGGAAGCTTGGGATATTTCATTTTAAATTTTTGATGTCCCCATTTAGTCAAAAAGTTTAAAATATAGTATCTAAAAAGGGTTCACTATTAAGATTTGGTAAAAGTGAAATACTGAAAATGAATTTGTTCTTACATTATGTCTAAGAAACTCATAATATGGATTCTAAAATTATAAGGATTATATAAAGTTTAAAATTTAGTTAACACTATTCATAACCTCATTTGAACAGCTTGTTTGGTAAGTCATGGTGCGATTGAACTTGGTGTTGCGTGTAGTGAAAGTTATTGAATTATTTTGAAGAAATAACACACTATAAAATCTTGGGGTGTTACATTCTCCCCTCCTTCAATAAATTGCGTCCTCGCAATTTGAAATTGTTCTTCAAAAATAAAAGGTTGAAAATAGAAAATATATTTGTGGGAAAACCCACATCGGAAATTGGGTTACTAAAATTTAGTCTTAATATGAGGAAAAGAGAAATGAAAGGGTCACCACCAAATTATGATCTCGATTCGGAGAACATTGGTGGTAATTTAGAGACATATAATTGGAGGAAAAACGTAAATATTTATAGGTAGTGATTGAGGTCATCAATCACAAACAAGTATGAAATTGAGGTCCTTGAATTCATCAATCTATGATGATTTGAAATACCATCGGTTCAACAAAACATAGGGTATTAGGATAACACATTTTTGACGTTTCGAAATATCTTAGTTGAAATCCCACATCGAAAAATTAATTAATGAGGCCTCTATTTAAAATAAAGAGTGGAAAGTATGAAGATTACCGAAAATAACACATACTAGGGTTCCATATAAGAAAATATGGATATGGAGGAGAAATCTAACCATCAATTATCTGATGGAGAGTGGTAGAGGACATGGCTATGAAAATGCCAACAATCCCAAATCCATAAATTAGTGATGATTTAAGGTACCATCTAGGAAAACATTTTTGTTCTAAGTTGCTTTTCTTAATGTTGAGTAATTTATTTATGAGATTGGCTAAGATCATAAGGGGATATACTTACTTTATAATTAGAGTTTTATCCATTAATAAATTTCTACCACAAACTCATCTTTCACTCTAAAAGATAATAGAACGTAAAAAAAATTTCTATTTATACTATTCGTATAGGGTTCCAAAATAAATTAATGTATAATTCATCTACCAGATCTTTTAAAAAAAACTACATTATTTAATCCAAGACATCTCGTGGGCTAGTGGTAGGTGATACACCCTTGTCGCCCTTCGGTTGCGGGTTCAAGTCTCGCAGCCTTGCCGGACGCGACGAGTTGCCGCCCGACCTCCGGGTTGTCCTTTTATGGCAATCCAAAATAATCCAAACTAGAACTATCCAAAATAATTCTGTCCAAACTCACAGTCCAACATTTATAAGGAAGGTAAGAATAATGTAGATCCTTTTTACCCCATAATAGCATATGAATACCTTCATCTTGTATTCTTTTAATACACTGAAACATCCTGAATTACCATATTCCTTATTGATTACATTCACGCTCCCCTATTCCATATAGAATGATGGATATACTTCATCAATCCAAAAATGTTTTAAACCCCAACAATAATGGAATATACAGATCATTAATCAGTTCCAAGGTAGTCAAGAATATCCAATATAATTTATCCAAATCAATCATGTATTATTCTAAAATCACTAACTCGGTATCAGAACCATATTATGGTTTATCTTTCTCTCAACCATATATTTTCCAAAAATTTATCCTGCTATTGAGTCACTTTTCTTTGTTCCACACAATCTCAAGTCCTTAATGAAATAGTACTGCAGTACAATCCTTATATACTCCATAATTATTATAACAAGTACATTGTTGATACAACACTCAATTGGCATAATCAACATAAGAACTCTAATCATTCCTCTTCATCTGTGGTAGTATCATAACTTGATTATTATCCAATAGCATCATTTGCGGCATAGTCTGATGACTGGGGCATAGGTTCACGTAGTGTCCAAACTCCTTGCAAATGAAGCATTGTACATTTAAAACCATTTTCTTACCCTTGCAGTCACGTACATTGTGCCCTTTTCCTCCACACTTATAACAAACTCCCATTCCTTTCAGGAAAGTTCCAGGGTGTTTCTTTCCACAGTTACCACATATGGGAAAATTCTTCTTTTCACTCTTCCCTTTATCCATCTTTCTCTCTTCCATCATTTTCTTCTCTTGCTTCCCTTCAAAGCCATAGGACTCAGTAAACTCTTTACTTATCTTATCAACACATGATATTATTTCTTCATATGATGATAATACATGGGAGACTATTTCTCTTATCAATTCTAGCTTAAGACCATGAAAGATATGATCCTTCCTTCTCTTTGGATCATGTGCATTTCTGGAGTTCTCATTCCTTCTACTGGGCGCCATTTCTAAACAATGGCATAAACTAGATCAGTTTATGAATCAAAATACATAATCCCATACTTATAAAACACTTAACATAAATTGAACTATTTATGGATATAATCCATAATCATAAAAATGTTTTCTTTGAGGAAGTATATACTCATAAACCCTTCATAATGATTTGTAAAGAAAATGAGAGTTATCCTAAGCATATCCCCCGGGAGTGTCGTAACCAAGAGTGCAGCAAGGCCCGTTGTCGTGCACCAGTTCCCGTTCGAGTCTAGCTCAAAGCGGTGTTTTCGGGTTTTACCCCTAGGTACATCTGTGCCAGAGCCGCCTCTACCTGCTCGTATCCAGACAGGGATGTATTGCTCGGAAAACTCACAAAATCTCTACAATACCAAAATTCTAGGAAGTTATTCCATACTAATCCTCAAAGTTCATCTTAGGTCTACGTGCTCTAATCAGAGTTTACCTAAATCTAGTTTCCAAGGTTTGTACTAAACTTCCTCTGATACCAACTGTAACGCCCCGACCCCAGTTACCCAGAGTCGGTGCATTACTTCGTAACATTGGCATGATCACAAGAAAGATCAAATCCCGAAAGACCGATTGGTTTAGTAGCCTTGGAAACACTAGATATAATCATAAAGTTTTACATTACATTTCAAAGTGAAAAACTACTACAACAACAAAGTCTTCATATCCACACTATTAACCCCTCATAATATCCCTGCAAGTCATTCATAATTTACTTCTTCACTACCTGGGAAAAAAAAATAAAACATAGAAAAGGGGTGAGCTCAAATGCCCAGTAAGGATAACAATATAGCGGAACATTCAAAATAAGCGTAAACATTTAAGGCAATGAATTACTAAAACAAAATCCTTTTAAAATTGAACTTCAACATAGTATGGCAAAAGTAAAATGAAATAATGCCATTTACTTGTTCACATGGATATTCTACTAATCGAATAATCACATGCAATATCAATAACCACTTTCATAATGTTGGAATGCATAATGCTAAACGTTAATTTCTTTGTCTAGGCCTCATCCCAAGACCTAGGGGTTACTTCTAACCGGAACCCAACCCGGAGTGCCTCTAATAACCGGACACCAACCCGGAGTGCCTCTAATAACCGGACACCAACCCGGAGGGCATACTTTTACCAGTCCCTAACCTGGAGGGCTTACTTTAACCAGTCCCCAACCTGGAGGGCTTACTTTTACCAGTCCCCAACCTGGAGGGCTTACTTTTACCGGTCCCCAACCCGGAACATACTTGTTTAGCACATTCATCTGAAGAAAAGTTTGAAATATAACATAAACATTCGGATTAAAACCAGCATACGAAATGTCAATAGTTTCACCATAAACTATGAATGGTATAAAATAGCACATCCACAGTCAAAAATATCACAAAACCTTCAATACAATATAGAAGTTTTGTATTATAATAAATCAACTTCAAATAAGCGTAAAATCCATTAAAGGATGTTGACATAGATGAAATCAAAACACTTTTTAGAGAAATATCTCTTTCTATTTTTGAAATCATTTAAGAGCCATATAAAATAAAACATTTTCTTGAAAATATTCTTGTAAGCTTGTAAGGAAAGCTATGACGATTTTATAACGGCGTAAAATAACCGCACCCGCCGTATAAGTTAAAAAAAACATTCTTACCTCAATTCTGTCGAAAAGGTTAAAAAGGACCTTGTTTTGAAAACGACGGAAAGATTCCTTTATAAACCTCTTATAAAAAGTCAAACAAGGGTATAAATGAATTTAACCCATATTCTTGTAAATAGTAAAAATGTTTTGAAATACATTTTTAAGAAACATGGATGTGGATGATAAAGATATCCCAGTATATTATTACGTATAAACAACCTCGGATAATGAAGAGATTGTGAAATAACCCTTACCAATTTGGTAACTTATGAAACATACAATCCATAAAAGAGGTATCATACAATGAATATGTAAATACACATAAATTAGGGTGTATTACACAAAGAATATAATTATGGGCAGTACATACACCACACAAAAGGTGATGGTGGCAATATGGCATGAATCTCACAGGAATAAGGAGTGAGATGAAAACCCCTTACCTTGTACTTTTCCTTTGTTGGGGTAGGTTAACCTCCTTTATAATGGTGAAATAATTGTTATTAAATTATACAAGAATCATTTACATTAATATGATATCATATATGATCTTTTAATATTGATATCTTAGTATTATCGTTGTTTCGGGTGTTAACTTACTTGTTTTCTTTCATATGTTTTGTTACGTAAGACATGTTTGTAAAGGATAGGTTGTATATTATTCATATCCAGAATGATATCAAGTCCTTAAACATCATTTTTAAATCATCAAATGATAATTATACTTTAATGGTTACGATGGAGAATGAATCTCATCGCGTTCGTGGAGACGGTAGTCCGTACGTACGCACGAACGCTACTTCCATTTAATTTTTATTTTAAAAGAATCGAATCCAAATGATACATAGGTATATTACTATTCCAGTATAATATAATATTTTATATATGTTACTTAAGTTCATTAACACCATCCTTTATACGTTCCATGTGTGGTATGAACGAGTCATATCATTTTAAGGGGGCGGTAGTCCGCACTTCCTCAAATGAAATTATCGTATGTATATACAACATGAAACTGATAATGGTATGAAATAAAATGGAATTACAGAATCTTATATATAAAATATATATCATTATTATCATATTTAATTACAGTTCCATCATAATGGCCACCATGAGAGGTGGTAAGATGTATTTGAACAATCATCGTTTCGTGAGGCGTTAGTTTGCCATCCACAGGAACATTATGTTCATCATCCATTAGATGGAGTTGTGTGTATGTGTAGTTTTAATCCTTCTTATAACAACATCCTAGTATATTGAGGATACTGGTGTTGTTACAAAAGAAAGGAAATAAAAAGAGTTTGGGGGTTGGAGAAGCAAAATAAATGAAAATAATTTAAGAGAAAACGTTACCTTTAATTTAGGTAACTCACTTTGGTTGGAACCAAAGGACTTCTTGAAATGCTTTCTGCCTAAGGGGAAGCTTCAAGGAGGAGGAGAGGGATGTGGGGAGCTTAGTTGGGCAGAGTTTGGACGAGCCAAGTGGCTTGAGAGGTGTGAGGAAAAGAGAAGGAGGAGTGCCCTTTTATAAGAGGGGTGAGGGGCACCTTTGGAAAAGCTAGAAATATTAATTTATAATAAATTCATATTCGGTTTCCAAAGGCTCCAAAGTTGACTATTCAAAGGATGAGGTGGGGATAGGTCGAAAACAACTCATCCAATAGAATTTAGACAGGTTTGGGTACTTATATTAACCTTATCTTTAAGTATTAACTCTAAGTTAATTAGTTTCACTTTTACAATATCTCTTTGTATTTTTATATAATATGGTTAATAAACTTACTATGTACATCCAAGCGACCCCCAAGTGGTCCATTAATGATGAACATATCATAATATAAGTCTCTTGGCCGAACCTTAGATTTTTAGGAATTTAATATCAATTAATAATATAATATTTGTTTTAAGAACTCTTTTATGTCAATTTTGACACTATTCAATAGTTGATTTTTGTGAAACTCCTAACAGATTGATTACTTCGAACAAAGTTCATTATATCAATCCTAATATATCATATTATCCTATAAAATTAGTTTAATTCATTAAAAGTTTCATATTATATTTATTTGGGTATTTATAATATCAATTATTTTAATTTTTCACTATTATAGTAATTACTGCATCATCATTGTGTCATAAATAAAATAAATTATTTAATGTCTAAAAATTATAAATAAAATATAATTATGTAGTAAATCTTTTTAGCTTTCTAATGAATATTTATAATCGAAAATCCAACATGTATAACCCTATGTAAAAATTGTTCTTCTAAAAGATGTAAGCTTATGCCATTTTTATTTTTATTTTAGCTTTATTAATATAATGTGTCATTATCACTTACAAGTGGATCCATGGGGTCCCAAAATTGACACAAAGATGCCCATGGTCGACCATATATCAACCAATAGGGTTAAGACACGTTTTAGGGTAATTTAGTATTATTATAATATTATTTTTTAACCCTTATTTACCGGATTTACCCTTAACCATGGTAAATAAAATATTTACCGCAGTAATTATTCAAAATGTCTAAAAATAAAAGTTACCTATTTACACAATTTGAACATCCTGATTCCAAATATGGAATCCATTTTTCTAAATTCAAAACACAGAAGTGGCAGAAATTAATTTAAAATTAATTCCCGCTGTCAAAACAAAAAGCGTGTTTTTAAGAGATAATAACTATCAAAAGATTGACACTTGTTTATGTTCGGTTTAACTGTAAAATTTTGTCTAATGACCAACATTATATTAAATTGTAAAAATATATTCTAAATATACTTTAAAACCACTCAAATTCATAATTTATCACTATTAATTATTTTGATTAAAAAAGTTGTTTTTAATTAAAATTTAGTAATTTTCACTATTAATCAAAATATGAAAGTTATCCGAAATGTACCAAAATTTCACCTTAGGATAAATTTGATATTCCGAATCCAAAAATGAAGTCCATTTTAAAATATAATATATATATAATTTCAAAAAGTAGGTATTACTATTCATAACGGCTAGTTTGATTGGTTACGGTGTGTTAGAACTCGGTGTTGCGTACAACACACGCTAGCGTACCGTGGAAGCTTGGGATATTTCATTTTAAATTTTTGATGTCCCCATTTAGTCAAAAAGTTTAAAATATAGTATCTAAAAAGGGTTCACTATTAAAATTTGGTAAAAGTGAAATACTGAAAATGAATTTGTTCTTACATTATGTCTATGAAACTCATAATATGGATTCTAAAATTATAAGGATTATATAAAGTTTAAAATTTAGTTAACACTATTCATAACCTCTTTTGAACAGCTTGTTTGGTAAGTCATGGTGCGATTGAACTTGGTGTTGCGTGTAGTGAAAGTTATTGAATTATTTTGAAGAAATAACACACTATAAAATCTTGGGGTGTTACATTAAACACTTATTTGAACATATCCTATGAGACTTATAGTTTATTATCTAGCTCATGTTTTGGGGAAGATTCCTTAGCTGTGACTTCTCCACCTAAGGAGAATGTGGACTGCTTTGATGGTGTGGCACCCTAACTCATTGTTACCTTCGGTGTCTGCTCTTTCCCACTGCGTAAAATAATAGCATTAGCTTCCTCCCTTGGATGTTTCTTAGTATTTCCCGATAGTGTACTGGGATGTCTGTGAGATATCTGATTGGAAATCTATCCAATCTAGTCCTCAAGGATTCTAATTGATGCCACCGAGTTTTTAAATCTTGTTTCATTAGTAGTTATAAATTTTTTAATCATTTCCTATAGCCTAGAGGGAGGTTATTTCTGATGTTGTTGGGATACATATTGGGTAGGGTTAAGCAGGACGAGGGTTTTGATACCCTTACTACAGATATGCTCCTTGTTGAAATTTGTTACCCTATTGCTGCCTTAGATATGGAGTTTGAAACTATTGTTGGTTGTAACTAAGTTGTCTTTATGGTTGGGGCTGAGGATTTTTATGTTGCTGAACCGTCCAATAGTTTGAGTTTCTTTCCACCCCTGGTTTTTGTAATGAGGGTAGTTTTTGGGTCCTCTATTCTGTGTAACATAATTTACCTCACTGGTAGAGGCTGCCGTACATACCCCTGGGCACTCGCCCATATCATGGTTGTCACCGCAATCCCTACATGTTGGTTGATTGACAACTTGAACTTGTGATGAATGTTTTATATTTAGAGAATCAAAATTCTTTGATATGGCATCGAGTTGAGCAACAAGAATGGTGGTGGCATCTATATTATGCAGGACCCTTTTTTGAGTGCCCCGTTAAGAATTCCACTAAAAACTATTGGTTGATTTGTGTTCCAAAAATTGAAAAAGTTCTTCAGGGGACTTCCACATGACTATCCCTCCCACAGGTGCATAAACCAAAGACTTTTTATTAGTTGTTAGACCTCCTTATAATGTCTGGACCTACATACACAATGTTAGTCCATGGTGTGGGCATTTACTCAGAATCTCTTTAAATTGTTCCCATGTCTCATATAACGATTGTGAGTCTTGTTGTTAAATGTTATGGATTTTATTCCTTAAGGTGATCGTCTTCGAGGGAGGGAAGTATTTTGATAAAAAGTCCTGGGCAAATGCCTCCTATGTAAGAATAGATATCTAAGGCAACCCCTTGATCCAAGCCTTCTCCTTATCCCTTAATGAGAAGGGAAACATCTTAAGGCGGATTGCATCCTCTTACACTCTGTGGTACCAGAAAGTGTCCCATATATCGAAAACATTGGATAGGTGAGCACTTGGTTCTCCAAATGGCATGCCATAGAATAGAACTTTATTTTAAATTAATTATATTATCGCCGGCTTGATCTCAAAATTTTGGGCCTGCACTAGTGGTCTTACAATTCTAATGTTGCTCCCTAAATGGAGGGCAATCTATATTTCACAAGAGTATGGTGTGGCGTCTTCGATTCCTGGGGTGCTCATGTAATGAATTTTTGTTTATCAAGAGGATAATATTCCTACTGATTCATAGGAAAATAGGGAGACTGCTCCCTCAGAATACATTTCTTTAGCTGTAGATGCCCGATCCCCGGAAAAAATTATCCGGTGGCCTCTGTTAGTTTCTCGACAGGAATTCCATGTAATCCCCTAGTGGATTTGGATGTTTCTCTTCCTCGACACCCAGTGGTATATTTCCTTCAATAACTAATTTCTTCCCAACTAGTTGGACATCCCCCGGTTCTTCCTACTAATGCGCCATGGGATCATTTGTGTTGTGATCACCCATAAGTGCACGTTGTTGCCTGGAAAACATTCATTTGATTTCTAGATCTATAAGGTGTAACTATGATGACTCAACAATCTATGAAAGAGGGACCCAAACACAAATATACCTACATTCCTGCAAAACACAAACTAAACACCTTGTGTACATGGGGAAAAAAGATCAATTGTAATGAGATGAACAAAAAAAATTAGAATTTTTATAATATTTGTTTTCACTCAATAAATCAAATTCAATTAAAAAAACACTTCCCTAGAAATGGCGCCAATATTTGGCATGTCGTTTGTCGTAATTTTTTCCTCCAGCACCAAAATTAATTTCCCTAACTTGTACCTAGCATAGTGTGTAAGTATGAGGTCGGTCCATAGGGAAACCATGTTGGTGTTTATCACTCTTGAACTGAATATGGTCAAGTGAAGATGACGAATTCAAAAAAAAATTGGTTTATAATGATGGATCTCGAATGAGAACTGATTTATAGGCCTTCTCTAACTCCATATAAAGTAACATTAAATTCAAAGATTACGTAAAATAGAATTTTAATGGATAATGAAAAAAATATGTCAAGGCTGAACATTTATATGTGATGTTAAGCCTTATTCCGTAATTGGTTTTTTTTTCTCAAAATAACCCACATTTCTATGTTTCATTTGTGTTAGAACTCCCTTGGTCAAGAGAGTTCTGATTATGTCAGTAGATATCAATCACTTGGATTAGAAATTGAGTTATACTGACTCTTAATAGAGGAGATACCCTCTAAAAATTTCATATATGTCCAATGGTTATGGATATACTTATCGTAATTCTCCCAAATATCCATGAATACTACATTCTAGGTTCGATATGGGGGTTCTAGTGAAATATGGCTTGAAATTTTGGAGAATTAGGTGAGAGAGGATGAACAAACACAAGAATTGAGAAATCGGTTCTAATGAACACACATTTATTCCAGCCCCAACACAAGTGGGGTTTAGCTAATCATGATGAAAAGGATATGAAACTTACCAAAATTTATAAGAGAGTTCATTACAATAGAAAATTGATTAATCAGAAGCACAACAAAAATTCATAGAACAAGTGCTCCAAAACCTTCCTCTCACAAAAAACATAGTTCCCATCCCCCTCTCTCTTCTTTTGAATCCTCCATATCTAGGATCACCCCTTAAGGTCTTCTCAATCAAGAAAGGAACATTCTCTATTTGTCCAGATGCTGGTTGAAACGGGAACCCTGAGTCAAAGACTAGGTGAAAAGTGAAAGGATAAATGGAGAAGGCTGTAGTGGTCCCCATGATTTCGGGAGCATAGTTTGGTAGGTCGTGCAACAGCTATGAGGAAGTATCTTTCGCAAGTTCTTAAGAACACACTATTTTCATGGATGGGCTGCACGGTTTAGGTATGTCGTGCACTATATATGTGGATTTCATTGTCCATATGTGCATGTCTCACACGGTTTCTCTGAAGGGTCGCACAGTTTTGGTAAGCCGTGCGCCATCCATGCGTACATATCTGTCAGTGGCATCTTCTCCTAAAAAGATTAAACATGGTATGGATAACCTTTCGGTAGTCATATGAGTTTTCTTTCTATTTTAAATTCCTGAAATCACTCATCATTCATGTCTTGGTGCTTGATCCGGGTGACTCCAATCCAAAATAGTTATGGGAAAATGGCCCAAAAGCCTCAAATTCCCGTCTGAATCTCCAAAATTTATAGACATCCTACTTATTCCTTTGGTGACTATAAAACCAGTTAAGGAACATCAAAATTGTGAAATCCATGCAAAAAAAATCCACAAAACCCATTTTATATATTTTAAACCATGTGGAAATTTCTTATGCACATCAGTGCATCACCTTGTATTAATACACTAATAGATTTCACAAAATCAAATTTACTTCCCATGAAATGAAAATTGAACTAGGGAAAACTATAATAGTGGATAAAATAGTTGAGAACAAACTTCGAGAACCCCATTCATATCATTACCCATAGAATAAAATTCAACTCTAACTGATCATTTTCCTTTTCCATATCTAGTTTAATTATAATATTGGATCCTACTACTATACAGATAATTTCCCCAACCATATATTGAGAAATACACATGGATCCTTGGATGGACCATCCTTTTATGAATATATACATCTCCTATTATTGAAAACTATAGATATAATGAGATATCCTCCAATTGATGATTGATGTTAAAGCATTGTATGGGAAATTAAACATGATAAACTGTATGTACTATTGTATTTAAGAGGGATATTTCACTTTGTAAATAATGACTATTATAGTTTAAAAAAACCAAGTTGGGAGATATTCCATGATTTAAATCATAAATTATTTAAAATAGGTCAATAATAATGATATTCCAAGAACTAACATAAAATGATCCTAAAAATCCATCAAGTCAATGAGAGCTCTCTTGGTTAAGAGTTAGAATTAATAAATGCAACTCCATCTCATCTAGGATATTCTCAAAAAACCCATTGACATGGGAAGAGATAATTTTTGGGGAAGAACTGAATATGTCATATTATCCACCTTGGTTTCCCTCTTACATATTTGGGTTAGTGTTAGAGAGAAATAAATTTATGTGTGGAAAAACCAAACCATTAATCACCTTCAGGTAACTAGAGAAGGACCCATCATCCATTAGAATATTTAGTGGAATGCCACATCATTTTTATTTCATGTATTCATGGAAGATTGATGTTTTTTTATATCCTTCCATAATCTGGGTGTCTTTGAACATTTCTTTTAGATACCTCTCATGCTCTAGAAACATCTCATTGATTGGCAAAATTTTGAGAATAAAAGAGGAACATATTTTTTCATCACATATTTCTTATATATATTCTTCAACTCATTTGATATTAGTTTAAATATACTCTTGGTTATGGTGAAATTATTAGAGGCAGTTAATATAGGATTTTAGGTATTTTTTTCGATGTTGAATCTTGTTATAGAATACTATCCACATTCAACCCTGAGTCATATTCTACCTGGATCCCTATACCAATGATTAAAAATTACATTAATTATTCCACCGGTTGGACAAAAAAATTGTTCTCCCACCCATTTTTTATAAAAATAATATTTATTAAAAGAGAAGATTATTTAAAAAGTTTCCACACAGGGTAGTTTACATTTTCACTAAAAAAATAAGGATATGGAATGTATATTTTAGAGGAAACAATCCATCCAAAACCATGTTCTTTACATTCCACTCTATATTTTTCAACAATTTTATTTATCCAATGAAAATCCCATGTCAATATTTCCCTCTTGATCGTCCAAGGTTGAGAAAGTATTGTCCTTGTGAGGAATAAAACCTCCACCCAACTTATTTGAAGAATCCATAACAATTTTTAAATCACCTCCCTATAACCATATGAGTCACTGGGGTTGAATTATTCAATTCCAATACATTTTTTGATCTCATATCATATACTCGCACAGAGAATAAACAAAACATAAGAATGAGTAAGCATCAATACAATAAATTTTATTTGAGAATTGATGATCATAGTTACAAAATTTTTCCACTGATATGGTGGACATCCAAAGACAGTGATTTTATAGATTTATAGAATACTCTTTATAAAATATCACATACAAATAATTTTGTAAAACACCATAGTCATGGAGAAATGTTGTTTCTATCACAGAACCAAAAATATAGAATAATTAATCATGGATTCCTCATGAAAGAGGAATCCAATGTTAACCTGGGATCCAAGACCATGGGAATTCCAAAACATAAGATATGTCATTAATGAAGAGGATTGCACCCATAAATGGCCTCAAGGGCTGGATGACTTTTGGTTTTAGAATTGGAAAATGAATGAATTTTCCTAGTGTGAGATATGTTACACATTAAAGAAGAGTGTGTAGAGGGGATGATAAGATTCATATCCTCTTCCACAAGAGGATCATAATTAATGTTCATGATTCCCCAGACTGAATAGAGAAGAGATAATAATTAATACACATGAAATAATACCTTTTATATGTTTAACAGCTAAAATGAGGAGATTTCTGGAGAACTAGTATCCCAAGGTATAATATATACTTGATAAGAAATAAAATGGGAAATCCATTTACTATATAGATTAATCCTTTTAATGAAAGGGGATTCTTTTGAGGATTTGATAAACTGGTGAGGGGGATTCTTCCTTTTGTATAGTACAAGGGGCATGCATGCCGAATCTATGGGGACATCCACATCATGAGTCGATATTTGATATATAATGGAGCTTTAGATGGGGGAATCAAGAAATTTTCACCCTCATTTATCTTAAAAAATAACTCAAGATTTTAAGGATAAGCTAAACCATTTGACGAATATGGAGATTCACCTATAAATATGGGATACAATTGACACGATGAAGTGAAATGGGGTACATTATTTCTTCACATTGACTCATATGGCCCATGAAGGTAAAACAGTGTCCAATATCAAGGTTCTACGAGATAAACCATTGATTACCATTATTCCACAGATCCCTTGACCCTAAGAAGAATATAAAATGGGTGATGGGAGGAAATTTAGAAGGAAATAAATATATGAGGTAACAATTATTCATGATTATTCCAAGTGTTATCATCTATTCCTAGGAAAAATCCACGTAAGTCCCCTATATGCTCAAAGAATTATAAGTTTTGAAAAGGAAGTGGATTCCTATGGAGCATAATATACTTTGCTAAAAATGGGGACTCTTTTATATAGTGAATCTTTATCGATTAGTTAGAGGAAAAAAACACAACCAATTGATCGATCTTGGGATCATATCCTAAGATTCTATGAAATACTCATGGGAGCTCAAAACTATGAAAAATGATTTCATGTTTAACTCTAATTTGATGGCTTCCAACTATAAACACTATGAGAGAACATAGTTCTAAAAGAAGACCATTGAAGTATTTTGAGAAATGAATCATCCCACTAAGGTCCACATAAGTAGTGATGAGTCATCTATACAAGAATAGGATAGAAAAGAAATCCCATGATTCCCATCTGACGAACCTATATTGGTGGAGACCATAGGAAATGTCGAGATCATGGATGGTGTGAGGAGAAGATTGAGAATGAGTTATACAATATGAGTCAACGGGAATAACATATGATAAAAAATGTGGAGGATCATAAATATTCTACTAAATACATGTTATAAGAGAAATGATTTCAATGAAATATGGTAATAATGAGAATCAAAAGATTATTGTCTAATTATATAAGTTATCATTTTATACAAAATTCTAGACATAATTATATAAAGTGACAATGTAATGTGTCTTTCTAGCTACAATAAACCATACATAGTAAATCAAGAGATATAATAATAACCAAATTGATTGGGGGTGTAACATTTGAGGCCCACTCATCACATCATAATATATCATTAATATGTGTTCTATATATAAATTAAAACATACATCAAGGTTTTTTCTAAAACCCCATTGGTAATATAATGGGTCACATAATAATAATGTGAAGGGTAAACCTATGTGGTGTCCTGATGTTACATAAGAAATGAATGGATGAATTTATCTTGTAATTTTATAACAAGTTAAAATAATAGGTGATGAATATATGGATCAAAGTGATATAAAATCCTAATGATTAAACATGAATAATTCATGGGGAGAACCCCTCTATTAAATCATCTGAAATATCGAAATTATTATTTAAATGATTTTTAAAGAATATAGTTTCCCAAAATAAGAAATGAACGTGTATATTTTATAAATAGAAAATGAATTTATCAAATTAAATAATGAAATAGTCATCATATGAGAGATATATAAAAAGAAAGAAGATATTTATGTGTTTCCCTTATATATATTGTGGGGATTAAATTAATGTTATTAATTGGAAGAAGAATTAAAAAATTTAATATCCCTATAAGAAATGAATTGAAAATGAATTAAAGTATTCTAAGAAGAAATATATATATATATATATATATAATATAAATTAAAAATAGTGGGAATATATATATTTATAGTTAGAGAGTGTGTATGTGTGTAATCTTACAGAAAGAAGGATTGTGTAACTGTACCCTTAATTTTAAGGATGAGTCACTTTTGATGTCCTCAAAATTGTAGAAAAATTAAATTAAATTAAATAGTTACATTTCAATGAAATATTCCAATATTTATTAACGTTAATATTATATATTTTTTACATAGTATTTTTTTTTATTTTTTTATATTCTAGGGTTTTGTAGTAAATAGTTCTGAAGCAGATTTGGTATATTACAAATGATTGTTGATTATATTTGTCCTATTATTCCTTAAGCACCAGGTGTTTATGTGTATAGAGTAACATTAATAATATTGGTATAAAATTAATATATTACAATATTTACTCTAAAATATATACAAATAAATAATCTTTTCTTAGTACCGTCTCTTTTATGAGACTACACTATCCATAATGGTTTATTTTTTATATCATTAACATTTATTATGTTTTATTATTATATAATATAAAACCTGAATTGAATTTTTAATTAATATTATAATATTAGATTAAAAAATTATTATAAATTGTATTTACCTAACATTTGTAGCATTATGTTAATAAATAAAATTAGGATTAATTTGTTATATAGTTCATATGATTTATTTATAGAATATTGTTATAAAATATTTTATAAAAATTAAGATGAAATATTTTAGCCTATGGAATGATTATTTTTATAGTAGCATGGAATGTTACATTCATCTCCCTTCATAAATATCATACTCGAAATATTAATAAAACTAAATTCTTAAAATATATTTAAGTACTTTTATTTCTTTTCATATATTGGTTCAAATGTTTCATTCTAATATAAATTATTTTCACATTAATGTTGAGAAGACGAATCACATTATTTAATAAAATTGCTTCTCTATAAATAAGATAATAAAAAACTAAACCTCATCATAGAAATAATGTTCCTACAACACTACTTATATATTCAATACATGATATATATTTTTTGTAAACTACTCTAAAGTGATACTTAGAAAAACATTTATTTGTGGGACAGTTTTGTTTGAAAATACAATAGAATGGTGATAAATCTAATATTTCTATGAATATTGAAGGCTAAAATATTACATAGGATTATATTTTTGTTTTTTCCAAACCATATAAACCTATTTTGTAGAGACATTTCATGGAATAATTTATCAAGATAATAAAAATATTTGTCTGATCTATGATTTAGAAAATATCTCTAATATAATATTTATAAAAAATAACTTTATTAAAAAAACTTGTATAATTTTTGTATAATTTCTTTTACTAGTTATTCTCTTAATATATTCCAATCTCAATCATATTCCAAATGTATTATTGTTTTTTGTTTATTACTATAGTCAGATTCATATATGACTATATAAATGCTTTAGTGAAATGATAATTTTATGAGTTTATATGTTTAAGATGTTGATCCCAAATATCTTTGAATACTATAAATTTGGATGTAAATGTAACATTCTATTATTTTTAATGAAAAAATATATTCGATATACTATAAAATACACAATAATGAGTAAAATTGAACTGAAAAATATTACTCGGCTAAAATGACCGTTATAACCAAGAAATTCATTCGGAGGGAGTGAATTGGATTAAAAAAATTCATAATATATAAAGTTTTTCGAACAAATATTAGTGTTTTGATTAATTATTTGTAAATAAGTACCAAATGTTTTAATAATCTCATTTTATTATTCAAAAATATCACTTATTAAAAAATATTTAGTGTTTATAATAATTAACTTATTTGAACATTTACAACATTTATTTGTTGAGATAAATTTATTTTTATATTTTATAATATCAAAAATTTATTTGTGTGAAATTTTGGTATATTTCTGAGAGGAATAATATTTAGTGAATATTGAAAAATAATAAATTTTATTGAAAATTATAATTTAATTTAAATTATTTAAAAAGATAAATTTTAATTTCAATACTTTTAAAATTTAATTATGAAATTATTTTTTAAGATGATATAATTTTGGGTTTTTAAATTAAATTAATAATATAATTTATTTTAAAAAAATATATTTAAAAAGATATTTTTCTGAAATACTATATGTTGTATCATGTTGTTGAGTTAATTTAAAATTTAATTCTATCACATATATGTTTAGAATATTTAAATATAGTTTACATAAATAAAATTAAGAAGTCCAAATTTGGTAAATATTACCCTTTTAGTTTTGGTCAATAGGAATTGTAACCATGGTAATGTTTCTTGTCATAGTAGAGTGTAAATCAAGTTATTAAAGGTTAAAAATAATATCATAACAACTATAAAATTACATTAACAATTGAATTAATTTTATTTTAGGATTATTTATCTTGTATAATCATCCAAGATTCAATTATATGGGATTTTTTCCATGTGGTTGTGATTTTTATCTATATATTATTTTAAGTAATGAAAACAAAAAAATGTCACACTCTAATATTTAAAAACAATAATTGTTTCAAGATGGGTATAATATATGACATGTGTGTTTATAAACAATAATATTAAATCTATATGATTAATCTTCAACATGATAATTTATGATTAATTATTATTGATGAAATAATTACATTAAATAATTACGCAATAATAATGGAGTAATTATTAAATCAAATGAAACATAAAATAAATGATATTAAAAATATTATAATAAATATAATTTGATATTATTAATGTGATGCATGAATTTTAGAAATAAATATAATAAGTTATGGATGTACGTAAATATTTGGTTTGATGTTCATTTTCTTCCATTATAATAAACTCATATATATTGTCTGATTTATTTGGAAATTTTTTGTGATTAATCCATATCATAAAACCATTTGTTTAATTAATAAAAATGACCATTTTAATTACTTAATATATAAATTATACATTGAGTGTGTTGGGGTTATTCGGTCCATGGTTTCAAACTAGATTTATTATATATACTATGGTCAATGTGGTCAATTTTCTTTAATATATACAATAATAATAATGAAATTATTATCATTTTGATTATTAATTTTTATATTTATATACAATCATGGTTGATAGATATGAAAAATTAGCCATGTTATAATCATTATGAAAATAGGTCGTATGTACGTAAGAGTAATGTTTCTTTTTTCAACCCTCATTATGTAAAGAAGCAATGAATTATTATATTTTTCCATAATTATCATAATATCATAAATATTATTCTTTTAAATATTTATATATATATATATACATATGTGAATATAAACATTAATATTAAATCTAAATCATTAATATTCAACATTATAATTTATGATTAATTATTATTGATTAAATAATTACATTAGATAATTATGCAATACTGATGGAGTAATTATTAAATCAATTGAAAATTAAGATAAATGATATTAAATATATTATAATAAATATAATTTGATATTATTAATGTGATCCATGAATTTTATGTGAACCTATATAATTTATGAGGTTAATATAAAACCCATTTAACATATTTTAAAAAAATATTTTTTTTTGTTTTACATTCATGGAGATTATAACAAAAATTTTACCAATGTGGTAAAAACTTTATGTGACAATATCATTTCTTTTCAAGATTTTTAAGGTGGAAGTTTGTTATATTGGAAATAGAATATTCTCATTTTTATTGAATTTAATATTTTCTCTTAAGTTTTATTTTTGAATTGGGATAAATTTATTAATTTATATTCCATCTCTTAATTATTAAATAAAACCTTAAAAGATTTTTATATGTGATAAAATTATTTTATATACTTTTAGATCAATAATCTATCTATTCTATATCAATGTTTTATAAAATCATTAAAAATATTATTCTATAGAAGTAAATAATTTCCTAAAGCTATTTTATATAATATTTTACAATTTCATTAAATTATTTTAGAAGTAACTTTCTCAAATTTTTTCAAATTGGTAACTTTTGTATCCTTTAACATAACAATTCTAAATAAAGATTATTTTGAACATCTATTATATGAATAACGTCCCTTTCTCTCAAAACCATTATTATATTTCTATATTCTTTTATAATATTCCAAGTTTATTTTCATGGAAATATATTTTCAGCACATTTTATGAATTTATAGTGTTGTAAATTATTTTTTAATGTGAAATGGATATTTTCCACAATATTTTTTTTTAAATTTTTTATTAATATTTACATTTTATAATTCCAGGATCTGTTGATATTACTTATTCTATACTAGGGATATTTAATATTTATTCAATTATAATTCTTTATATTTTGATGGATTATGATTTTTTAAATTGGATTTTCATGAAACCGATTTATTTTCAATGGGATAATAAATATATTAAAGGAATAAGGGATGTTTTAATAGATTTTTTATAAGATGAAAGATATATATACTATAATAATGTTATTGTTCTTTGAAATTGATTACAATGTGATGATCTCCATTATAGGACAGGGGTCATCCTATTGTAGATTATAATATGGGTGGTCCCAAATAGGTGTTCAATGAGTTCGAAAATGATTATATTCTCAGGAGAAATATATTCAATGTTGGTAAAATGGTTATTCCCATAGTAATACTTCTATAAGGATTATATGATGATGATGTCTCATGGTATAAACATGTTTCCTATATTCTTTATATTGGTTGTAAATGTTTCCTCTAATGAAGTTTTCCCCAAGATTAATAATTATTATTGATCCTTCACACTCTTATCCTATTATAATACATAATTATATGTTTCATGACTTATGGTCCATGTATTAAATTGAATGAATTGTCATAGTTTAATCTCATGGACAACAATTATGTCATCATACCCTTACAATAATTAAAATCTCACTAATGAAATTAAATAAATAATGATTATGTTTACCCTTACTGAGCATTAATGCTCACCCTTTTTATGTTTCTATATTTATAGGTAAGGAATAATAATACAAAATGACTTCTAGTTAAAATGGTAAAATATGTAAAAAAAGTATTGTGTGATAATGAATATATTACATGGAATAAAAAATATGGCCATAATGGGTGATGATGATGATCATTATAAACTAGTTGTTTATTATCCCAAATTTCTATGTGTTGATTATAATTATCATAAACTCTAAACATATAATGTAGTTGGATTTGTAAGTGATCCAAAATTTTATGTTGATGCTGTATTTTTTTGGAAACAAATGGGTCAAATTTATCAATATCAAATCCAAAAAATGTGAAGTTAAATTTTTAACACCAAATATGGGAGTGTGGGTTTTTTATTTTAACATTGGTATAAGAGGAGGTTTTCGATAACATTTTACTTGATTGTTATGGTTTCAATCATGGTTCAATATGTTCTGTATATGTTCAATGTCTTAGATAGCCCTTTTGAGGATTAAATTTATTGAATATTTCTGTAGGTCATTTTATTGGGTTGCGATATATGAACCCCTTAGGATTAACTTGAAATAATATTGGAGGAGAAAATGTTGAATTATATTTTGGAAGATTATATGATCCTAATGTGCCATTATGGTGATTTAGGCTATTTATGGAGATGAATCTATTATTTTGGATATTATAGGATATGGGTATATACATTTTAGGTGTATGATAGTGTCTAATTTAATTATGAGGTTAATGTTAAATTTATTATAAGAAGAATTTGCGATCAAATACATATGATTTGTGTGCTTCAACATTTCTTAGGAATATATTGATTAATTTTATATAGAATTTTTTGAGAGGTGATGTTGTTTGAGTTTTGGGTAATACTATATAATTTTATAGATTAATGAACTATTTATTCATATAGTGGATTATAAAATTTAGGAATTATCTAACCCTAGGATAACTATTTTGGTTTTGGTTATTGACTAAAGATAGATGTAATATATTTCTGTTATCATAAGGGTAATTTTAATTTTCTAGGTTTGTTTTACTATATTAGGCAATTTTTAAATTCATCTTGAATACTAATCATTTTGTGAAAAAATGAGATTGTAGTGGAATTTAATTAATGGGTGATATTCCACAATTCATGACAATATATTTACATATGTTATTAGATTAGTTATAAAAATTATTTCCTACACTCTATGAAAAGTATCCTAGAATCAAAATTCTATCTTATTACCTTTATTTTAGATGAATCAATAGACTTTTTCAAAACTATTTGGTTTATGGTTTTATAGTTTCTAACATTCAAGATATCATTCACTATCAGATGATCAATGATCTCAATGAGTCTACATCATTATTTGGATATTATTAGTTTATTCCATTTCAATATTTTCACATTCAAATAATTCCATCCTTTTTGGGAACCATGTATGCCTTCTCCCAAATGAAATTTGTACTAACATTTATATATTTTGAGGAAGATGTTTTAATAACCACTTTTTGGATGTGGTATTTCCATAAAATTATTAAAAAAATCAATCTCTTTTTCATAGATATGTTTAAGAATTAAAAGAATTAAATTTCTTAAAGGGGGAGAATGTAATATCATAAGATTTTTTAAGAACCAGTATGTTCTATAGCATACAAAATATACAATAATGAGTGTATTCAAAGCACAAAATATTATTATATAAATATGATTGATATCACCTAGCCATTAAATTTTAGGATTATAATTGTATTTAAAAATTATTAAAATCAATATAATTTAACTAATAAATAAATATTTATTTATTAATTGTTAAGAAATAATTAGTCAATTTTTATTAGTGATATTTTATTCATTAAAAATAGATTTTCTTCAAAAATGATTATTATTTATTTTTGCGATTGAAAATTATAATTAAATTTTTGATGTTTAATAATTTTTTTATTAGATAAATATCTATTCTGAAACCACCATAGAAAAATTATATTTTTTGGGAAGTTTTGTTTTTTGAAAAACATTTATTTTTCCGTGGATTGTGAAAAATGTTTATTTTCATTAAAAACTCAATTTTCTTTTGATTTATATAAAAATTATAATTATATTTTGTAATGATTTTAAAATTTATTTTCTTACTTATTATTTAAATTGATAAAATTATGGGTTTTCATTTGAATTTTATACATGAATTTAGTATTAAATGATTTTATATTTAAAATTTTCATTTATTTTAAAAACTATTTTTCGTTATGTTTTTTCATAATGATTTTAAATAAATTTTTACCAATTATGTGTGATGAATTTCTAAAAATATATTAATTATTTTTAATCATAAAGTTAATGTTTTATAAATATATTCATTTTATTTTTGGTTAGCTTTAATATTAATCATAATAATATTTTTTTCCACAGTAGTTGGTAAATTGTGTAATTAAGGGTTTAGAATATTATAATATGGATGATAAAATGAAACTGAAACTAGAATTATTTTTAATTTATGATTCCATGTCATCTATAATCTTATGAGATTTTTTTTTCTTTCCTTTTTTCTATTTGGGTGTGATTATATTAATTATTATATTTTATGTAATAAAATTCAAAAATGCTACACTATTATTTTTAATACCTACATTATTATTAACATGGGTATAAACACGAGATACGTTCAGTTATAAATATTAATGTCAAATATAATTGATTTATATTCCTCATGGTAATTTATTTTTAATTTTTCGGGAATAGATATTGTTACGTTAAATGATTATATGAACCTAATGAATAAATTATTCAATTATTGTAAAAATAAAATAAATTATATTAAAAAAAGATTAATTCATATTGAAAAAATTAATTAGATCCATGAAATTTGAAGTTGAATATAATAGTTTTGGGATGTAATAAATTTTTTCATATTTTATTTGTTTTCAAGATGTCATTAATGTAAATGTAATGAATAGTTTTAAAAATTGATATTAATTATATTTTGTTAAATGATATAGAACTACTAATAATTTTATATTAAACAATGATACTAAGAAATTTTTTTATATATCAACCATTATAAATCTAGGTGAATGTTGTCTACTTATATTAAATAAAATGACCCTCAATGAATAAAAAACTATATTTTCATGGTCTGTGTGAAAATGGTTAATGGGAGGTTAACACCATAATATAATGGACGAAATATAGTAAAAACTTTTCCAATTTTATATTTACAAAAATACTTCATCTCATTAATGTATTGTCATATAATGATGTAAATTTGGATCCTTTGGGATATCAAAATTCATATATATAAATTTAATATTATATGAAATTCCAAGAGTTACCCTGCCCTCTCTTATAAAAGGAAACTCTTCATATATTTAATTCACACTTAAAACTCAATGTATTAGTAAATATATTACAAAATCTCCTCTAAATATCCAACCCCATGTTCTAGAGTCCCTATTAATCAAATAATATCGACCTTATTGGTCATAATATTGTATGAAAATGAGGTTGTCTGAAGAAGAGGTATAGTTCTTATCCAATAGAATTGATTTTATCTCCTCTTCCACCTCTTAAAATATTATCCATCCATAATGTGATATGAAACTAAGAATATCCCATATATTAAGATTTTATTATTTTTTTGGATTACGCAATATCCATATCCTCTTTCGTTAAATGATAAAAAACCATCTTTTGTGTATAAGGCGGGATACCGCCTCGTGAAAAAGCGTAATTAATTTTATATCACCACCTCTCATGAGGGTAAAAATGAGGGATTTAATATGTATATATATATATGATATTCATGAAATAATTTTCATTTTAAGGATAGTGTTTTAATAATTTTATTACCTTTCTATTGACTAAATAATGATAATGTTGTTTGTGTATACATGTGAACTCCCACATCCATGATGCAATGTGATTTAATTATCATCACCAAAGAAATATGTTGATATATCTAAATTTCCTTAGACAAGTAAAATAATATTTTTATATCACTATAATTATGTAATAATACTATATTACTTACCTTATATACATAATGATCATTGGAAAATTGAAAACCTTACTCATCCGTACATATGACATACCATCTCTAGGATTGTAACATAGTTTATTTATCATAGATACAAATCATTATATATTTTAAAACTAAAATTTATGTGTAAATATGATCATTATATAATTATTATTATTTTGAAGATGATGGAATAATGAAACCATAGTCCATGGTCAACATAGAAACGTTTTTTAATGATTTTGTAATGGTATTTATATTACACAACACCAACAACCCTTGATGTTACTTATTACTTACTAGGGTTATGTTGTATTGAAAATATACTCATTCTTTCTCTGGATATATTATTATTATTTCAAATAAACATTTAGGTAAACCATTTATTTCCCATGATTTAATGATGTTGTGAATGGAATAATGGATGTTTCTATAACGTGTGTGATTAGATTTTATATATATATAATTTATTTAATTTATGTTCCTTGTAAATCTTTTATATAGGTTTTTTATCTATTATAGATCATGTTCTCTCCCATTATAGATTATACTAAGGGTGATCCCATATTTTGATCCATTGTATTAGGTAAAAATTATATTAACTGTAGAATTATACTAGATGTAGGCTATATAGTTATACTAATTATAAGGATTATGTGAAGTTTATGTAAGGTTTCTATGATGATGATATCCCAAGGTTCCAACATGTTTTCATTATTCTCTATATGGGTTATAAATGTTTCCTTGAATCACGGTTAATATCACATTGATCATGAATATGGATTTTTAATACTCTAATACTATGTCAATTCTTTCTTACATGTTTCATGATTGATGGTCAATGTATTAAATAGTATAAATTTCATTATTTTATTCTTATGAACATTGACTATGTAATCATACCATTATACTCATCTTACTCTCACTGATGGAATTCAATTATATATGTATATGTTTGACCATTATATGTAGTTGAGCTCACCCATATTATGTTTCTTGTTTCCTAGGTTATGTAAATTGATACTATTTTATTTTTGTTTTTAGCGGTATTATATTTTAATAAATCCATGTTATATATTATATTCATAACATGGAATATGAAAAGTTTAGTATGGTGGGAGATGATGACGATCATTATGAACTTATTTTTTATGAACCCTAGCTATTATGATTTTATCAAATTGGTCAGACACTATAATCTTAAAAGGTCCATAGTTTTGTATGTGATCTAATTTTTCCTTTTGATATTGTTTTTTTAGATTGAAAAAACTAGGTCACATTTTTGTGTATCAAATACAAAACATTTCTGTTTATATTTTTATAACCTAATCTAGGAGTGTGGTTTCATGCATGTTACTTTAATTATTCCAACTATAATTTGAATTCTGCTTTAAAATTAATCATGTGTATCAGGGTGATATATCATACTGATGATCCAATCTATGTTCAGAAGAATTTAGAAAATTATCTAACACATTGCGGGTAAACATTATTATTAAATACATACAATTGGTAATGGGTTTTTGTATAGCCTAACCACTTCCCTAATATATATTTAAAAAACTTGATAGAGTGACATGTCATATAAAATGAAAATTAACTGATCATTATTTTCAGGTTAATCAAAAAACAATATGAAATAGTTTCCTTTGATTTTATTTATAATAACCCAAAAAAAATTAATAGTTATGTTCTTAAATTTACATGTTTTTTAGGTAATGCATACACGATCTCAATATAATTATATCATTAGACAATAACGTAAATGAACACCAAGAACCAAGATATATATTCACAAATCATATTCATAATATTATCCTCTCAATAGAGATATCATAGATATAAATATTTTTTTTGATTCTATGTTAGATGGAAAATGATAAACTACAAGTATCATATAATAGTTATTTTTTAATCTCTAAAATTAATGGTGATCATTATCATGTAACAAACAATTTTAAAAAATATTTATTAACGATGGACTATGGGATTCTCCTCTTCCATATTTCTTCAATAATATTTTATATACGAAAATTATATAAGTATTCCACCTTTACAACCTCTACCTCTAATTATTTTTTTATAATTTTGAGAAATATAATTTAGTGTGATGAGTGGGAGCCCTTATAATGCACTATGAAAAATCACACCAGTACAAAAAACTACTTAATAATTTAAAAACATATCTAAGATCCTTTGGATTATATTAAAACATAAATATATAATATAAATATTTTGATTTAATTTTAGTATGTATTCAATAATGGATGAAATTATGTCCATAAATGGTTATTAATAATCAAAAGAGAATAAATATGGATTTAATTTTATAAATAATCATTTTTATATATATCAAACCACATAATAATTTCATAAATTATTGCTCAGGTAATTATTTATATGTTACTTTTAACATCATTATCTATATATAGATTAATTTCACCCTCCATTTTATTTTTACATTCATGACATGATGGATTGAAAAAAGTATGAATTTTTTTTTATTTCATTAGTAAAGTGTAGTGGTAAAAAATATCACATAATTTCACTTCCAAAAAATCACCCTTAGACATGAATTAGGATTATAATATTTGGCTGGTGATGTTTGTTCCTATAATATAGGTTACTTTTTCATCATTTTTTCGCATAAATATTAAACATAGATGTAATTTTTCCCCAATTCCATAGTAAAAATTATTTTAATAAATGTTACATAATCATTACATGAAATGGTTTTCATAATTCGATTCATAATGTATTCCTCTATATTTATTTTTTATTTTCCCCCTTTTTTTTGGAAAGAATATACTCTTTCACCTATAAGTCTTATTCATTATCTAATATAGCCTATTATACAGTCTCTCCCTCATAAGTGTTTCTAATAGTGAATCCCTATAGGAATACCTCTATTTGAAGATAGTTTTTTGAGTATTGGGAGACCATGGATACTATAATAAATGAATTCACATGCTCATACATCTTATTTTTACAATATCCTTTTAATTCTCACATATGATCAATTTTTTACCCATCATGAATTCATTGCCTATCTCAAACATCTTTCATATTCAAATTATAGGGATAATTATATGATATGAAATTAGATGTTGTGCCTCTCTTCTTTGTTTCTCTAATCGAACAACCTTACCATTATAATATCGATCAACCCTTAATTATCCACTGCACAACTAGGGATTGGATTCACACACTTATTATAATAGGGGATCAATATAATTGTTTGAGATTGATCCTAATTATTTTAAATCTTCACATCAACACCATTTTGTATTTACTAAGTGCATGTATCAATTTTTATATGAGAAAACAATTTTATAAATTTAGCATAAAAAATTTATAAACCCTTGGAACTATCCTTTTTAAGACACTAAATAATTTTGCATGATCTATTAGAATTATTGCTTCTTTACAATTGAGGACTGCATGAGTGTAAATTATAACCTTTTTTATTGATTTACCTTTGTTATCCCTAGTTATAATAGTAGAAAATTCCTCCATTATCACTAGATTAGGGATATAAAAGATTTTCATGGTGATCCTAAGATGGATATCCAAATATCATTAAGACTTATTGACATATAGTAAATGGAAAATTGATTAGTAGGATAAAATAACTTATATAAGACCTATAATTTCATGCATTGATATTATATATGGATAGAGGAATATTAAATAAATTTAAAAAATACACAACATCCGTAATGGTTTAGTGTCTTTTTATGCCATATAAAAATTCACTTTATTTTATGATAGATCTTAAATATCTCTAATGATTAGTTTAACATATAATAAACTTCATTTATATACACTATATAAAACCTCTCGTCATAACCTAGGGAGAGGAAAGATTAAAAATGGTTGATTTGAGATTCTCAGTAAGGATAAACATCGGGGTTATCAACACAAATGATAAAAAAGGTATATGGAAATTAGAATAAAATAAAAAACCCATATAATATATATAATAGGTTATAATATCTATTTATTGAATAAATCATCTAATTTTATAATACAAGAATAATAAGGGTAACAATGAACATGATACATGAGAACATTATATTTGGATTAGACATTTATTTTAAGAATATAAAACAATTATGAAATATTTTGTTAAGGATGCTCATAATGAAATTCAAAGCATGTTATACTTGGGATAACCACTCATGTACCTACCATGGGATTGAGATAACCTTCCATAAAATATTTTTTTATGATTGGGATAACCCCTTGTATACCACTTTTGAGGTTGGGATATCCTCTAGTGTACCCTTTGTGCTCTTGGATTATTAATAATTATCCAATTCATTAGAAGAAGATATATGTTCCACCAATCAAAAAAACCAAAATTATGTGTTCCATATGATCATAAAATATTATCCATATCATAACCTATATAGAGTAAATGGTTTTCTTAAACATTTAATCACATAATAACTCATATAAAAGAATTTTGTTTATTAATAATTTAATTATAATAACCCATATAATTGTAATGGATTTGGAAATCTTCCCATCTCATCATCATATCATTACCAATGAAAATGATTTGGTTTCATACAAATAAATTCGTCATAATAATAAACTCATTGATAATTAATAATAATATTACAATTGGATCATATCACTAAGAAAATAAAAAATAAAAAAGGATGGGAGTTTTTTATGAATATAAATCCCAAGAAATTATCATTAAATTATTTTTGACAAAAATTAAATTTTAATTTTGAAGAAATATATATAAATAATAATAAATTTATCATATTTTAATGGATAAAAACATATTATAAAAAATTGGGGAATTTTTTGAAGTAAAATGTATATCATTGAGTGCTTATGATGGAGAAAATTACCATTATGATGTAAACATCAATACAATGATTCCCTTTACATGTCTCGTAAAAAGTCAGGATATACTTATTCAGAAAAAAATAAGAATATTACTCTTACACCATTACACAAAATATAAAACATGTATGAAAATGTCTTTAAATAGTAAATGGGGAATATTAAAAAAAATTAAATAATTTTTATAAAACATGGAAGTGGTTGAAAAATCATGTTTGACAAAGAGAGAAGTAAATTTGTGTCATCAGAAAAATTGAATATTGAGTAAATAAAGAGTTAAAAGTGATTGTAACAAATTAAATTTCAATATATACTGATAGTATAAGAAACATCATGATTTTATTTAGAGTTATATCATTATATATCATCATTTTAAGCATAATCCTAAATAATCTTTATTAACAATTATATCAAAACCTACAACTTTTACCAATTTGGTTAATTTTGAATCTTAAGCCCCATGAAGTAAAAAACCAAAGATAGAAATTTTTATCCAATAATTAATATCTTTTTAATCATAAAATAAATTAATGGTATATATATCTACAACACAAATGGAAAAAGTAGTTAATATTGCATTTGTTTAAGAGAAATAAAAGTTATTTTTAAACTCCCTTAACATAATTCTCAACAACCTTGATAAAAATTAGAACATCCTATATACTAAATATATTATTAATATACATATATAAAATAGTAGGAAATATATATATCATATATTATATGATTAACTTATGATTTTTTTATTACCCATTTATAAACAATTCCTTTGTTAAAATCATATTTTAGGTAACAACGACTTCGTTTGTCCCATATGCTTTAGTTTGGTATTTTTGATTATTTTTAGTTGATCATGGTTTCATTAAAAATATAATTTTACCAATGATACAAATATCATATATATTCATTATATATATATTTAATTTAATCCATAAATTTTATTGATAGAAAATGAATTGCACGATTCATGGAGATGGTAGACCATACAAACATAATAACATTGTATTAAGATCCTCTATAGATTGAATGAATGGAAAGTAAATATTAAATTATATTTTTCAAATATTTTTAAAGCATAAATATACTTTATATCTAATTAATCTATCCTTATTACTATCCAATTTAATATAATAATAAATAATTATCATATCTATTTTTGGACGTGTTAGTCAATACGTAGGCACATGTGATGTTGTAATTTCCCAAAAAAGGGAAGGTAAGAAGGTAGATGGGTTATCATAAATTAATAAGGATATTTGATTTATTAAAAATAAATAAAAAATATATATACATTAGTATATATAGCATTGAGAGGCAATGATGGAAAACAAATTAAATTGGTTTGTGAGGCAGTAGCAGACCATACACCTAACTGACGGCTACATTTCCCACTTGATGAAAGAGAATATATATCTAGGTAATTACATTAATATAAGGACATTTTAGTATATGGGATATAATTATGTTATTATATCTATAATGTTTTTTTGTATTTTGTGAAGGTGAAATAATAAATAAAATAAAATGCTCCATTATGAAAGAAACCTTTTTTAGAAAACCTCCTTAGATTATCAATGAAATCCTTCATAGGAGGCTTTAATAATATAAATAATGACTATAAGATGTGTACATATATTCAATTATTGTACATTGATATTTATTTTCCAAACTAATTTTAGTTTTCTATATTAATAGGAGTGGGAAGCGGTGTCTATTTATATGTGAATTAGAGGACACAATTAAGTGTTTTGAAAAGAAAATGGTATTCCCATGTTTAAAACATTCAAATTTTTTAGAAAATGGATCAATAAAAAAATTATATGAAATAATGTAAAACTATGTCCAAAAAATGGTATTTGGGCAAGTTTCTAGGTAATTTTACCCATTATCATTTTAGTTTAACCCTTAAGGAAACCCATTTTTACATTTACCACTTCAATGACATTTTACTACTTTTACTACTCAATATGAAAAAACATTAAGTTAAAATAATTTTATAATATTACCCAATATAATTCCAAAAATAAAATTTAATTTTAATAATTGGAGTCATATAAATGGAAATTTTAAATTAATATTAATCTAGAAAATTCGATGAAAAAGTGGTTTTGAAAAGAGAAACATGTCATAACAATATAATGTATTAATATCAAAATTCAACATTAAATTGATTACAAAATCATAAATTTGATTAATAAAAAAATAATTGAACTAATATTAATTTTAAAACATAATTAAAATTAATTAATCATAAAAATTATTTAAATGAAAAGGCAATTTTAATAGTAATAAATAGTATTTATTTTATGATTCATCAAAAAATAAATATTTGCACAAAATTATCAATAATTCACAAAAAATATAATTTTAGAAAGATTATTTAAAAATTATATTTATTTTTAAAAATAAATTTTCTCAATGCAAAAAAAATTGACATTTAATATCTTTTTACAAAAACCAATAGAATAATTTTTTGAAAAAATTGAATTTTCGAATAGAATGAAGGCTATACTAAAAAATATGTACTTTTTATCAATATGATTTATTTATATAAAACCATTAAGAATAATTTTTATAAAATTTTCAGTAATTTCTTGTTGGCCATGTTGAATGGTCGAGTATAAGTAATAATATTAATAATATATTTTGGTTTGTTAAAACTCATTGTTTTATGAAATATAGTCTATCGATTGAATTTATGTTTTTTAAATAATTCAAAAAAACAAATGGTTTTACAATATATCCTCAATAAAATGAATTTATCCATATTAATTATTAACAATGAAATTTAAAAAACGATAATAATTCCCCCTCATCACATCCTATAGATCCCATGTATCTTATTCAATTATGTGGTTTTGGCACAAAACCGTGACGGGGTGAGTGGTCATGATTCATAGAACAATCTACTTTAGATTTAGAATCTCCATTGGTTGTTCCTAATTTGAAATATCATGTTATAGTGGTTAGTCCAATAAGTGTTTTACATGTGAAGGATCTAGTATGTACTTCTTAAATAGATAATAATAGAACACATAATGGACTTAAGATTGGTTATGGTGAAGCACCAATCGATGAGCTACATTCTTGATGTGATAAAAAATTTAAAAAGGACCAATATAACTATGTCTTAGTTTTACCTTATTTAAAAATATCATTACCATATTACAATGATATATCCATAGGGAAACATTCTCACATACCTAAAATTCTAAATTGTGCTGATGTTTTTAACATAAAATTTCAATTGACTCTGAGTGGCCTTGATGTGTTGTTGAGTGGATCTAACCAACTCTTCAATTTCTGCATTTTGTTTAGTTCCAAATAGAATACTATTTCCATTGACATCCTATTATGCTATATATCCACACTTATTAACATTTAGATATTAATAAGGATCCATTTAAATTATTGAGTGAAAGGTATTTGTGTATGAATGATCAACCATATGATGGTTTTGGTTCTGAAAACCGTTGAATTCCAGAGAACAGTATCAAAGAATATCCTCTAGGTAATGAATTATTCTATCAGAAAAAATAAATATATGATGGTGATGCATAGTGCTAAAACAAATATTCATATCCAGGGCTTGCTATTGAATTTTCTAGAACATCGAGATAAACCATGAATCCTGGTCAGTAAAAAAATAATGTCTCACACCATTAAACCATAACACTACCTTAATGTATATCCTAGAAAACTATTCTAAAAATAAATATTCTTTGAGATAGATTAATTTTAAGGACATTGTACGGTTACTGACAATAACCCATATTTCATTATATACTTCATATGTTTTGGGTAGTTTGATAAAAAAAATTCATGGTTTTGTTTTCACATTTCCAATATGGTGGGGCTAATAGTAGTAACATATAATTATAATTTTTTCACATAGATTTAACTTATTTTCACACCTATAACCGAGATACAAATTCTCAAATATCAATCATCATTCCATTCAACCAAATATAATTGTTTATATCTCTTTAAAAAATTTAACTCTTAGAGAAATAGATAATGAAGAACAATCATTTTCCACTAACAAATCTTCCTTAAAAAATATTACATGTAGAAAACCAAAATGATTTATAACCCTTATAATTCCATCACAGTCATGGTCAATATGAAATCATTTCTTACCTTATTATGTAGCTAAAATCCTTCCATATCTTACTCCTTAATACCCATTAGATAGATGCTTTAAAATTAATTTGAGAGAGATATTATTTACCCCGTTCATACATGATTTTAATATCCATTCACTAAAAATAATGAAATTTTAGATCGTTTTTTCCCCTCATCATGGGTAATCTTTCATGATCATTCCAAATCCAAGCATGGGTCATCTTGTCTTCTTCCCCAATGTCATAAAATATTGAGTAGTCATAATATTTAATCGAATCCTACTGCATTCTCTAGAATATATTAAACTCTTTCAGTGTGAATATATTCTTTGATCTCATATTGTCCATATATATATATATTACACATTTCTTCATAAAATTAAAACATACATAGCTTTAATTAAAAAATTATGCATGTAACTAAAAATCATTATATGAATAATATTTACCATGAACCATCAATTGACATGATGCGTAAATAATCACTGTATAATTTTTAAACCCTATATTTACATCTCAGATAAAAAATTTGTTCCCTAAATCATCATTAACCATATCTTCCATATAATTTAATAAAAATTATAATTAAGAATACATATCAATGGTTAGTGTCAGTATTTTAACATGTATCTCCCATCATTTGTGGGTTTAATCCTTTCAAAATTACAAAAATGTGACTAGTGGTACTTTTTAATGAATCAGTATTAATATAAATCTTATAATGTCTCAGGAAATATTAAAGAAATCCTTAAAAATTAATTTTAACATATATCGCAATGGATATAAATAATGTTAAACTTATGAAAGATAGTTCAAATCAAATAATAGTTCTGGATGAACCTAAGAATTTCATATACCTTATTCTAATAAAATATATACCATAATTTCGTTATTAAAATTAAAACCCCATCACATAGAACCAAAAACTTGGGTCTATAAAATAATGATCCTATGATAATCCTTATTCAAATATTCAGATATTGGTATAAAAAAACTTAATTTGATCATATTAGGAGACAAATAGTTTATAAAATTCAACATAATCCTTATATGATTCATGTTTATTATAAATAAAATTTCATTTGTAAAAATAATTATACCACATATTTCGCATATTCAAATACATTAATACCTCAACACTATTACTCAAATGATTTTATATCTCAAAAGTCCATCATTTTTCTTAGAGATAACCTCATGTTTAGGGAATTGAATCAGATAGTTCTAGTCTTCACCACACATAAGTCAGAAAATTACTTGAAAATTAATTTTTTTATTACCATTATTTAATCATATAACACACATTCCCCTTTATTTGACATATTATTCTAAGAAATTACTTCCATCGTATCAACATGTAGGAATTTAAATTTTCATTCATTCATGTTCATTTCCGCATAAATACTCATAAAAATCAATCTTCCTGTTCTTGGAAATGTTTTGAATCTCAAAAAAGTTCATGTTATTAATAATATACAATGATAGGTAATTAGAGATAATCCTTATAACATTCTATATATCCATCATCATAATTGGTTTCTCAAAATCACAACATTTTATATTGGGTTTTTTTATCATGATTCATATTACTTCCACCCAATAACTAAAATTGGAATTTATATTATCATCAATAATAATCACTGTGTAAAAAAAGATAATTAATAAAACTGACTTATATTTTTTCTATATCATGAAAACATATTTCTTATTTTATGAATTCATATGTTTAGCCTAGGTCAGTCATAGTCATCAACTATTCAAATGTGTCATGGTTTTTTGTAATGAATTTATGTGAATTTCCAATGCATATCCCTTGGGAGTGTCAAATCACGTGTGCTGAATGTCCCAATTTCATTCACCAGGTTATTATTGAGTGAAGATAAATTTTCCTATTTACAAGTTATTTCCTAGGATCAAATATACTAGATCCACAACTAATTTTATTATTGAGACAAATATATAACTCCTTAGAATCTAGTAACAATATCCTTTACCAAAATTCCGTAACATTTTCCTATATATTGACTTATTTATAAAAATAGGATCAATGATACCCTTAGATATCCTAGTACTGTGGTTGGATACACATTTCCTATACTACCAACTATACCGACATAGAATTTTGATTAATATATATTATATTTTAATAGATTAATATTCATTAAATTTCACAAAATCAAACATGAGGACCTTAATTTCATAGTGTATTTAGATACTGAATACAAAATATTCTTATTTCCTAAAAGATATTAATCAAATCCCTCAACTATCATCCCACCTATTATAATTTATAATGTTAAATTACATAAAAACATCCTTCATAATGTTGGGAAACTAACCATAAGTACAACTAAGATCAGATTTTTAGTAAAGTTAAACAAGGAGGATATCATTGAATCATGGGAATTAGGGTATTATAACTAGAGAATAATATTTTGAAACCATACCCACTAGTAAAAATACAATATATCCCATCGGTTTTTTCATGTCATTTATTTATAACAGACGTGAACATCTATGTATATTAATCTATCATGTCAATTATAGGATAACTGATGTGATAATTGAACCTTTCTTATTTATCACATCGGTTATAAAATAATGAAAGAGGTAAAGTGAGTTTTTATCTCAGTTATATATAAAAATAAATGTTATCATGAAAATATCATTTATTTATTATATAGGTTATAATGTAAATAATTTTTTGAATAAATTTATCACATGAGTTTCTATATAACAGACGTGATAAATATAGAAATCTTTATTTATAACATCAGTTACATAATAATATATGTGATACATCATGTATAATTTTATTAATTCTCATTATAAATAACTTCTATTTTTCCTATTGAAAAAATGTTCTCTCATGTACGAAAGCCACAACATCATTTCATTAATCCAATGGGCCCCATCCTTATTTTATAACTTCATACACTATCATTTTAATTGGCACATTCAATTTGATCATCACTCAACTCTCATGTAATAATTATGAACCTCCCTTTTAGTCGTTCACTATTGTGGATTCCCTAACACTCCCTTTTCGATCATTGTTTTATAAAATCTTGCATCAGCATATTTTTTAATCTCCTCATGTAATATCATATATTCCCTTTAAGTGTATCCATGATTCTAACGATAATATTTCTCCTCTTTTTATCATAGGGGATATTTCACATTGGGGTATGTCTTAGTGTATACTCCATTAAAATAAATAGAAGTATGATACATACCAAAGATATGGGTTCACAATTATGTATTCATCATGAATAAATATATGGTTGAAAATTGTATATAATGGTTTTGAAAAAATATGTTTTCTATAGATGAGACTTTTGTCTGGATTGTGGTTGGACATTCTAGGTAAAGGATTTTACTAAATGATAAATTATGATAACAATATAGTAGGTATATATGAGGTCATATATATCAATAGATATTTCTCTTATTAGAATAATTGCATAATTACACACATAAAAAGTTATGGATATCTAATATTGAGGTATTCCTTCTAGTGATTTTATAGGTAAGAGTAAGCCTCTATGACTTGGATATTATTACAAGAGGTTTTTTTTATATTTATAATTATTCATTCCCCAATATTTTACATGGGATAATACAAAGGGAACTACTAATGTCACCTGAGTAATACGTATTTGTGAATTTAATGGCTACAGTGATGAAATGAACCCATGAATTGAGATCTTCATTGATACACGAACTGAGTTATTCATCATGTTTGATTGGAATGAAAAGTAGAGAAGGAGGAACATAATCTACTAAACTCATAGGACCCTGGGGGTTATGGGTGATTATTTGATAACAACATATGGGGGTCACTATAGTTATTGGGATTAGGATATAACACTTCAGATCAACTAGGTCGTGAATCTAGAAATTTTATTACTAATGTATATCATTATGTATTTCATAATAACACGCAAACCATGTACTATAGTATGAGTTGTGAAATTTATTATGGAATCAGATATGTAAATTAGCGAATGGATTTGTATTCCATTATTGATATTGAAAATATTATATTTATTGATCATGGAAATTTATATTTTGACGGTCTAGTTATGGTTTCTCAAACATTGAAATTACTATAAGTCTAGATCAAAACTTCTTGGGGGTATGAATTGATAAAAAAAACTAATCAAGGGTTCCTATATTAGATACTACCTATTAATAATTAACTAATTTAGAAAAATATCTTCAAAATTATAATAATTAGAAAATAATTTTAATCCCCACACCAATCTCATTTTCATTCAAAATGGTTCCCTAAATGATTCAATTATCGAGAGAACAACATAAATCCTTGATGACTGTGTAAATATAATATCCCAATGAGTCTGTATATTTTCTGTAATATTTTTAGTCTAACTATATTTTCTTTTTAAATTACATCCATGAATATAATATTTTGATTTATTGTTATTATTTATACTTATATTCAATTACTTCATTGAATTTATAAATATATTTTTAAAAAATAGTTTTTTTATATTTCAAACTTGTGATACTTTCAAATTATGTAATATATCAGATAAATTTAAAAAAAAATTATCTAGGCCAGATATATATTTTTTAAAGTTGTTATAGATAATAATGAATTGATGTTATAATACTAAAATTTGAATAAGTGATGAATATGAGGAAGGTTTTTATGATTTTTTTGAATTTTAAAAAATAAATATTTTATATAAGGTCACGAAATTTTTCCACGTATAAAATGTTTAAACATGAATAAGTTAAAAAGAATGAATATAAAATATTATTTAATTTTTCATGGTTTTAATTTGAGTTACAACCCTTGATTTGGAAGGGTGAAATGTGGAAATCGTTAGATATCTTATGGATGGTGCTTTTCAAGATGATAAATCTGAGAAAATTGAAGAAGTGGTTCCTGATATTCAAGTAGATTCAATTGATAATAAATCAAACATTGAGCCCCTATTTGGATATGTTGAAAAACCATTATATCTTGGTTGTATAGAAATTTCTATTTTATTGATTTTGAAATTATTTATTAAATTTAATTCGAAACATGGATCGAGCGACCAAAGTTTTACAGAGTACCTTCAATTTTTGAATGACATTCTTCATATGGACACAGATTATCCTGATTCAAATTATAAATATAAGAAAATACAATGGCGGATGGGATTTGGGTACAAAAAATACAAGATTTCCCAATTTATTGTGTTCTCTAAAGGAAGTAATAATAATTTAATTCAGGGTGACCTAAATTCGGGATATCACATTATAAGTTGAAAGAAATCTAAAATGTAGATTTCAAAGTTACAGAGACCCCTGATAATGAATTTTTGTATCTTCCTATAATTTTGAGTTTGAAACATTAATATTATATTTCATGTGGTAAAAACATATATGTCTTGAGGATGAGAAAATACATGATCGAAAAATATTTGATCTGGTTTATTGTCCATAGTAGATGAAAATTGATCACTCATTTCCAATATTCAGAATTGATGTTAGTAATATTATACATGGATGTTTCATGAATGTAAGGAATCCATATCAAAGACTTAGTAGTACACATAAATTATGGAGTATTTTGTTGGTAATTTAAAACTTATTTCATGAATTTTATATGATGTGAAAATATATCAACATGATTTTACTGATCTATGGACAAAAATAGGACTGAAATGATATTGACGTTTTGTTGACACAATTATTGGATGATTTGAAACTGTAATTGGAGGAACATATAAGGAATTATGATTTATATAAAATTGAATAATTTCAACAGCACTCGATGATTATGTTTACTAGAGTTGAATTCATAGAATATGGAAATATTTTTGAAGACAATGTTACGAGGAATAAATCTTTACAATTTCTGAACAACAGAATTCATATTTTGAACTGTATCATGGGAGTAAAATAGTATACATAGTAAATCAAATGTTTTTTCTTATGGATAACTTTTTTAGAAGGATAAAATGAATTTCAATGGTTCACATGAATTTTATATTTCTTGAAACCCATTATCCAATGACTAGTATTTTGAGAGGGTGAAAACACATTAATGTGACACTTGAAAGGACACATAAATCTGGTAATGATTGAAAAATATGATTGAAATAGTGAATATTTTTCAAGATACCATATTTGATATATAATGAGGTGAAACATAAAATTGATTTTATGCATGTGTAGAAGATTATATGTGATTGCTTTATTGGAACATTGTTGAATAATAATGGAAAGACTAAAGATAGTTTTAATGAAATATTGTATTTACTCTCAATGGGAATAATTTTGGAGTTTCCTCCCACTCTTGATGGACGATGATCATTCCTACAACCCATGTTCTTACACCTTATCCAATAAGGAAAAAAATAGATTTTTTCATTGTTTTCATAATTTCAATATGCCACATGGTTATTCATAAAATGTAAAAAAATGTTTATAACAGATTAGAAATTGAAGGACATGAAATGTCATGATTGTCACATCATGATAAAACAACTCCTGCTAGTTTCATTTCATGGAATGCCTCCCACCCATCACATAATGACTATCATAAAGTATTTTATTATTTTTAATTATATTTTTAATTATCTAATATATTTGAATGCATTGAAAAAATTGATGAATGATTCATTTTATATAATATTTCCACTAGAAAGTTTTTTTCCTTCATATTTTATTGATATATTGGTACATTTAACGGTTCATTTGTTTTGAAAAATTATTATTTTTAGACCTATATATCGACTTTGTATGTATCCTTTTAAGAGGTATATGTTGATACTAAAGGTGTATGATAAAAATATATACCATTATAAAGCATAAATTGTTGAGAAGTATATTTCTGAGGAGGTTGAAGTGTTTTTTACAAGTTATTTTTTTACAGTAGAGGACATTTGTTTCCCTACATGTCACTATGAACGAGTTAATTATGGGGGAAATGAGATTAATGTCTTGAAATTCAAAATATTCATAGGTGAATAGATATATAAGGTAAATTCATATATCATTAATAACATTGATGATGCTCAACCATATATATAATTTCTTATTAATATATTCAAATAAATTTATTCATTAAATAATGATATATGGATTTTGAATGAGCCTAACAAAAAAAATTTACATAGTTTAAAGGGTCCAAAATGGTAAACTATATCCATTAAGAACAATGAGATGGTTAGTGTGTGGTCCATGTTTAAATTTCATTACATAGTCTGGGTATGACAATAATGTCTATACTTTTAATATGAATTATTCGGACAATAGAAGTGAGGATCATAATAGTTAGATGGTTGTGTTTGTAGAAGAAATTCATTTTTTGAGTGACAAAGACAAAAACCCCATATCTTAATGAATTGAATATTATGGAGTCATTGAAGAAATACGGTAGGTTGATCACATTAAATTTTATGCTCCATTTTATTTATAAATGGTGTATAGGTAACTGCAATGTCTAGCATGATGAATTTTCAATGACACTAGTTAATATCAATAAATTGGAATACATAAATGATCATTTTATGATGGAAAAACATGAAAAAATATATGTTCTTGATCAATCCAATCTGTATTGGTTTATTGTTTTATAAAAAAAATTGTATTTTAGTGACAAGGAACTTGAAAAGATGTTGATTTATGTTATATCCATGCTTCAATTAATAGTTAAAAAATAACACTGATGAGAACGTCAGAGAAATGGACTGTTCCATATGGAATGATTAAGAAGAATGAATTACGGACAACAATCCTTTAGTACATTCCTAATATTACTGGTATCATATGTTTAAATATATATTATATTTTTAAATATTTATTTTTTTATATTTTAATATCATTTTCATTATTAAAACCCCAATTATAAATAATAATTTTAATTGGTTGTTTATATTAGTATTGTTTTTTATAGTTTCCATGTTTACCATTATGTAACATATCTCTTTATTTAGTTTCAAAAAAAACATTTATATTAAATTTAACAATTTAAATAAAAACAACTAATATTGTCTAAGATTATAATTTAAAAATGCTCTTTCTTTAAAAAAATTATTTATTTGGTTGGTCAAATTTTACTACATCATTTCTTATCTCATTAATATTATTTAGTTTTTATTCATTTATTTCATTTAAAATCTCACTAATATTATTATAATTTTAGATAAAAATAGAAAATATAAATAATAATGTGTTATGTTTAGTTTAGATTACTTTTTTTGTATGATAATTTATTTTATTTTGTAGGTAATTGTTAGATTTCTAAATTTTTATTCTAATTTTTGTTACTTTGATTTGTTAGATAATGATAGATAAATCCTTTAATCCAAAACATATTTTCGGATATGATCGTACTCATACCTCTAGGGAGGAACATACACATTCTCTTATTGATGAGCCCCCTCATCCTTTTTTACATGAGGCATCAACATCCATTGGAGAAAAGAGTTGACGTTTTTGAAAACATGGAAACACACATTTACCAAAATAGAAGTTTTCTGTAGCCAGTAACAGAAGATACAAATAAAAATTGATGACAATTATATTACATGTGGTCAAAATTCAATAAAATTTAAAACTTTTATATCCTTACATGCTACATGAAAAGATATTATTTTGTTTTATTATTGGTGAAGTGTTGAAAAATTGACATTATCATCATTGGAGGATACTATTAGGTAATCTTGTTTGTTATTATTTCAGTTATATTCAAATGTTTATAGAAATATATGTTTTACCCACATTATGAATTGATAAACGATATAACTATTACTGGATGAGTTAGGAGGAAATGATGGTTATTAGGTGCCATGAGATGTAGGGATTTTAAATCATCCACCACATCACAATTCATTTTTTTAGGATAGATAAAATGAAAATCCATGTAATGTATTTCCATTTAAAAATGACAATACATGGAAGCAATTTTTTGAAAGTAAATGATGTGAATAGTTTTATGTAAGGGAATTATTACATTTTTAAGACATGTTTTATTATTCATGACCATGTAAATGATTTATTTATCCATTATTCTTAATTTAAAACAATCATGGACTTATCTTTATGAAATTAAAGCTATACACATATACCTTCACATGATATCTCTGAGAGGTTATATATTGTTGGAAAAATAGATGATAGAAAAAAATACATCATGATATGAGAGATGAGTCTTTAGGGTCTATAGAGGTTTCCCCTCCTTCTCCCCACTAGACATGAATAATAGAAGAGGGATCAGATGAGAAAAAAGGATTATATCATACGAATGAGTCCATTGTTTTAGATGAAAATATTATGAGATGTTTACATTATGTATTTATTAAATTTAAATAACACTTTAAATATTTTTCGTTATTACATATTTTTTCAAAAAAAAAATTACATGGTTCCCTGGAGTATCCGAGCACATAAGGGGTCTTTATTTCTGATGGTTGAAATGATATTTTAGCTATAATAATGCGAAATCCTGAACATCATGGATGGGTATGAATATACCCAATAGGTGTATTAGTATGAAAAGTATTTCAATTTTTAAATGGATCAAAAAGGGAGAGTGATTATAAAAAATAGAGTAATTGGAATCCAATGATGAGGATATTGATGTGATAATGGAGGATATTATAAACGCTTCAGTATAGTCAATGATTGAACACATGAAATGAGTGTTTCATCCCTATAACCCAACTGTTACACCTCCGATGGAAGATCCCACTCCTCCTCCATATCTTACTCAAACATATATTCCTCCATACCCCACTACTTCTTTTCCTCCCCCTAAAACCCCTATTCCATATCTTCTATGTTATTATGAGTTATATGTTGATGATCTTCATCACATTGTAGAATATGGGATGATATTATATAGTAGTGAAACCATTCATCAATAGTATATTAAGATAGAAAATTGTAGGGTCATTGTACATGATGTTATAGTTAAATAAAATGAAATACGATGTCCTACAGATAATGTGAGTATAGTTGTATAAATTATTGGTCATTTATCATTTTCTCTACCTATACTACATCGGTAAATTGTATAGAGGCATGCATATATGATTTATTTTATCTCATTTTGTAGTTAATATTTTTATCATTTTAATGATTATATTTTTATTTTATTTTATAATCGAACAATTATAAAGCAAATAAATATTGTATAGACAAAAATAAAATGATTTTTTCATGACTTCAGTTACAGGTTCTATAAGTCATAATATATTAATCAGTATACTCAAAATTTTTATTGCGATTATACGAGATTCCTATTGATTCTACTATTTTTGTGACCACCATGATCATAGATATTTTGAAAATTTATATCATGGATAATGTGGTTGGAGATCAATTAGGCATCAACACCATGAAAATTATTCCATTTAAGTCAATTTATTTTTTTATTACTTTAATATACTAATTTTTTTTAATTATTCTTGATTTGTATTTGGTATATATATAACATTCGTGTAGATCATGACACAAAATATGTATATGTATTTACAGACCCATAGAATATTTATCCTATAGATTTTTCATTGAACAATGCAGAAAGAACAATTTATAAAGCTGAAAATTTTGAAAATAATGTCATTTTTCTTTATTGGATATTTCCATATCATGAAGAGTAGGGAAAACAATCTCTCACCCAATATTATATGTCACTTAACATATTAATAACTCAAATTAAATTATCTTTTATATTAGTTTTCAATGGATGTTTGGTGTTTCTTTAAGAGAGATGACATTGTACAATCTATGCTCTATCCACTGTGAAGTGAGACTAAATTTTAAAATGTATTGAACATGTATGTATTATTTTTTAATAATTTTTATATTAAAACACATAAAATTAATTTTTTTCAAATTATTTTATATTAAATTTTAATATTTCATTAATGATGTGACAATAAAGAAGATATTTATTATCGAATTTTTAAAATATAAGGTGAATTTTCATGGAAAATTACTAAATTTTTAATATATCACTTAAAATGTTATCTTGATTTAAAATATAGTAGAAATAGTATCCTAAAACAAGAAGGTGTCAAATATTAAAGATATTATGTTTTATGTTATATAAATGAAATAATTTCATCTGGAATAGTTACAATGTTTATGAAGGTTATATTTTGTTATAAATATTTCTTTAATATTCACAATGTTTTTTTAAAATTCATGGTAAATGATCTCTATATTTTTTTGTATCTTTTTAATTACCCATATAAATATTGTTCATAAGAGTTAAGAGATTTTCATATTTAAGGTGGTAATAATTTTTTATGTTTTTTTAGTTTATTTGTAAAATAAAAAATGAATTTGAAAGTTCAATTTTATATTTGTTTTCTTGGAATCTATTTCCATTTTTACTCCTATGTTCCTTTTGAATGATTTTTTGGTGAAGGTAGAATCAATGTCCATATTTAAATAAAATTATTTTCATATTTGTTATCTAATAAATAATATGAAAAACTAATGACAAATATTAATTTTTAACATTGGTTTTAGTTATCCGATGTGAAAAAATTATATACAACGTCACCTCCAAAATCATCGCATAATAACTAATAAAAGCATAAAATTTAACCTGAAAAATATTTTATGCACTAGTTACCATATATATCAAAAGTCATAAAAATTAATCATGTTACAAATAATAGTATTTCATAAGGCGTGAATCATAATTTAGCCCTACAATATTGGAATGGAGAACATAAAATTGTCACAATATATAGATTTGTGGCATAATCATATGATTATGTAATTTTATATTAAGGATACCCACCAAGAAATTCATAATATGGTTTCCATAGGCTAAAAACCAATGTACGTACTTCTATAAGGAGATAAAATCCCATGTACCATCTTTTATGAGCATGGGAAGAATTAATGTGTACTCAATTTCAATCATATAATAACATCTCGTGTACCCATTGATATCATAGAATAGTATTCATTACACAAAAAATGGAGTGTGATATAGGTCCAACCAGTCACATAATCTATATATTTTTGTACGATAAGATCATAAAAAATCCTTCATATCATTATACAATGAATGGAAATGGATTTCAAAAATATTTCATCATATTATAACCCCGAAAAAGGAAATGTGTTTCATAACAATTTCATCATTTTATAACCCATATAAATGAAATGGTTTTCAAAATATTCTCATCAATTCATCATAGGAAAAAACATTTAATATGAAGGGGTTCTAAAAACATATCCTAATTAAATTTATTGACAACCCATATAAAGAATAAGGATGGTATAATTAGATCATATCCCATAATTAAATATAAGAAACAATAACATTTTACGTCGTTGGAGAATGAAAATTCTATAAAATGATCCAAAATCACTTCATAAGAAAAATATCATTTTATTTTTGAAATAAACTTTTGAAATTGTATATTCTTTCATATATTAATGAAAAAAAATTCTTTGAGAATTTCTAGGCAACTATCAATGGATTCTATTAAGAATTGAGAGGTCCTAATAGTGGAAAACAGTGTTCTTGTCAAACACACTAAAATAATTATTCATTAAATGTTTTTGGTAGATTTTATGAGAAACATGTATGAAAAATGGTAATAGTATGAGATTTATGTTTTCTCACAAAAAATTTGAAATGGGTTAAAATTATTTAAAATACTCATTAAAGAATATTGGACACATTCAATAATTTTTTTAGAAATTATGGACATGGAAAAAAGTATTTTGATAGAAGAGAGAAATAAAATTTGGTTTTTAATCAAAAAAATAATATGGAATATTGAATAACTAAATAAAATATAATGAAATTAAAATATTTAATTTTCATAAACAATCATACAATAGTAAAGTACATGTTTTTATTTAGGGTTATAACATAATATCTCTCTATTTTAAGTGTAAGTATAAACAATATCGTTAAACGATGACATTATAATATAATACTTTTACCACATTGGATTTATTTTAATCATAATACACATAAAGGTATGAACAATTGATTGATATGTATATTCCACAATTTTCCCTTTGATAATCATAAAATAAATTCATGTGTGTTATATATACCATAGAAAATAAATTAGTGGTGAATATTTCACATGTCCCACATAAATAAATGTTAAATGAAAAATATCATAACTTATGTTTTAACATGATTAATACATGGTTGATCCTCCTATATAAAAAATATAGTATTATTATATATATTCTAAAATATATTTATATATATCATAAAAAATATCTATTACTTATTACATTTTCATTACTTTTTTATTTAGAATTAAATATTAAAAACAAGTTTCAGGTAATAAATGTTTTGTTTGTCATGTTTGATTTGGTTTGGTATTTCGATTACTTTTACATTTATCATGGTATCATCATTTCAAAAATTTTAAAACTATATAAATGACATATATATTCATTGTATATGTATGTATATTAATCCTCTATTGTTTGAGATAGAAAATTATTTACAACGTTTATAGAGATGGTAAGCCGTACAGATGCATGAATGTGGTTTCCATTTTATCAATGGATTGATATAAATGAATGTAAAAAATAATAAACCTTTTGGGAATAATTTTTTCATCCTCTATTACATATATATTTATTCAATCTATCTTTATTAATATTATTGTCAAAATAAAATGGAAAATATATCATATTGATTTTTGGAGGCGGTAATCCACACGTATACACAAGTGATGTTACCGTTTACAAATATATTATAAGGTAATAAGGTATATCTTATATTATAAATTTAAATTTATAATAATTTATTTAATATCATATATCATCCTTAAATATATCATTATCTCAATCTATGAGAGATGGTGATGAAAAACAAATTATTTTGGTTTGAGAGGGCGTAGCTCGCCGTACACATGATCGATGATTTCATTTCTCTCTTGATAGGATATGAGATATATGTTGGTCAAGAAATTAAAATAATAAAAAAATAATTTTATGATAGATTTATATGTTATTATACAATCATTGTTGAATAATATTTTAAAGATATGGAAGAATAAATTAAATAAACACACCCAGTTATGAATGATTACACTTCTTCCAACAACCTCCTCAGGTTATCACTAAATGCGTCCGTAAGAGGGTTTCATAAAACAATTATGGAATATATGATGTGGGGTGGGAATAAAGTAATGGATTTATGTACATATATTTTGAGCTAAATGGTTTTTTAAATGTTAATAGAAGAGTATAAGGGTTGGAATTTTATATGTGAGGGACAAGACATGCTTGGATGTTTTGAAAATAAGATGGCGTTCCAATGTTTTAAACATGATTGGATGAAATGAAGTGTATCATTATGAAACATTAGATATAAAATGATCTAAATATGTCCATTAAATGAAAATTTTACAACTTTTTGTGTCATTATACATTATATATATGTTTTTTAAACCCTGATAAACAGATTATAATATTAGATGAGTTAATTTATTTTTACTATTTGTTTTGAAAACAAATTTAATTCAACGATATTTTATAATATATATTATTTTTATAAAATCTCTATTCTCCATTTTTCTAAATTTCAATAAATTAATTTGAAAAAAATTTATTTGAATCAAAAACCTCAGAGATGATGAAAATACATTTTTTCAAGAAATAATTTTCATATGTATAGAAAGTCAAAATATCAAATTTCAACAGTAATTTTATTCCCATAACCTAAATATAATTAATAAATATTTAATTAAACTAATTTAATTTTAAGACAATAATAAAATTAAAATTTACCATTTAAATTATTTAAATTGAAATAATGTTTTTAATAATAATATGTTTTGTTTACAATTTAAAAAATTAATCTTTAACGAATGTTTTATAAAATCACTGAAATATGATTTTTATCATGTACATATAGAAAATGAAGATTTATTCAAAAAAAATTTATAAGTGGAAAATAATAAATATATTTTTTAAAAAATGAACAATATCTTTTTTGGGGGAAATTTTATTTTCATTTTATATATGTACTTTAATAAACGGTAAGTATTTACATATATATATATATATATGATTTCATTATGTAAAATATATATACATTTTTTGTAAATTTAAATATTTTTATTCATGGAAACATGTTTTATGTCAAGGTTATAACAGTTATGTTTACATAATAATATTAATAGTCTGTTGTGGTTTAATCAAATGTGGTGTTTCATGTTAAATAAATAATCAAATAAATTTTATTAACTACAAACTATTCATAAAAAATGGGGTTTTATAGAACCATTTTTATTTTTATAATCGAATGATAAATATAATGGTAGAAGTTCTCATAAATATTATTAATTGAGGAAAAACTGGAAAAATATTCCTAAGAAATTCATTTCATGTAATTAATCCCTCAATCAATTTTGTTATTGGAAAATGTAATGGGATTATTAGAATATCGACCTCAAAAAAAATGTGGTATGTGATTTGATGAGAAAAGGATTTGGTTCTCCACACTAGACATAATAAATTAGAATCCATATTACCAATAATTTAATGAATCAACAGATTTTAGATGGGGAGCTATAAAGACATTGAATTCACATGGATCTGACTTGCTATATGATTTAATTAAGAGGATTTAAGTAAAATAAAATGGTCAAACCATAATATTTTTAAATAAAATGAATATTTTTATTTTTAAATGAGTATTTTTGATCTGATATACAATTATTACCATTTGGATAGATTTTTTTATAATCTATGCATGTCTAATTATAAAAGATATTTGATATTTATGTAATAAATATATTATTATCCCTTGTATGAAAAATTAATTATCAACGGTATAAAATATTTGATTTATATTTAGACACCATAATTGTACCCAACATTTTTTTTAATAAGACATCTATATCCTTTGTGTTCAATAGTTCAGTCCCAGGCCTGGAATTTTTATATTTTTTATTGAATACTAGTAAACCTATTAATGATGTGTAAAAACTCGGTTATGGAATAATATTTGATTTTGTTAATTATGTGTAGAAATTTCATTATAGTGTTAGAATAATTTGATGATGGTGATAAACCTTCATCAAAGAATGTATTCATAGAGCACCAATTAATATTTTTGTCTCATGATCAAAATTATAAATCACCATGATTTATTCTAGGATGTTGGAATGTTTTTTATGATATATTAAATATTTGAATTATCACATTCTATTTTAGGGATGAATCTCATGGATTTCTGTGCTCTCAATTTTATATAATCCTTTGAATATTTGAAAAAATTAAATTTCAATGGTTTGTATAATCTATATAAATGTGATTGAGGATAAATTTAATTCATATAAAAATTGATTTTTTAACATATAGAAAAAAATCATAAAATTTGCTGCAAATTTAATTTTTTAAAATATAAGATATTTTTTGTTCAAGTAATAAATATATAAGAAATTTTGTTGAAAAAATAATTTAATATGTAATTTTATTTTTAATTGGGAGAAATTTTATTCAATTCGTGGTTATCCTTTAAAAATTATATTTTTCAATTTTTTGACTAAATTATTTGATGTGATGGGGTAATTGATCTATGAAATAATTATTAAATAAAAAAATTTATTATTACTTTTATAGTTATATTTTATGGAATTATGAATTAATTAAAATTATTGACGATGGAACAATATTAATAGTGTATTTAGTGATAACAATATTTTTTGAATTTTTTCTTCCCCGATCTTATGAATAATTGGATTTTGGGGCCGTAGATTTGGTTTTTAATCATTCATTAAGACTATAAGACTCTTTCTCTATAACTATGTTCTTTATGTTTAGTGTTTTATAGGTTTTGAGGTTTGATAATAACAAATTGGAATGGTAGAAAACATGAAAAGATGCATGGAAACAATTATTGGATCATAAGATGCAGATAATGGAATGCACACATAGCTGATAGAGATTGCAAGACAATGTTCATGGTATTTCTTGATGGGGATGGTAACATAAACAATCTTTATAGATACATGATAACAGAAGGATAGATATTATAATGGATAGAATATAAATATCTATCATGAAAAAATCATTGCATATGTAGAGGTGATATCTGAATACATTAGACCACTAAACATGCCAAGATGGAGGTGGATTAAGTGGGAATTAAATCTAGAAATGTGTCTTATAAATGTTTCAGTTCTTAATTAATTTTTTATAATTTCCATTATGTTGTGTATGGGATCAATATTTTATGTGTGACACTTCATCAATTTCCAATATAGTATCATATTTATAAATATCACATGTCATGTGACCTCGGGTCACACACCATGTATCCAAAAAAATGTGTACCATGGTATATACTAAAGTACATTCCAAGTGAAAGAATGTCCCTTAATTCCTTGTAGGTAAACTCAAATTCCATGTATAAATACTAGAGAAGATATAAAGCATATGTTGGGTCTTCATGAGGGCTATATATTCAATGTGTACTAGGTATATGCCTTGTACATGGATTGAAAAAACAAAAATGTTGCTATAAATACTTGTTGAGGGACTAGAAGGCACCACATGTCATGTAAAAAATATGATATAAAATAATATTCAATATAAAATGGATTTATTAACGATAACCACTACACAATATTTACCCTTTTCTTTTCATCATGTATGAAGAATATTGATGTTTTTTTCTTATACCTATACGTGAGAATTGAAATTGGACCCATGAGTTCCCTATTTTGATAGTTTTCATTTATGAAATGTGATTGAATATATAAAATTACTATATGTGTTTAGTTTAGATTATATCTCACATATCTGAGGTGAAATTTTTATCATGGGGGAGAGTCATTTGGTAGAGACTCCGGTTCACTAACCCCCTTGAGTAGCATCAGGATAAGGTGAAAGTCCCATATTTATATTCTATATTAGGTTACACAAAATTTTGATAATGTAATATAGTTTCTAATATTGTGGTGTGGTTCCTCTATTCATTCATGGGGTTCGTACCCCCCCCCCCCCCACATTATCAATATGGTTTAGGTCCCCTATACTAAAATCTATATTTGGTGGAACAACATACAAAATATCAGTTATAGGTTATGAGATTGATACCTATAGAGGTATTTTTTTACTTCAAAAATGGTTTTGAATTTTTCCACACCTTAAGGGGTTTTACCCCCTTCAAATTATATACATTAAACAGTATGTTTTCTATCCCATAACATGGATGATGTGGTATTAGGGAGACATAGATTTAAAACTAGTTATTGTAATGATTTGGGTGTATGTAAAAACATGTATTGTAGTTAGAATTTCGAGTATCCCTCATGGTATAACATGTTGTGTGGTTAAAAAATTTAGGTAATGATGTGTCATTGTATAGACTATTTATCTTTTTTCCTCTGTGAGATACATCTATTTTTGTTTTTCTACTAAAATAATGAACATATCCCCATTAAACATAGTTTCAATGAGATTTTGACATATCATATTTCAATTATGATTCACATCTTGGTCTACCATAGACATGTATTTTTATCTAATCCAATATTGGTCATGTAGTTCCAATAATATGTACAAAAATAAAAAGAGTGAGGTTTAATTTACAATATTAAATTAAAAATATTGTCAGAAATTATAATTTGAAATATGGTGGAGAATTATGATAATATATTTAGCCATAAAAAAGTCATATAATTGATTGATGAAGTGTGTAAGAATATAACAAGACATGTTAACATATAAATTTTCTTATAGTTTAAATCAAAATAATACTACATTTACACTTAACACTCTTAACCCAAGATTATGAACATCTTTTTAATATATAATTTAAAAATATGTGTATCATTAAACCCATCCATTTTCATGATTTCATACCATATATAATGATTTAAATTGGATTAGTGAAAATGTTGGAATTTCATCTATTATCCAAAACTTATACCATGCCTTTTAGAAAGGTCAACAAAAACCTATAGAATTTCCATTTGGTTTGGAGTGAAACCAAATATATAATAATTAATAGTGTTATAAAAATAATCTAAGACACAGGGTAGAGACATTATATTGGAAAAAACAAAACAAGAAACCACTAGATGTTTTTATGATTTTTTCGAATAAAAAAGTGATAATAGACCCCTCATAGGTGATATAATGATGATACTTTTGAAATTTTAGATTTCTTTAGCAAATTAGTGAAAACCATATAGCTTTTAATCTTTGGTGTAAAATAAAAAAATCATCTATCATATCTCAGTGTAATTTCATAGACTCTTTTTAGAGAAAAAGAAAAATGAATATAATCTCTATGATATTATTATTTAATTATCTATGATAAAATTCTTGTGGTAATTTGTTAATTCACGCTAATAACCTATAAATCACTATGAAATTGGGATTTGAATAATGAAATAAAATAGATAAAATTAATTATACAACATAAAATCCATTAATGAGTCAAATAATTTAGATAAAAAGTCTGCATTTATCAATAAACATGATAAATTAAATTTTTATTATAATTAAAAATTAAATCAAAATTAAATTATCTATAATAATAAAACCTTGAATCATTGACTAATCCTTTTAAAAAAAATCAATGTGAAATTAAAAACAGATTCCAAATTATAAATCATAGGATATTATGGATAATAGAATCTTAATAGGAGACATATACGATCTAAAAATATTCTAATACATAAAATTGTTTTCACCTAAAAAATACACAAATGACATCCCTTCAAGAAAATTTCTATCTTGATGATTTTGAAGTTCTTACATAATAAATTATTCATACATAATAATTTTTTTATTATATTTCCAGCAATGAAATCTAATATTTAATACAATTACTTTTTCTAATTATCAACATGTATAAAATTTATCAGTATTCCATATCATTATAATAAATGCATCATGTTTTTTAATAAATCAAATTTACATATATACACATGTTCATCTAATATTTACAATATTTATTAACATTCAATGATACATAATATTTTTTAGTTATTTATTTTTGTATACGTACATAATATTCTCATCAAATATAAATAATTATACCTTTTAATAATTCTTGGTCTTCATAAAAATAAGGTATTCGTCCATAATATTTTGAGAATGTATGATAATATTATCCAAATCCAAGGATACATAATATTTTGGACTTGTGAAAAATTATTTATTAGAAAATATAAATAAATATTCTTTTCTATAAATATTATCAGCGTCAAATAGATAATTGGATAAGAATATAAAAATAAATATATAATAATAATAATCAATAATAAATAATATGGGTTTTGAAATCATCCAAAAAATAATATTTAATGTGCTAAGGAACCGCTGAAAATTATCCACCTTCTTTTGAAATTAAAATTCTAGAACATTTCAAACTAAAATAGTTAACCAGTTTTTATAGAGATAAAAATTAGAAGGAAAATTATAAAGGGGTAATTTAATATTAAAAATAACAGTAAAAAATAATTATATATGGAAGGGTATAACATAAAATAAAAATTTCAAATATACCCTCCTTAGGAAATGAAATAAAACCAAAAAGAAACACTATTATACAAACGTTTTCATATTGAAAATAATAAAAATTTGAGAATTATATATGATATAATTAAATAGAAAAAAATATTAATCATGTCATGCTAAACATAAATAAAAAATTTTAAGGTAATGGATCCACCTCAAATCATGCAGAATGAAATTATATACCAAAAATTACGGAAAGAAAAAAATATGGAATATAGTAAAAGTTTCCCCTTAATTCAAGATTAATCCTTCTCGAGTTAATATGATTGTGAATTCACATGTGAACAACTATAGTATAAAAATTACAAGGATATATGAAATAATTAATGATATCCAATGCATTTAAAAATGTATGAAATAAATTATGATATATTATGGTTAAGAATATGATTGTAAATTATATAATAAATATATAAATGAAATACAAACCGAATAAAGTGGAATAATCATACTCATAATGGTCATCAATCTTTGGTATAATCAAATTAAAAAATGTTCTTTTATAACCCATGAAGTATAGGGGTTGGATATATTATTTTGGAATTTAGAAAAATAAATTAATTATTTCTTCTGACCAATATATAGAACAAACTATATGTTCAAAACCCATACACCTTAATATATTTGGGGAGAATCAAGGTGTTAGAATTTTATTTCACATTTAATGATCGTTTACCAAAATTATTAGATAATTTTGAATCCTTTTTTAATTAACTACACATTCAAATAATTCCCAAATTCAGAAAAAAAAACTTTTTGTTTTTTTCACAATTAAGGATTAATCTAAGGAATATAAACTGACAATGAATTGGTTGTCCTGAAAAAAATACTCATTACATGGTTTGGTGGATTAAAATTATTAGGTAATAGGGTATCCATTATTGGATCACATCATCCGAAATTTGTTCGAGGAAATAGTGTACTACCTCTCATGGATCACTTCTATCGACTCCTTCTCACTCACTACATAAAATGAACTGATCCACAGTTTAATGAATGTATGTTCTCGTATAAAATTTCAATAAAATATTGTATTATTGAAATTAATGCAGAATAAATATAATCATTAATGAGCTCAATGTTATCCAAAATCCCACAAAAAATACAACATAAAACTACATACATAAGAAATTACATAGATTTAATTCTCGATAAAAAACATTATTCACCATATACTATCATTGAATAATTCAATGTAACGTCTCAGGTAAATAATGAATAACACATTTTTTTGATTATTAATATTTTCAAATTAAATATTAATTTTACTTTAATGGGGTTGCTATGTTCGATAGCGTACTTGATACGCAACCAAGACTTTCTTTGAAATCTTACGTTGCACACTAGAAATATAATAATATTATTTTAAATGGTAGTTAACATGTAGTTGTTGTATTGGTGGGAATTAATAGAAATAAATAAAATATTATTATATATGTTTTTTAAATGTTTTTACATTTATCCAATAAAATATTAAGTCTTAAAAGAAGAAAATAATTCAATTTTAGGCATATATACTCTAATATTCACTAAAGGTAGAATTATCACCTATTGATGGTGAACCCTCATTAAATATATTTTTGGTCCCTCATATACATTTTATTGGACCAAATAAAATTCTTCTTTAGAATCCTGACATCAAAATTTTCTTTGTGTAAATTTTTGATATTTTTCCAATAATGTTCATTTTTAATGAATAGTGAAAACGGTTGTATTTTAATTCAAAACCTTTTTTAATATATTTTATTTATATGATTAGAATATCTTTTCAATTGGTTTTATGGTTCAATTAGAATATAATTTTACCATTTAATATAATGGTGGTCATTGGAATTAATTTCACTTTGAAATTGGACTTATACTAGTGTCAATCTTTTGATATATATTGTTTCATAAAAACATGCTATTTGTTTTGACAGTGGAAATTAATTATTAAATTAATTAATGCAACTTATATGTTTTGAATTTTTAAAAATAGACATCATTTTTGAATTCATAATATCAAATATATCTTAGGGTGAATTTTTGGTATTTTCTGAAAAACATCAATTTTTATGAATAGTGAAACTAATAAGTGGTAGTTAAAAACTGAATTTTTGATTAAATTAAACATTACCACATTTTTTAATTGAATTTAAAAAATACTATATACATTGTTTTCATTAGGATGTAATATGTGGTTCAATGGGATTAAAATAATTTTTTTGTGAATAGTATCTTTTAAGTTTTATTAATCGCAATTAGATGTAATTAGTGTAATTTAATGTAAAAATATTGTTTTAATAATATGATATGACCTTGACACAGGTCCTACCCTTATTGGATGTGTCATGGCCGATGAAGAAAATCAAAGGGTCAACTTGGGGACCCCATGGTTTCACTTGGGTAAGAAAATCACATTAATAAATTTTTATTTAAAGTTAAAATAAAAATGTCATGAACATGTATTGTCTTACTAAAACAATTTTTACATGGGGTTATACATGTCATATTTTTGACTATAAGTATTCATGAGAAATCTAAAAATATTTCCTACATCAGGATATTTTTTTTATAATTTTTAGACATTAAATAAATTAAATTATTTTTGACACCATGATGATGTAGCGATTACCTCATTATTTAACGATTTAAATAAAATGAAAAGATAATGTAAAATCTAACACCTAAACTTGTCAAAAACCTATTGGATGGGTGGATTTATAACTATTATCACCTTATCCTAGAAATATATAATTGTGGGACCTTTAATATCCCAAAATCAGTTTATAATAAAGTATCTTTTCAATACATTCCAAGAGTGCCCCTCCTCTCCTCTTATAAAAAGACCCCACCTCTACCACCTTACCCACACCTCTCAAGCCTTTGGATCGGCCACGCTCTACTCATTTTATCTCTCCAGATCCCTCTCCTCATCCTTTAAGCCTTTCCTTAAGATGAAATCTCTTTAAGAAACCCCTTTTGTTCAAACTAAGAGGACTTAACTGATTTAAAGGAGATTAAAGAGCGATCAAGTCACATTAGACATGAGGTAAGGGACTTCATCTCAATATCCTTTCATTGAGCCATATTTTGTTCTAATAAAAGACTATATTTTATATGCTGTATAAAACACCTTTGAATTTTTATTTCATTCAATATGAATATTTTTTAATGAAGCGTTTTACTAAACGATAAAAAGGAATGTTTCTTATAACGTACGCGGTGACAATGACCTTTTCCGCCGCCGCGAGTATTATTTGGTCTTTGGATTCCTCAACAAGACGCAATATTTTTAAAATGAAATAAATATCATATACTCTTTAATGTATTTTTGTATTGAAAATTGTTTTTATAATGGATTTGTTGTGTCAATATAATTAAATGATATATTGTGATCGAAATGTGGAAATGTTTTCATTCCATTATATCTGTTTTATGTCTTATAATTTTATAATGGTAATTGGAAATTTGACGGGTGCTTATGTGATAAAACATATGATGGGTGGTGTCGTGAATACTAGGATGGGTGGTTACATTATTACCTCCAACGCATTGGTTATGGAAGTCGTTCGTATGGCTATTCCATTAAGTGATATGTTTGGAAGTTGACTGTATGGTTATTCCATTTATGTATGTTTATGTCCCATGTTACCTTTATATTTTATGTGTTCTTTATATGGGTTTTATGGTACTCTTTTTGTTACAAATGTGTATGTAATGATCTTTTATTCAGTGAATATAATTTAATACTTCATAAAGGAGAAAAGTATTACTTTGATAAAGTATTCATGGTTTACTTGTTGTTTTGAAAAACTAACTATTTTCCTTCTTTATGTAACCCTTAATGAGCTTTTTATGCTCATACAATGTTTTTTTGAAATGTTTTCATAGGATGTAATGTGTAATAGCATCAAGGATGGGATCAAGTATAAGTCATGTTGTCTTAAACATGAAACTAGATATGAATCTTATTTTTTGGAGATCATGTTTTGTAAAAAAAGAAACTTTGTATAAGTGTCAACTGTTTAATATTTGAGATGTAATCGATATGATCTAATTCTCTAGAACTCTAAACATAAAAAGATCCTCAATGGTAATTATATATTTAATTCAATATCAAGTAATGTTTAAGGTAGGGGCCTTATAGTTGCTATCAGAGGTCGGTTTAGACAACTTTAGGAGTTAGGAAATTATTAAATTATAAATTAATTTATGGTATTATTGAAATGATATAGCATTTAAAGATTACCATGTTGCTTCACCTAATATATTTCTATGTTCAGAATGGTTTTCCACAAAGGAAACATGGAAGCTATGTTGGCATGACATCAAGAGGAAGAGAACCTTCCAAATCAGCAACCTAAGATGGTCGGAATTTGAATTGAACAGTTCGTTGTAGTGATGGCACAATTGACTCAGGATATATATGGTTGTGGTATCCATGCATGAGATCATCTAGATCAACTACATTGGAACATGTCAGTGGTGGAACAGTTCATGAGGCAACATCCACAATCATTCAAAGGATCATCTGACCCTGTGCTATCTGATTGGTGGATTAATGCACTGGAGAAGATTTTTGATGTCATGGGGTGTTCATAACATCAAAAGGTTAGTCTTGTTGTTTCCATTTTTGATGGTAAAGCAGATCAGTGGTGGTCGATGATGAAAAATATCAGGGATAATTATGAGGTTGATGATCTTCCCTGGGACTAATTCAAAGGTATGTTTCTTGAGAAAAATTTTCCTAAGGTGGTTCATCTTATGATGGAAAAAAATCCTATAATTGAGGTAGGAGGATGACTCATTACCTACTTATGAAGAAAACTTCACTCGACTGGCAAGGTATGCTCCAAATTTCATATGAGATCATGATAGTAAAATCAACAATTTTTACTTAGGTTTAAAGCCAATGTATTGAATGGTTTGGCTTCTCGTGAGTTCAAAAGTAATGAAAAACTTGTTCGATGTGCGGAGAAGGTGTAAATGGAGTTTGCTGATGATCAGGTGTTCTTTGAAAAACTACAGAATAATATGTCCAGTTGGCAGACAAAGGGGAATATTTTATCAAAGAAGCAAGGAGGTAAGAAAACCAAATATCCATCCTATGAGAAGTGTGGTAAAATGCATCCTAGATAATGTTTATCCTTGTATGGAAAGTGCTTTTGGTGTGGTAAGTCTGTACATATTACTCGTAACTGTATAGAAGATCATTAAGTAGGCAATGAAAAGGCAGCGGAAAGATCATTTAAGTGTAATGAAATGGGTCATTATGCAAATCAGTGTCTAAAGAAGAACTCAACTAGGGGAAAGAAGCTAGACTACAAGTAGAAAGGGGTCGTGAAATTCCTTGCAACTACTTCAACAGATGTTGGGCCATCGAATGAAGCAATATCAGGAGTTGAGAAGAAGATTGGTGAATTCTCCATTTTTGGAACATCCCTCGAGGAATGGTGAGTTTGTTATCTACCATGATGCTTTGTTGTAGGGACTTGGTTGTGTCCTTATGAAAAATGATCAGGTAATTTCTTATTCTTCACGTCAGTTGAAAATTTATGAGGTAAATTACCCTACACATGATTTGGAATTTGCTGCTCTAAAAATTTGGAGGAATCATTTATATGGAGGAAATATTGAAATATATACCGATCATAAAAGTATAAATTATATATTCACTCAGAAATAATTTGAACATGAGACAGAGGAGATGGATGGAATTAATCAAGGATTATGATTGTACAATTCATTACCATCAAGGAAAAGCAAATAAAGTTGATGATGCTTTGAGTCGAAAATGTAATGCTTCATTAACCATCCTACGTTTGGAAAGAGATCATTTGTTTTTTGATTTGATGAAATTCGGCATAGAAGTTGTTGGTGTAGGAAGTTCTTCTGTTTTGTTTCAGGTATCAGTGAGATCATCTCTATCAGACAGAATTAAACAAGCGCAGAAGAAAGACAGTGAGATGCAGAAAAAGGTAGAGTTGGTTCATAAGGGTAAGTTGAATGAATTTAACATTGATAATGATTGTGTTTTGAGGTTTGGGAAGAGATTATTTGTGACCTGTGATTCACAGTTGAGGAATGAGCTGTTCTTTGAGGCTCATAGTTCCATGTTTTCAGTTCATCCTGGCAGTACTAAGATGTACAAAGATCTGCGTGAGTATTACTGGTGGGATGGAATGAAAAGAGATAATGATGATTTTACTATGAAGTGTTTGATTTGTCAACAGGTTAAAGCAGAGCTGTAGTTACCGAAAGATATGCTTCAGTCATTACCGGTGCCAGAGTGGAAATGGGAAAATATATCTATGGACTTCGTTGTGGTATTACTGAAAACATCTCGAGGTAATAATGAAATCTCGGTTATTGTTGATCGATTGACTAAAAATTTTCATTTCCTTCCTATTAGAGATACATTATCTCAAGATCAACTCTCTTGTTTGTATCTTAAAGAGATAGTCAGGTTGCAAGGAGTTACCCTCTCCATTGTATCTGATCGTGATCCTAGGTTCACTTCTAACTTTTGGAAAGGCCTTCAGAAGTCGTTGGGTACTGAATTAAATTTTTATTACAACTTTTCATTCTCAATCAGATGGGCAGTCAGAATGAAAAATTCAGACCTTCGATTATATGTTACATTCTTTCTCGATGGATTATCAGGGAAGTTGGTACAAACATATTTCTTTGGTTGAATTCTCCTATAATAACAGTTTTCATTCTAGTATACAGATGGTTCTGTTTGAAGCATTATATGGGAAGTGGTGTCGTACTCCAGCTTTTTGGGATGAAGTAAGTGAACTGAATTTGATGGGACCAGAATTGGTAGAAGTGTTGGCAGAAAAGGTTCAACTGATTCAGAAACACATGAGAACAACTCAGAGCAGATAGAAAAGTTATGTAGACAAAAGTAGGAAGGATCTCTCTTTTGAGGTAGGTGATCATGTCTTTCTCAAAGTTTCACCATGTAAAAGTGTGATGAAATTTGGTAAGAAAGGAATGTGGAGTCCAAGGTTCATTGGACCATATGAAATTATGTAGAGAGTTGGATCAGTTGCTTACCGAGTGGATTTACCTCCAAGTTTGTCCCAGGTACACATTGTTTTTCATGTTTCGATGTTGAGAAAGTATATGCCAAATCCATCTCATGTTTTGAGCCCAGATGTAGTTCAATTGGAAGTGAATGTCTCTTATGAAGAACAACCAGTCCAGATTCTTGACCGTAGAGAGCAAGTGTTGTAGAATAAGGTAATTCACCAGGTAAAGGTTTTCTGAAAAAAACCATATGGTTGAAGAGGCAATGTGGGAATCTGAAAATTCTATGATGGATAAATACTACCACATATTTTGATAAGTGAATAAAATTTTGAGGACACATTTCCCAAAAGGGGGGAAGGATGTAACATCCCAGGTAAATAAAGAATAATACATTTTCATATTTATTAATATTTGATAATTAAATATTAATTATACTTTAAAGAAGTTGCTATGTTCAATAGCATTCCCAATACGCAACAAAGAGTTTCTTTGAAATCTTACGTTGCACACTAGTAATATAATAATATTATTTTATGTTGTAATTAACACATTGCCATTTTATTGGTGGGAATGAATAAAAATAACTAAAATATTATTATATATGTTTTTTAAATGTTTTTTCTTTTATCCAATAAATTATTAAGGCGTAAAATAAGGAAATAGTTCAATTTTTGGCATAGATACTCTAATATTCAATAAAGGTCGACTTATCGCCTTTTGATGGTGAACCCTCTTTAAATATAGTTTTGGTCACTCTTATACATTTTATTGGACCAAATAAAATTCTTCTTTAGAATCAGGACATCAAAATTTTCTTTGTGTAAATTTTTGTTATTTTTCCGATAAAGTTCATTTTTAATGAATAGTGAAAAAATGTTGTATTTTAATTCAAAACCTTTTTTAATCTAATTTATTTATATGATTAGTTTTTCTTTTGAATTTGTTTTAAGGTGCAATTAGAATATATTTTTACCATTTAATCTAATGGTTTTAATTGGAATTATTTTCACTTGGAAATTGGACTTAAAATAGTGTCAATCTTTTAATATATATTGTTTCATAAAGACACGCTATTTATTTTGACAGCAGAAATTAGTTATTAAATTATTAAATGCAAAATATATGTTTTAAATTTTTTTAAAATAGAAATCACTTTTGAATTCATAATATCAAATATATCTTAGGGTGAATTTTTGGTATTTTTCAAAAAAACTTCAATTTTTGATGAATAGTGAAACCACTAAGTGGTAGTTAAAAAAATGATTTTTCATTTAAATGAATCTTTACAACTTTTGTGAATTGAATTTCAAAAATCCAACATAAATGGTTGTCATTATGATGTAAAATTTTGTTCTATGGGATTAAAATATTTTTTGGGGAATAGTAACTATTAAGTTTTATTAATCGCAATTAGAGGTAATTAGTGTAATTTAATGTAAAAATAATGTTTTAATAACATGATATGACCTTGAAACATGTCCTAACATTATTTTATGTGTCATGGACGACCATGAAGATCCAAGGGTCATCTTGGGGACCCCATGGATCCACTTGGGTTAGAAAATGACATTAATAAGTTTTTATTTAAAGTTAAAATAAAAATGTCACTAACATGTATTGTTTTACTAAAATAATTTTTACATTGGGTTATATAAGTCATATTTTTTACTATAAATATTCAATAGAAAGCTAAAATAATTTCCTACGTCGTGATAATTTTTTTATAATTATTAGACATTATATAAATTAAATTATTTATGACACCATGATGATGCAGTGATTAGCTCATTATTTAACAATTTAAATAAAATGAAAAGATAATGTAAAATATAAGACCTACACTTTTCAAAAACCTATTGGATGGGTGGATTTTAAAATCTTATCACCATATCCTATAAATAAATAATTCTAGGTTTTTAATATCTGATAATCATTTTTTAATAAAGTACCTTTTCAAGACATTCCAAGAGTGCCCCTCCTCTCCTCTTATAAAGGGCCCCCAACTCTACCACCTTACCCACAACTCTCAAGAAATTCAGTCAGTAAAGATCTACTAATTTTATCTCTCCACATCCCTCTCCTCATTCTTGAAGCATTTACTTAATAATAAAGCTTTTTAAGAAACCCCTTTTGTTCAAACTAAGATGAGTTACCCGATTTAATGGAGATTAAAGAGTGATCAAGTCACGTCAGACACGAGGTAAGGGACTTCGTCTCAATATCCTTTCATTGGGGCATATTTTGTTCTAATACAAAAATTTCTTTTATATTCTATATAAAACACCTTTTAATTTTCATTTCATTCAATGGGAATATTTTTCTACGAAGTGTTTTACTAAACGACAAAAAGGAATGTTTCTTTTAACATACGCGGTGACAATGAACTTTTCAGCCACCGCGAGTATTATTTGGTCTTTGGCTTCCTCAACAAGATGAAATATTTTTAAAATGAAATAAATACCATATAATATTTTATTTATTTTGGTATTGAAAATGGTTTTTATAATGGATTTGTTATGTCAATATATTTAAGTGATATATTTTGATCGAAATGTGGAAATGTTTTCTTTCCATTATAATTGTTTTATGACTTTTGATTTTATAATGGTAATTGGACATTTGATGAGTGGTTACATGATAAACAATATGAAGGGTGGTTCCATGAATACTAGGACGTGTGGTTACATTATAACCTCCAATGCATTGGGTATGGAAGTCGGACGTATGGCTATTCCATTAAGTGATATGTGTGGAAGTCGACCGTATGGTTATTCCATTTATGTATGTTTATGTCCCAAGTTACATTTATATGTTATGTGTTCTTTATATGGATTTTATGGTAATTTTTTGTTACAAAAGGGTATGTAATGATATTTTATTCAGTGAATATTATTCACTACTTCATAATGGTGAAAAGTATTACATTGATAAAGTATTCATTGTTTACTTGATGTTTTTAAAAACTAACAGTTTTCCTTCTTTTTTGTAACCCTTACTGAGATTTTTATGCTCATTCCATGTTTTTTTGAAATTTTTTCACAGGACATAATATGTAATATAATCAATGATGGGATCAAGGATAAGTCACGCTGTCTTAAACATGGAACTAGACATGACTCTTATTTTTAAGAGTTCATGTTTTGTAAAAAAAAGAAACTTTGTAGAAGTGTCTACTGTGTAATCTTTGAGATGTAATAGTTATTATCTAATTCTCTAAAACTCTAAACCTGAAAATATCCTCAATGGGAATTATTCATTTAATTCAATATCATGTAATGTTTAAGGTCGGGGCCTTATATTCAATGTGTAATTCATAATCCTGGATGAGGCTACATTAGTATTGTTATGGAACACACATAATTTATCTCCCTCATGAAATCAACCATAGATTTCAGTTCATGAAATTTATCATGTACTACACCTCAAACACTAACATTTAAAAACCTCTTTCATGAACAACCTTCATAGGACAGTTTAATTCATGAAAAAATATAGTTCATGAAATTACCATTTTATATGAGATTATTAAATTTATTGTTTTCATTAATAGATATATATTATATAACTTCTTATTTATTTTTCATAAATTGTTTGATAATGTATTTATAATAAAACTCTTCTAAAGACTAAAAAATTGCTGAAATTACTTTTTCCCCTTCATCCATCATGATGAACTATCCACTATGTGGTTAATTTGTGAATGAAACCCTATGTAAGTAAAAATTTTAAATATAAAATATCCACATAATCATTGAAAACAACCTCATAATTCACTAATATACTACACATATTGTGAACCATAAATTTAATGTGTGAAGCCTCATTTGGGAACCACCGGCCACATACTCAATACCCAATTAAAAGTGCAACATTACAATTTCTTGAATTCCTACTAAAAACATTAATACACATTAATTGTTTTTACATAAAAAGTATAGGAAAATTATAAAAATTACAATTTTCTAATACATTATTATATAATATTTAGTACCCTACTTCCAGTGATCATATCCCGTATCATACTAACTCATTGTACATCTAAAAACATATTAAAAAGAAAAAAACACAATATATATATACATCTCGGTTCAACTTAATTATTTGATTTTGTTAACCATAGTTCCAAAACTATAAAAAATCACTTCAATATTATCTAAATAATTCACATTTGAACATGTTAAAAGAAGAAATACCATTACTTTTACCTTTAATAGAGAGGTTACTATATTAATTTATAAATTTATAAATGAAAAAAATGAAAATTAATATTCATCATTATTTTAGAAATATTTTTAATATAATATATTTGTCAGGGCATTCTCTAAAAATGGTAAATACATACAAATCAACTTTAAAACTTTTTACCTGAGCCTTAATTTTACCATTCTATGTTTGTATAAGTTCATGGTTATAATATATTTTTATTTAGTACATAATGAAGTATTTTCTAATCATTAATATTCATACATTTTCAATAAAATTAAATGATATATATATTATTAATTTCTACAATACCTGTTAATTTTTCAAAGAATTACTATATTTTATATTTATATTTTTTAGAGTGAAGAATTTTTTTCCTTTTATACCCTTTTTGTGATCCATTCTCAAATTATTGTACGTGATTGTAGGATTTTAAATATCATTATAATAATCAATATAAATTTCATTTTAATCATTTAATATATGATTATCACAAATAGAATATAATTATTATAATCCGAATCATAACTATTACCATTTTCCTAACACATATCCTCCATAAAACAACAATTTTTTTTCTTCCCACATTTAGATTCATCACATTATTTAGAATATCATCTGTAGCCAAATAAAATATACAATTCCTACTTTAAAAATAGAGGAAACTTATTTATAATATGTAATTTTTTGGATAATAATGAAAAATAATTCTGTTATAAAAAAATATGTATGAGATGTGTGAAGAGTGTAAAAGAAAATGTAAAAAATTGAATACATATATTTTATAATAGTTAAAATAAAAAATATTTTACATATAAACATAGAAATATTAACCACATAATATTTACATCAACATGATATATCCTTTTGAAATGTGTTAAGACCAAACCCACCCTTATACATGGGAGGAGGAAAAACCAAATATTTTTCATAGATAAGATGTAAAATTGTAATGTTTAAGAGAAACACTGTCTTATTCTATGAATTATAGCTACAATGGGAACATCTTGGGAAACAACACATTTCTAATTTGGTAAAACCAAATTTTTTATTTTAATAGTTGTATAGTAAGTGTATTGTAAAATGGTAGATAGTTTATAGTGAAAATAATTATACTTTAAAAAATAAAATAATGAATAATCATTAGATGCTTAGATAATGTGTTGGTATATAAAATTTTTTGGTGTATATTAAAAGATGACACAATGATTAATCATATAAATTATATTAATTCCACAATAAATTAATGTGTAAAAACATGAAGCTGTACTTCAGGATCTAGTGACAAGAAACAAATATTACATTTATTGATTTGATACCGAAGAATGTGACCCAATTTTTTCCATCTAAAACTATAAAACCTCAAAAGGAAATGATGTATCATTTTCATACAAAATAACTATTTAGGTTTCTATTTTTATAAAATTATTAAAAACTCATTCATAAAATATAGATATTACATCAAGAGAGTATCATTTGAACTATATCCTTCTCTTCTTATTCCACATTATGTATGAAATATCTCCCATAAACTTCTTCTAATTTGTTATATTTTCATACAAAAATAATTGACCATCATTTTTCATAACCATTGGAATATTTAACATACAAAGTTTGAGTTCAAATTCTTATTCTGGTTAAAAAAATAATTAAAAATCGATAGTTATCATAAATTTATGATTATATAATGAAAGTTTGTGAGTGTAAAAAATAGAACATATAACCATCAATTACTAAGATCATAAATTAGGAATCATGGCATGTAGTTTTATCAAATTTGATGTTATACGAATTATTATCCAAGATCTATGTGATATCAATTTTGATCTATGGAATAATTATAAACACATATAAAGAAAAAATCCCACATTTCAGAAACTTATCTTTATATAATCATTTCAAATCCCTTAAAAATTGTAATAACCATATGACTGAATTCCAATATAATTACATAATGCAATACATTGATATAATGGGGATCAACTATCATATCATGATCTATAACAGGGGTAATATAGTAATATTATGATATATAATTGGGATCGACCAACCATATATTATGTATTGATATAACCCATTAACAAAATCATTTTTTATGTAAAATATTATGAATAAAACATATGAATCCTGAATTTCATCCTAAAACTCATCAGAATAACAATTAATAATTTTCTTCTATGAATAAACCATGGAAAATAAATGGGCACAATGAAGTATCCTTAAATCAATAAAAATAAATCATAACAATGAATAATGATGGAATACTTATGAAAAAACCCATGTGTAGAATATGTAACATCAAGGGTTATAGTCATAGATGAATTTAAATACCATAAAAATCATGAAAAACAATCTTTTGGAAAATAACATTTCCATTTTCAAAATCACTTTTAAAAATTAAAAATTCATAAATTTTTCTTGATAAAATATCATTATAATAAAATTAGAAACATATACAGTAAGAATCAAATAATGTTATGTCAATGTCAATATGGAAATATGTTGGTGTTTTAAAAGTTCGAAATAATCATAATTTTTTTAAAAAATAATGGTTGTAAAAAATGACCTATTTTGATAACATTAAAAAATAACACATGAAAAAAAATTAAAATATGTTCAAATATCTTGTAAATTACCTTTAAGAAATAAATTTATCAAACAACAACACATTTTAAATCATTTTAGAAAAAATTGATTTTGAAGAGAATGATACCTAACCTAAAAGAAGAAACATTATTGGTGTTCACATATAAATGTAATTCTTGATGTTTATTAAATCAATGATGGAAGAAATATAAAATTAAATATGTTATCCATATTACTAAAAAAATCATGAATAAAATATATGTGGTTTATGGAAATAATATTATATGATTTCCCCCTAGGGAACCTTAAGCATAAATTCTTCAAAAAATAATGGATATTGTTTCAAAAATCCTTTAACAATTTATTAAGTTCTATATTTTATGTTTCATTAAAGAATGACATAAAATGAAAATTTAAATATAATGGAAATATGTATATTAATGATATATCATGTAAAAGGGTTAGTACATATAGAATAAAAAATAAATTACATTCATAACAATAAAATTTGTGGCACTAAATGATAATTGAGACAAAATTCCATACCTATAGTTTAGACATGATATATATGTCCTTTAACACATATATTAAAAAATAATATCAATTATATTTATATTTATAAATTTTTTTGGTCATATCCCATGTCCTTATAACATTTAATTTAATAACATTGTTAATTACCTAATCTGTTAAGTCCACATCATGTAGTTCAAGAACGTTTAGACAAAAATTTCAAAACTTTATTGGTGTTTTGATCACGGTAAAATGTGTTATTATTATAACATATCCAAAATAATAATAATAAAATTATAATTTATTATAAAAATTAATTATACCATTAAAACCAACCATTAAATATTGTTATGAATAATGATTTACAATACAATCATAGAGATGGTAGGTTGTATGTATGCTTATGTAACATTTCCATTTTTCAAGGATTATTATCGAAAGAATGTAAATACTATTTTACATTTAAATAATGTTCATAATATCATAAATACAATATTATTTATTTTAACACACATACATATATCATCAATGTGGCATGGTGATAAAAAGTCAATCACACAACTCCTAGAAGGTGGTAGTCAACGCATACCCACAAACATTGTTATCATTTTTCAATGAAAATAAATTTGAGATAATATATTATATATTAAAATTTTAGAGTGAAACATATTTCATTAAAATAATATATAAACATTAATTTCATTATTATAAATAGACCTGAGAGGTGTTGAGGGAAAAAACTTCATCAGTTTGATTTCTTGTAGTCCGTCAAACACGTGAAGGATAGTTTTAATACATTATAAAGAGGATATAGATATATGATATTATATTAAAATAATTACCATAAATGTTTCTTGGTTTATTACTCCATAATATTATAATTTGAATTGAATGAGGTTATATAATAAATAAAACTAAAGCGCTCTGTTGTTAACTATACATCTCCTTTAGACAATCTTTTTTTCATTACACACTGAGACTACAAATGTTTGTATTCTACCCAAAATAAGGCTTCTTGAACATGTATATAGATGTTTTTATGGTATTTCTGTATATGATGGGACAAAAAATTATTTTAATATGCGTTTAAATGAAGATAATATATCCCCTTTTATAAGAGAGTAGAGGATATCTCTTGAATGTTCCTAAAATATTAAATTAACATAAAATATTTTTCAATGAAAAAAAGGTTCCAAAATAAAAAATTTATAAAAAATATATTTATGGTTCAAAATATTATCATAAACATAAATTTGGGAATTTTAATATTAGTTTTTTACCATTATTTCTTTTTTACAATGCTTTAACCCTTTCTAACAGTTACAAATATAATAATGGTTTTACTTTTTAAGGATAATAATAATTACGATAAAAGGGAAATTATCTAATAAATAAAAAATATATGATATTTGAATCCGTCTTACAGTCATTTTTCAAATTATAGGATTTTTGTAATTTTGAGTCATTTTATAAAATATTATTTATTACAAAATATCATTATTGTCTATTTGAGAACTATTCAGTTACTATAAATTTAGTACCATCATTAAAATAAATGAATTTGAATATAAATAATTCGAAAATTCATATAATGTTATATTGATACAAAAAATTCATTCTTCACAAATAATCATTTTAATTATATATTTTTTTTTATTTTTAATGTATTTTAATTTATTTATTGATTAATTGAAAAATTACATCATCAAAGATGTGTGATCTGTTAAGGTAATTATTTACCCAAAAACATTATAAATAAATTAACATGATGAATATAATAATTTTCAATTTAAATTAATAATTATAAACAAACAAATAATCTATTGATATATATTATGAAAATTTATAGATTATATAACTGAGAAAAAAATATTTTTGAATGTTCTTTATATAAAAGATAAAATAATATAAAAATGAAAAAAGGACATATATTTGGAATATTTAGTTTCATGAACAATATATACTCATTAAATATAAATATAGAAATTTTAAGGTTCATTTTTAAGTCTTTATCATGTTATTTGTCAACCTAAATTACCAGATTTACCATTACCTAGATGAAATAAATTTAGTAATGTTAATATCCATGATGAAAAAATTAAAATGGAAATATTTTAAAAAAAATAGACCTCATAGTTAATAATATTTAATAAATTTATCAATGTTAAAAATAGAAATTTTATAAAAGATAATTTAAAAATTAACACAGAAGATGTGACGTAAAATACTTTTTCAAGAAATTCCCTTTTATGTATAAAAAGTGTTTATATAAAATTAATGTAAAAAATTCATTACAATGACTCTATTTGGAATATTTTTAATAAAAATAAATTATATAAATTTTAAATTTTATATGTCATATATTTTTACATTGTAAATACATTAACAAATGAGATGGTTTTAAAAAAAATCTTTATTTTTTCACAATCCACTGAAAAATAAAATATTTCAAACAATTAAAGGTTTCAAATTACGAGAATTTTGATATTCTGATTTCAAAATTTATTTTCATTTCATAAAATAATTTTAATAAATATTTCAAAAAATCATTATTTATATTTTCTATCAAAAATATCTTAAATTATTTTTGAAGAAAAAATATTTTTGAGGCATAAAATGAAATTAATAAAAAATAAGCATATATTTATTAATAATTAGTAAATAAATTTTTATTGATTATGATATTTATATTAATCTAATAAATTATTTAATAATATTCATACCCACTAACTTAATTGATAGTTTATAATGGTTATATAACAATATTTTGTGGTTTTTTTAAGCTCGATTGTGCATATTTTGAACGTTATTTAAAATAATATATATTTTTCAAATCATTTGTTGTTACACAATGTAATCAAATCATCTCTCAAATATCAGTATTAAAGACTTATATTGTGTATCATATCTCTTCCTAATAGCTTCATGAATATTTATAGACAATATCTAAAGAATATAATATGCATGGGATCGTTATTTAATTATTAATTATACATGTAACACTATGATCTTGTATTATAAATAATTTATATATATTTAGGGACTTTTTTCTATTGGTTTAGTTTCCGGATCGAGTTCTCTATTTGATGTTTTGATTTTTGTTATTCTCAGGAGTATTGTTGGTATGTTCACTATTTGTGTGCACGGTGCAGGGGTAAACCATGCATCCTATTGAGGTTGAGGTCCATTCCAGTTAATTTTACCCCTGAATAGTTTCATATTCACGTATTGAAACATAATTGTCCCAAATTGGTTGTGGCCAATGGGTTTACTGTGCAGCTTTTTTTCTATTTCTGGGTTAAGAAGCACAACTAACACATAGTTAGAGGAATCCATGCAGTATGCATGTGAGGGGTTGTGAAATTTTTAACAAAACCACAGTGATTGGCTGGCACATGTTTTCCAAAACTGTGAGGGCATAACATGATGTTCTCCATCATATCTAGTTTGGTTCCCACTGTTGGTTCACAGATTTCAAAACGTTTGTTTCAACTGTGGGATTTTAACTTTCCATTAAAATGTTGAAATTATATATTTTCCCTTATTATCATTAATCCCCATTTTGGGTTACCCCCCACAGCTCAACCAAGGTACAACATGGTATATCCCTAACATCCCTCCCTTGAAACTTCTTATAAATGAATAAGATTTTGGGATTTTTTTAATATTACAGTATCTTTTTGATATTTTTCATTTCACGTAAAAGTGGAAATAGTTTATTATATAAATATATTAAAAAAATAGTTAAACATTCAATTCAAAAGGATCCTACATGGATTTCCCAAAAATCAATATTGGCTTGTCATGTGTCATATGCAATACTAACTGGGCTTACGCTACACCTAACTCTGACTTTGCATACGTTACATACGACATCTAGTTTCTCTGAAGCATCACAATATTAGTTTTTTTAAATGATATAATTATTACCGAGACATTATAAATAGAGATAAGAATATTAATAACATATTTTATAATTTTCTATAATGATTTTATATAAATAAATCATATTGATATTTAAATATATAAATCTTTGAAACGTTTTATTAACTACAAAATTATTTTCATGAACAAACCACTATTAATAATAAAATTAATTATAGAAAATTGATTAAATTTCATTTTATAAAAAAACATCATTTTTTAATTTATAATATCTAAATTATCATATGGATAATTTTTGGGATTTTTCTCAGAAACAATATGTTTTGATGAATAGTAAAAATATACAACTTTTCTGTTAAAAACGGCCTTTTTGTTTAAATAATTATTAAGGATAAATTATATTTTAAATTATTTTTACAATATAATGATATCAATTATAATTATACTAAAAAAATTAAGTTCAATATAATCAAATAAAATTTGAAAATTAATATAAAATATTAATAAACATTTGATCTTCCTTCTACATTAATGACATGTAATTTCGTCCCATTTGTGGTATTATAATTAATCATAATCATACTGCTTCTGTGAACATAATTTAGAAAAAAACTAACATAAACCATTTGAATATGTATAATATTTATATTTTAATTGTGTCATGTTGTTTTTTGAGAGAAAATATTAGAAAAAGTTATTAAAATTAATAATAATTAATAAGGTCTGATTAGGATTAATTAGGGACTAATCCTTAATCTTAGGGTCTGAAATGACATAGAAACAAATCAGAAACACATTATCTATCCATTATATATCAACAAATATTGAATTATTGAATTATTTTTGTTTTTTACTTTTGAATATTTTTTGGTATGAACATGTGTACACCTAACTTGATTTAAAAAATTCCATGTGAGTCCATTTCCTTCCCTATAAAAGGTAACCATCTCCCCCACATCCTCATAAATGTCAAACAATTTATGTTTCACCCTGAAATAACCGATATAATGACAAAAAGTACTACCTTCTTACTATAATCCTTCCCTATAGAAGAACACAATTGATGGAAGCCTTTTGGAACAAACTAAAAGGAGTTACCCGATTAAGAGGTAACATCTTCTCTCAAGTACTGTCATATATTTTCCTTCTCCACACCCTCCAATATATTTATTATATTCCTGTATAAAAGGAAATATATCCAAAATATACTATGAATTTTAATTCAAATTGTTTTACAGACTCATACACAAAACTCCATCTAATGGGTAACGAACATGTAGTTTATGTGTATGGTGAACTGCGGCCTCATTAAAGGATGATTGTTCAGTTTTCTGTTCTTCCTCTCATGCTAAAAATTATGATAGAAACTCTATTTATATATTTTATATGTTATATATTATATTTATTATTTATTTAATATTACTTATTCCTTTTAAAACACATATTTTTTAACTTTCTAATTGGTGTTAATATGATAACGTCGTTTGAAAAAGTGTGGACAATAGCCCCCTCAAAACGATGTGATTCATTCACACACTACATGTAATGTATTCTGTATAGTTTTTGGGAAATTATATGATCTATATGAAATAATAATGATGATATATAATGATATATACATATATATGAATATATTTCATATAATTTTTCCTTTCATTGTGTTAATAAAAACAGGAACAACATTAATCTGTACGTACGACTTACCATCTCTATGAATGATGTATTCCATTTCATACTAATATATTATATAGATTATTATAATAAATTTATAATTTATATATATGATATTTATATCATGTTTTATAATCACTAAACATGATATAGGTTTAATTGACAACATTATAACAAATTAAGATACATACGAAGAACAAAGCAATTATTACCCAAAGTGAAACCATAACATAGGATTACTAACAAGAGGGTAATATAACTTCTTAATAGAAAAATTAAAATAATTATATATAATAATATGGTAATTTAAAATAATTATAATAAATTTATAGTTATTATACATATTTTTTTATAGAGTACAATGAGAGACAGGATACATAATAAGGGGATTTAATCTATGTTTTTATTTCATTGAGACAAATGATTTATTCCAAAAAAATTCCTTTTATGTGGTGCATAAACAACCCATGTATTTATTCAATTATTATTATACTTGAATTTTGGGTTTTTACAAATCCATTTTATGATCATTATTTCATGGAGTTAATGTTTCAAAAGCTACCAAATCTGTATGACAGTTCTGTCTCAATATTCTATCATTGAGACAAAGGAATCATTATGCACCTATATAATTTTTCAAGGTGTTCATAATTCCATTTGAAACTATATATATTGAATATAGTTATTTTCATGATATTTTATGATTTATGTGATTTTATTTTTATTACATGGAGGGTATTATTCCATGTTACCATGTTATAAGAGTTTATTGAAAAAATCACTTTACTTTTTGGGATTGATTAGGTTTATTATTTATTTATTGAAACTATATGATCAATATCTCAAGAAAATAAATTAAATTTCACATCCCTTATATATCAATAATATAACCCTAAATATTTACCATTTTTCTACTCTTTGGTGCACATTATGTTTAAGAATGTGTTTTTAAGAAATCTGATCTTTATCCTCTCTTTGGAATGAAATTTGTGTTCTTTCAAAACTATGATTTCTAAAATGGGTTTCTATGAAAATTATAATAATATACTGTGATCATTAAATTACTTTTTACCGTTTTTGTACTAATATCCTCTAATTAATAATCTTTTCTCTTTTAAAACAAATCATTTATCATGCCTTTTTAACATAAAATAAGAATATTTTATTACCTCGTACAACATATAAAGATTTATCAAATTTCAATACATTGAAGCATTATTTTCATCTTTTAAGGATAATATTTTATTTAAAAAAATTATATATATTTCCAAAGAAATGTGTTTCAAAAAAATATGATAATTATTTTATATGTTTTCAAGAAAATTTATTTTTAACATGTTTTCAGTTTTTATATATATGTTCTAAATTTTTTTCAAAGAAATGGATTTCACATAATTTTATGGATTCATTGATAACTATTAAATTAAAATGGCTACAATTTTTTCTCATTATTTCTTTATAATTATTCAAAGTATTCTCAATTTTTTTTATCAAAACCCTTTCATTCTTCATTAATATGTATTCATGTAATAAAAATTCAAATCATTTTAAATACTTCATTATATGTTTTCAATATTCTTTTAATGAAAATGTTAATTCAATGTATTGAAGCTTATTTTAAAAGTTTTCAAGGAAAATATATTTCAAAATTATTTCATGTATTTTTATAATTTTTCTTGTTATTTGTTTATGAAAATTATTTTCAAATGCTTTTATTTATTAAAATGTTGTTTTTCAAATAATAAATGATATTTTCCATTAAAATTATTTTGAATGTTATTTCAAAATTATTTTCCATCTTTGCTTACATATATTGATGCTATAGATTCCCTTCAAGAAAATGATCTAAAGGTTTCATTCAGATTCTTTCACTGAATGGGTTATAGTTAATGTCATGCTTTATAGGAAACATGTTTCACTTCAATGGGTTATATGTTTATGAAATCTTATTCTCATTTACTGGTTTAACTTTTTACTAAATGATTATTAAACATATAATTTTCCACATGTTATGATATGATTGAATGGTTATGATACCAATTTCATTTCCTTTGTGATTTATGATATTATAGCCCATGTATGTTTTATTTCACTATAAGGTGTGTGGGACCTGAATCTGCCTCCAATGCATTGGGAAAGGATTTATTTCTCATGAGATAGACTAATATGTTCTTGTGAATGATCCTTGACTACTATGATGACCATTGGTGTGAACAATGACTATAAAGATGTTATGAGGAGTGAAATCATTCTACAAATATGGACATGGGAGTAAACCATGAATACCAAGATGATATGGGGAATGAACTCATACAAACAAGATGGTTGTGGTAGAAATTTCTTGGATACAACAGAACATATATTGTATTCTTGTATGTCTACAACAATTCTACATTTTATGATAATATTATTCATTAGTGGATTACATTCGTTTTCTATATTTGATTCATTTATTATGAATATCCAGGATTTATATATTGATACATGTATATGAACTTTGATATATAGTGTGTGATCTTTTATTCTCACGACAATGTTCTGATACAATTATTCTTAGGGTTTGTCTTACATATCTCCATTATATAACCTTACAAGGCATTTCAGTGAACACATTTGTTATGCTTCATTTCCCTAGGTTATGAAGAACAGTTTTAGGTATAATTAATTAGCATTGATATATTTATTGGATATTTTTATAATATTTCAGCAGGATAGAATATTATGTTTCTGTGTTTCCAAAAAATACTATACTATTATGTTCCTTAAGCATCCATTTTTTAATATACTAAATATTCATCTAATATGATATAATATTCAAGTATGTTAAGACTGGTTCTCAATAGTTATTTTAAAGTTAAAGGATTATTCATCATTGGGAACTATAATTAGAGAATGTTAGTGAGACCGCAAGGTATAATTCTAAGGATATGTCTAGAGATGTCTCAATGTATTAGTGTAATGAAGAGTTGACGTTTAGGAAAATTACATGGAATTTTGGTAAAGGATAGAGTGAGTGGTTTCCTAGAAATACATCCATTTTAAGATAATACAAGTGTATATGGATATATCACATATTTACAAAGGGTAAAAACACTGAAAATATTATCAGGACCTAAGTCGAGTAATTTGGTACTTGAAAATGGGATTTGCTACACACATGGTCTGACACTCCCAGGGGATATTCTTGGGTAATTCAAAAAAAATCATGAACTGCCATTAACGATTTAAATATAATATGGATATGGATATTATATCATTATCTTAGGTTTTCATCGATTAAAAATGGTTTCATGGTTTAGAAATCATATATGTAAAATCTATTAATGAATATGTTGTTTTCTGATATGGTAAGTAATTCTGACATTATGCTTAAGTTATTTGTTAATGGTGGTAACCAGAAGGAACTGGATTAACGGTGATTATAATGGATGATTATCTGATGGGAAATTATGTTTGATGATAACTGTATTGAAATACACTTTGAGTATGACTAATTAGTTTTCACAAAAAAATATTAACAATGTGTTCCTTAACCAATTATCTGACTCACCAATGAAGGGAAATAAGAAGTTCAATGTGAGTTCAGGTAATAGAGACCATATAAGAAATGTTATTTATTTTCCTTTGTGTAATGAATGTGAATGTAATTCATAAGTGAATGTATTAGATAAATAAGAATATGTTTTGATTGTGGAAAAGAAGAAATCAATTTAAGTGACTGCAATGTAAAAATGATGGTTTTGATAATAAAATGGAAGAAAATATTTGAATCCATAATTAATAAATGAATGATTAGGGTTTTAGGTGTGGAGAAAATGGTGATTATGATTCAAAATTTCCCAAGATGAATGCTCCGGATGGGAAACATCAAGGTGGTTGGAGTAAAGGTTACATTTCTAATGATGATGAGACTACATATGAAATGTGAAACGAAAAGGGTATTTTATAATTGGGAGAGGTTTCCATGTTAAAATAATAAGTATTAATTGGAATAAGAAATTTTTTTATGCACTTGGATTCAATATGTTAGTTATATAAAAGGTCAAATATAGAAGGATTTTTTAGTTTATGTTTTTCTAATGGATTTACAAGAACACTTTGAATTATTATGATGCAATATAAAAGTTTCATAATGGAGAGGATATGTATTTGAAAAAACCATATTATTGGAAAAAACCCATAATATGTTCTTTATGTTATGATAACATTTTTGGATAAAGATATGCTGCATTTGAATAATTCATTTTGATGAAACTGTTTACCTTGGATCTATTTAAGGACATATTTACATGTAGTTAATTCTATTATGGTTGATGTTTTAATCCTATTAGATTTATGTAATATATGCAGTAATCTATAGAATATGGAATCATGGGTTTTTTCAATAAGTATTTATTGAAATTCAGGTTGTTCCGATGGTCCAAGAGAATTTACCACGATTGTATCCACATGTTTGGAATGTTTTAATCAATATCTACTTTGTGATATATGGGGGATAATTGTTTAGTTAGATATGAATTTCATTCTATGATTTTCAATTTTCATCTTTTATAATGCTTATATGGTTATGCATTCATGAAATGTTTATGTTAAAAATTATAGGATGTATTTATGGATTGAGATTGTACTTCAAAGCATGGAAAATAGGCTATTTAAGGATTACTATTATTTAAATAATGTCTTTCATATTTTGAGAATTATTTTAGTTTGGTTTTATAAAAGGACACCATGAATGTAAGGTGACAACCAATCATATATGGAAAGGTTGTGGGCCTTGAAACCATGAATGATGGACAATAATGGTTTCACAGCTACCATTGACTTACACAATGTCCTGGTTAATGTATAATTACGTTTGATGAAAAATTTGGTATGATGACATGGTAGTGTTAATTTTAATGTTTAGAGGCTAATTTATTAACCATATTAATTTAAATAATATTTCTACATAAATAGTTATACATTTCATTATTTTATGAGGCTTACGATCTGCTAAAAATGTATTTTAGCACTTTATGAAAAAGAATTAATTTTGGACATACAATAAATGAAGTAATTGTTGAATTATAAATTCACAAAAGAAAAATTAAATAATGAAATATTTTTATACAGATATGTAATGTCATTATATTTCCTTATTTTCATGGTCCATAAAATAAATACACAATGTTAGGATAATGATAAAAAGAGAATGTGTTGTCATAATACCTTAATTTTCATGAACTAATTGTCTTAAAAATCATCAAGGATTTATGAATATGTGGCCCTGAACATTTTTTGGATCATTCATTTTTATTGATCACCTAAATAAATCTTTATAAATATGTATGATTTTCCTTCATGACCAATCATCACTCCCAAACTATGTTCTCCTATGTGGAACCCAGTTATATGATATTTTGGGTAAGAGTATGGTCCCAAATTTCATTTTTAAGGGATGTTTTAGGATTAATTTTTATGAAGTGGGATTTTATTACTGAAAAATAAAAATATTAATTCATTCATCTACCAGATGATTTTTAGGGGGGAAATATATTTTACTGGGGTTTGATGTAACAACCAATGATTTTATGAATTTTTTTAAGTTAATTTATCCTTTTGCTAATTCTCATTTCACATGACACTGGAAATGTTTCATTATATATATACATATATATTAAAATAATATGTAAAAAAATCATTTCGTATAGAACTTACTCAGCTTACACTACATGTAATATCGACTTGGAATGCGCTACACACAATACCAACTTGGTGTCTGTTACATTCAATACAGAGCTTCTACGAAGCATAATTTTATTTTTATTTTTATTTTTTAAACTGATAAAATTATAACATCACAATTAAAAATATTAATACGAATATTAATAACTATATTTCAAATATTTTTTATAATGGTTTTATTTAAATTTAACATATTGATAACGAAAGTTATAATATGTGGTAAAGTCCTTTTAATTATTAAAAAACCATTTTTTGAATGAAATCATTTTAATGATAATATTAATTTTAGAAACATGTATAAATTGAATTTGATTAAAAAATAATTTTTGATTTTATAATTTCTAAAATATCTTTTGGTTAATTTTTTGGATTTTTCTGAGAAACCTATTTTTTTGAAGCATAATATAAAATTATGATTTTAGGTTAAAAACTGATTTTTGATTTATATTATTATTATGGTAAAAATGTATGTTAAAATATTTTTAAGTTAAAATTAAATCAATTATACATATATTAATTCAATTTAGGTCATTATAATGAATTTCAATTTGAAATTTAATATAAAAACATAATAAACTGTTTAACTACATTCTATATTAAAGACCAGTAATTTCGTCTCGTCTGCTGGATTAGGATTAATCTTAAATTTTCCACTTATGTCAATTGAATTAAGAAAAAATAATATAACCCATTGTAATAATTACAATTTTTATTTTCTGATTGGATCATGTTAGTTTTTTACCCAAATGATTAGTAAAAGGGAATAAAATTAATCACATCAATTAAGGTCAAATTAAGAATTATTAGGGACTAAAACTTAATATAAAAGGCTCAAATGACCAAAAGACTTGTAAAAAACATTTTAGGAACATTAATAATCCATTAACATTCCTTTATTTATTTATGTTTGTTTTTTATGACTATTTTTATTAAATAACATCTGTAAACCGAACTTATTTTAAAAAATTCCATGTGAGTTATTTTCATTCCATATAAAAGACCACCAATTCTCCCACATACTCACACCTAAAAAACGCATATCTTGGGACATTATAATCTCAATATAAATCCCTTAAGTATAAAAATTGTAATATAATTCTTATCTTGGGAATATGGAAATACAATGAAGCCTTTTGGGACAAACCAAAAGGAGTTACATGATTAAGAGGTAACTTCTTATCTCAAGTCCATTATTTGATTTTCCTTCTCTCCCACCACCAATATCTTTATTCTATTATTTTTTACAAAATTAGTGTCAAAAAAATATTCTAGGACAAGTTTATTCTATTTTTTTGACATACACTTACACAAACCTCCATCTACTGGATAATGAACATATTGTTTACGTGTATGATAAACTTTTGTCTCACAATGTGATGATTGTTCAATTTTCCGTACCATCTCATATGGTCGATATAATTACGGAAACTATAATTATATATTTTATATATTTTATTTATAATTTTTTATGATAATTTATTCCTTTTATAATACATATCTTTTAACATTCTATTTAGTGTTAATATGATAACATTGTTAGAGTTAGTGTGGACTACCACCCCCTCAGAGTGATTTGATTCATTCACACACTACACAAAAATTATTAAGGATGGGTATAGTGAATATTTATGATATTTATGATATAAAAAATATACTCTATAATGATATATATATATGTATACACATATATTTCATGAATATTTTGTCATTCAATATGAAAATAAAAATGAAAACATCGTTCATGTATGTGCATAATGAAACATGGAATATAAGGTCATAAAAAAACATATAAAGTATTATATATAACAATATGGTTCTTTAAAATATTCATAACAAATTTATATTTATTTTTATATTGTTTGAATGAGTATGATGAGACTCCAGGCCTAACATCAAGGGATTTCATCTCAGTTTTTATTTCCATGAGTTATATGCATTATTCACAACTTGTTCCATTGGTTTGGTATATATACAACCAAGGTATTGATTAAATTATTATTATACTGAAATTAATGTGTGTTTATATATCCATGCTTTGATATTTATTTCAAGTAGTAAAAGTTTCAAAGGCTACCAAATAGGTAAAATAGTTTGGTCTCAATTTCCCTTCTTTTGGACACATGTTTCATTATGCACATACATTATTTTTTAGGTGTAAATACATGAATTTGAAATTTTATATACAAAATATAATTATTTAATGATATTTGATATTCATTAATTTCATTCCCTTATATATGAAATATTATCTAATATTACAATGTTATAATAGATTATTGAAATTACCTCTTCACTTTTTATGAATTTTTATGTTTCTAATTTCTTTGGTGAAATATTATAGTCTGTCTATCAAGAAAAATATTGAATTTAATTATCCTATATATATCCATAATATAACCATGTATTGGTACCATTTTTATTCTCTTTGGTACATATTGTGTTTAAGAATTTATTATTAGGAAATCTCGACATTACCCTCTCTTCACTTAGAAATCCTGGTTTATTCAAAACCAAGTTTTCAAAAATAGGTTTCATGTATATTATATTAATATACGATGATAATTAAAATAAATATTTATTAATTTTAATTTTACCAATCACTTAATAGGAATATTTTTATTTCACTCTAAACAAGGACTTTTTTAACCTTTTTATCGTGAAAAATGAATATTCTTTTGACCGCATACATCATGTATGGATTTATCTTTCAAAAATACTTTAAATTTTATATTCATAATTAAATGTACTTTTTAAAAAATAATAATAGATATTTTCAAAGAAATTTTATTTCACATCTTTCATCATTGATCATTTTCTAGTTTTCCATCAAAATTGTTTTCAAATTTTTCTCCAGACTTATTTATAGTTTTTCAAAGTATTTTCATTGAAATTTTTTTAAAAACATTACAATATTCTTTCATATGATTTCATGTTAAAAGACATGAATAAATTTTCGTGATTTAAATATAATTATTCAAATAAGTTTCCTAGAATTGGTTTTCAAAACATTTTCATGCTTCATTCATATGTTTTAATGTAAAAACGTTTTAAAAAACATTTTTAATCATTCTTCATATGTTCTCAACCTGTTTTCAAGGATAATGGGTTTTAAAATTTAATTTATCATATTTTATAATTTTTCATCGAAAAAAGGTTTTTAAATTTATTACAATTCACCTTTATAAGTCTTCATGGATTTTTTAAGGAAATTATTTTCAATTGATTTTATATATTAAATATCCTTTTTTTAATGATGAAATGATATTATCCTCGAGATATGTTTTTGATATATATATGAAAAGTATTTTCAATCTGTGATGACAACTTTTTTTACTCATTCCCTTAAAAAATAATATAATGGTTCCATTCAAATTTTTTCTATGAATGGGTTATTTCTAATTTATTGGAATTTTTAAAATGTATTTTTCCTCCAGGGTTTATACGTTTATGATACAAATTTCACTTTCACGAGTGAGGATTTCGATGAAATGATTATGAAACCATTATTTTTTCACAAGTAATGATTTGATTACATATTTATAATAACCACTTCAATTCATGGGTAATTATGGATCATGTTGAACCTGTATGTATGATTTAACTATGATTTTGGGGGGACATATATATCCATGTAATTAATTTCTTTAATTATTTATATATCATGAGATATTGTACTATGGTATAGGGAATGAAGTTTATCTACTAAGATGGATATGGGAGTGAATTGTGGCTACCATCATTGTATAAGAAGTGAACTAATGATATTAATTTTTCCATGGGAGGAAATTATGACAACCAAGATGGTATGTCAGTGAACCCATACAACAAAGATGGTCTTCGTAGTGAATATTTGGATTCTATAGAAATAATATTATATGTTAATGTTTCTGCCACAATTCCTTATTTTATTCCTATATTATGCTTCTATGGATTTTTTTTATTTATCTCATTAGGATTCATGACTTATAAAAATCCATTTATTATTCCATTATTCATTTATATAATCTTTAACATGAAGGGTATGATCTTAAATGTTCTTGATCATGTTCTTAAACCCTTATGAACATGATTATGATTACATATCTCTCTTATTTACCATTACTGAGAAATTGAGCAAACCCCTTTCTTATATTTCCTTTCCCAGTTAGTGAAGAAAAGTTTTTGTAATATGTAATAAGGGTGGAGATATTTATGTGATACGATGACAATCATTGACCCCGAATAATATTTTGTTTCCATGTTACCAAATACACTAAACTATTACAGTCTTTAGGCAGGTATATTTTATATAAGCTAAATATTAATCTAAAATGATGTAATATTCATGATTTTAAATCATTTCCCACTATAATTCATCACCCTTGGATTCTTCATTAAGCATTTAATGTCATTATCTAGAGTTCCTGGTCCATTTACTCTTCTTCTCCTATTAATATCATGGGTTCTTTGTTTTCCTTTTGGGTATTATCTCTTAGCTGCACCCTGGAGGATATGGTTGATGTGTGACTTCTTTTTCTTTGTATATAGGCTATTTAGATCATTTCATGGAGTTTTTTATTCCTTTTTATGGTTTTTTATCACATCATCACATTATTGTGTAGGGTGTTTCTATTATTTTCGATTCCAACACATTCCATTCGTTCTTTAGAATTCATAATTTCATTCTAAATGTTATTATATTTCATTATATATGTTAGTTTTATTTTTTGTAATGTTTATATGGTGGAATAATAAAGAAAATTGGGTTTTAAAATGGTTTTATTACTTCTAACTATGAATATATATGCTTTGAACATATTTGAAAATTTAATAATTGGTCCTTGGAATACAAATTGGGTGAGTTGGATAGTGTTTGTCCATTGATATGTATTGGTTGTTTTATTTTTATTTTGAATTTAATTTGGGGGGTTTTTAAGGGTCATATTCAGGGATTGATGGTTACATGTAAATATCTAGAAATGTTCTTTCATATTTTAAATGGTATCATTGTGTACCATAACATTTTTTGAGTGAACCATTGGATGTGCACACATCTATATGTGCATGAGGAGCACATATGGATGGTATAAAAATGATGATTTCCTTCGGTGTAAGATTTATCTCCATGTAACATGGAATTTCAAATACCAATCCCTTCTCTATTTTATTCTCTCTCTTCATCCCATGGTATTTCATTAAAAACACAGGATTCATTGTAAATGGTTTATTATTTATCAAATTGTTGTAAATCATGTATGTAATTTTTTTTTCTAAAATCATGGCATGTTTGGAATTTTGAGGCATGGTTTGTTAACAAGATAGCATAGAGGACCTTATGAAACATCTTATTCATTAGTGATTTTTTATCATGGATTTTATGTGTAATATTAAATTCCTTTAAATGTGATAATTAAATCCATTGTTGGTACATTGATGTGTTTTAAACCATATTTTAAGACTTGTTCGATGTAAATGATTCATTGGAACTTGTGAGTGACATTATTATAGATGTGAACCTCTATAGTTTTCCCTCTAAGGATATGGTCATCACATAGGTGGTGTAAGTTTTTTTGGAAAGGAAAGAACTATGGATATGGGTATTTTGTTTAATGTACTCATGTGAGGACCACCCCATTCTCCATGAACAATTGTCAGGGGAATCATGGGAGTTATCTAGAGGGTTTATGGATGGTTTCTTATCAACCCCAATTAGATGGGTTCATACATCTAAATTTAAAGACAGGTCTAGTTAGATGTGCCACTGGGTTGTCTATTTTAGAGAGGCCATTTGATTATTGACAATAGACTTATACCATGTGTCCATAGGTGAGTGGAACAAATTACATATGTGTACTTATTCTTAAGATGTTTATGAAGTTCCCCTGATATTTATCTTTATGTTATATATCATTTTGTTGTACTTGTTTTATTACTCAGTTGGTTCCTACTAAGGTGCACTATCTATTTCATTTTTTTATTTCATTTGATATCTTGTCCAGTTCCCCTTATTGGTATTTTTTAACAAGAGTTTATTATAGGGGATATTGTTTTAAAAGGGGAATAATGTGTTTGTCTCATCAAAATGATACAAAAATATTTTCTACATTGATTTCAACGTCATTTTTATAGAATGGTTAGGGAATGGAAATGTATTATGTATGTGGTGATTACCTGCTGGTATTTTTATGATCACATAGTACATGTTCCCCTATGTGTTAGTAGAATCGAGCAATTTTTCACATTCATGTTTCTGGTTCGAGTTTACTTTGGATAAGGTTAGACATTTGATTGGGGTGACTATGAGGTCCCACTAATATATATCTATTTTATTTTATGGTTTTAGTTTTTTTAGAATCTATTCCCTTTATTTGTTATCATATCAAGCTCTTGTTATCTTAATTGAGTTTCTATTGTCTTTGGCTTAAACAACATTCTCTATTTGGTTTATTATATACTAGTTATATATTGTAAAAAATAATAACCACTTGGTTTATTATTGATTCCCAAAACTAGACTACAACTAGAGAGGATCGGGAACATCTCTCAATCCTTTTTATGGACTAGTTTAGATGTTGGGTAGGATGGAATCCTATCCCGGTTCACAAAAATAACCTTCATGTGGGATTTCCTTAATTATCTCAATATTATTAAATGCTTATGGTTACAAAAATTAATATAAATAAATTAAATATTTTTCAAAATTATCTCAATTTTTGTTTTGTTAATAATTCAAAAAGTCTAGATAAAAATGATAAATTTCTCCAAAAAACTAAAATTAAAATACCCATTACAATTTTAAATTAAATTATATTTAATTTCTGTACAATCATCAGATATTGAAACAATGAATAATCCCATAAAATATACACGTTAAATTAAAAATAGTTTCTTGAATTTTCAATTATTGGATAAATATTGATAAACAAATCATAATCACTATTAGATAACATCCAAACATGATCTAATATATATAATTTATGTCCTACGAATTCAATATGTAAAAAAATTACAATTACTATAATTAAAATGTAGAAGATGATGATTATATTTCGTGATGAAGTATCAATATGTAATATATTTTCCATTGACCAATAATAATAATAATTAAATTTCATTAAGTAAATTATAATAATTAATAATTAATATTTTATTTATTCTAAACATATAATAAATTCAAAAATTAGTACTATTTTTCTAATAAATATTTAATTTATTATAGTCATAAAAAATTATATATATAAAAAGATTCATCTAATACATAATATATTTCTTATCATTCAATTATATGAAATAATTTTGATTTATTAATATTTTACAAATATTCATATGTTATACTTTCATCCCATACATAAGAAATTGTATTTAATTATATTTAAAAATTTCTATAAATATAATGTTTTCTTAATTGATTGTTAGAATATTTAATATATTAAAATACAACTCCATGTATATTTAATATAATATAGATAGGAAACGTTATTCAATAAAAAATAAACATCATTATTTTCTTTTACATGAAATGAAAGATTTACTAAAATTAGAATATATTAATAACATATAAAAAAACATGATAAAAAATATTGGGATATTGTAATTATAAAATGTCAGTAAGAAGTGTAAATAATCCACCGAAAAATTCCGTTATGGGTAGTTTGTTGGAATCCTACAGGGTATGTCTATACTGACCCCAAGAATAGAGTTACATCCACAGATTATGTGCATGTGAATCAATTTCTTGCAATAAAATTGTATTTGTAGTTAGGGGAGTAAATGGTTATATTTGATCCACTAATGTTGATATATATTGTTACATGATGTTGTATGGAATTTATTCAGGTTATGGTTTTTCACTTCCATGAAATTCGTGCAACATGAAGGTGTTTTTTTCAATCACATTAGATTTTTTCCTATCGATGTTATCTATTGTAAATATTCGTTTTAGATTCATCATTGTGGTGTTTTATTGGATAATTATAATAACATGAATTAATATTTTATTAATATTAGTTAATTATTTATAAAACTGGTGTCCATTTGATTTAGGTTGTTTATTTGATTTATGAATTAATATAAGATAAGGGTTACTATATTAAAATATGATAAATCAATTATAGCATCCTTCCCCTATTCAATTGAAGGTCAGATTAGAGTAGACAGATCATTTTCATTTGACCCATATGGTATTTTTTTTGTTTCGATAGTTGATTTAATGTTAATTAATTCATTTATGAATTATTACTGAAGTTTGGAGTTAGTTTTTTTTAATTTTTACATTGGAATTGGTGAAATGGTACTATGGTTATTATAATATTGGGACCATTATATGTGTGGAAACTGATGTATCATTTCTCTAGGACTCTGATAACCTATTTGTCTACATATAACACTATATAATTCCCTTAAGGGTGTAAGTAAGTTGGGACTTATATCACATGTTGGTCATTCATGGTCATTCATATCTATTCCAAGTTAAAACTCCCATATGTTCTATAGTAACCATGGGTTCTTATCACCAAAATGGGTTTTTACCCACTAGAATTTTTATCAGAATTATAAACCATGTTTTGATTTGTTATTATGGGTGCTCACTCATTTTTTTCATAGATTTTGGCACTAATGGGTATTGATATTGGGATATTATCTAGGGATATGATTTCCCCACATGTAGATGGATCATTCCTCACTATTACTATTTAATAAAATCCACTTATAAAGATTATATTAGTCCCCAAAAAAATTTCTACCTCTAATATAATTGAATAATTTGAATGTTAATAGTAGAAGTATCCTATGATTAAAGGATGCTTATTATTTAAGATATACATAATTTTCTAGGGACATAGGATGGATCATTCACTATAGCTTGGAAACATGTTGGTCTGGTGGTGGTTCCCTGATATTCTTCTCTCTACAATGGAATGAGTCAATGGATGTCATTTTCCTAAACATAGGATGATTATACAATACCAAATATAGAGTTGTTTTTTTATAGTATTATCCAATAAATTATATTGGTTGGTTTGACAGGGAATGATATTAAATCAACTTCAGTAAAGTGTTATCGTGATAGTGATTCTGGTGTGAATTATGGATAAAGTAATGTTTAGGTGAGATACAAAATAGATTTCATTGAGCTGAAGAGTCTCAGTAATTCTTTTGATGAGGGATTTTATTTTTTTCAGGTATTATTAAATTTTACACCTACATAATATCCTTCTAAAAATCATTGAATGGTTGGATAATTCCATGAAGTGGTTATCCTATTTTTTTATAAGTGCCTTCCAAATGATATTCAAAGTGGTTATATGAATTGAATTTCATGAATTAAGTTTAAAAAATCATAAAAAATATTATAGTTGGTGTTGTATCCTCACATGTTGTGGATTATGTCAGAATATTTGGTGGTTTAGAAGAGAGTAGGGTTCGATAACTACTATATCCACACCCACCACTACACCCCATAGAATCTTTCCACCTAATATATTATTTTGGTAGTAAATGTATTATATTTTTGTACGAAATGTATTTATCATTTCTTAAGTGACATATAAATTTTTAATCAGGATATTTTCCATATCCACTAGTATTCATGGTCTTTAATACAAGAATCATATACTCATACCCTAATCCGATGTTTTTCTCAATTGGATGATTCTACTTGAACCTCTTATTTTGATATTTTTACCATATAAACACCTACATGGTGGGGTTATAAATATTGTGTTCATAGAGGGATGTGTGATGTTACCCTCTAGTGAGAGAAAGATGATGTGGGATTCCACCATTAGGGGATGAGACCCTATGTCATCGACCCTTGAGTGGGGTAATTATTGATTATTATAAGGATTTATGTATTTGAAGAAGTTAGTCAATGATTTCATATAATAGTGAATCAGATACTCTGGGTTTATGAGTAGTTTAATCACCATCAAGAGGTTACAAATAACTACACAATACATAAGTATAATATTAAATTTATGATGATATTATAGAAGTGTGATACCCACAATAGTAGATGATTAATATACATTATTTTTAGAATATATTTTGAGATTACCTTCATTGATTGATTTATTTTAAAATAATTTGATTCTATAAGGCTATACCAAGATCCTAAAATATTAATTAGATAGAATGATAATTCTCAGTTAGATGATACTAATGGAGGGAAACTAATTATAGTAATGTATCATAATTATTTGTTTATTATCATGGCCTAGTAAAAGTATATTTTTTTCATGGTAGAGCTCGGTGTTGTCATCCCCATCATCAGTGGGTAGTGTTTAAGTAATTCAATGGAAATTTTGGAAACATAATGATGGTACTGAAGTAAACAAGAAAAAAATCCACTAAGTAATATATCATTGGAGGTGTTCTTCTACCATAACACCCTAAACCAATCTAAATTTAAAGACAGTCAACTCATGGGTCTACATTTATGATTTTAATCATTCTTTGATTAAACAAGTAGTTTGGTAAATCATATTATCATTTGTTGTGGGTTTAATAATTATAACTCGTTATGAGTGTATAGTGTCTACTTTTCTATCAATTTTATATTCTGGTGAATTTTGTTATAAGTATAATATAGATAATACATGAGGGATATTATTTTTTTGTAAATATTAATACATAGAATATAGGGGTGATATTTGCGAAAAATTTTCTCATTATAATTTTTATGACACCCCTCATATATTGTAGAGTTCAACACAAATATATATAAAATGTAGTCTTTCTAGATCCATGGTATTGTTTTTGGAATTGAATAACGATATATTACTTCTAGTATAAATAACATGTTATCCTAATGGTGTGGAGTATGTCATATAATATCTTGGTTGGATATTTTTGTTCATGTAAGACTCAACTTTGGTATTTCATTGAGAAATTCTAGAGATAAGGTCACCCAGTCGGGTATAAATCCTTGAAACTGTTGGACTAAAATTTATTAATAATCATCACATAACAACACCCATGATGAGTTGAAGTTTTTTTCCTATTGGTATTGTGGAATTAGTCACTGGAGTTATCATTTTTCATCCTAAGTTATAGTTCCAACATTATGGGGTCATCTGAGTGGGTTAGCCCTATTCAATTTGGATTGCTGTGAGAAGGGTCACAAAAAATCAATATTCTAATTTTATATAAAAATAAAAAGTTTAGCAGTTTGATTTTTATTTTATTAGTAATATAATTCATAATCATTGCCTTTAATATAAATGAGACAGTTTTTGTGTTAGTTGGGGACTATTATGGAATAAATAGTTGATGATGATGACTCACAGTTTCCATTCATGTGATTTTATTTTGAAAACATGAATTTTCCCATGAAGTCTATTAATGTGAAATGTGTCAAATAGTGGATATTTACTGGTGTGGTTGTGTACACATTTCCATTGAGTCCCAAATATTTATAGGATGATTTGTTTCATATAGGTATGAGTTACTTCTCCACTTGAGGTGGTTTAGTGGGCCTAAATTATTAGTATCATTTGTTGCTTCCTTTTTTTGGATAAAAAGGAAAACAAATTGGGTCTATGTATTCAAATATATGTTAATATGGATTTTGATGAAATAAATTTTTACGTTTACATGTTTTTTGTTGCAAGAAATTGTAAAATGACAATTTTGTCAATGAAAATGACCTCAAAAGTTTTTTGATGGTAATGGAGTGTGGTGATTTCCCTTGGGATGAATCATGTCAATTTTATTGGGAGGAGTTTAATTATAACAGATATTAAATATATTTTTAAAAATAAATAAGTATATTGTAATCTTTAATGTTAATATATCCCTAATAAAAAAATGGTTTAAGATTCAAAAATTGTGGTTCTCTCTAGAATGGGTTTTTTTACAAAGTTTAGGTATAACCATTTTTTAAACATTTATGCATAAAATAATTTTTTTAGGCATTATTACTCAAAATTTATCAAATTAATAGTGATTTGTTAATAAAAAATTATATAATAATTCAGTAGTTGGATAATGTTTGCTGGAAATATCCCTAGAGGGTTTGAAGGATTGAAAAAAGATATTATTTCTATTGGGAGGAGATAGATTTTTGGGGAACCAATGATGATTTCAGTACAATGATTATATTTAAATTTAATTAATGTTTACACTATGAGGTTTAACAATTTTCTTAATTTTTTACCCCATTAATCAAATAATTATATTCCCTTCCTCTCAATAAAATTAAATATTTATTTAAAATTTTGATTTTATATAACTTTTTAGAAGAAAAAAATAATTAATCCTAAGGTAATAACTATAAAAAAATAGATTGAAAATAAGAGGTAATAAATCATGTAGTAGATGAAAATTTAATCTTATCAAATGTACTAATAATTAATCCATATAATTGTTCCCTTATTAAATATGTTTTATTTTTTTGTGTCTTTTCTAGAAGACATATTCCACACCTAATGTCATTAACAACTCACCAGTGGAAAATAAACACACCAACAAAAAATATCAAACCTCGATGATCCAATTTTAACCATTATCAAAATTATTATTTTTAATGTCTAATAATAAATAATACATAAAATATATCCTAAACCTATGTGATTAGTTGTTTTTATGATCATCATATAAATTAATGAATTCTAAAATAAGTAAATTGTGAGTGTATCGAATAGTTTTCTCGCAATATCATCACTCCTACACAAGATCTGATACAGTTGAGTTTAGAATAATTACATAGAATTTCCCTATAATGTCTCTATTTTTCCCATATAATACATTGAAATATTTCTACATATAGTTCAAGACCAATAATTGAGATCATATCCACATTAAACACCCGTTGTTCATAGAATGAATTTTATAAAAATATTAAATATATTTTATAATGGGCGCATGTTTCTTCTTAAACGAAATTAGATAAATATTGAATGGAATCTCAGATCAAAAATCTAATAGAATGGATGTACTGAAATGTTTTGACTACCCTTATAATGACATAAAATAGTTCATTGTTGGGAGTTAGGACATCTCACCCCTTGGAGTTACCTTTAGGTGATGAATTTATTATATAAATATTTTTTTAACAAAAACTAAATGTGTATAAGAATACATCCATGGTTAATCACCCAAGGTTCGCCTAATAATCCTCGGAATGATGGGATCTCCTTATTCATCCTTCTTTCGATGAATCACCATAGATGATGATGAAACTCTATATCAAAGTAAGTCCAGATGTTGAAAATGACACATTTTCCTTTAATCATTGAAGATCACGTTCTTCAATGAATAATGATCCAATATTTTTGTAGGACTCATCATTTTTCAGTTTTTACCCATTTTGATTAAATTTATTAATCATATAATTCATATTTATAGATTTTAAACTATTGTGTACATGTGGAATGATACTATCTATCAATTTAATTGGTTATAATTATTTTCAAATTTAGATATCCTCATTCTTGATTTTTTTTAGAGGAAATATTTCCCAATGATTTTTAATCATATATTATTGTTCTTTCCTCTTGAAATTACTCCATGTTATTTATCAAATGGACCCCACAGTCTAGATTCGATGTTGTTGTTTGGTACCATTCCCGATCAGACCCCCGAAATCATGATGAAATGATGTGAGAGGTATGGAACCATGAATTGAGGATATATATGGTAATTTTACAAGATGTGGGTGATTTTTTTATAGTTGGAAATCAAATTATCTATTGTTTGTGGATATGAGGTGTGTGATGCACTCAGTGAAACCCAACAGTTGACAGAATCAGATTTCTGTAAACCGGATGGCCAGAAACCAAATGCAGTGGTCATATTGAAATTTTTAAGTCATAATTGAGGCCTGGAATGTTGTTTTATGACCACTCTTTGGAACATGAAGAGAGGATAAGCAGATATATGAAAAACATGACTATAATCTATGTACATTGAATAACACTTGGAATGTTTCACCATGGAGTGAGTGGGTGGGGTTTTGTATTTTTATATTGATTACACACCATTTATACTCCAAATGCAATGTGTACCCCCATTCACATGTGGATAGGCAATGTGATGGAGTACATGGACAAGAAAATGACATGTGTCTGAGTACATGAACATGGCTAGAGAAAATGGGAAACACCCCATGTGAAGTGGAACGTTGTGAACTATAGTACATGTGCATGGGGTAAAGCACATAGCAAGAGGTGGATCCACATAAACAACAAAGAACATGGACTGGACCCCAAGTGGAATGGGAACCCCTATTATATCATTTACATAACATGTATACCTCATGCATGGATAGATGTGTACATATTCGAACCTGATTATCTGAAGATGTGAGACCACACACCATGTGGTTCCTCTCACACACCGTGTACCCCTTGGTTCCTTTTGATGAAACATCAATCTTCCATATATAATTTTATTAAACTTTTATTTCGGAATGAAAATAACATATTCTTAGTGTTTTTTCACATAGAAAACAATGGTTCGATCCATTTTGGATTTTGGGATATGATGTGAATGGATATCGGAACAACAATCCTTAAGGTGATGTCTGATGATGATAGTGATCAAGCAGGCTCACTAGAGGATTCATATAGAGTGGAAACCCCCATCACCATGGGTGTAGATCTATTATATATACCTAATGAGTGTAACCCCTATATCAGATCGGATTCACATCCTCAATGATCATACTATAACCCCACTATCACACTAGTGCATGGTTCTTAAACCAATAGAGTGTAACCCCCCATCATGTTGGTAGTGGGTCCTCTATCTTCAAAGTGGAACCCCTCAATTGGATGGGGTGTGGGTCCTCACAACACTTGAGTGGAACCCAAAATCAGCATTGGCGTGAGTCCACTATGAATACATATAAAGTGGAACCACCCAAGAACACTAGGTCTGCATTCCTCTAATTGGTTTTTGTTCCCCCTCAACTGTGAAATATATATAAGAGGCATGATATGACATGGAAAATTGCTTTTGGGTGGACGCGTGAGATGTCAGGAATTATTGATGAAGTTTTGGAAGTATTTGTGACTCTTCTACTTGAGATGAGATGGGGTATGGATACCCCCTTAGTCACTATTTTTAGCTTCTTATACTGAATATATATATATATATCTATATCTATAACCTTACATATTGATACTCTCCTTCCATGGATTGAAAATATTTGTGGGTTCTACCACATTGTAATTCCCCGACCCCAGTTACCAAGAGTCTGTGCAATATTATATAACATTGGCATGATCACAAAAGATCAAATCTTGAAAGACCGATTAGATTAGATGCCTTGGAAACACTAGATACATTCATAAATTTTACATTACATCATAAAGTAAAAAACTACAACAACATATTGTCTAAACAATCATATCCCCTTACACTATCCCTGTAGGTCATTCATAAAATACTTCTTCACATCCTGGGAAAAATAAAACATAGAAAGGGGTGAGCTCAAATGCCGAGTAAGGATAACAATATAGCAGAAACTTTCATAAATAATCATAAACATTTAAGGCAATGTATAACTAATACAAAACCCTTTTAAACATGAACATTAGCAGAATATGGAAAAGATAAAATAAAATAAATACATTTACTTTTTCACATGGATATTCTACTAGCCGAATAATCACATGCAATATCAATAAACACTTTCCTAATGATGGAATGAATAATTCCTGACTACCATAACCACATAGTCAATGCCTTGTTCCCAGATTACAAATAATAGTTTGTCAATGCCTTGTCACAATACACTAGTTTGTCTCATGAGACCTACAGATGCATCGAGGAGCTATAGTGGGCTCCACCCGTCACTTATAATGTCCAATGCATTCCTCGTATGAACATGTTTAAACATAACATAAACATGCGTATTAAAACTAGCATACGAAATGTCAATACTTTCTCCATAAACCATGAATAGTATAAAAATAACACATCCCTAGTTAAACATATTACAAAACCTTCAATACAATATGGAATTTTTGAATCATAATAAATAAACATCAAATAAGCTTAAAATCCATCAAACGATGTTGACATAGAAGAAATCAATACTATTTGAGAGAAATATCTCTTTTTTGAAATAGTTTTAAGAACAAATAATTATAAAATAAATCATTTAATTTGAATATATTCTAATAATCTTGTAAGGGAAGCTTGGGTGATATTATAATTGCGGAAAATAGCCGCAGCCACCATATAAGTTAAAAAAATACATACTTACCTTAATTATGTTGAAAAGGTTAAAAATGACTTTGTTTGGAAAATGATAGAAAATTCCATTATAAACATCTTATAAAAAGTCAAAAATGGTATAAATGACAATGAACCATAGTCTGTAAAATAGTAAGAATGATTTGAAATACATTTTTAAGAAACATGGATGTGGATGATAAAGAGGTCCCAGTAGATAATTACCTATAAACAACCTCGGATAATGAAGGGATTCTGAAATAAAACCTTAACTTTTACTATTCCTCGGTTGAGGGTAGGTTAACCTCCTTTATAATGGTGAAGTAATTGTTATTAAATGATACAATAATCATATACATAAATATGATTTAATATATGATCTTTTAACATTGATTTGTTAATAATATCTTAGTATTATCATCGTTTCGGGTGTTAACAGAGTCATTTTCCTTTATATTCATTATTTTGTGAGCCATATTTGTTTTGTATGGGATTTGTATTATTCATATCCAGAATTATATCATGTCTCTAAAAATCATTTTTAATCATCAAATGAAATTTAGTCTTGAATGGATACAATGGGGAATTAATCTCATCGTGTTCGTGGAGACGGTAGTTCGTCCGTACGCACGAGTGACAATATCATTCTTTTGATATTATAATAATATATAATTGGATGGTATATCATATATACAGAATAATTACCATGTTATATTTATTATATATATCAATTACACATCATTATCATACCCATCCAAATATTATTGTTTTGATTAACAATTACACCACGACATTGAGACGGTAAGTCGTACGTACGCACGCATGGGGACAAGTCATTCAAAGGTTGGATAGAATACTTAATATTGTTCTACCATTTTTAAAATAACATCACAATATGTAGAATATATTAGAGTTTTTATTTTAGAATAGTAATAACAAATAAAGAAGAAGTTGAAGAAGGAAGGAACTTAAAAGAGGGTGGTGAAAACATTACCTCTTCTTCGTGTTCTTCCTTTTTATTTGGTCAAAAGTGCTCCTTAGGTTAGCATTATGATCAAAAAAAGTACTCTAGGTTGAATTGAGGGAAGTTGAGAAGATATTTGGGTAGTGTAGGGCCAGCCAAAAGGCATTGATGGTTTTAATTAGAGAGAAGGGTGACCTCTCATTTATAAGAGGGGTGACGGTAACCATTGGAAAAGCTAGAAATATTATTTTATAATAAATTCATATTCGGTTTCTATTGTCTCCAAAGTGGATTATTTAAATATTAAGGTGGGGATAGGTCTAAATTTTTTCAACAAATAGATTTTAGACAGGTTTGGGAAACTATATTAACCTTACCATTTATATTTAACTTTTAGTTAAATAGTTTCACATTTACAATGTCTCTTTGTAATTATATATTATATTGTTAATAATCTTTCTCAATGTAAAGACACATAAATTTCAAGGGAATTTTTTTCATAAATTCTTTTTGATTTTTTGAGTATGCAGTTTTTAACAGAACCTGATTCTGAGGCCTGGTGTGCCCCGAATAATTTTCCGAAGTTTAGCTCGAGTACATTCTGTGAACGAACGAGCGGGATTTTCAATATTTTGAACCGGTGCTCAGAATTGAATTCTAAGTGCACAGATGAACTCACGGTGCCATTAATTTCTTATGGGGACCTTTAACTTAATTGCGTTTTCACGGGAGGGGAAGTAAAATTTTGTGGATTAAATGAGAAGTGAATAAAAGTGTATAACAATTTTATTTTTATATCTAATGTGGGTTTATCCGATATGGGGGGGGGGGGGTTAGTGGGACCCACTAACACCTAACTACCCATGTGAGGATAAATTTTAGGAGGGTCCCACATGAGCCCCAACCCTTCACATTCCCTAAAACTCTTTAAACCCCCTCTTAATTTTTGTAAACTCCTCATTACTTGTGAAACCTTTCCAACTTATCTCTCTCTTCATCTTAACTCTTGCCAACACACTTTAATCAATTAATTGAACCACTTCAATTAATTAATTAAGTGTTTGAATTTTGAATTTTGAATTCATGGTATGATTAAATAAAATAATGAGAAGCCATATTTTATTTTTGGATGGATTGTTTGTTGAGATTTTGGGGAGAAAGCTCTTGATTTTTGATGAACGCTTCATCTCCTTTGTTGAAGAAGGCCAACTCTCCAATGAAGTACATCAACTCGGTGACCACATTTTGTCATCCTCATCTTCCTCTGTGGCAAGGGAGGAGTCACTGGCATGAGAACTCACTAACGATGGGGAGCCTTTTATTCTTCTCTCCATGACAAAATAGGAGAAGCCACTTCCTCAGGTGCACACCGACGATGACGGAAACGACACTGTCATTCATGACGCTTGTCAACCGTGAACTTCTTTTCGAGGTAGGGGTTTATTCATTAAATTTTATGTTTATTTACCCCATACTCATAGGAAATTGTTTCTAAAATACGGCGGATTGTTATCATTTTACGCGGAGGGTGTCGGTCGAACGAACATGGCCTGACAACCCTCCGTTTTTCTCATTTATTATTCTAGAATCTGCAATCGAAGGCGGAGGAGGCACGATGAAATCGCGCCGTGCCATGTACGTGATAAAAAAGGCTGACGTCATCACGCCTATTTTGCAGGAGGAATCACGGCCTGCTACACGGGCCGCTTCGGCGGAAGAACCGGCCAGCCCGACGGCCGGCCGGGCAGAGGCGAACAGTGGCCCCATTAGTGCGCCGTGCGGAGGAACCGGCCGAACCATCGACCGGCCGGGTGGAGCTGGACTGTGGAACCATGAGGGCACCACGCTGGAAGACTGGCGGCCTGCCCATGCGGACCGTGTGCGCAGAAGGCTGCCCAGTCGAGCTGGATGGTTTGGGGAAGGGCGGTGCCGCCTGGCGCTACTGGTGTAGATAACCAGGCCCCCCCCCTTGGAACCCGCTCTGCCAGTCGGTCGTGCTATCGGGGTTGCGCGCCCAACCGGGGTGCATAGGGCCACACCCAGTGGGGCCGCTCCCGGTCGGGCTGAGCCGGGTCGCACTGGGCCGAGCCGAACTGAATCGCGCTGGGTCGGACCGAGCCGGGCCGCGCCAAGCCGGTTCAGGCCACGCCCAGTCATGCTGGGCCGTGCCACTTTGGGCATGGCCATGCCACTTCGGGCTAGGCCACACAAAACATCGGGGCGGTCTGACCCCTTTTTTGGGTCGGACCCGCAAAAGAAAAGTCGACCTGATCCGTCAGACCATTGGGCCTTACGGACCGAGCCCATTATTCACTTAAATGTGAATAACTTAAGAACCACATGTCCGAACGATGCACCGTCTCTGTAAATGGAAATATTTAGATGAGATGATACTTTTGAGATACTCTAAGTAAGTTTCTGATGAATTTAGATAACAGCCGGGATAGAAACGAGCGTATTTCTTACTGGACCCCTAAAACGGAAAAGCCAATATCTCCCAGATCGGGCGTCTGATTCACGCACCGTCTATTGCGTTGAGTTCCTATTGACGAGATGGAACTTCAGGATACATATACTCTAGATTTAATGATAGTTGATTTATCGAACCCCTTTGCTTTTTGAGCGAATACTCCCGGAATCGAGCGTGCTGTGTGCGGGAACACTAGAGTAAGTTGTGACTACGATGATGATGATGACTGTACTTTTATCCTACGTGGGTTTGGTTGCGAGGAAAACTATACTTGGATCCTACGTGGGTTGGGCAACGAGGACGACTGTACTTGGACCCTACGTGGGTTCTGCAGCGATGACCCCTTTACATGGATCCTACGTGGGTTCTGCACCGATGGTTACTGTACTTGGATCCTATGTTGGTTCAGCAGTGATGACATATATAATTGGATCCTATGTGGGTTCGGCAGGGGAGATCATTCAGAGGAAACATCTATCATATCCAACTCTCTTCGTGAGTAATATACCCACGTGAGCTGAGTCTTGACCTTCAGTCATTATCATCGATGTGATTGAATTTCCTCCCTGTGTGGACTGGGTTGTGCTTTCCTTTCTGGACTGTGTTGTACTGGAGCTCGTGAGTTTCAGCCGAACTGGAATTGATGGCTTAGGTATATTTATTGGAATATACCAAAGTAGAGTTGGTAGATAATTTGTGTTTGTATCTTTCTTTGTGGTTTATCCTTTGTGGATTTTGGGAGACCATCGGGCTCTCGGGGTCCCCAATGAGTATCGTATACTCGCCCCTACACGGGCTATGCCCGCACTACATTGTGTTGGATTCAGATGACGGACATCACTGATCATGGTGGAGTCTTGTGGATCTAGACGATAATTGGGGGTGGACAACGAGGCAGAGGAGCTGGCCAAGCAACAGGTGGTGGACGATGCTTTGAGGATCTACCACCACCACCACCGGGAGGACCACCCCGACCACAGGGAGCTGGCAAACAGGGTCAGGCTCAGCTCCATGCAGTCGAGGCTTATGACCACATCACACCTGAGATGATTCAAGGTACTATTTTTGTCTACTCCACCCTTTCCGTAGTTCTTATAGACACATGATAGAGTCATTCATTCATTATCGCTGCCCTTGTTCGGAGCTCAGAGATTCTAATAGAGTCATTGGCTCGATCTTTATGAATAGATACTACTACGGGTGTAGACTCGACGATTACACACATGATCCGGCAGTGTGAGATTACTCTAGGAGGCGAGAGCTTCGACTGGGATCTTCTTGTAGCAGCGTAGAGGCCTTACGACGTCATCTTGGGTATGGACTAGTTATCTACATTCCATGCCCAAATTTACTGTATTAGGTGCAAAGTGCAGTGTTTCGTCACAACATGGGAGATGGTTCACCTTTACCTGGGAAAAGGGAGCCTTTGCAGTGTAGGATGAGATTATGTATACGAGAGGGAATCCGATCACACATCAGTTGGCTAGCCTCATCCTCGAAGTGGTTGATATACGGAGTCCGAGTTTTCCTATTTTGGTGGATCAGTATACGGACGTTTTCCCAGACAATGTTCCAAGACTACCTCCTCGCAGAGAGGTAGACTTCTATATTGACTTGTACCTCGGGACATCACCGATATCTACACCAGTATATTGGACGGCTCCCACTAAGCTTCATGAACTTCAGATACAACTGGAGGACTTGCAGGGCAAGGGATTCATCCGACCCAGGGTTTCACCCTGGGCTACTCTGATTTTATTCTCCATGAAGGTGGATGGGAGCTTATGACTATGTGTCAACTACCATTGACTAAATCAGGTGACCGTAAAGAACAAGTATCCACTCGCGAGGATTTACTTCCACTTTGATCATCTCTAGGGAGCACGATGGATCCCAAAGATAGACCTCAGGTCAGGCTATCATCAGCTCAGAGTTCGAGACGAGGATGTCCAGAAGACGGACATCAGGGGTCGGTATAGCCACTATGAGTTCTTGTTTATGCCTTTTCGAGTACCCAACACTCTACCAGTGTTCATGCGTTTCATGAACATGATCTTCCAGCCTTACATTGATTGATTTGTCATAGTCTTCATTGATTACATACTGATTTACTCGACTACTGAGGAGGAGCATGCCTATCACTTGCGGGTTTTACTGGACACTCTCTGAGTGTAAGAACCTGGTTTTTTCTGAGAAAGACTTTGGAATATTATTGATGATCTTCCAGAGCAGTGCCTTCAGACAGCGTGCGATTCCGGGCCTCGGAGTGGCCGGAATTAAATTTTCAGTGCGTTCACACTGGAAACGCTAAATAAATGGGATAACTCTTAAACGGAGTTCTGGATCAGAGATACGAGTGTACGGATGGTTGCGGAATGGGGTTTGTACCCTAGGAACTACATAAAACTTGTCGACGCGGGATGTTTGGACCCCTCGCCCGCTCCCGGAATGTTAAACGGATTAATTAATTAATTAATTAATTCGTTTAATGGCAAAACGCTAGTATCTCTTAAAAGGTGGCTTGGATCGGAAAACCGAGAGCACCGTTGAGTTCGGAACTTTCTTTTTACCCTAGGAGGGGTATAAGTTTTGCTGGTGCGGCCCGTCTGTGAAAAAGGGCCTCAGGGCCGTTTTCGTAATTTGGCTGCCTCGGGCGCTAAGTTTAATAACTTTTGAACGGGGTCTCGGAATAAAATTCCGAGACCTCCGTTGCTCTCATAGAGTGGTTCTTAGCCTAGGGGTGGATAAATCCTGACCCAGTCGGGAGTTCGGGTTCGGGGCTGTCGGGCGGGCGTTTAAGTGATTTGTACTTAAACACCCCCCCACCTTCTTCTTCTTCTTCTTCACCCTCAAACCCTCCTCCCCCTCCTTCACCTCTGGCGAGGCGAGCTCCGGTAAGGCGACTCCGGTGAGGTGGCTCCGGTGAGACGATGGCGCGCGGTGAATCGTGCGGGAAGCGTCGGGCGAAGCCCAACGAGGTAGCCGATGTTCGTTTGCGTTTTAAATCCCAAACCCCTCTTTGAATTCGAATTTTAGTGTCCAATTGCGGCCCGATATTTGATCCAATCCTGTAATCGCGTAGATCATGTCCCGAGCTTTCTGGAATGTTATCCGGATTGAATGTTCGACCACCGGATCGTTTCCGGTGGTCCTCTGATGTTTTCTGGCCATGAGGCTGGTCACCGACGAGTGCTGAAGGCGACGGCGGCGGCGCAGGGCGGCGCGGGGCGGAGGAGGGCCTCCGGTGGTCGGCAGGGGCTTCAGCAGGCGGCGGCGGCGCTTCCGGGAGGCGGCAGCGGCGGTCGGCGGCGGCTGTCGGAAGTCAGCCGCTGTGCCGGCCGCAGGCGCCGACAAACGGAGGAGGGGCCGCGAGGCGGCGGCCCTGTGCAGTGCAGCAACGACCCGTGCTTTGCGGGTCGCTGCATGGACCGAGCGACCGGCCCTCGAGGCCGGTCGGTGGAAAATCCGGCGCGGCGGGCGTGCAGGTGTGAAGGGGAGCGGGCCGCGGAGCGGCGGCCCACGGCTCGGCTGGACTGGGCCGACCGGTGCGGACCGGCCAAAGCAGGGCGGACCGGCCGGTCCGACCCAAGAGGCTTTGCCCCTCACTCTTCGGACGCCCGTATTTCGGGCTACAGGCGTCCATTTTGCACACCGTCTGCGGCAGCGCGGAGCTTGCGTCAAGGCGGAGTTTTTGAGATGGTTTCGAGAATTTTTAATTCCAGAAATGTGGGGTCTCGGAGACGCGACGCGTCTTTAAGGGGACGAGCGTTCTTCCGGTAAATCTTGTTTTGGACGGCGTGGATGCGTACGACATCCGCTTTGAGTGCCGTCAGTTGCGTTGGGACCCTAGCATTGAGGCGAAGCTTTCCAGTCAGTTCCGGGCGTTGAGCCCGAAGTCGAGGTGCGGGCCCCACGACTCGTCTATTGAGCTGCGTGCAGCTTTTAGCGACTTTTTCCTCGAACGTCCATTCGGGGCGTGCGCAAAGTCGATGTTGGGTGTCCTTCTGAGGGCAACGCGTTGGCGCAGTCTGCCCGCTGTAATTCCGCATGATGGTGCGGGCCCCGTGAGGGCCGTTTTGGCGTGGACGGTGATTTTCCATCTTTATCACTGGGCGACCATTTTGGACAAGTGAGTAGTCCATCTTGTGTGATTTTTTGAGAGGATCGCAACGGTGCGATCCGTTCATTGTGTTTCTGGACCGGGATGCGGGTCCCACAAAGCGCCGCTCGTGTGCGGTGCGCCAGAATGCAACTTTTTCTCCAGATACCTGTTCTACCCAAGAGATTAGTGCTTTCGAAGTTTTTTTCTGAGAGCATCGTGATGGCGCAGTCCGCCCGACCTCTTTCGGCGATGTGGTGTGGGTCCCACCCGACCGGGCTACGGTGAATAGTAACTTTTTCACCGGGTGGCCATTTTTGGTGATTGAGTAGTCAAACCCATGTGCTTTTCTGAGGGAAACGTCGTGGTGTGGTCCGTTTGTTCAGTTTCGGGATTCTGGAGTGGGCCCCACACAGGTTGGTCATGGAGAATAGTACCTTTTCCACCTGTTGACCATTTCAGGCGAGTGAGTAGTCTAACTCGTGTATGATTCCGCAGGGATTACAACAGTGTGATCCGTTTGGCTGTACGGAGCCTCTTGCGCGATCTTGAGAAATGTGGAAGCATGAAAGGTGCTCCAGTGGTGGTTCGCCCTACTTTGCTTGTAGCGGACCTTTGGCGAGTGACCACGTGCACTCCCATGTGAGAGATGTAAATGCTTGAGGTGACGTGGTTGGTCGTGCCTAGGCCTTTGAGGTGGAGTTGTTACGTCACACCTTCGCGATGACGTTGGGTGTCGTGAGCACTATAGCCTTTGGGCTGGAATGAGGTATACCCCGGGAGTATGCGGGAGCACTTAGAGGTACGTGTTGTTTGTACCTGAGATGTTCGTGCGCTTGGTTGGGGTTGACTTGGGGCCACACGTCGTGTGGGCCCCATGTGCGTGTCGTGTTCTGCCTTACTTACTTTGACCACTCGCGGCGTAGAGTGCCCCTCTGTGTGTTTGTTGGACTAGCAGGGCGGAGTTTTTTTTCCTTGCTCGGTGCTCGTTGTTGACCAGCAGGGTCGAGTGGTCTCCCCCTGGTTTCGTTCTCGATGGATTGGCCGGTAGCGGTGCTAGTGACACCCAGTGCTGGGGCAGACGCTGCACCTCTTTTGGGAGAGCTGTTCTGGAGTTGGGTGGTTGCGCGACACCCACTCTGTGTTCGGTCGGCCAGTGTTGTACCCTCCTGTAGAGATTGCAGAGCGTTTCTGAGTTTTACCCTCCAGCGAGACTGGGCAGTGGGTTACTCGTCGACTTCCTCAGGATTACCCTCCAGCAGGTCTGGGCAGTGGGTTTCCCACTGACCTCTAGGGTTTACCCTCCAGCAGAGACTGGGAAGTGGGTCACCCGATGCTATTAGGGTCTACCCTCTAGCAGAGACTGGGCAGTGGGTCACCCAATGCACTTAGGGTCTACCCTCCAGTAGAGACTGGGCAGTGGGTCACCCGACGACCTCTTAGGGTCTACCCTCCGGCAGGGCTGGGTAGTGGGTCGCCTGTCGACCACTTCCAGGTCTACCCTCCAGCACGGCTGTGCAGTGGGTCACCTATCGACTTATACCAGGTCTACCCTCCAGCGGGGCTGGGCAGTGGGTCGCCTGATGATGTATCAAGGTCTACCCTCCAGCAGGGCTGGGCAGTGGGTCGTCGGATGATGTCTTATAGTTTACCCTCCAGCAGGGATGGGCAGTGGGTCACCTGATATTTGGTTATGAATTACCCTCCAGCGGGGCTGGGCAGTGGGACACCTATTAGCATTCCAGACTCAGTCCTCTCGAATAGGCTAGTTTGTGGCTTACTTCCGTGATTACCGGAGCGGAACCCTTGGTTGTACTAGTCGGTGATGGAACAACATTGGCATTGAGAAGACCTCTCTACTGCAGGGCAGTGATGAGGTGTGGTTTGACTTTCCAAGAACTCTCAAGTACGAGGGGCGCTTTCCCCACCGAGACGCGTTCTTGTGATGCGATCTAAAACCGTGCAGGCGAGTCAGTGCTGCCCAAATCGGATAGTATCCCGGTGCGGTGACTGAGCCCCTTGGCTTGCGGTTCAGGGCAGACTTGCGGATTGTTGGGCGACGATGATGGGGTTATGTCTGGGACTGTTGGCTACTTGTTTTCTTGGGCTGAGCTACGGGATGGGGATCCCCGTACGAGCTTGTTCGGGCTTCTTGGCAGAGAATATATATGTATATACCTCGTACGAGTACCCACTCCTTGGGTTTTGGCTGCTCTCCTTCCAGGAGAGGTGAAGACGCGCGGGGTATGACACGTGCTTTCCGTGTCTAGCTTCTCGTGGTTGGACGAGTCTACTCTCCTGCTATAGGTAGCGAAGACTCGACGGGAAGTTCTTCTTCTCACCATTTCCAGCTCCTTGTGTCTGGACGAGTCTATCTTCTTTCTCTTGTTGGGTTGAGCTGGACTCTTACTACACTTTCAGTTTTACTCTTCTACTTTTCTGTTTTCTCTACCGCTCACCCTTCGGTACCTCCTTTGTTGCTCCCTCGAGCCTTCAGGGTATCCTACTGAGTATTTTTATACTCACCCCTGCTTGGGCTTTGCCCGCACTTGGTGTGCCCTTGCAGACGACGGACAGGTGGAGCGTGACTTCAGTGGAGCGTAGGAGCTTGGGAGCTTGGACCGTGTGCGGTGGTCGTGGCTGGGTTCCAGGTGGCAGACCCAACAGCTATTCCTTTTTGTTTACCTATTGCTAGGTTGTGGCACTTTTTGGTTGGGCGCGTGTTTTTCCCCTTTTTCTTTTTCAGAATTTTGCTTGTACTTGTAGAGGTTGATGCACTTTGTGGTATATATATAGCAGTTGTTCTTTTTACTCTTCTTGCCTATTCTTTTACTCTGAACTTTTGCATTGAGTTTGTTGTGTGTGCGTGTGTACAGGTTCTCAGTCAAAGGCATCACCGAGTTCTTGTGCTTTCGGCGCTGGTTTCCAGCCCCTGGCCTATGGGGGCGGGCCTGGGGTAGTTGCGGCTCGAGAACGGGTAGGGTCGGGTCGTGAAAAAGTGGTATCAGAGGGAGGTTCGTTCATTGGGGCGTTGTGCGGACGTCCCTAAAAGCGGAATTGGTTGGGATATAGGGAAACAGTGTTAACTTGTCTCGAGAGCGGCTCTCAGGCTAGGGAGTCCAGTGATGGTGCGGCGGCCGACGTATCCATTCACCAGGACCGTGATAACCCGCTTGTCGACTCGGCATACTGAGAAACTTGTTGCAGGGAAATTTGTTTGGGAATCACATAGGATTGAGTCTTGACTCTCCTTCTTGAATTAACTCCCCATTGTTGATATTGGTATATACATATATGCTCATATGACTGCGACACTCCTTGATAATGATCAGTATTTCTCCGCGAAGATAGCCAGCCCAGATACCAGCTTTGGTTCATGACGACGACCCTATGAGCTACGAGGCCACAGTCCCGGACCCATCATGCGAGCCCCTTTCTCAGGGTGGGCCGGTAGCAGCACCCCCCACCAGTTGAGCAGCAGATAGTTTCAGTAGAGCAGGATGAGCTTGAGCGCAGGTTGAGCAGGCTCCGTGAGTTCCAGCCGAAGAGACCGCAGAGGTTCAGTGGTGAGCCAGACCCTCAGGCAGCAGAGGCTTGGCTCGAGGCAGCGGTTCGCCTTTTTAGGCATGTGCAGACATCGACAGATCAGAGAGTGGCTTTGGAAGCCAGCCTTTTTCGTGGAGTAGCTTGGCGTTGGTGGAGTCTGGTGACTCAGTTTCTTGACGAGTTGTCGTTTTCGTTGGACGACTTTTAGTTGTTGCTCCGTGAGAAGATTTTCCCCTCCAGCTTGCGCTCCGTTCGGATTCAGGTGCTCCTGCAGTTTCAGCAGGGAGGGATGACGGTGGCCGAGTACACGACTAGTTTTGCAGACCGTGCACGCTTTTACCCAGACTTGATCCATGAGGAAGACCTCCGAGCGCGGAGGTTTGAGCAGGGTCTTGCTGAGAGATTCGTGCTATCATAGTACCCTTGGGCATTTCCACGTATGCCGAGGTGCTAGAGAAGGCGCTGGTGATAGAGGGCTTCCTGTCATGTTTTGCGGTTGGTAGTGGTAGTGGGCGTGATGGAGCCGGGACGTCTGTCGTAGCTAGCAGGCGCCGGAGGACATGACCTCGATGCAGGTGGCCTTCCCACTGCCTGTTTCGGAGACGTGGTCGTATACCACTGTGGCGAAAAGGTGTAGGGTCTCATGCGGGGATTCCCTTTCGTGAGAGGATCCCGGGCCGTGGTCGTATACCACAGTGGTGCCGGAGGGCACCAGGGTATCCCAGAGAGCGCTGGTGCTATGCTTGTGAAGGGCGATGTCACTTGGCACGAGACTGCCCGACCCAAGTTGCTGAGAGTTTCGAGCAGGCAGTAGGCGCACCACAATGGCAGAGGCAGCGTCGGGATCAGAGTAGTGGCCAGAGAGGTGGTGCTACCAGAGGAGCGGGAGGAGTTGGAGGTGGGTGTCGACGTTACGAGATCTCCCCATCACAACTGGGCGGTCCACGTCAGGCTCCTGGAGCTGACGGTTGGGACCGGGGGTAGCCGCGAGCTATGGATGTCTATGATCCTGCAGAGCATGGGATGGTGAGAGGTACCACTTGTGACTCTTCTACTTCTTGCAGTATAATTGTTAAGCTCTGCGCGTGAAAGGATTTTCTCCCTGCTCCTTGTTTGTGGTGTTACCAGGGTGACGTAGGGTGTCGGGTGTAACCCTGTGATGGTAAGGAGAAAGGTGCGAGACCTTTTTCCTTTAGTCGATGGTGTTGGCTCCTTCGCCTGTTGAGCGTGTAAGAGAGCATCGACTATGGAATCTTGCATGATCAGATATCCCTGGGTGTTCCACTATATAGATATTCTGAAGGAGGGAATCATCGGGCCTTGTTTCAGGTGGTGGCGGTGATTCCAGTCGCGTTGTGAGACGTAGAGGTTCGTCCAGGGGGAGGTGAGCTACCCCCGAGGGCCTTCAGGCCGCTTGAGACCGTGCAAAGGGATGGCGAGGTACCATACCGCCTTGCCCTAACCCCGAAGTCTGGAGTGGGTGCACGACATCGGCAAGGGCCGACCTTGCGTGAACAGATCAATCCTTTGGTCTGTGTGCGTGGCACAGAGCTGTGTGTGGGTTCTTCTAGGTATGGGAAAGCCAGGTGTGGGCTTAGTACCCTATGTTTCTCCCTAGTTATGCTTTTCGAGGACGAAAATCTTGAAGGAGGGAATGATGTATGAACCCGGTTTTTGCTGAGAAAGACTTTGGAATATTCATTTATGATCTTCCAGAGTAGTGCCTTTAGACGGTGTGCGATTCCGAGCCCCGGAGTGGCCGGAATTAAATTTTCAGTGCGTTCACACTGCAAACGCTAAATAAATGGGATAACTCCTAAACGGAGTTCCAGATCAGAGATCCGAGTGTACGGATGGGTGCGGAATGGGGTTTATACCCTAGGAACGACATAAAACTTGTAGGCGCGGGATGTTTGGACCCCTCTCCCGCTCCCGGAACGTTAAACGGATAAATTAATTAATTAATTAATTCGTTTAATGGAGAAACGCTAGTATCTCTTAAACGGTGGCTCAGATCAGAAAACCAAGAGCACCGTTCAGTTCGGAGCTTGCTGTTTACCCTAGGAGGGGTATAAGTTTTGCGGGTGCGGCATGTCTATGAAAAAGGGCCCTAGGGGCGTTTTCGTAATTTGGCGGTCTCGGGTGCTAAGTTTAATAACTTTTGAACGGGGTCTTGGAATATAATTATGAGACCGCCGTTGAGATCAGAGAGTGGTTCTTAGCCTAGGGGAGGAAAAATCCCGACCCCGTCGGGAGTTCGAGTTCGGGGCTGTTGGGTGGGCGTTTAAGTGATTTGTACTTAAACACCCCCCTTCTTATTCTTCCTCTTCTCCCTCAAACCCTCCTCCCCCTCCTTCACCTATGGCGAGGCGAGCTCCGTCAAGGTGACTCCGGCGAGGTGGCTCCGGCGAGACGATGGCGCGCGGCGGATCGCGCGGGAAGCGCCGGGTGAAGCCCAACGAGGTGGGCATTGTTCGTTTGCGTTTTAAATCCCGAACCCCTCATTGAATTCGAATTTTAGCATCTAATTGCTGCCCGATCTTCGATTCAATCCCGTAATCGCGTAGATCTTGTCTCGAGCTTTCCGGAATGTTATCCGGATCGAATTTTTGACCACCGGATCGTTTCCGGTGGTCCTCTGAAGTTTTCCAGCCATGAGGCCGGTCTCCGGCGAGTGCCGAAGGCGACGGCGGCGGCGCGGGGCGGAGCAGGGCCTCCGGCGGTCGGTCGGGGCTTCAGCAGGCGGCCACGGCGCTTCCGGGAGGCGGCGGCGGCTGTCGGAAGCCGGTCGCGGCGCCGGCCGCGGGCGCCGGCAAACAGAGGAGGGGCCGCGAGGGGCAGCCCCGTGCAGCGCAGCAACGACCCGCGCTTCGCGGGTCGTTCCGTGGACCGAGCGACCGACCCTCGTGGCCCGTCGGTGGGAAATCCCGTGCGGCGGGCACGCAGGTGTGAAGGGGAGCGGGCCGTGGAGCGGCGGCCCGCGGTGTGGCGGGACCAGGCCAACCGGTGCGGGCCGGCCCAAGCAGGGCGGACCGGCCGGTCCGGGCCGGTCCGGCCCAAGGGGCTTTGCCCCTCACTCTTCGGACGCCCGTATTTTGGGCTACGGGCGTCCGTTTTCCGCACTGTTTGCGGCAGCGCGGAGCTTGCGTCAAGGCGGAGTTCTTGATATAGTTTCGGGAATTTTTAATTCCCGAAACGAGGGGTCTCGGAGACCCGACACGTCTTTAAGTGGACGAGCGTTCTTCCGGTAAATTTTTTTTTGGACGGCGCGGACGCGTGCGACGTCCGCTTTGAGTGCTGTCAGATGCGTTTGGAACCTAGCATTGAGGCAAAGGTTTCCAAGGTGGTTCTGGGCGTTGAGGCCGAAGTCGAGGTGCGGGCCCCATGACCCGTCTATTGAGCTGCGTGCAGATTTTAGCGATTTTTTCCTCATACGTCCGTTGGGAGCGTGCGAGCAGTCGATGTTGGGTGTCTTTCTGAGGGCAACGCTTTGCCGCAGTTTGCCCGCTGTAATTCCGCACGATGGTGCGGGCGCCGGGAGGGCCGTTTTGGGCGTCGATGGTGATTTTTCGTCTTTATCACCGGGCGACCGTTTTGGACAAGTGAGTAGTCCATCTTCTATGCATTTTCGAGAGGATCACAACGGTGCGATCCGTTTGTTGTGTTTCGGGACCGGGATGCGGGTCCCACGAAGCGCTGCTCGTGTGCGGTGCGCCGGAATGCATCTTTTTCTCCGGATACCCTTTCTACCCAAGCGAGTAGTGCTTTTGACGTGTTTTGCTGAGATCAGCGCGATGGCGCAGTCCGCCCGACCTCTTTCGGAGATGTGGTGTGGGTCCCACACGACCGGGCTACGGTGAATAGTACCTTTTTTACCGGGTGGCCGTTTTGGGTGATTGAGCAGTCAATCCCGTGTGCTTTTCTGAGGGGAACATCGTGGTGTGCTTCGTTTGTTCATTTTCAGGATTCGGAAGTGGGCCCCACACGGGTTGGTCATGGTGAATACTACCTTTTCCAACTATTCACCGTTTCGGGCGAATGAGTAGTCTAACTCGCGTGTATTTTCGAAAGGATTAGAACGGTGTTATCCGTTTGGCTGTAGGGAGCCTCTTGCACGATCTTGAGAAATGTGGAAGCATGAAAGGTGCTCCAGTGGTGGTTCTCCCTACTTTGCTTATAGCGGACCTTTGGCGAGTGCTCACGTGCACTACCGTGTGACAGATGTAAATGCTTGAGGTGATGTGGTTGGTCATGCCTGGTCCATTGAGGTGGAGTTGTTACATCACGCCTTCGCACTGAAATTGGGTGTCGTGAGCACGATAGCCTTTGGGCTGGAACGAGGTATACTCCGGGAGTATGCGGGAGCACTTGGAGGTACGTGTGGTTTGTACCTGATATGTTCGTGTGCTTGGTTGGGGTTGACTTGGGGCCACACGTCGTGTGGTCCCCATGTGCGTGTCGTGTTCTGCCTTACTTACTTTGACCCCTCGTGGTGTCGAGGGTCCCTCTGTGTGTTTGTTGGACTAGCAGGGCTGAGTTTTTTTTTGGCTCGGTGCTCGTTGTTGACCAGCAGGGTTGAGTTGTGTCCCCCTGGTTTCGTTCTCGATGGATTGGCCGGTAGCGGTGCTAGTGACACCCAGTGCTAGGGCAGACACTGCACCTCTTTTGGAGGAGCTGTTCTGGAGTTAGGTGGTTGCGTGAAACCCACTCCGTGTTCGGTCAGCCAGTGTTATACCCTCCTGTAGAGATGGCAGAGCGTTTCTGAGTTTTACCCTCCACCAAGACAGGGTTGTGGGTTACTCGTCGACTTCCTCAGGCTTACCCTTCAGCAGGGCTGGGCAGTGGGTTGCCCACTGACTTCTAGGGTTTACCCTCTAGCAGAGACTGGGCAGTGGGTCACCCGACGCTATTAGGGTCTACCCTCCAGCAGAGACTGGGCAGTGGGTCACCCGATGCACTTAGGGTCTACCCTCCAGCAGAGACTGGGCAGTGGGTCACCCGACGACCTCTTAGGGTCTACCCTCCGGTAGGGCTGGGTAGTGGGTCGCCCGTCGTCTAGTTCCAGGTCTACCCTCCAGTACGGCTGGGCAGTGGGTCACCTGTCGACTTATACCAGGTCTACCCTCCAGCGGGGCTGGGCAGTGGGTCGCCTGATGATGTATCAAGGTCTACCCTCCAGCGGGGCTGGGCAGTGGGTCGCTGGATGATGTCTTATAGTTTACCATCCAGTAGGGCTAGGCAGTGGGTCACATGATATTTGGTTATGAATTACCCTCCCGCGGGGCTGGGCAGTGGGACACCTGTTAGCATTCCAGACATAGTCCTCTTGACTGGGCTAGTCTGTGGCTTACCTATGTGATTACCGGAGCGGGACCCTAGGTTGTACGGGTCGGTGATGGAACGACTTTGGCTTTGAGAAGACCTATCGACTGCAGGGCAGTGATGAGGTGTGGTTTGACTTTCCTAGATCTCTCAATTACGAGGGGCGCTTTCCCCACCTTGACGCGTTCTTGCGACGCGATCTAAAACCGTGTGGGCGAGTCAGTGCCGCCCAAAGTGGATAGTATGAAGGTGCGGTGACTGAGCCCCTTGGCTTGCGGTTCAGGAAGACGTGCGGATTGCTGGGCGACGATGATGGGGTCATGTCTGGGACTGTTGGCTACTTGTTTTCATGGGATGAGCTATGGGACGGGGATCCCCATACGAGCTTGTTCGGGCTTCTTGGCAGAGCATATATATGTATATACCACATACGAGTACCCACTCCTTGGGTATTGGCTGCTCTCCTTCCAGGAGAGGTGAAGACGTGCGGGGTATGCCACTTGCTTTCCATGTCTAGATTCTCGTGGTTGGATGAGTCTACTCTCCTGCTATAGGTAGCGAAGACTCGACAGGAAGTTCGTCTTCTCACCGTTTCCAGCTCCTTGTGTCTGGACGAGTCTATCTTCTTTCTCTTGTTGGGTTGAGCTGGACTCTTACTGCACTTTCAGTTGTGCTCCTCTACTTTTCTGTTAGCTCTACCACTCACCCTTCTGTACCTCCTTTGTATCTACCTCGAGCCTTCGGGGTATCCTACTGAGTATTTTTATACTCACCCCTGCTTGGGCTTTGCCCGCACTTGGTGTTCCGTTGCAGACGATGGACAGGTGGAGCGTGACTTCAGTGGAGCGTAGGAGCTTGGGAGCTTGGACCGTGTGCGGTGGTCGTGGCCGGGTTCCAGGTGGCAGACCTGTCAGCTGTTCCTTTTTGTTTACCTGTTGCCGGGTTGTGGCACATTTTGGTTGGGTGTGTGTTTTTCCCCTTTTTCCTTTTTAGCATTTTTCTTGTTCTTGTATAAGTCAATGCACTTTGTGGTATATATATAGCAGTTGTTCGTTTTACTCTGCTTGTCTATTCTTTTACTCTACACTATTTCATTGAGTTTGATGTGTGTGCGTGTGTACAAGTGCTTAGGCAGAGGCCTCCCCGAGTTGTTGTGCCTTCGGCGCTGGTCGCCAGCCCTTGGACTATGGAGGCGAGCCTGGGGTAGTTGCGGCTCGAGCCCAGGTAGGGTCGGGTCGTGACACCGAGAGCACCAGCTTTATAGTAATCTCTCGAAGTTTCATTTCTGGATTTGAGAGGTCCACTTCTTGGGGCACGTCATCTCTGAGGTGGGAGTTGCGGTGAATCCTGTGAAAATCGAGGTAGTACTTGCTTGGGAGCCACCCATGAGTGTGACAGAGGTGCAGAGTTTCCTAGGTTTGGCTAGGTACTATCGTAGATTTGTGCCAGACTTCTCCAGAGTTGCAACACCACTTTTAGCTTTGATTATGTAGGGTAAACCCTTGGTGTGGTCAGATAGATGTCAGCAGAGCTTCCAGGAGCCAAGACAGAGATTGACCAGTGCACCCATCTTGAGGCTACCGGAGGAGGGAATAGGGTATGTAGTTTACTGCAATGCATCAGGGACCGGACTCACGTGTGTCCTGATGTAGGAGTGGCAGTGATTGCTTACGGTTCATGACAGTTGAGGTAGCACGAGCAGAACTACGCTTCCCATGACCTGGAGTTAGCAGCTGTGGACTTCACCTTGACGATGTGGCGGCACTATGTGATGGGCGAGCGCTTTACAGTCTACTCTGACCACCAAAGACTTAGGTAAATCTTCTTGCAGAAGGACCTGATCCTGAGACAATGATGATGACGTGACTTCATCTAGTACAATGACTTTGATATAGTCTATACTCCTGGGAAGGGTAACATAGTAGCTGATTCTCTCAGCAGGAGATCGGGCATTCAAAAACATGGAGAGGTGACATAGAAACTAGCCGTTTTGCAAATATCCTTCATGGATAAAGATGTAGCAGCCTTTCTACAATCACTCACAGTCACTCCCACACTACTTCAGCGGGTCATAGAGGCACAACGTGGGGATGTTGACTGTGAGATGCGACGTGCACAGATATCCACAGGACATGCACCTAATGGATTTTCTGTAGGAGGATAGCATGTCATCCTCTTCAGGGGACGTACCATGTTACCAGCTGCATTACAGGAGGAGGTGCTAGGGGATTTTCACACTTCCCCATTGGCGGCACATCTAGGAGTAGCGAAGATGTACCAGGATCTTAGACGACAGCACAAGTGGTCGTGTATGAAAAAGGTTGTGGAAGAGTTCGTTTCATGATGCTTCACCTACCAGCAGGTGAAGGTGGAGCACCAGGTTCCGGCAGGCTTGGTGCAACCCTTAGAGGTCTCAGAGTTGAAGTGGGACGGGATATCCATGGATTTCATGATGGGGCTTACACGTACTTCCAGAGGACACGACTCCATCTGGGGGATCTCTGAACAACTAACCAAGTCGGACCACTTCCAACATATCAGGGATTAGGGATCAGTAGAGAGCTTGGGACACTGCTATGTTCAGAAGATCGTATGACTTCATGGTGTTCCATTGTCTATCGTCTCCGATAGAGATGCTCGATTAACATACCTGATTTGGAAGGGGTTGCAGGAGGCATTTGGGATGCAGCTACGCCTAAGCACTGCCTTTTATCCTTAGATAAATAGCCAGACGGAAAGAACCATTCAGACACTCGAGGACATGCTCTGTGCATGTGTCCTTGACTTTGGTCACAACTGGGAGGATCACTTACCATTGGTGGAGTTTGCGTACAACAACAGTTACCACTCCACCATTGGGATGGAACCATACAAGGCATTGTACGACTGACCATGCAGATCACCTCTGTGCTGGACTCACCCTAGGGAGTCAGCACTCATAGGACCAGAGATGGTTCAGGCTACGACAGAGAAGGTGCAGATCATTCAGGAGTGGATGAGAACTGCACAGAGTAGACAGAAGTCCTATGATGATTGGAGGTGGAGACCACTGGAGTTCGAGGATGGTGACCACGTTTTCTTACGGGTCTCACCTTGATGTGGATTACAGAGATTTGGCTGGGGTGGAAAGTTATCTCCATGCTTAATCAGACCAATCCAGGTCCTCAGTAGGGTAGGTGAGGTGCCTTACCGCTTGGCTCTTCCACCTCAGTTACACCGAGTGAACGACGTCTTCCACCTATCTCAGCTGAGGAGATACGTGCACGACCCGACACATAGCATAGATCTTGGGGAGCTGGACATTGATGACGGGGTGACATTCATGAAGATCCTATTGGAGATCGAGCATTGACATGAGCGGGTCCTACCAAGATGGTCAGTTCCACTATTGCACATTCTGTGGTAGCATGTGATCCTCCAAGAGAGCATGTGGGAGTATGAGGATTAGATGAGAGCTCATTACGCTCATTTTTTCTTCTAGTTTATGTTGAAGCTTTACGGGGACGTAAATCCCTGATGTGGGGGTAATTTAATGACCCTTAAATTTTGAATAATTTTTTTTAAAATTATTTAGGATTTTACGAGTACGCAGTTTTTGAAGACACCTGATTCTAAGGCCCGATATTCCTGGAATAATTTTTGGAAGTTCAGCTCAGGTACGTTCAGTGAACGAACGAGTGAGTTTTTTTATCTTTTGAACTGATACTCAGAATTGAAATCTGAGGGCAACGATGAACTTGCAGCACCTGTAATTTCTTAGGGGCACCTTTACCATAATTGAGTTTTCATGGGAGGGGAAATTAAATTTCTTGGATTAAATGAGAAGTGAATAAAATTGTGGTACAATTTTATTTTTATATCTAAGGTGGTTTTATCCTACATGGGGGAGTTAGTGTGGGACCCACTAGCACCTAACTACCCATGTGATGATAAATGTGAGGAGGGGCCCAAATGAGCCCCAACCATTCATATTACCTAAAACTCCTTGAACCCCGTCTTGATTTTTGTAAACTCCTCATTACATGTGACACCTTTCCACATTCTCTCTCTCTCCCTCTTAACTCTTGCCAAAACACTTTAATCAATTAATTGACCCACTTAAAATAATAAATTATGTGATTGAATTTTAAATTTTGAATGCATGGCATGATTAAATAAAATAAGGAGAAGCCTTGTTTTATTTTTTGTTGGTTTGTTGTGTTGAGATTTTGGGGAGAAAGCTCTTGAGTTTTGAAGAACGCCTCATCTCCTTTGTTGAAGAACGCCAACTCTCTAACGAATAACATCAACTCGGAGACCAAATTTCTTCATCCTCTTCTTCCACCGTGGAAAGGGTGGAGACACAGATGTGGGAACTCTCTAATGACGAGGTGCCTTCTATTCTTCTCTCCATGTCAAAAGAAGAGACGTCCCTTCCTCGAGTGCACACTGACGATGACGGAAACGACACTGTCATTCTTGATGCTTATCAACCGTGATCTTCCTTTTGAGGTAGGGGTTTATTCTTGAAAGTGGATGTTTACGTACCCCATACTCATTGAAAATAATTGTTAATATATGTCCAATTGTTATCATTTTACGTGGAGGGTGCGGGTCGAACGTACACGTCCTGACAACCCTCTGTTGTTCTCGTTTATTATTCTAGAATCTGCAATCGAAGGCAGAGGAGGTACGACGCCGTCGTGCCATGCCGGGAAAACGGCAAAGGAGGCTTACTCCATCACGCCGGTTGTGAGGAAGGAACCATGGCCCGCTACACGGGCCACTTCGGTGGCAGAACCGGCCAGCCTGATGGCCGGCTGGGCGGAGGTGAACCGCGGTGCTAGGAGGGCATCGCGCTAAGGAAACGGTCAGCCGAGCAGAGCAGGACCGCGGTGTTAGGAGGGTGCCACGCTGGAAGACTGGCGGCCCACCCATACGGGTCGCGTGCTTAGAAGGCCGACCAGTCTAGCCGGCCGGTTTGGGTAAGGGAGGCGCCGCTGGTGCGGACAACCCCCCCCCCCCTTGGAACCTGCTCGGCCAGCCGACTGAGCCAGCCGGGCCACGCGCCCAGGCGGTCTGGGCTGGGAAGGCCTGAGCCAGGTCGCGTCGTGTCGGGCCGAGCTGGGCCACACCAGGCCGGGCCAGGCCTTGTCGGACCGGGTCACGCCCCGCTGGACCAGGCCAGGCCACTTCGGGCCAGGCCACACAACTCATCGAGGCGTTCCAACCCCTTTTCCGAGTCGGACCCTCCAAAACCGATCCGACCCGATCCGTCAGCCCATCGGGCCTAACGGACCGGGCCCATTAATCACTTAAACATGAATAACTTAAGGAAAAAATGTCCGATCGACACACCGTCTGCGGCACTGGGACTCTTTCGAAGAGACGGTTTTTTTGAGATACTCTAAGTGAGTTTCGGATGAATTTGGATATCATCTGTGTTAGAAATGAGTGTATTTCTAACCGGACCCCTAGAACGAAAAAGCCAATATCTCTCAGACCGAGCTTCATATTGATGTGACGTCTGTTTCGTTGAGTTCCTATTGACGAGACAGATCATCAGGATACATCAAGTCTATAATTCGTGATAGTTGATGAATCGACCCCCTTGGATCATGGAGCGGACCCTCCCGGAATCGAGCGTGATGTGTGATGGAACCCTAGAGCTGGCTACGACTATGACGATGATGATTACTGTACTTAGATCCTACGTGGGTTAGGTAGTGAGGAAGTCTGTACTTGGATCCAACGTGGGTTCGGCAATGAGGATAACTGTACTTGGATCCTACATGGGTTCGGTAGAAATGGCGATTGTACTTGGATCCTACGTGGGTTCGGCATCGGTGGTTACTGTACATGGATCCTACGCGGGCTCGGCAGCGATGACTTCTGTACATGGATCCTACATGGTTTCGGCAGGGGAGATGATTCGGAGGCTACATCTATCATCTCCACCCCTCTTCGTGAGTAGTATACTAGTGTGAGCTGAGTCTCGCCATTCAGTCATTATCATTGATATGATTGACTTGCTTTCCTGTGCGGACAAGGCTGTGATTTCCTGTGTGGACTAGGTTGTTCTTAGGCCCATGAGTTAGAGCTGAACTTAAATTGATGACTTAGGTATATGTATGGACATATACCTAAGTAGAGTTGGTAGATATTTTTTGTTTGTATCATTCCTTTGTGGTTTATCCTTTGGGGATTCTAGAAGACCTTCAGGGGTCTTGGGGTCCCTACTGAGTATCGTATACTCACCCCTACATGAGCTACGCCCGCACTACGTTGTGTTGGATGCAGATGATGGACATCACTGATCGTGGTGGAGTCTTGTGGATCTGGATGGTACCTGGGGGTGGACCACTTGGCGGGACGTACACGGAGCGGACGACTGGACCCGAGGATCTGAGGAGACCATCGGTACCCCCCTCAATTGGGTTGGCCAGAGGATGACTCAGTGGTTGCAAATTTACGTTATTGCTGGTGTATATTCCTTTCTGTTGTACTTTACTTTCAGTTGGGTTTATATACTAGCCCATTTACTTTCAGCACATACTTTTGTACCTGGTTTTTACATAGTTCTTACTTAACTTGTTTTCTCTGTTGTGTGTTGATTAATTTTATAAAGGCAATGCCTTCCCTTTATCGGGATTTATTCCTTTGGTGCTAGTCGTCAGCCCCTGGCCTATGGAAGGCGGGCTTGGGGTAGACACTGTACGAGCCCCGAGGATGGGTCATGACACTATATGCATCCATGTGACTCCCAATTGTTTCATTAATAATACATCTATCATTATATAAGTCCTTTTTCTGATCATTAGATTTTTAGGAATAGAATATCAATTCATAATATAATATTTGTTTTAAAAACTCTTTTATGTCAATTTTGACACTATTGGGTATTTTGTTTTGGATAATTTCATAACCACTTTATTACATCAAAAAAATTTATATAACTAATCCTAATATTTCCTATTAACCTATAAATTTAATGGAATTTATAAAAAGTCTCAAATTACATTTATTTTGATATTTATAATTTCAATTATTTTAATATTTCATTAATTATGTAATTACTGCATCACTATTATGTCATAAATAAATTAAATTATTTAATGTCTAAAAATTATAAATAAAATTCCATTATGTAGGAAATCGTTTTATATTTCTAATGAATATTTGTAGATTAAAATACAACATATATAACCCTATGTAAAAATTGTTTTTCTAAATGATATATGCTTATGTCATTTTTGTATTTACATTAACATTATTAATATAAAATGTCATTATCACTTGCAAGTGGATCCATGGGGTCCCAAAATAAACCCAAAGATGCCCATGGTCGGACAGGTATCAACCAATAGGGTTAGGAATGATTTAAGGGTAATTTATTATTATTACTATTATATTATTTTTTACCCTTATTTACCGGACTTACCCTTTAACCATGGTAAATAAAATATTTACTGAAATAATTATTCAAAATGTATAAAAATAAAATATACCTATTTAAAAAAATTGTACCTCCCAATTATAAATATGGAATCCATTTTTCTAAATTCAAAACACAAAATTGGTAGATTTTAATTTAACATTAATTCCCATCCTTAAAACAAAAAGCGTGTTTTTAAGAGATAATAACTATAAATAGATTTGAACTTTCTAATGTCTAGTTTAAATGTGAAATTATGTCCAATGACCAACATTGGATTAAATGGTAAAAATAAAATATTATTATTCTTTAAAACTAGTAAAACTCATAATTTATCACTATTAAGTTTTTAGATTTAAAAAAAATTATTAAAATTTAGTAATTTGGGTTATTTATCAAAATATGAAAGTTATCAGAAAAGCACCAGACAATCACCATAAGCTAATTTCGTTATTCCAAATCCAAAATTGAATTTTATTTTGAATGATAAAATTTATAAAATTTAAAAAAGTGGGTATTACTATTCATAATGGCTAGTTTGATTGGTTGTGGTGTGTGTTAGAACTCGAAGTTGTGTACAACACACAATAGTGTATTTTTCAAAGAGAAGTGTACCGTGGAAGCATGGGGTGTTACATTCTCCCCTCCTTCAAATAATTTCATCCTCAAAATTCATAGAATACTACCGCATGAAAAGACTAGGGTGATTCTTCATCATAAGTTCCTCGGGTTCCCACATTTCCTCTTCCATTTTATGGTTTCTCCATAGAACTTTTACCATACCAGTTTCCCGGTTTCTTATCACTTGTTCTCTTGTATCAAAAATCATGATGGGATCTTCATAATAAGATAGTTCAGCTTCCAGTTCTAATTCCTCATAAGTTAGTACATGAAATGGGTCAAGTATGTATTTTCTCAACAGTGATACATGGAACACATCGTGAACTTTGGAGATATTTGGAGGAATTTCCAAACGGTAAGCTACAGCCCCAATCCGTTCTAAAATTTCGAAAGGTCTTATGTACCTGGGACTCAATTTATCTTTCTTAACAAAATGTATAACTCCCGTCCATGGAGATAGTTTCAACAAAATAGGATTTTCTACCTGGAATTCCAAATCCTTCATTCGGTTCTCAGCATAGCTCTTCGTCCTACATCGAGATGCATTGATGTGATTTTGGATTACCTTTTCCTTTTCTATCATTTCCTCCACCAGTTCTGGGCCTACGAGTTTTATTTTCCCAACGTTAGCCCAAAAGGTTGGCATGTGACATCTCTTTCTATATAACGCTTCATATGGTGCCATCTGAATACTTGAATGGAAGCTATTGTTATATAAAACTTCCCCCATAGGGAAATATTAATCCCACATACCCTGAAAGTCAAGTGACCATGATCTCCACATGCCTTATAAGGTTTTAATAGTTCGTTCTGATTGTCCATTTGTGTGAGGGTGTTAGGCAGTGCTCAAACAATGTTCAGTATCCATGGATTTCTAAAGACTTATCCAGATTCTTGAAGTAAAATGAGGATCACGATCAGAAATAATCGACAGGGGTAGTCCATGAAGTCTCACAACATCATTAGTATATAGTCTTGCTAGACATTTTAGTGGTAGTTCTTCTCTTATAGAAATAAAATGTGCTAACATGGAAAGACGATCAACAATAACCCATATTGCATCGTTCCTTCTAGGAGTCTTTGGTAGCCCCATGATATAGTCCATTGTAATATTGTCCCATTTCCACTCTGGTATGGGAAGAGGTGTCATGACTCCTCCAGGCTGTTCCCTTCTAGATTTCACTTTTTGACAAACCATACATCTTGACAAAAAATCATCAATCTCTCCCTTCATGTTGTCCCACCAAAAATGTTCCCTAAAATCCCTATACATTTTGGTGCTCCCAGGGTTTATAGAGAAATTGGAGCTATGAGCATCATCTAACAATTACTTTTTCAGATCAGGTATATCAGGAACACAATTTCTCTTCCCAAATGTCAAAATTCCTTCTTTATACACAATGTCTCTCAATCTCCCACCATTCATAGCCTTAATATTATTTTGAAATTCTTTATCATCGGTTTGAGAACTCTTAATCCTTTCTAGTAAAGATGGTTTGGAAACCATTTGAAAAAGAATTGACATTTAACATTCCATGTTGATTCACATATCCATCTTTACTAAATCCATGAAAATAGGATCTCTTTCAACTCTCATCTTGTTCAAAACTCCATGATCTTTACTGCTGAAAGCATCTGCCAACATATTTGCCTTCTCCGGGTGGTAGTGTATCATGCAATAATAATCCTTGAGTAGTTCAAGACATCGCCTTTGCCTCATGTTGGGTTCTTTCTGTGAGAAAATGTACTTAATGCTCTTTCTATCGGTATATATCTCACATTTTTACCATAGAGAGAATGTATCCATATCTTCAAAAAAAAGATTACATCAGCTAACTCAATATCATGAGTATGATAGTTTTGATCATTAATTTTTACCTGTCGTGATGCATAGGCAATAACAATATCATTTTGTATAAGGACAGAACCAAGTCCTTTCTTTGAAGAATCTCTATAAATAACAAACCCATCATTCCCCGATGGTAGAGTCAATATAGGACCATTGAATAGTCTACTCTAAAGTTCTCCAAAACATTATTCACACTCTTTTTTCCAAACAAATTTATCCCCTTTACGTGTGAGATTTATTAATGGGATAGCCAACCGAGCAAAATTTTGGACGAAACGTCAATAATAACCTGCTAAACTAGTAAAACCACGTAGCTCAGTTACACTCATCGGTGCATGAAATTCTTGGATTGCCTTGGTCTTAGAAGGATCAAAATAGATTCCATATTTAGAGACAATATGGCCAAGAAAAAAGATATCCTGAAGCCAAAATTCACACTTGCTAAACATCCCATATAATCCATGTCTTATAAGACTATTCTAGATAATGCGCAAGTTATTTTCATGATCTTCATAAATTTTGGAGTATAAAAATATATCATCAATAAGTACCACTACAAAATCATTGATGTATTAATTGAAAACAATGTTCATTAGATCCATGAATAATGAGGGTGCATTAGTCAATCCAAAAGGCATTACTGTAAACTCATAATGCCTATACCTGGATTGAAATGATGTCTTCAGAATTTCTTCCTTCTTCACACAAAAAATGATGGTATCCAGATTGATGTTCAATATTTGAAAAGTATTGAGATCCATGAATTTGGTCCAATAAATCATCAATGCGAGGTAGGGTATACTTGTTCTTTATTTTTATATCATTTATTTCCCTGTAGTCAATACAGAACCTGATAGATCCATCATTCTTCTTAACAAAAAGGATAGGGGATCCCCATGGAGAAACACTAGGGTGAATAAATACCTTATTACTCAATTCCTATAGTTGTTTCTTTAGTTCCAGTAATTCCACAGTGGCCATTCTATAAGGTGTCTTCGATATGGGCCTTGAACCCAGAATTAAATTAATGGAAAACTCAATTTCTCATTCTGGAGGATGTCCATGTAAATCATCTGGAAACACAACAATATATTCTCTCACAATAGGGACATACTCTATTTGAAAATTCCTTTCCTCACACACAATCATTTCATTCTCTTCCTCCCCAATAATTGAATTTATTTGAGCTACTAGGGGTGGATCTAGGTAAGAGTTAGGTGGTGATGATTCTACTCTAAAGATAATGTGTTCCTTATCATCATCATAAAAAATAGTAACCTCTTTCTTCTTACAATAAATTCTTTCATCATGGTTTGAAAGAAAATCCATAATGAGTATTATATAAAATTAAATCATATGTATGACAGTGATATCCATAGATAAAGAACATTTATCTGCTCTAATGGGGACTGATTCAGAAAATATTGTTTCAATGATACTTCCCTTAAGATTATTGACTGAAAACTCCCCTGTTCAATCAAATTGGAAATATCTAATTTTCTTAGCAAACTAGGATGTTATGAATGAATACAATGATCCTGAATCAAATAATGCATTTTCTAAACTTGATGAAACCATTAAATTTCCTGCCACCACGTATTTCAGAGATTCTACCTCAGCAGTAGTGATAGCATATGCTTGGCCTTGATCTCTTGACCTTTTCTGAGTTATGTTCCCCTGATGCTTAGGACATTCATTTTCATAATGTCCCCTCTCCCTGCAGTTGTAGCATTGAACATCAGTAGCTTCATTCTTCCCCTTGAAATCGTCATCTTGGTGGCCTTTTCACAACACTTGGTACAAAATCCCATTCACTTGAAGAAAGTACCAGGGTGTTTCTTCCCACATTTACTATAGGATGGATATTCAACTTTTCCCTTCTTCCCCTTATTTCAATTTCCAGAGTGATCACCAGATCTCTTCTTCTCATTCTTTGCATTAAACTCATAAGACTAAGAGAATTGTTTTTCTGTCTTGATAGCACATGAGACAATATATTCATACAACAAGAAGGTTTGTGAGTCTAATACCCAATGGAGAAATGGTTTTAACCCATAAAAGAAATGATAAATCTTACTTCATGGGTTACTTATATAATCTGCAGCATACCTCGGAAACCTTGTAATGTTTTCCTCATACTTTGTGACATTCTCATCCTCCTTTTGTCTCAAACTCAGAAATTGCCTTTCCATATCTACTTGATGGTCACGAGGAAGGTATTATTCTAAGAAAATAACTTTGATCTCCCTCTATTCCATATTTTATACTTAATCATCTTCCTTTGTGTTTTTAATTAATGGACACCATTGATCAGCATCTCCAGTGAGGCGGTAAAATTCCATGATAACTTTTTCCCTTTCACTACTCCCCAAAGCCTGAAATATTTTCTCTAGGGAACTTATCCATTACTCAGATACCAAAGGATTTGTACTCCCATTGAATGCTGGTGGTTGTGGCCTCATGAAGGGATCTATCATTGATCCTCTGTTCTGCGGATCAGTGTGCTCCTTAGGGGTAAGGATATTATTCATAACCTGAGTTAGTAGTCCCAGTATGGTGATTAGATGATCAGTACTAGTTGTATCACTAGCTCCACCATAATTATCTTGAGTAGGAGGGAAATACCTATATGGAGTTTTTTCATTTATACAGTTTCCATTTCTTTCACTAGGAGCCATTTCCAATCAATGGAATAAACTAGATCAGTTTATGAATCAAAATACATAATTCCATACCTGTAAACCACTTAACATAAATTGAACTATTTATGGATATAAACAATAATAATAATAATAATTCTTTGAGGAAGTATATACTCAAAAAACCCTTGATATTGGGTTGTAATGAAAATGATAATTATCCTATGAATATCCTCAGGGAGTGTCGTAACCAAGAGTGCAGCAAGGCCTGTTTTTGTGCACCGGTTCTTGTTCGAGTCTAGATCAAAGAAATGTTTTCAGTTTTTACCCCTAAGTACATCTGTTCCAAAGCCGCCTCTACCTTCTCTTATCCAGACAGGGATTTATTTCTTGGAAAACTCACAAAATCTCTACAATACCAAACTTTTAGGAAGTTCTTCTATACTAATCATCAATGTCTATCATAGGGCTATGTGATCTAATCAAAGTTTATCTAAATCTAGTATCCTTGATTTGAACTAAAATTCCTCTAATACCAACTGTAATGCCCTGACCCTAGTTAACCAGAGTCTGTGGATTATTATATAAAATTGGCCTGATCACAAAATATCAAATCTCAAAAGACCGATTAGTTTAGTAGCCTTGGAAACACTAGATAAATTCATAAAGTTTACATTACATCATAAAGTGAATAGTACAACAACATCTTGTCTCCGCAGTCATATCCCCTTATAATATCCCTATAGTTCATTCATAAAATACTTCTTCACATCTTGGAAAACATAAAACATAGAAAGGAGTGTGCTCAAATGCCCAGTAAGGATAATAATATAGCGGAAAGATTCATAAATAACCATAATCATTTAAAGCCATGTATAACTAAAACAAAAGTCTTTTAAACTTGAAATTCCACATAATATGGAAAAGATAAAATAAAATAATGTTATTTAATTATTCACATGTATATTATACTAGTCTAATAATCACATGCAATAACAATAACCACTTTTTTAATGATGGAATGCATCATGCCAGACAATAATAACTACATAGTCAATGCATTGTGCGAAGAATAAAAATAATATTTTGTCAAGGACTTATTACAAACACTAGTTTGTCTCATTAGACCTACTGATGCATCGAGGAGCTATAGCGGGATAAACCTGTCACTTATTAATTCCAATGCATTCCTCATATGAATAGGTTTAAACATAACATAAACATTCGTATTAAAACTAGCATATGAAATGTCAATAATTTCTCCATAAACCATGAATGGTATAAAATAACACATCTACAGTAAAAAAATACCACAAAACCTTCAATACAATATGGAATTTTTGTACCATAACAAATAAACTTCAAATAATATTAAAATCCATCAAAGGATGTTGACATAGATGAAATCAGAACTATTTGAGAGAAATATCTCTTTTTTGAAATCATTTAAAAGTCAAATTATTATAAAAGAAAACATTTACATTGATAATATTATTACAAGCTTTTAAGGAAATCTTCCTTGATTTTATAACGGCGGAAAATAGCCGCACCCATTGTATATGTTAAAAAAAAGACATTCTAACCTTTATTCTGTCGAAAAGGTTAAAAAGGTCCTTGTTTAGAAAACGACAGAAAGATTACTTTATCAAATTATTAAAAAAAGTAAACAAGGGTATAAATTAATTTAACCCATAGTATGTAAAATAGTATGAATTATTTGAAATAAATTTTTAAGAAACATGGATTTGGATGATAAAGAGGTCCCAGTAGATAATTACGTATAAACAACCTCAGATAATGAAGAGATTGTGAAATAAACCCTTACCTTGTAATTTTCATTATTTGAGGGTATGTTAACTTCCTGTATAATGGTGAAATAATTGTTATTAAATTATACAATAATAATATACATTACTATGATATCATATATGATCTTTGAACAATGAATTTTTAATAATGTCTTAGTATTATCATCGTTTAGGGTGTTAACAGATTCATTTTCCTTCATATTATTTGTTATGTGAGCCATATTTGTTATGGATGGTATGTAAATTATTCATATCCTTAATTATATCATATCTCTAAAAGTAATTTTAAATCATCAAATGAAATTTATTCTTGAATGGATACGATGGGGAATGAATTTCATCGCGTTTGTGGAGACGGTAGTCCGTACGTACGCACGAATGACAATATCATTCTTTTGATATTATAATAATAAATAATTGGATGGTATATCATATATACAGAATCATTATCATGTTATATTTATTATTTACATCAATTAAACATCATTATCATACCCATCCAAATAATAATGTTTTGAATAACAATTACACCACGACGTGGAGTGGGTAAGCCGTACGTACGCATGTATGGTGACATGTCATTCAAAATATGGATAGAATACTGAATATGGTTGTAACATACTTATAATATCATCACAGTATATAGAAGATACTAGAATTGTTATTTTATAATGATAATAACAAAGAAATAAGAAGTTGAAGAAGAAAGGAACTTGAAAGAGGGTGGTGAAAACATTACCTCTTCTTCGAGTTCGTCCTTTTGATTTGATCAAAATGGCTCCTTAGGTTGGATTTATGATCAAACTAAGGCCTCTAGGTTGATGTGATGGATTTTGAGAGGATATTTGGGCAGGGGTTTTCCGAGCCAAAATTCCTTGAAGGTGTGAATTAAGGAGAAGGGGGATTTCCTTTTTATAAGAGGGGTAAGGGGCACCTTTGGAAAAGCTAGAAATAGTATTTTATAATAAATTCATATTCGGTTTCTAATGGCTCCAAAGTGGATTATTTAAAGTTTAAGGTGGGTATGGGTTGAAATCCTTCCAACCAATATATTTTAGATAGGTTTGGTTTACTATATTAACCATATCATTTATATTTAACTCTTAGTTAAGTTGTTAGACATTTACCATATCTCTTTGTATTTTTATATTATATAGTTAATAAACATAAATTATACCTCCAAACGACCCCCAAGTGGTCCATTAATGATACACCTATCATTATATTAGTCCTTTGTCCGATCCGTAGATTTTTAGAAATAGAATATCAATTAATAATATAATATTTATTTTAAAAACACTTTTATATCAATTTAGACACTATTGGGTATTTTGTTTTTGATAATTTCATAACATAATTATTACTTAAAAAACAATTTATATAACCAATCCTAATATGTCATATTAACCTAAAAATTTAGTGTATTTCATAAAAAGTCTAACAGCATTATTAGGTAATGTATAAAAATTATAAATAAAATACCATTATGTAGGAAAACTTTTTATATGTATAATGAATATTTATAGTCCAAAATATAACATATAAAACCCTATGTAAAAATTGTATTTCTGAAATATATATAGTTTTGTCATTTTTTTATTTACTTAAACTATATTAATCTAAAGTGTCATTATCACTTACAAGTGGATCCATGGGATCCCAAAATCGATCCAAAGATTCCCATCGTCGGAAATGTATCATCTAGTAGGTTTAGGACATGTTTCAGGGTAATTTATTATTATTATATTATTTTTTTTACCCTTATTTATCGGATTTACCCTTTAACAATGATAAATAAAATATTTATCAATGTAATTATTAAAAATGTCTAAAAATAAAAGTTACCTATTTACACAGTTTTGACCTCCGGATTATAAATATGGAATCCATTTTTCTAAATTTAAAACACATAATTGGAAAAAATTAATTTAATATTAATTCTCATCATTAAAACAAAAAGCGTGTTTTTAAGAGATAATAACTATCAAAAGATTGGCACTTGCTAATGTCTAGTTTAAATGTGAAATTATGTCTAATGAATACAATTGGATAAAATGGTAAAAACATAATCTTATTATACTTTAAAAGTAGTCAAATTCATAATTTATCAATATTAATTCTTTCGATTAATAAATTTGTTTTTAATTAAAATTTATTAATTCTCACTATTCATCAAAATTTTAATGTTATCAGAAAAGTACCAAAAATTCACCCTAAGCTAATTTAGATATTACGAATCCAAAAATATAGTCCATTATGAAATATGAAACATATAAAATTTCAAAAAGTGGGTATTACTATTTATAACAGTTAGTTTGATTGGTTGTGCTGTGTGTTAGAACTCGAAGTTGCGTACAACACACACTACTGTATTATTCAAAGAGAAATGTATCGTTGAAGCTTGGGTTTTTACACACATGATTTCCATTTTTATCGTATCATGGTTGGAGGAGTCTAAGATTTTGATATTAGTGGAAAAGATATGTAATTTAGTTCAACCACACACCATTTTGATCCTCTTGTGTTTGGACAAGGATGGACCCTCTGTTGGTTTTTTTTGAGTTATTCTCATTCCCTTATATTTCTAATCTGTTATATTTACAAACATTTAATGTATATTGTATCTCTTACTAGTCCCCCTTCAGTTTTCAAAGAATCCAATTGGGTTTTTATTTTCTCACACCTGAATGGTATTTTCCTCTATATGTCTTATCTTATGTAGTCAAAAGACCATTCAGTAGTGAATATATAAGAGAATAGGAAAACCTCGTACAATGGACCACGTATGGTGGTCACAGTATGGAGATCAAGAGATGGGTTCTAATAGAATTTTACATTCCAATTTTTTCTGGTTTGGGCTGCTTTCTCATAGGGAATCTATTTTCCCCTTTAGTATTTAGTTTCCAGTACAATTCTCCTATATTGTTATGATGTTTTACAATCATGTTTTTTCCACAGTATTTTTATCTTTTTATATTATTCATCTTAACTTATAAATAGAGATTAAAACCTAGGTATATATAGGTAGATAGGAAAATACCTCCTCTGGTTATATATTTCTTCATCAATGGACGTTATCCCCTGATCTATGGAGGTGGAAAGGGGTATATATGATTGGATCCCTTAAATAGATTTGGTCGTGAAGGATCAGTTTGAGAGGTGTTCTGATCCTTGGGATAATTATTTATGTATTCCACATGTGATGATCTTTCTGGGGTTAAGGAAATTGTTTTAGAGTTCCTCAAGTGTGAATATTAGGGTAGGGATGCCATTGATTGTATAGGTGGCCTAAATATCAATTAACCAAAACCATGAATACCTACATGTTGGCTCGACATACTATGAAATTAGTTGAAATGATAAATTGTACATTCATCAAATAATATTGAGTATTTTAATGTCCTTCTTGTTTCTTCTCCTTTTATGGATATATATATACTCATCAGACCATAGTAATTCTTGATTAATTGTTTTGATTCATCCATGATGATATCCATCCATGAAACTAATTCCAGGTCATGAAGATGATTCAATTAGTGAGGAGTCATATGTTCCGGATCCATTCTCAAGTTCCTTCCTCCAGATTGGCATGTACCAACACTTGCACAAGTTGTCCAGTAGGTCATCTCATTAGTTCAGGCTAGGGATGCTCATAGTAATAGTGCACTCATTGAGATATAGTGCCATTGGACATAATGTTTTCATGGGGATACAGATCCTTAGGCAGGAGTGGATTGTATAGATTCATTGGTTAATTTCATTAAACTCATTCAAACATTAACGAATCAGGTGGTTGAGCTGAAAACTAGTATTTTCCATAGAGAGAGTGGGTTCTGGCGTATTCATCTTAACCATATGCATGATGGGTTGAAACACTCATGGAATAGCATCCAAATGCTATTTTGCTAGGAGTAATACTTTTTCTTATTTACCCTCAGTTTGGATTAACGAGTGTCTATAACTGTATCATGAAGGGATGATAGTGGATAAGTATGCAGTGGGGTTCAAAGACCATACTTTATAGTCAGTTGAAATTATCAAGGATAGATATTTATGAACACATAAGATTAACTAGGGACTCCATAGAGAGATCCATGTTATCATGGTTACTTATGCATCCCCCCCTTTGATAATGCATTGTAGTGGGAACTAGTTACAAAGAGATTCCTGTTAGAGGGATTCCAAGTATATTGAGATAATAGTGGGTGTTATAAGATTAAGTTTTCTATAATTCATAGTTGATACCATAGGACGAGATATCGACACAAGAGAACTCCATGTGATAAGACCCAGGCATGTAGTCAGGGGGTGTGCATATTATAAAGGCATCCCAAAGAGTGTCTGAGCTATGCTTATAACAAGAAAGGTCCCAAATAACGAGACTTCATGACCAGATGTGATGCGAATCATAGACAAATAGCTGAAATAACATCACAATAGAGGAAACACTTTGATCAGGGATCTATTATGTGAGGCCAGGGTGGTGCCCATGGAGGACGATTTCTTTTCCATGGCCTGAGACTAGATTTACTATAACCACAAATGACTCATATGTGTATGAACTAATTGGAAATGATTGTCCTTTGTGGCTGATATGGATATCATGAAGGGGGAATAGGTTTTGTGATCAAAATATATCATCCCACCACCCATCAGCAGGTGAGCGTAGCCCTTGGGTTTTCAGGTTTTTTTGACATCTGGATTCCTTAAATATTGTAGGATAGTATTGATGTCATCCTCATGGAAATTCATGGAATACCATCGAGGTGGGATATGGAGTTTTGTATCGACTTGCTTCATGAGGCCACACTACAATCTTCTTCGATATATCATATGCCCCCTTTCAAGATCTTGATTTTGTAGTAATATATATAGGACCATAATTATAATGGACTCATCAGGGACAATTTGTTCCCTAGGAAGCACTTGTTTTCATCATGAAAATGTTGGAATGTATTTTGAGGCTTTGCATGGATTATCATTTCCTAAAACAGGACACACTAATGAAAAAGTGATAATTTCCTAGGAATGTCGACATCTTTGACAAGGTTTTGTGGTTCAATATGGTTCTCAAAGAATGATATCCAGTCTAGCTACCACCAGTTTTTGGTTTTCGATGTTGATATTCTATTTCATTCATTTCAATGTTTCTATAGACACAATGAGTTCATAGTGATACCCTTTAGTGTGATGAATTTTTCCATCATACTTTTGGATTTGAGGAAACATGTTTTACAATAGTACATGGACCATTTTGTGGTTCTATTAATCGAAAACATAGTCATATTCTATTCATCGTAGAGGAAAGATGCCAATAATGTGAGCATGGTTCTATATTTTCATTTAGAGAACCATGTTGGCGAAATCTCTCGATGTGTTAGTTACATATTTATGACGTTTACTTTTTTGGGAATTTTATATATTGGAATGGTTTAGTCATTGACCAAGTGAATATGGAAGAGTTTCTTTCATGGGATCCACCAAAGAGTGTGTAAGATGTACACAACATTCTTAGTTTGGAAGATTACTGTATGAGTCTTGTGGAATAATTCACCTTGTTATAGTCACATTCACCACCTTAACACGAAAATGGGCATCCTTTTACCGAGAATAAGTTGTTCTTGTGGTATTTCTAGGAGTTGAGGATATGCTTGATGAGTGATAATGTGTTGAGACTACTAGAGGACGAGATTAGAGTACGTAGTGGATGTATAGACCTTTGGAGCTAGGATTGGAAGCATGTCGATGCAATGATGGGTAGTTATCAAATATTGTTCAGGGCAGTTAAAACCCCATGAATATTACAATGTCACTCATAGCCTATTAATGGTCGATGTAGTCTTCACCCTGAGGATGTAGAGGAACTTTCTTCTGGTGGATCACATTCTAGTTTACATAGACTATGAATATACCATGTATTTTTTCTCACTAAGAGTCATTAACCACATATAACAACAATAGTTGGAGTTATTTAATGATTATGATATGGAAATATTATATACTCTATGGAATATAAATTTATTAGTATATTACCTTATCAGAAATCCATAGGCACACTTGGTGAAGCATGACTTATAGCGGCTATCATCCTTAAAACTGACCTTAGTGGGGGAGGAGGATACAACTTTTCTATAAATGCTGATGTTGACTCATATAATTATAAAGAGTGTGAAAGAGTCCAAACTTGGAGAAAAAAACATTATGGTCTGGAATGACCATATATCTTTGTGGGATTCACTATATAGATATTCTAAACGATGGAATCATTTCATCAATTTCTAGGGATGGAATGTTGTTCCAGTCATGATGTAGGAGATGGTGAAAAAAGATTTCAACACTACTCCCCTCATTGTGCATATCAATTTGTGGAAGATATAGATTGACCATAAGTGAATGCTTTTGTGGTCCAACATGATATGAATGATTGAAAAGTTAATCACTTGGTTACTCACCTAACAGCAGTTGAACACTGATCACTAATGTTCTGGAAGGTTTTTTCATCCCCTTGAGATCTCTAAATGCAATTTATATGACTTATACATGGAATATTTCACAGGGATTCCCTATATAGAGAAAATTCATGACCCATTCTAGGTTATCATTGACCAAATAATGAATTAATAACACGTCCTTTCTATTATGGGGATGATTTCGGTGGAGCGTTTGGGGTAGTTTTATATAAGGGATATTATTCACTTCCCTGGTGTACCCTAGATAATTGTCCCCAATCTTGACGTGTGGTTTACATCATTTTTGTGTAGATGCCTACATGATGATATCAGGACCCTGATAAGGATGAGTACAACCTCTCACCACCATATGTATTGGAAAACTGAGTTTATTATCCATGTGTTGGAGGATATGCCGAGGTATTTCTTGTTAAACTTCCTCTAGGGATAGGATTATCACTTTTCCTTGTCTATTTTTTATACAAAATTATCTACCTCTCTACTATGAATATGGATCAATTCTATGACCTATAAAGGGGACTCTTCACGTCTCCCTTGTGTTGGTCGGATATTTGTGAGACATCTCTTGTGGTCTAGATTTTGTGTAGGAAATGAAGAAAAGGTCCAATTCATCCATGAGTGGATGAGGATTGCTCAGAGTGGGAATAAATCTTATGCATATCATCATCGTTGGAACTAGGATTTTGATAAGGGTGTAAGTTTTAGCTGTCAGTCACCCCATGACATGAATTTTTAGTGTTTTGGAAAGGGAGGAACGATATCCACATGTTTTATTGAGAATATCAATATCATTCAGAAGGTTGGTGATGTTTATTACTACTTCAATCTACCCCTATAGCTAGTGAGCGTGCATTAATTATTCCATGTGTCACATCCGAGGAGATAGATGCATGAATTCATGCATATCATTTACTTGGGAGAGATATAAATTGAGGATTCCACCCTTTGAGAAGCACCATGAGGATGTCGATGATCAATAGGATATGAACATACATTGTTCATTCATTCCCTTGGTTTTCATGTTGTGGGAGCATGAGGACATATGTGAGATCTCATGGTAGTTGGAGATCCATGTGAGGGATCAATATTCACAGTTGTTTGATTAGTTTTTATTTTTAGGGATGCACATATTGCATGATGGAATGATGTTGAGACCCTGTTTTTTCCTTGTAAGGATTTGAAATATTTTTAGATATATTTCTCCAGACATGCACTGAGATGACATTCAATTCTAGGTCCTAGTGCACTAGGAATTAATTTCATAATTATATTAAAGATACATTATATTTCTTGCATGAAGTTTCTTAAATAAAATATAAAAAATCATTGATGGAATCCTAGGATTCATATCTAAGAACACTATTGAGTCTATAATGTGTTCATTACCCCTGGTGTGACCTAAAAAGGGTTATGCTATGGGGTTCAAACATCTCCCCAATTAGAAGTACATTTAATGGATTAATTTATTAATTAATTTAATAAATTAAATTGTTGACATAAATGAAATGTCTATAAGTATACTTCCGGTGAGAATTTCCCAAGGTTACACTCATAATCCTATGACTGTCAAGATGTTTTTATTTCTCCTTCCATTAGAAAATAACATCATATATTTAAAAAAAATATGGATATGTGATTATCATGATGTATTTAAAGTAATGACCTCATTAGATCATTGCTGATATCATTATTCAATGATGATTGATAAAATATCTAGGCATGACTTGTCAATTTGTGTTTTATTGCATTATTAATTTAATTTATTGAGATGATAAATCTTCTGTATTGATCTGTTATAATTATTGATCCTTAGGATTCTCCTGTGTATTAATTTAATTGTTTTTTTAAACCCAGATATCACCATTATTGATTGTTGGAAAATAAATCTATTCTAATGATTGTTAAATATCTATTATTTTGATTTAAAACTTCAATTTCATAATTTTCTTCACCAGGATGACCATTTGGTCCAAGTTAGATGTTTCTGGGTAGTACCAAGGCTGATCATACACCATGATACATGATGAAATGACAAATGAGGGATGAATCAATGAATAAAGAACAGATCTGGGATAGTTAAGAGAATTTTATTTATATTTTTTCAATTAGAAATCAAATCATTTAGGGTGGAAGGATCATAGGAATATGCTACATTCAGTTAAACCTAAAGGTCTACGGAATTGGATTTTCATCCATCATATGCATGGAAACGATAAAAGGATGCTACATTGACTATTTTTTAGAATAATCAAGGCCATTTATAAAGGGAGAATACCTAATTTTTCATGTGATGATTGGATATTGTGATCTATGGAAAACATGACTACGTACAATATACAATGATGAAAACATGGAGTGTAGCCCCATGGCAACAGTGGCTAGGTTTTTGGGTCCTTATAAGTATGAAAATTATGTAGACTACCTATATGGCATGTCCCCATTCCCCACGAGGAAGAGATGTATTATGGAGTACACGTCCAGCCATATACCATGTGCTGAAGTATGTGGACATGAACATATCAAATGAGATACACCCCTTGTGAAGAGGCACATCATGTACTAAAGTATACAGAAATAATGTAAAGTACGCAAACATGGGGTGGATACACAGACATGAAAACGAACATAGGAGGTAGCCAAAATTAAATGGTCAGACTTTGTTTATACCCCAAAAACCATGTATACTTACATTCTTTGTGAGAAATGTCCCTCTAGGTACATGACCAGGTGAAGGAGTGGGACCACATGACACTGGGAACCCATATACATCGTGTTCCCCATGGATCCAATTATTGAATCTTCAATATTTCACATCGTTATTATTTTTAATTGTATTTTGACATGTGAGTAGCCTATAATTAGTGTTTTTCACATAGAACACGATTTCTCCCTCCATTTTGGATTTTAGTATATGATGTGAAATGATATGGGCATGAAAAGCACTAAGGTAATGCCCAATAATGATATTGATTAGGCGATATCATTGAATGCTAACTATAGAGTGGAACACTCTATCTTTATTGGACCATGTCTTATATATATACTAAGAGAGAAGAACCCTCTATTATATTGGGTGCGAGTCCTAGATGACAAGATTTGAACATGTTGTTGAAATCTGGTGTGTGTCCTTGACATGTAGTGTGAAGCCCTCCCTAGAAGCTTCATTTTAGGTCCTCTACATATCATGTACACCCCCCCTCTTTTATATGGCATGGTCCCTTGATGACCATAGTTGAACCCCCTTTCAATCCCAGGTAGGGGTCCTAGACCTATCGAGTGTAACCCCCATCAACATGGGTGGGGGTCCTATGCATTCAGTGTGAAAACCCCTATTAGATAGCGGTGGGTCCTTGTAACACTATAGTGGAACCCCATATGAGCTTGTGTGGGTGTCCTCTATAGTTATATAGAGTGTTGAAACCCACTCAAGAAATAGGGACCATGTACTCTACATAATTATTGTTCCCCCTCGATTGTGTGCCCTAGTGAAAAAATGCATTTTGACTTGTGTGGTTACTTCTGGGGATAAACATGATATTATGGGCATCATTGATGGTGTTTTAAAAAATTTGGAGACTTTTATACATGGTCAGAGATATGGGATGGATATCATTTAACTCTATCATTTGGGTTTATTTTGAAATAGCGTACATATATATACATCTATATCCACACACTTATATTTTGTTACCCACCTTCCATTGGTTTCGAAAAAGCATGATGTTTTCCATTTTCATTCCTTATATAGATTATGGTGGTTGGATGAGTCTACTATCATGCTATTTGTGAAAATGACTAGACCTGTAGTTCATATAGACACGGTGTTCATCACCTTGTGTTTTAATAGGTTAATAAATCTATCTTAGAATGGTTTGAGAAGTTCACTTTCATTTTTTTATACATTCTCTCTATTCATATTGTATATATTAATACTCCATCATCATCTTTCAAGGTGTCCTATGAGGTATGTATGTACACACCATAGATTGTGATTTTGCCACATGTTTCATGTCTTATGAAGACGACACCATGGATGGAGGTTACTAAAGTGGAGCTTATGTATACCTGGTACTTTTGATAGCATACCGTGGTAACAAATTAGAGATTAAGAGCTGCACTCTCTCAGTATTTTACATTGAAATTTTTCATTTTGGGACATATTTCTAGCTGATAATCTATTATTTCCCAATTACCATTTAGTTTAAAATACATTAATGTTGTACTGTCTAGAGGTTTTACATGCATGGTTTCATCATTAGAATTTTTTAGTATTTTATATTATTCCACTATACTTCTACATTGATGTGGTTTTTTGTGTATACATGTACCTAGTAAAAGGTATCCATGTGTTATTTATTCATTCAGTTATGTCTTCTAGAACCTGGTCTATAGAGATGAGATTAGGTTAGTTGTGGCTCGATACCTAATGGGTTAGGTCATGATGTTCCCAAACAAACAAGGACCATGAAAACATGATTCTATAGCTATGTTTCTCTGCTGGTACATATTTTATTAAAAATGAAAAGTATGATATATATAACTCCCCAAAATATAGATATATAGTTCTCCTATCATTTCTATTATTTCATTCCATTGTATCATGCTCATATTGTCCTTTTTATTTAACATGAATCATGACTCTAAGACAAACCCAATTTTGATTCAACATCTAGTTTTTATCATTCTCTCAAATATCAATTAATTTTAAAAAATTTTGAAATTATTATTATGGTATTCCTATATAGAGATATCAAGAAATTTTTATTTCTTCCCATTGATCCCCAAATATTTGTTGTTTTTTAGATTTTAAAACCGTAACTAGACATTATTTTTATACAAATTGATTGGGGTAAAAAATGGAGGAAAATAGTTATCTACGAGTCCTAGAAAACTATTGATCATTCTGCTACATTTATGTGTATTTAAAAACATCCTACATAGGGGTAGTGTTATGATTTCTGTGGGTTATATAAATGAGTAAATAACAACTAAAAATGTTTCTGGATTAGAACATGAGACTGAATATATAGAGTGATCGAATATAATGGATAAACCATTAACTGATACAAATAATCATTCTTAGGCAGAATAAATGAACCAGGAACATCACTCACTAAAGGATGAGGTAGGAAAATGAGATTTTAATTGGATAGATCTATGAGGTCAATGGTGAATGCCACTTTAACTTGATCAATTATGAAATCTTGAAGGGATTAGCATTTCAACATCATTGAAAGGCTTGGGGTCTCATAGCATGTCAAAGGCTAGACCTGTGAGTGGGGTCCAAAGACTTCCTATGAAGTTTTTATTAAATAATGTATTTGGTATTGGATGATATTTTTGATAATATATATTGGGTATTTTATTGTCTAGATGAATGGCATGTAGTGGAAAATTATTAGTGAGGAATAATGGATGAAACTATCTCAGTGATGGGTTTAGAAACCATTACATAGTCAAATCTGAGAATATAAGAGGAACAAATAGAGGAACAACATTAGTAATTTTCCAATAAATGTATGAATAATTCTAGGAACTCTGAAGGCCTTGTAAAGCATATGAGGATATTGTGTTGCATAAAAGGACTACTAATCTCTTCCGATGCCCCTAACTACAAGGCAAACTATATATGATCATCTGTATAATATAATTCCTTAGACAAAAATTATATACAAACACAAATTGGCACATAAAAGTTTCATCTTAATGGATGATGTAGTAGAAGAAGGAATCAAGGGAAAATGAAACTCACTAAATTCCCTTTTAAATGGGAAGGGACTAAAATGATGTCATTTTTTTAATAAAAACCTATTATTCAATTTGAAATAGTATGGGAGATAGAAAATCCAGTGAATATTTTGGGATGAACCAAATATAGTCTTAATCTCAAAATAGATAAACATTGGATGATATGGCTTCATTTTCATGGATTGATGGAAGTGAGCCAACAACTACCATGGATATATTAATTAACTCCAAGGATGAGATGTTTTAATTGGGTGTCAATATAAATTCCCCAACGGGGAATGTTAAGAAAATGTTTAATAAAACTGTTCATGTGAATAAAAAAGAAGAGTAAATAGAATTTATAAATAATAAACATCAATTTTTTTTTCACATGGATTGAATCAAATGATAATTATATTGGAAGTGTTTGTCAATACCTAGTGTGGGTTTTATACTTCCTGAATGAAATCATTAAATAGATTTCTATTTGATGTTAGTTTTTACTTATTGGATATTACATAATGTATTTGAATCGAACACTATTTTTTTATGCTTTAATGAGGTTTTATGAATATTAATTTCTTATGATGGTGTGGCTATTCTCTAAGGGTTACCCCTATACCTAAAAAATTTATTTATATAAAAAATAATAATATTTAATTGAATTTAGGAAATAAAAATAATTATTTAATATTTAAAATATAAAAACATTTTTAATAAAATATGTTATGTACATATGGAATATAAATAGTTTATAAGTTTATAAATATTTTATATTATAAATACAAAGGATTGAATATTTAATTCCATTTAAAATAAAAATATCAATGACTTAATATTTAAATAATTATTAAATTTCCATATTTATTTATTTTTGAATTCCCATGATTATTGAATAATTAAAATTTGATTATAATTTATAATTTGTGAAAAAATTATAAATTCATATAAATTATAGAAATTTTTAAATTAATTATTTATTATGTTTCATAAATTAATTATGATACAAGAATAAAAATTTTCTATGTTATGAATTGATATATCCATTATTTGGAAAACTGAACAGTCCCTAAACTATTCCATCTAAACACCTTAGGTAGACTTCCAAATCCCCAAAGGTTGGTGTATGTGTTGAGGGTTAATTTTAAAACTTCTGGGAAGCAGTTTACCTATTCAATAGATAATTAGATTATATATATAAATCATTATAAACATTTAATTATATTAGTAAACAACTAAAAATTGGACACAACTAAAGTTACCCATGTTCATTGTGGGTTGAAAACTGAATTCAATTGAGTTACCCAAAACATATTTATAATAATATATCTATACCACTACATGGATGTTTTAAAAAGATAATTAAAATCCAAAATATGAATATAATAAGTATAAAAATTAGAACTAAAATGGAAATACCTAATTCGGTAAATAAAAGTCTCTAAAATATACTAACTATAGCTCCCATGATATGGAAACCCATCAATGAACTCCAAGTAAGACCCCACTTCTACCTTATTTATCTATCAAAAAAATGAAAAGAAATATTATATACAGATCAATACTCATGTTATTATGACTTTCAATGTTTTTATTTATTATCCTAGCACAAGTCATACACAAAATGATCGATCAGAAAAAATGACATTGTGTAGGGTATGATATTATCATGATGAGATACGATAGACCCACAAATTTGGATTTGGTGCTCAACAAGCATAATTTTTTTTACATATCTTGGTTTATAGTAAACTACGAAGGTCTAAAGTTTGATGTTTTTGGAATTATTTACAGTTATCACTAATCACATGGTAAGAAAAAATTTATTCTATATGGATTATCGTCATATGAAATATTCTTATTTGTATCTCTTTTATTGTAATTACATTATAGAAGGAGAAATATACAGAAAGGGTGAGATATTAAGCACATTAAGTGATGACAAATTAAAAACATCATTTATTAATATCATTTTTGAAAGAATGAATTATAATAGAAGAACCTATATTTAGGAGAAATATATTTAATAGTCAATAATAATGAGCCATTTTATTTTAATCATGATCAAAAAGAATATAAAAAATTCATAGAAAGCATAAATAAAATGTGTTGGTATCCTAGAATGTTAATTATTTATAGTAGAATTACCTATATTGATAATTACTATTTCTCTTCGTTTTAACCTATAATTAGTAAAATCCACTGTCCCTAAGCATAAACATATCACAATAATCTTTTAGCTGCAAATTCTATCCATTTAACTCATCATTAGAAAATAAATTAGAGAGATATCAAGGAACAAACATCATATATCTTAATTGGTGTATTCCATATAAGGAAAATATACAAAAAATATTCATATTATGATAATATCATTTCAAATTTAATTGATATCCAATGAAATTTATATATTTGTAGTCAAATAACCATTAATAATCAATTTAAATCCTATGATCGTTGCATCATATTGATAAAAGTTGTATATTTTTTAATAAATAATTTCCCCAATAAATTGATGTATAGGTGTCATGGTGAATAACCATAATTTATATTAATCATGCAAGATAATTCATATGGAAAATAATTAGAATCAAATTATCAACTGAGTATTGGTGGTGATAAGCGAAGACAAAGGTAGTGATGAGTTATTCTCTATAGAAAACAATATACCTCCATACATATTTTACATAGGAACATGGACATACTGAATAAAGGCAATATACATGAGGAATATAGTTATAAAAATATAAAATGTCCATCGGTTACAAATCGAGCGGTAAAGGAGCCTTTTTATTGGAATAATGTACTTATATTTTTGAATTATGATAAATTATCTTAGAAAAATAGGTTTTTCACATTGAAAAATATAGTAATCCAATTTCGTGAATGTTAAAAAAATTATGTATAAATTCATGGAAATGGTTTATCAATGGAAATTAATTATCAATCCATATTTTCTATTCCTTGATTATGGATTATAAATTTTATGTGAATTGTCCCAAGAAAATACCCTGGGCGTGTCAAAAATGTGTTAAGATAGACCCCTTTTCATGAAAATGGTGATTATAGAGTCAAAGAACAATGGGTACATTTCATGGTTTTTACCCCTATAAAAAAATGTTTCAATGACACACCAACAAGTACTTTTCTGATATGGATGTCATTTTTTAGTAAACTAGTCATCCTCTTTATTAACCGATTTGCAATGCTTTTATGGTTACTAGAAACCCTAAGAATTAAAATTGTTTGGGATGATTGTATAATGATAGGTTGTAATGATCTCTCATTATAACATATTTATTATATTTCATCAATAATACATAATGATATTTCATATTTAAATGTAGAGGAATTTAAAATTTATTATAGAGGTAGTCATAAAAGAGGGGTGAGGAACCCTTATTTAATGAGAGTAATGACTTATGAATAATTTATATTAATGTCAAAAAGAATTATATTATTAAAAATAAATCATATTCACTATAATAGGGTATTTAATGTCACTTGAAAACATGATAAATTTATAATCAATTCCCTTAACAAATTATGAACTTGTATCAAAAGAAGTAGGGGAAATGATCACATACCTTGGTATGATGCTTCTTAAATATTTATATGTTATCCATAGAACCATGGAACCCCCATGTAAGGACTCTTGAGACCGATATTGATAGTCAAATAAATGTAAAATATTATTTTGTGTAAATTATGGATTTAATGTGGGGTATTTATACATGAAGAAGGGTGGTTTAAAGGGTTAAAATATTGTTTATTTTATTATATAATACTATCACTTGATAGTAAATTGAATTCCAACCATTTTTCTATATTATTAATGAATTATTGAGAGTGGGTGAAAATCCCAAGACATCCAAAACAAAAACACAGCTTATAACTATCCTATTAATGTAGATAAACTGAAAATAATATTTATCAAAAAATCAAAATTTTGGTTTATAAAAATTAATGTATAAATTTATAAATTAAATATATTATTCTGTTATTATTTTTTGGAATATTAAGATTAATTAATATTGATTAAATTTTTTATAAATATTTGATATATTTTACATAATAATGATGTCATTAATTTGTAGTGCTCAGAAAATGTATATTTTCACCTTTTCCCTAATAAAAATTAACATGACGTGAAAACTCCAAAAATTTAAAAAATAATAACATATTTATGTTCTAAGTCTTAAAAATATAATTATTTTACAAAAATCATTCAATAAATATGTGAATTTAATCCTTGAAAAATATTAATATATATTGAAAAATAATTTTTTTACCATAGTAAATATTGTTCCCATTATAAAAATTAATTGGGCATTAATTAGCATATATTATATTTTATCAAATGGGTTATAAGATTAATTTAATTAAAATAAATTTTATTTAACAGTTATACATTTATTATGATTTTTTAATAGATTTTGTTTATAGTATAAAAAAAGTAAATTTCAATTATATCATCAAATAATCCCACTAGTATTTCAATTTTTAGTTTTCCATGATGTGTAAATTTATTATGAAATGTAATAGTATTTCAATATCATCATAAAAAACAAATTTATTATAAAATATGGGTTCTACTAAAAATATAATCGGATTTTTGGGGAGATATATTCTACACCTTGAAGAATTTTTGCCTCACAGTTCTAAACATTGAGTAACACTTAGTAAATCCAAATGTTGATGAAAATTTAAACTATTGAAAAGAAAATTATTAATATGTAGGTAAAATTAATCATATGGGTTAAAAAATGTTATATTTAACCTATCCCATAAGTTTGAATTGTTATGTATATAAGTGTTTACACCACAATATTCCAAATCATAATTCCCATAAATAACCAAATTTTGACGGGTTTACAAATAAGACTCTACAGACCCACACTTAAAGATATAGTTATAAAAATTAATAATTATAATTGAATAAAATGGATTATAATAAATTAAAATGATATAAATTCTAATTTATTTAATAACTATGTATAATTACATCCAAACACATTGCATAATGTACATTTATTCCATAAGGACTCTCAATACATGTAATCTCTTTATACATATCCCTTTTATTTTAATTCCTAAGGGAAAATGGAAACATAAAAAATAATAGATATAAATTATATTAAGTTTCAAACAATGAAGAGAAATCATAAATAAAACATCATGTATACAACATGAGCCATGATATGTGGGAATAAACATGGGGAAATCTTTTATAACATGATCATAAGAAAATTAACATAATGAAATGCATTTTATGAATAAATAATCATGAGCTATGTAATACAGATATTGATCAATGAAACCATTAAAAATTCATAATATGTATAATGATTTTTTTAATATCATGGAACATAAAACGTGATTATAAAAACTACCAATCTATATAATTCCATTATATCATATGTGTAAACTATAATCATAAAAACCCCATTTTCTCTTAATAGTAATATAACATCATCTTCCCTTAGGGGAATAGCCATCCAAAAATCTATATCTCATTACCCAATGAATTAGATCACTACCGTGGTACTTTCTTTATATATCATAATTCATATATTCCACATAAGGAATCCTGACATGGAATTATCATATCATTAAAAACCAATTAAAAATTAAAATGGTATCCAATAAATTTTGATAAAGTTATTAGTAAAAACTCCTCAAATAGAAATACTATGTCTGGGAAATTTACAATCTATTGATAAAAGTTGTATATGAATTTGTAAATTATATTTCCAATCAATCAATTTGTTGGTATCTATGTTCATACTATTCTATGATAAGAATCCTGAAATTGTATTCATAGTGAATGTTATTAGAATAAAATAGTCAATTAAGAATTATTATTGATAGAGAATGAAAATAAAAGTGATATATTGTTCCTTATAAAGACCATAATTACATCATATAACAAATAAAAAGGAACATGGAATGTAGAATATGTGTAAAATCATGGGGGAACATAGAGATTGATAGATAACATGTTACTAGGTTACAAAGCAAGCGGAAAATAAACCCTTTTATTGGATTTATATCGTAATCCTGCAGAATAGAATTAATCAAAATATATAAGAAATAGAATATTCACATTGAAAATGGGATTACTCCAATTGGGGGAATGGTAGAAATAGGTTGTGAAATATAAATTCATTACATTGGGAGATTCTTGGAATGTAATTATCAATCGATAATTTCAGTTCATTTACTATGGGGCAAAACGTGCATGTGAATAATACAAATAAAATACCCTAGGATTTTCTAACCAAGTGTTATGAAAGACTTTTTCTCATGAAATATGTTACAATAAATTGAAATAAAAATAAAACCTTCAGGGGATATTATCCCTAGTTACAAATATTCTAGACACAAATTTTCTAGTAGTGTCCAGAAAGGGATTTCATTTCTTGAAAACCCAACATTCTTTTTATTAACAAATTCATGGGTATTTTATGGATAGGTGAAACCCTACTAAATAAGATGACTTATGAGGTTGTATAATTTTTTGTAATTATTATTTATAATTGATATTAGAGTAATGAAATTATAAAAATTTCACATAATTATATTTCATATTTTTCCAAGAATTGAATAAATATTTTTTTCAATGGTAGTTGTAAAAATGTCTAAGGAACCTATATTTTAGAAGACTGAATACACTGTAAATATATATCATGAGAGGGAAATGAAAATTCTATTTTAAAATAAAACATAGTAATAGAATGGGGGTATTTAAAAACATTTTAAAACTGAATAAACTAAGAATGAATGGATTATTTTGAAGAAGAACATGAATCAAAAGAAGTGGATGAAAGGATCCATTACCTTTGAAGGATAGTTATTAACAAAGAGATATAGTCATTAGATTGTTGGAATCATCATTTTGGGATTGTTTAGGGGGATATAAAGATTGAATTTATACTCAATGATATTGGTCTGTAATTCAAGGAATAAATGTTGGTATTTATACTAGATACGAGGTTTTCTTAAGTGGTAAAATATGTGTCATTTTATTGTACATTAATGTCATGATTATTCAAAGGGTATGTATCATTTGTTTTTATTTTGATCCATTTTACGATCAAAAAATATTCTTTATGGAATAAGTAATGTTTATGGAGTGTTGAGGTATTTTTCGGAGCCTCAAGCAATGTAAATAAGATTAATAGAGTGGGTGACCTAGTTAGCACCTTGTTCGTAATAATTATTCTAATCCACCGTATAGTGAAATTATTTCCCAAGTGAAGCCAAACATTTTTTTGTAACCATTCGATCCAAGACACACACCAATTAATAATTTACATTATTTATGAAAGATCACTTTCACATGGGTAGTGCATGGTTAAGAAAACTGTGTGCCTAGACCATGGGAGTGGAGGTCAAGTGCACCAGATTGTGCAAGGTTGGTTTAGTGTTTTGCCAATCGGTCATCCAAACTCTGAAGCCCTATTTTAAGGGGCGATTTTAATAATTATCTAATAATTCATAAAATCTTCACCACACATATTCTATTTCCATTTGTAGATGACATCCCATCACTTATTCTCCCATGAATCCCTCCTTCATTTTTGCTTGCTATCTTGATTACTCCTCGATATGACAATTGATTTCATCAATATTAGAAGAATAAGATCTAAAATGGTACGATTTTGAATCCTCTATATTTATTTAACAAATCATCTTCCCTTATGTTTCACTATTTTTGTATATGTTAATTTTCCCAAATCATTGGGAATATTATTATTGTAGTGTTTTGTTTCATTATTCATCAATTCAAAGTACGAAACTAGATGGGTTGTTATACATGGACCAAAGTAGGTGGTCATGAAATATTTTATAAAATTTTCAGTGTTTACATATATTTTTTTGAAGGGTTTTCGGCCAAGAAAATTATTTTCAATGGTTTGAATTTTATTTTATCTTCCTTTATTAATAAATAAATGATTTGATACCCCTGTATACACAAATTAATATATATGGGGATTCTTACATCTTGATTGATAGCACATTGGGTATGATATTATAAATTACCTTGTTTTGTTTAATAAAAAACACCATTCATGTGTTTGGACGCTCCGTGAATTATAATATTCCATTCCTATAAAATTAAATAGAATAATTTAATTTAATGAAAATTGGTGGTAAATGCATGCCACATGTATTAAAATTATGTTCCCAAATTTTTTAATTTTGAACACTAATTTTATTTGATAAATGGATATTAAAGAATCAATGTTGATCCCCTACTTAATTATTATTATTCTTTGTATTCCATGGTTATAGGATGTGATCAATAGTTAAGGGTCCTTTTAAGCCTAGAATTTCACTCTCTCTTCTATAGGGTGTTGGGATGAATATCTTACTTTATTAGTGTTTTCTACGAAAATGGGAATTCAGCTCCATGTTCCTTTTCTTCAAGTGTTGGGCATAATGACTCACCCAACCATCTCAAGTGATGGAAATATGTCTCGCATTCTTATGAGATTTTGGGCCTATACCCTTATTGGGGAAATTGGTTCCTTAGGTTAGTTATGGACACCATAGATACTCCACAGGTCCTACTATCACTTAGTATCTTTGTATATGGCTCTAAAAATCCTCACATATAGTATTCATATAAATGTTTATTATTTATATATGAGTATTTTATTTGGTTAGATATCATTCATACACTATTTTACTCTGAAATAGGTAGAGATGGACTTGTCTCCATTAGGTACCTGAGCCTACTATAATTTAGTTTTTGGTACTTTTTATTAATAATTAAACATGAACACTATAAGGCTTTTATAAAATGGAAGGATTGTTCTAGACATTATTATTGGCTACCTATGGAGTCTATATTACACCGTAATATATCCACCATTTTACCCACGTAGACATTATTTCCTCAAGTGCGGATATTGATAATCACCATAATACATATGGATGTTATTTTAAATTTTAGAATTGAGCACGAGAGTAGAGGAAAGATCATATTTTTATGAATATAAAGTAGATGAATTTTGGAATTTTTTTATATTTGAATACACTATTGTATAATCACATCCCATATATCACATGTTTCTATTTTTTATTTCCAAATTCTAGGAAATCATAATGTACTTGAATCAGCTGATGGGATTTTGATTACTATTACTATTTCATTTAATTTACAACTTTGTAGGAGATTATTGTATATATTTCCATTGGTCCATATGTAATATTATGCATAAATTGTTTTATATTTATTAATATTATATAATTTTCCACTCAGATATGAGGGTATAGTCTCCACAATGTACCACCTTAGGCCCTCACTATTTGTCAACATCCTCTAGCCTATGGGGAGGTATGATTGAGTCCATTTGACATAACAGATAAGGGCACTGGTTAATGGTCTCTCTCATGTTGATATTTTATAATTTTTCATTAGAGTTCACTTTTTCCTTTTACATTACCACTTAGGTATTAAAAATGACACTGGGATATAATAGAAATTGTAAATGAGCTTGTTACTATGATTTTATAGCCACTGTATAGGGGAAACACAAATTAAATATGATGTGTTATTGCTATTACAATTTTCACCTATTACAGTTGATTCGATTAAAACAATATCAGATGAACCTATTTGGTGAAGTTAAAAATATTTATATTTTTATTATTATAGATTTTATTTTCCATGGCCAACTAATGAAATGAAAAACATATTATGTATTATTAGGATCAAGTTATGTCTAATATTCTTTGAACTTTTATATACCATGTAAAAATTTTTCTTACATTTTCTTACGCTATATAGTTCAGTTACATGATTATTATATACAAAATTTTGTTTACACATCATTTAGGGATCATAAAAATGGATTTATTAATGTTCCTAAATGAATATAAATGTCTTTTTCCTACAAAGATTAGAAATTACACCCTAATTAGAAAATCATCGCTTACATTTGGGTTTCATGGACTAGAAAAACATTAATTTATTAGATTGGTTGAATGAAAATTATAATTATTGGAAGTAGTTCGTATATAAATAATAAAGAATATTCAAGTAATATAATAATATCCAATGAATTATTAAATCTTGATGCAGAATTTAATGATTATGGTGTAGTTAGATGATGTTCCAATTGTAATTTATAAAGAGTGTGAAATTTTTCTAATTAGAAGAGGGAAGTATCTATCCCAACCATGAGAAATATATAAATATGTTTATTTAAAAAACTACAATCATAATATAAATTAAATAATTATATTAAATGGTTACCTCTAAACTGGATTCAAATTTAACAGTAAATGGTGTTTTACACTATAACATTCCATTGAATGTTTGTTTACAAGAACTCCTATTGTGTGATATGATACCTAGACCTAAACCCCTACTTACTTGAAAAAATTTATGTGTGTATATTTTAATATTATGGAATGTCATAGTTCCTCCTACCACCTAGAATTAGATATTGGACTAGGTAGAGAGTTGTGAAAATTTTATATATTATGGTTGTGTAGATGTCATGTTATATATCTATAATTATTTCAACTATATAATTATCTTTTGAGGAATACAGTTTTCATGGTAGAATCATGCCACTATGACAATCATGATTCATATTCTATAAATGTTGTAATGACAATGTTTCAGAGGTGGTGGTTCCTAGGTCTATAGTGATACATCTAGTAGTTTCACCTAGATATCCATAATTTATTCTACATATGGGATCTGAATCCTAGATTCATGAGGTATTTTTTCATATGAAGTATTCTATGCATGGGTTTTCTCAACAACCCTGAACTATGGTAGTGTTGACTCGGATGTTTCAGCTACATCATCCTCTCAAATTTTCAGGGGCTAAAATACATCATGTTACCATGTTATGGAAAAAGGCTATGATTTGTTTTAGCATTTGGATGTTCCTCTAGTGAGGAGGTTCGTGCTAGCTATCTATATGCTATGAGGTTCTATAAAATGATGGTGGGATGTCGTTAGATAGGTATACAAAGAAAAATATATGATCTGGGAGGACGTCTACTAAATATTTTGTGAATAAATAATCCCACACACACTGTGGGATATACGAGATATCGAATATTTAAATTTCAACATGGATCCATGTATGTCATGTAATATTTAACTTTCTGTTCTAGGATACTAAAATTTCACTAACTCTATATGGTGATGCGATAAAGACTTCCATGCATTTTGAGTGTGGGATGGTATATTCAATTATTTCAAATTTTATCGTTTTTTGGATAGAAAATATTTCTAAGATATTCATCTGATCTCCCATTACAAAAATGAATATGTGGGAATATAATGGTGGGAACCAGGGAATTATAGAACCCAGACCAGCTAGTAGGCTCCAATAGTTGAAGAAATATGTGTATTTAGGATTATTTTTGGGTTAGCAATAGTCAGATGGATCATACTGATAGCATACGAATTTTTAAGAGTGTGAAATGGCGAGACACATGAATCCACATTGTGTCTAGGATATAGTAGATTAAAAAGGGTTTAGAATGATGTGGAATATCTTGTGTTACTTCCAGAAATTTCGATATCTCCCTAGAGAGGGGGTATCGACACCTACCCCACGTTCTGGAGTAGTTCTAGTAGTATCTCTCCAGGGAGGATGATGGAATTTCACTATCCTCTTAGGATGGGTTGGTAGTCAAACAAGAGGTTATCAAACTCAGGAATTGTAGTTCTAGTATACTTTGTATTCACATAGTAGTCATGTTGTGACTCTAGGCCATATTATGTGCTAGTTCTAAGTATTGGAGTCGGTGCTGGAGGAGAAGATAACTAAGGCTTCTTCTAATTGAGGTACTATTCCAAAAACCACTATATTAGTGTCTACTATAATTGATATAGTCATGTAATACTCTATTATATATGAGAAAATTATGGAGATTTTGGACCTCAAGATATAGTATTACTAAGGCATTATGACCCCCGATACCATATTGGAATCTAATTAAAGAGAATTATACATTGTAAGGATTGTCCCCTTCAAATAGGAGAATATATATTTGAGTGTAATATTTTAATTCTTGGAAAAATAGGGTTTGATATAAATATTAAAATTCCCTTGTTAATTCCCAATTGTTCCCATATTGATGTTTATAATCGGTGGGTGATGTTTATATAACTACACGGTGGTAGACATATCTACAAGGTGGAATGGGATGCCTATGTGTCTTGAGCTGGACCTCAGTACCAGGGGAAAGGTAGGGTGATATCCCAAATAACCTTTATTTTATATTATGGTTGTAGAATACATCCTACAATTCTCCATCCTACATCTGATCATTTCAATGTTGTGTTCTAAGAGAAATATTCTAGGCTACTGCCAGGGAGAGAGGTAGAATGCACTATTCAAGTAACTCAAGGAGGCGCACCATTGTTCATTCCTCCAAAGAAGATGAAACCAATAGAGCTTCTAAATCTATTGAAATAGTTGGAATATGTGGAGGATAAAGGGTTAATCTAACCCGGTACCTTTCAAGGGGGTTCACCCATCACTTTTTCAATGAAAGAGGATGGTAACCTCATGATATGAATGGATTACCATTTTCTAAGCCATCATATGTAATGAATATGTATCCACTATCTTCAATAAATGACTTCATCGATCAATTTCGATGTGTGAGGGTACTGTTAAGGATTGATTTCAGTTCAAGATATCATAAGTATTCTGCTTGATCATTAGAAAAATAACATATCAGTTTTAAGAGAAGATATAATCTTTATGAGCGTTTAGGGAAGTCATTCAGTCACACAAATGCACAATCCATTTTCATGGATTCTATGAATCATGTTTTCCACCTATATATTGATTGATTTTTTGTACTATATTAGGATGAAATAAAAGTGTATTCTCACTATCATGATGGACATGAATTATTTTTGAGATCATTATTAATACATGAAGGATGGAACTTATTTCCATTAATAATGACAAATGAGACTTTTGGATCAATAATTTTAACATCCCCAAACATATTGTCTTAGATATTGGAGTGTCAATAGACCTAGAGAAGGTGAGATATGTTGTTTTTGGAAAATCGCAAGAACATATTTTATATATGGATTTTTTATGGACATCCATGTATTGCAAACACTCTATCCATGATTTCTCGCTCCTTGCAGCTCCACTTACGGGATTGACATAGAATGGTGGGAAATTAGTATGGTAAGAAGCTTGGTATGTGGCCTTCCAGTAAATTAAAGGCTATTTTATTTCATCATTGATGATGATCCTACAAGATCCAATAAAGAGAAATACTATTTTCTACGACGTATTAGATATTGGTTTAATAGTACTTATGATGTGTAGTCTGTGATTTGTAGAATACATGTATCATTAGTTGGGGCCTCATGAGAAAAATTACCGGATACATAGCCTTGAGAACAAAACTGTTGTAAATCTGTTGTGTTGTTTCAAACATTTTTTTCTTGGAGACCATTTTCTTTGAATCTATGATCACAAAATCATCACATACATATTTAAAGAACATGATATCAATCTCAGGCATTGTAAATGGGATGAGAATCTTCAGTATATTGATTTGGATATTTCCTTTATTCCCATAAAAGGAAATGTAGTAGTTGATTCTAAAAGATGAATGACTCACATATAGGCTATTAATTATGGTAGTGGTGAGTAGAATATCGTGGCATTGTTTTCAGATACACATGTTGAGGTTAAATATGATCATGGGTAGAAAATCCTCTCATCATTTGATGTGACCTTTACCCCTCTAAAACATAGGAGAATAAGGAAACTCTTAGATCATGATGTGTTAATCCACAGGGAATGTTTCTCAGGTGATAAATTATTTTCTAGTTGGATTATAGATGTGGATCAGACCTTACACATTCATGGTTGTGTATGGGTCCTAGTAGACATCATATAGGAAATGATGTGGGATTTTATGCCTTAGACTGGTTTGTACACCTTAGTATAACCAATATGTTTATGGAATTACATATCTAGTACCTCAGGCTAGGTATGAAACGATAGATATCTAATTTTATCACTCATTGATGCACCTTTTGATAGGTGAAGGCAGAACATTAGTGATTGGAATTCTTTTTATAGCCATTGTCCATCTCTAAGTGTAAATGGGATGATGTTTCCATGTACATTGTCACTAGGTTTCCTAAATCATGTCATAGAAACAATATAGTGTGGGTAGTCATTGATTAGTGAAAATGTAAAAAACTTATTACCCATTCATGAGATATTATTTGTAGATGATCTAAAAAATCTATACATCCAAGAGGTTGTACATCTTCATGTAGTTCCACATTCAATCATATATGATAGGGAAGATCACATTACATATCTGTTCTAGAACGGGTGGTAGAATAACTTGGTGTATTTGTACTTATGATCATGACATATATCTATCCAATTGATGGACATATACAGAATATGATTCAAGTATTAGAGAACATGATTAGTGAGTGTGTCCTTGAATTTGGGGGTTCTTAAGAGAAACACATATCACAAGTTGAGTTCACTTATTATAATAGATTTTAGGATTCTATACTGTTGTAAACTTATAATTACTTGAATGAAATGACTTTATTATCACCATTTTGATGGTTTAAGGTAGGGAAGCAAGCTTTTCTTATACCAGATCTCCTCTAGGAAACTTTAGAGAAGGTCCAATTGATCAGGAAGCTCAACTTGGATGCTCAGTCCTTAAATTAGTCATATCCCAATTAATGTCGATTACTTATTAATATTGAGGATGGGTATAATGATTTCCAACATGTTTCACCCATGTTGGTCCATCAATGAATGCATATGATGGGTAATCTTTTTCCTCAATTCATTTTATCATTTGATATTATGAAATGAATCAGACCAATAGCTTACAATATAACATTTTTGTGAATATATTGTTGTATTCATGATTTCGTACATATATATCATCTTTTATAATATTATCCAAACCCATTGCTTGTTTTCTATAATGATGAGGTTGAGTTTGACGTTGAAACATACTTTGAAGAGTATCTAGTGTGTATCATGGATTTGAGTGAGAAGACGATCCAAGGAAGGTCTATTTAATTAGAATGGGTGATATGGAGGAACAATCATTTAATAGACATGACCTATCTATAGGAAACTGATATAATATCCAAGTGTATAGATATTTTTTTGATGTTACATCCTTACCCAATGAAGGGTAACATGTGAAAAATTTCTTTAAGGAGAGGAGGTTGTAGCAACCCGAATGATCATGAATGTATAATTCATTTTTCATTCAGTTTAAAACCTTTTTTATATTATTAAATCATCCCAACAGCATAAAGAAGGGTTTAAGAGTATCTGGGGCTTATACAAGGTGTGGAGTATGGAGAATTGGACAAATAGAGTGACATGAATAGTGAGAACATGGTAATTATTAACAAAGTGAGTCAACTGTGAGGGGAACTTATTTCATAGGAGAGGTCACATAGTTTTTCTACAATATTAAAAACCAAACCACATTCCCATATAGAATTAAAAAGAATTGTGATAGTGACCTTTATCATAGATTGGACATAGATAGGAAAATAATTCACATTGCCCATGAATGTGTGGTTTCAGTTAAGTCTCTCTCATATGTTCGACACGTGGGTTTCCCAACCATGTGGCCAAACCCTGTGAAATTTTTTTATTATTTTATTTTACTATATCTCCCTCAATTCATTAAATCATCAACCCACCTCTACATATTTCTTTTCCAGTGAAAAACCCCTAACTTATCCTCTGATTAAGATCTTCATACTCTTTACTAGTATTTTTACAACTACTCAATCCAGCAACTTATTACATCATCATAAAGTCTCTGGATCTGAATACTAATCTATTTATTATTAATGCAACCATTATTAGATTATCTTCCCATATGATGGTATTTTTTGGTGCGATTTCATTTTCGTTTTTCAAAGGGATTTTTTTTTAATTTTTTTAATTACTTATTCATATAATTAATTTTCAACATTGGATGTTTGTTTATCAATAGATTAAGGTAGGTGGTCTATAATTGTTTTACAAAACATTACATTTTTTCTTATTTTTTTGATGTGTCGGATGATGGATGTTTCCTTGCAATCGATGGAATTGTGTTCTTACTTCCTTTATTAATTAAACCATGATGTGATACTCATATATACCTATATTAATTTATTATTTGATGCTGACCACCTATTTTCCACTTATTTGTGTGTAAAAAATGAATATTTATATTTTATATATTTATTTAAACATCAAAATAATGTCTTTGTCTTATGCATCAACCTGAATTGGTATTTACATTACCTTGTAAATTAAAATGCACAATTTAAAATAATTGAAAATGGTGTAAAGGACCCACAACATGAACTATAATTATAAACATAAAATATTTGAATTGTGATCCCTCCCATGTTTCTGTTAAATGGTTATTAATTCATTAACGGTGATCCCACATTTATTATTATTATTATTAATATTTCATATTTATAGCATTTTTCCAATAGTTAAGGGTTTTATTAAGAACATCATTTCATCTATCCTTATATTGGGCGCTAGTAGGATGTCTCCAAATGTTATAATTTTATACGGGTGATAGCCATGATTCTATATGTTCCATTTCTTTGGGTGTTGGTCATGATAACTCACCACACCATCTTGAGTATTGGGAAAGAAGAATCCAATTTATATGAGATTATGGACATGTTCCCCTGCTAGACACATTGACATATTATACTAGTTATGGATGCCTGAGAAACACCTCGGGATTATCTAGCCCATTGTATACATGTATATGGATCTAAACATCCTCATGTATAGAGAACATGTACCTAGATAAACATTATATACACATATGATTATTATAGTTTGTTTATTTATCATACATACACTGAACTACCCTTAGGTGAGTAAATCTAGGAATGTGTCTTAACAAACATGAGATATCTATTATTTATTATTCTATATAGTTTTTTTATTCATTTTAAATATATAATTATATTCTATGTACACTAGATGGATGATTCTAGACATTGTGTGTGGTGGACTACTCTGTTTGTCTCACGCCCTAATTAGGTAGAAATTGGAACATGAGAATAATTCATGTTTGTATATCTGGATAAGGGAAAATTCCACACTATATATTCATTGTAAATTTACAAATTGCTTGTATAATCTGAGAATAGGACCGATCATATGCTCATGATGATGGAGAAGTGTTATTTTGGTCTTTTGTATTTCTTTATAGAATGTATGTCCTATGTATCCCATGTTCCACTATTTTTTATCATCATACTATGACATCATCATTTATATGAATCATCATATCAGAATTTTAACACAATTTCTATTTCTTGTTGTTTATGCTTCCATGTTTGATTATTGTATTTTTTTCAACTATACCATATGTCATATTATGCTTCTTATAATGTCTCTTAATTTATCATAAATGTATTTCCACTCCGATATGAGGGTGTATACTCCCCACTTTACCAAATAAGCCCCTTGATGTTATTCAATATCCTCTAGAGCATAGGGAAGTTCCCGTAAGTCCTTGAATCATAGACGTTCATGTAACCAGGAAGGGGGGGGGGACTCTAGTCTAGATGTCACATATATAATCCAAACAATTATGGGTGAAATGAATTTCAATAAATTTTATAACTGATCAACGAGTATGTGAGAGTCTGTATACATATTAATCCTTCAAAACCAATACACACATTCCAATAAACCCATTTAATTCACACAATCAAAAATATTTTTTTATCAAAGTAATCCAATTTTTGGTTTCTAAATAGAAAAGATAAAATTTATTTATTAAAATTTAAAATATTAATAACATTTTTATACTTATTAAATTAAATCCTGATTGGAAAAAAATATTATACATATTTTAATCATCTTCTCAGAATAATGATGTCATAAATGCACGTTATTTTTTAAAAAAAACTTTCACATTATCACAAAAAGTCAACTTTAGGTGAAACTTCCAAAAAAATCTTGCTATGATTATTTTTGAAATATGAAATAAAGAAATTAAAATTATGGTGTCAAATAATTTTCCAAGTATGTGGATATATTGATTTAAATAAAAATACATACTTATAAAAAATTAATAACTTGTATAGAATTAGAATCACCAAATTCATTATAAAAATTATCGAGGGAATCATTAAAAAATATTATCATTTAAAAGTGTTTTATAAGACCATTTCATGATAAGAATGTTATTTTGTATCAAAATTTACCATGGAAACCATTTTTAATATAATATGTTTATAGTCTCCAAAAATAATTTAATTTGGATTATACTGTAAATTAATCCATTTTCAATTCCATGTTTTATTTCTGATGAATTGTAAATTTATGATGAAATGCAATTATTATATTCCAATAATAAAAAATTAATTATGAAATAATGGTTATATTAATATCATAAACAAAATTTCAGGGCATTAAACATTCCTAGTAAATAGTCACCACCCGACCCCTGCAAACATATTAAAAAATGTAATATGGAGTAAAAATACAGAGTAATTAGGCTGAAATATGTACATAAAGTAAATTATATAATAAATTACTAATTAAATATTCTAGAAATGTTTTAAAAAAATTATTATAAATATATTACATGAATCATTGACACCTACCCCAATCCAAGCTCTGATTTGAGAAGCCAGAACCTGTCAATCAATATAGACCAATGTATATATTTCTATGTGCATAATACATCACCAATAATAAATATGATTTCCCAAAATCCATGTAAATATAATGGAAATTCCATATCCCAAACCATATTACACATTATGTAAAATAATAAATAGTAGGCACTCAATTACTATAATAAAAATATTATTTATCACATGTAACAAATGGTATAGAACATTATGCCCCATAACCCTAACTAATTACACCAAATATATTGAAACGAATTATCTATATATGGATATAATATAGTATATATAAAATTTTCAAATTCTTTACCCTTTCATACTCGTAAAGAAAAACATAATATATAATGAAATTTAAATCAATATGCTTGGAATCCTATGATCAATATTTGGAAATGATCCTTGTAAGGTGTCATTATTTCCAAGTGGTGGGAATTGAAATGAAATATTTCAATATTAAAAAAATTAAATAATATTGATTAATATTGTATAAATATGAGGTTCATGACATAAGAATCATCATATATGTTTGATATTTTTAGTCGATGAGTTAACTATTAATGAAGAGAATGAAGATAAGAGAATTGACTTCCAAGGATCGATTGTCATTAATAAAAAATTTATCCTCATTCAAAAAACAATAACACACATTTAAAGGATTAAAATTATATAAAATATATATGTAATAGATTTAAATAAATATTACAACATCATCTTTACACATAATCATAAATAGAATTAAAAAACCAATGACCATTAAGTTATAATAATATTTTTAGAATTATAATCCAATCCAATTTTCATGAATTAATTAACACTATAAGTTTTTATTTCCATCATTATAAAAAAAATTGACAAATAATTTGTTAAAATATGATGAACCATGTTTATCATCACATGATACCAATCAGTAAGACTAATTACTGTGTAAAAAATAGTGACAACCCTGACAAAAAAATCATTTTCTACTGATCCCTCATTGTATTATGAGTTTAAATACACATATATGATTATTAGTAATATATTAATCAACTAGAACATTAAATACGGAGAATAGGTCTATAAAAACTATGAAAATATTTATCAATAATTGATAAAATACTTTAATTGAATGGATGCATCCAAAGATTGAATCCAACCATTACATAATGAAAAAACCTAATGAATGAAATGAATGAAATACTGAATATGAAATCCTAGGTGGCTGACACATTCCATGTGTAGAATTTTCCACCTTTTATAAAGAAATGTCTATATATATATACTCATATCTTCCAAATATCACCAAATACTTTTATATCTCATAATTCTTTAATGGGGGCCCAATCAGACTCAGTATAAGCCTTAGAAGTCATTAATTTTTACCCACACATCATGCTTTGAAGATAAACGTATCCCCAAAATTATATTAGATATTATATAATTTATTTGGATAATTGTATCATTAAAATTACACACCGACGTTTGTTTTTCTGAAATGGTTCAATTGTATGTGAGAAAAAAATTACATCACTATCGTCGTTTAGTGAAAAGAACCCACAAGACACTAAAATTGATATATATCACTCAATTTAATTTTTATTGATCTCATGTTTTTAAAAAAAATACCCATGGGATAATAATTAAAGAATTAATATATTTATTGGCTGTGTTTTTACACCAGAAAACTTTTTTATAATGGTTTTTCATTTTATTCCACGACATCATGGAATAATAGGCTCTATAATTACATAATATGTGTATCACATATCCTCCAACTATCCTCTATCTATCAAGAATCACATACATCATAATTTCAAGATATAAATACACTATATTATGTCAATATATATTCATAATCATGGTGTAAGGGTATTTATTGCGATGCATTGAACATATCTACACTCTCTCTGGGTTCGAATTCCCCAAATATCCAATTGTTGATCTTATATTTTATTGTTCGATATTATCTCTATATATATTCCTAAAATAAGTTTTAATATAATTTACACTTTAGATATGGTGTGAAAAAATTGGTTTATGACTTGAAAATTACGATTGATTGAATCATGAGGTAATACATCGCAACATAGTGGCTTCTCATCACCTCCATGTTATTATTATGTAAGTCCATTATGGTGTTATGGAATATGAATTTTTTGGTTTCTTTGTGGTTTTTCCTATTGAAAAATCTCAAACTCATTCATGCCATAATTTCATGAATTATGGTTTTACTTCGGATGATTTTTTCCAAAATCATCCCAACCTCCAAAATTTCATCATCAATGTTTATACTCCCAAAAAATATAATGAAACATAAAATTAAGATATATTTAATGTAATTATCAATGAATAAATATCCTAATTGTATTAAAAAATTGGATTTATTATATGAAAGAATTATTTGATAATGACTATATGATCCAATGTAATATAATTATAATATATATTATAACATTAAAGCCACAATAGTGTAAGAAAAAGATAACATATAGTAAATAAAATTTATTTCCCTGATCACAGCTAAAAATATTTATTAATTTAAATATAAATAAATTATTTATCATTAAACATAAATAAAACATAATTTTATGTTGTAACACCCAAAGCTTCCATGGTACGTTTACCTTTTAAAAATGCAATAGCTTTCATTGTACGCAACTTCGAGATTCTAACACATCTGGACCAATCAAAGTAGCCATTATCAATAGTAATACACAATTTTTAAAATTTTATAAATTTTATCTCTCAAAATGAACTAAAGTTTTGGATTTGGAATATCGAATTATCCTAGGGTATAATTTTGGTACTTTGTAGATAACTTTTATATTTTGATGAATAGTAAAATTTACTAAATTCTAAATAAAAACGACTTTTTTAATCAAGATAATTAATAGGGATAAATTATGAATTTGGGTGGTTTAAAAGTATATTTAGAATATATTTTTACCATTTAATATAATATTTGTCATTGGACATAATTTCACATTTAAACCGGACATAAACAACTGTCAATCTCTTGATAGTTATTATCTCTTAAAAACACACTTTTTTAACAACGGAAATAAATTTTAAATTAATTTATGCCACTTGTTTTTTTTGAATTTAGAAATATGGATTCTATATTTTGAATCACGAGGTCCACATTGTGTAAATAGGTATCTTTTATTTTTAAACATTTTGAAAAATTACTTCGGTAAATATTTTATTTACCATGGTTAAAGGGTAAATCCGATAAATAATGGTAAAAAATAATATTATAATTATATTAATTTACCCTAAAACGTGTCCTAACCCTATTGGATGATACATGTCCGCCCATGGGCATCATTGGGTCGACCTTGGGACCCCATGGAGCCACTTTTAGGTGATAAGGTACTTTATATTAATTAAGTTAAAGTAAATACAAAAATGACCTAAGGATATATCTTTTAGCAAATAAATTTATATATAGAGTAATATATGGATTCATTTCAAATATAAATATTAATTATAAAAATAAATAAATTTCCTACATAATGGTATTTTATTTATAATTTTCATACATTTAATAATTATATTTTTTTATGACACAATAATGATCCAGAATTTTCTTTATTAATGAACGAATCAAACAATTGGTGGTATAAATGTTATAATAAATATAATTTGAATGTTTTGATAACATTAAATAATTTTAGTGGTTAATAAGACATGATAGGATTTAGTAAATAAATTTTATTTTAATTAATAAAGTTTTTATGACTTTACAAAAAATTAATTATTGAATAGTGTCAAAATTGGCACAAATGAGTTTGTACAAAAAATATTATACTATTAATTGTTATTCTATTCATAAATATATATTTCTCAGCCCAAGGACATATATCATGATATGTGTATCATTAAGGGACCACTTGGGGGTCTCTTGGATGTATATAATAAGTTTATTAACTATATAATATAAAAATACAATGTGACTTGGTAAATGTCAAACTAATTAACTAAGAGTTAAAACTAAAAGATAAGGTTGATATAATGACCCAAACCTATCTAAATTATATTGTTTGAAAGGATTTATACCCATACCCACCTTAGACTTTGAATAATACACTTTGGAGCCATTAAAAAATGAATACAAATTTATTATAAATTAATACTTCAAGTTTTTTCTAAAGAGCCCCTCCTCTCCCTTATAAAAGAACACAAATTCTAACCAATTATTCACACCTTCAAAGCCTTTTGGTTCGGCTAACACCTGAAAAAATACTCTGTCACGAACCAGCCCGGGTCGTCCCTGAGCCGGTCACCCGAGCAGGTCCACAACAAGTCCCGAGGGGCGTTCCCGATACCCCCGGGATGGCAACAAGTGACGGGCATCAAAACATTAATCATTGTGAACAATTTATCCCATACGAAAGAGATAAGCAGACAAATAAAAACTGACGATAACAATAAGAGCTGGTAGCAGAAAGAAAAATAAGTCAAACAAACCTCCTTGTGACCTCCTAGGTCACCACCAAACTCAAAGCCACGCTGCTCCAACATTGAGCAGCTAAACCAGAAACCTGTACGAGAAGTTGAACCTGCAACTGAAATGATAATATAGGCGTGATCATTAAAAATGCTCAGTAGGGATGATAAAGTAAACCATAGAATCCAACCAATACCACTTTCCAGAAACAAACCCAAAAACACTAGTTTGCACATACAATGATAAAAAAATATGTTTTTTTTCACATTTTAAAGGAAAAATGATCCTAATTTACCATTTCAAAACCAACAAACGCCGCAACTAGTTTTTTTCCAAAACAATGAATTTCTAAATAACTTGATTTCAACTCTATGTTTATCACATTATTCAAAAGACGAGCAGGTAATAAGTAAATGCTGGAAACCATGTGCAAGTAAAAGTAAACAAGCAGAAGCAATAACCATGGGGGATCCTAAAAATCCCTAGAAAAAACCCCTGGACGTACTCGGTTTCAGACTACCTGCCGGCATGGTACTCCATAGTCAATAACCAACTGGCCGCCCTAATAACCAACCAGTGGAACTCCCCACAAGGCCTACCTACAAAGGGGTAACCAACCCTTCTAATTAGGGCTAGCTAGCAACCGTCACTCGATATTCTAAAGGACTCCCAGGAACCCATTATGTGTTTAGTAATACTGTATAAGTGGGAGGCCCTTGCACGTGTGACTCATCTCACCACACTTGCCAACCCCTACACGGACACCACTACATGACAACCCTCATGGGAATCCCCCCTTAGAGATTCCCCATAAGCATTCACACATCAAAAGTTCTTTCACATTTAATAAGGTGCCAACTAGGCCTTCACAACATTAGAACCTTTAAACATTTCACAAATGGGTTGGGTTGCCAATCGGGCGCATCCACCTTTCTCAAAATCCAACACAATAATCCCTTTACATTTTAAAATTTCAAATAGACCTTTACACAAAAAAAACATTTAACTCACACCAAAAGCCAACTGGGACAACAATGATTCCGCTCCATTTTTTTAAACACAAAACCATTCATCAAAAAGCAAGTTTCAGAAAATATAGTTTGAATTTGTCATTTTCATTTAGAGGCACATCCATGTGAGCACCTAGAGCTCCTTGGATGTGCCAACATCTAATGGAACATCTAGTTATTAGGAGGAAAACCATAGAACCCGTCCTTCATAAAACACATTAGTATTGAAACCAAACCTGATCCTGTCACATCACTTTCAAAAAGAAAAATGTCATTTTCAAATCATCACCATTTCAAAATCTTTAATAAAACAACTCATTAGTGTATAATTTTGTTAACCAGAAACACACCAAACCAATATTACAATTTCAAATCCCAATCACCATCAATTTCAACCAAACACATCACAAGGAACTCAATTTAACTTTACCAAGAACCCATGCATTTCATATAAACCAACATCAAAACCGCTTTTAGAAATTTAAAATGTCTTTATAACCTTGTTAAATGTTTTTCATAAATATAATGGAGATGCAAATACTATATAGGCATTAATTGAAAACATTCAAGTGCTCATGTTTTGAATCAAAATGGAAAATGATGGATCACCTACCTCGACACGTGCGAAAACGGTAGAACCCCAACGGAAGGAGGAATGATGCTTCGCAGACCAACTGTGCAACCGCGGTTAACCCATGTCCAAAGTGAACGTAACCTTCGAGTGCATAAATATATATATATATATATACATATATGCATATATATATATATAACTATATAACTATACATCATAGGTATATATATATCCTGCAACACAAACAACAAAACATTGCTAAATCTAACAACTCAGATAACGCTGACTCTGGACTAGATAAAGACCCCAGGGGTTTGTAACTCAGTTTCATACTTAAATTGGCCTAAGAATATATAACAATGCATAAAAATATCCTTACCCAAATGTCGGTGATAAACGTAGTCGCACTCACCCGCGGTTGTCGGAACGTGGTCCAATAGTCCTGACACGCTGCTCGCACAACCAAAAAAACAGATGAAGCAAAAATAACAATAAAACCCTATTCGCAGGTTTTTCCCGTGACCAAATCGGATGGGAAAAAAAACCCAAATCACAAATGAGATGATAAAAAATGGCATACCTTGATGAATCAAGCTAAAATTAAGATGGAAGGATGATACGAAAGCGGAACTCGAAACATGATGTTTCTCCGTAGATCTGCCAAAGAGTATTCGGACGGTTTTGCACATTGCGAGGAGGGGATGGGGGGATTTCGGGCGGCGGAGTTGGCCGGTGTAAGGATGCGGGGAGGGGCAGAGCTGGCTGGGAGGTGCGACGCCGGTGGTCCGGTGCTGGCTGGGAGGTGCGACGCCGGTGGTCCGGTGCTGGCCGGGAGGTGCGGTCAATGATGGATGGTGGCGGACAGTGCAGGGAGCGGGGAACAGTGGAGGCGGGGCATCGTGGATAGCATAGGGAGGGCGCCGGTGGCGACGCCGGGTAGATGCGGCAAGGGGGTAGGAAAACGCGCGGGGGGGGGGGGGGGGGGTTGCGCCGAATCGAGGGGGGGGATTAGGTAATGTTTTTTAACAAATATATATACTTATATATATATAATCCAATGCATGTATATATATATAATCAACCAAAATAATTTATTAAACCCTCTTTAGTTTTTAAAAAAAAATAAAATAACCCATAATAATAATACTAACCTTAATAATAATAATAATCAGAACAATGATAATAATATTATATAAAAAATGAAAAGCTAATATTTTTATAAGACTAAAGTCGAGATATAATTAATTAATTAAATTATTCTAATATCGAGAAGTCGCACGACACGCGGGCCTGAATTGCGTGATTGAGCGAACTCCACTCAAACCGTGTCACACGACATTGACCGCTTACAAGGTTAACTGCGTGCTTGTCGCGCAGTCTTATAACTCGCGCACAAGTTGCACATCGACCGGTCAGGGTGTGACAATTCTCCCCACCACAAACACTTTCTGCCCCTAGAAAGTCACCAAACCAAAAGTTAGTATAATTCAAGTCTGTGCCCAGGAAAACCCAGAAGAAACTGAGAGTCTCAAGGTGATCATTACCATTTCAAGACACACCTGACTAACTCGAGCATGATCATTGTTCGAGGTTGAGGGGAGAACATGAGAGAGTTCTCCCCACCACAAAAATTTACTAACATGGAAACCCTGAAACTCAGACACACCACCCTTGGGGGGGTAACATGGGAACTCCCCAAACTAAACTCATCCCTCCTAAAAGCTAATGGAACAACTCCACCACTAGGATTAAAATCATTCTGGGAAGAAACTGACACACCAAGACACTAGGAAAGAGGAATCCACTACAAAACTCAAACACACTAAATGAAAACTCATGGAATGTCATCCGACTAATAAAGAACCCAGACACAACACCCATAAATTTCACAGAACCAACATTCCCATAACGTACATAGCTGATACAATTCTGAAGACCAAAACAGGTTCGTTAAGTCATAGACCCAACTCCCTTCAAGGAAACTGAATGATTTAGAAACTACACTAAGAGCATATGGGGTAGCTTGGATTACAGTAGAACATTCTCATCACGCGACCACAACAAAGGTGATCTTACAATGATGACAAGAATAGAATATGAATTTTTTTGGATATTTCCCCTTAAAAGGCTGAAAACATGGACCGGACCAAGGTTCCACACACTCTCGGAAATTCATAACTGTGCGCGAGCTTCACCTCGAACCCAGTGGTTGGTGCTCTGATGGCTGAAGCATCTCTTGCCTCATAGTCAGGAATTTTAATTCTCAATTTCCCAACTTCTCCTTCTTCTCGACTATTCAAACAACAACCATGGTGGCATGTTTTCAAAGAGATGCATGATGATGGATTAGAATGCCCAAAGAGGCCACACTAGTGACACACAAGAGAAAAGTTAGACAACCTGAAATTCGACACAAAAAGAGATGGTGTCTTGGGGACAGGCTCCTCTAGCATGCACTCTTTTCCAGATGAGGAACCTTCACTAGAGACAATTACCATCAAACAGACCCCAAAATTCAATTATGGAGAGACATTTCACCTTTACTAGTCCAAAACTGGACCCTCAAATAAACCTGAGATGGTACGAACCCTAACAACCCTTAGAGTTCCCAAACAGAAGGCTCACAATTATTCCACGACCACACAACTATCCTTAATAGACTTTGATTACTTTGATAGATATCCAATATGCAAAAAGAACTTAAAACATGGCATGACTTGTTAGTAACCTTAGTGACCATTCTGGGCAACATACTCAGAACAACACGAAAAACACAACTTGAATCAGCATCAAGCCAAAACTCATTCAATGAAACAACTAAATCCAAGGCAAGCAGGCACATAAGCAAAGCATATACAATCAAAAGCAAAAAATCACTTTCCAAAACAATCTTTTCTTTAAAATTTAAAAACCCTCCTATGGCACCTTATGAACTGTCACATGTGCGTTCATTCAATCTCACTCACATCATCTGCAAACAACTGCCCCTATGCACTCACCGTACATACCCACACACATGTGACCCTCCATAAAAAGTTCCAAGGTTCAAACACTTCTTTCCTTACGAAATCCAAACACATACCTTATGGTTCCAATCCAATACACTTTCTCTTTAAAAACCCACTTTAATAATTTCAAAAACAATTTGGAAGAAACCCTTTTTTTCATTTCGAAATCACTTTCATTTTCAACACACACACACACACACAGAGAGACTGAGTATAAAAAGAAACACAACCAACTATAAACCATAGGAATGAGGGACTAGTGTCTGTAATTAACTCGGTGACATGGTGGTTAGCCAAGCCCCAAGTAAGACATAACACTAAGAGGACCTTAAACCGGGCACTTGGACTCCACATGGGTCACCGTCCCACATGAGGCCACAATGTGATCTGATTCGCTCCCATTTTCATCCCTCAATCCAAAATAACCAAAGACAAAAGGCTCAAATCCTGGAATAACCCTGGTAACTCAGGTCTCGTCATGAGCGGTGGTGACCAGGCACTGACCCGTAACCTACCTCCTGAGCCCCGATAGTCATAATATCCTTCTACCAGACATCCCAAATATGAAAGGCCTGCTCTGATACCGTTTTGTCACGAACCATCCCAGGTTTTCCCTGATCCGGTCACCCAAACTGGTCCATGGCAAGTCCCGAGGGGCATTCCCGATCCCCCTGGGATGGCAACAAGTTTCGGGCATCAAAACATTAATCATTGGGAACGATTTGGCCCATGTGAAAGAGATAAAAAGACAAATAAAAACTGAAGATAAAAATAAGAGCTGGTAGAAGGAAGACAAATAAGTCAATCATACCTCCTTGTGACCTCCTAGGTCCCCACCCAACTCAAAACCATGCTGCTCCAACATTGAGTAGCTGAACCAGAAACCTGTACGAGAAGTTGAACCTGTAATTGAAATGATAATATAGGCATGAGCATTAAAAATGATGAGTAGGTATGACAAAGTAAACCACATGATCCAACCAATACCACTTTCCAGAAACAAACCCAAAAACACTAGTTTTCACATACAGTGAAAAAAATAGGTTTTTCACATTTTAAAGGAAAAATGATCCTAATTTACCATTTCAAAACCAACACACACCACAACCAGTTTTTTTCTAAAACAATGAATTTCTAAATAACTGAATTTCAAATTTATATTTTTCACATTTTGCAAAAGACGAGCCGATAATAAGTAAATGATGGAAACCATGTGCAAGTAAATTTAAACAAGCAGAAACAATAACCATGGGCGATCCTAAACATCCCTAGAAAACCCATGGACGTACTAAATTTCAGACTACCTGCCGACATGGTACTCCATAGTCAATAACCAACTGGCCGCCCTAATATCCAACCAGTGGCATGCCTCACAAGGCCTACCTACGAAAGGGGAACTAACCCGTCTAATCGGGGATGGCTAGCAACCGTCACTCGATATTCTAAAGGACGCCCAGGAACCCATGGTGGTTCTTGTAATACTGTGTAAGTGGGAGGCCCTCACACGTGTGACTCATCTCACCGCACTTGCCAAACCCTTACACGGACACCGCTACACGACAACCCTCAAGGGAAGTCCCCATGTAGAGATACCCCGCAAGCATGCACACATCAAAAGTTCTTTCACATTCAATAAGGTTCCAATTGAGCCTTCACAACATTAGAAACTTTAAACATTTCACAAATGGGTTGGGTTGCCAATCAGGCACATCCACCTTTCTCAAAATCCAACACAATCATCCCTTTACATTTTAAAATTTCAAACAGACCATTACACCAAACAACCATTCAACTCACACCAAAGCCAACCAGGCCAACCACGATTCTTCTCCTTTTTTTTAAACACCAAACCATTCATCAAAAACCATGTTTTCAGGAAATATAGTTTAAATGTGTCATTTCTATTTGGAGGCATATCCATGTGAGCACCTAGCGCTCCATGGATGTGCCAACATCTAATGGCACATCATGTTTTTAGGAGGAACACCATAGAACCCATCCCTTATAAAAAAATGTAGTATTGAAACCAAACCCGATCCTATCACATCACTTTTCAAAAGAAACATGTCTTTTTCAAACGATCACCATTTCAAAAACCTTTATAAAAAAACTCATAAGTGTATAATATTGTTAACCAGAAACACACCAAACCAATATTACATTTCCAAATCCCAATCACCATCAATTTCAACCAAACACATCCCAAGGAACTCAATTTAACATTACCAAGAACCTATGAATTTCATATAAACCAACATTAAAACTAATTTTAGAAATTTAAAACAACTTTATAACCTTGTTAGATGTTTTTCATAAATATAATGGAGATGCAAATACTATATAAGAATTAATTGAAAACATTCAATTGCTCATGGTTTGAACCAAAAGGGAAAATGGTTGGATCACCTACCTCGACACGTGAGAAAACGGTAGAACCCCAACGGAAGGAGGAATGATGCTCCGCAGACCAACTGCGCAACCTCAATTAACCCATGTCCAAAGCGCATGTGACATTGAAGTGCATACATATATATATATATACATATCTTCATATATATATATATATATAACTATATACCTATACATCATAGACAGATATATATATATGTCCTACATTGCAAACAACAGAACATTGCTAAATCTAACAACTCAGATAAAGCTGACTCTGGACCAGATAAATACCATAGGGGTCTGCAACTCAATTTCATACATAAATTGGCGTAAGAATATATAACAATGCATAAAATATTATTACCCAAATGTCAGTGATAAACATAGTCGCACTCACCCGCGGTTGTCAGAACGAGGTCCAACAGTCCCGACACGCTGCTCGCACAACCTTATAAACAGATGAAGAAAAAATAACAATCAAACCCTTTTCACGGGTTTTTCCCATAACCAAATCGGACGCTGAATCAAAACCCAAATCACAAATTTGATGATAAAAAATGTCATACCTTGATGAATCATGGTAGATTTAAGACTAAATGATGATATGAAAGTGGAACTCGCAACATGATGTTTCGCCGTAGATCTACCAAAGAGTATCCATGCAGTTTTGCATGCTACGAGGAGGGGGGGGGGGGTTGGGAGGTGGAGGTGGCCAGTGTAAGGAGGCAGGGAGGGGCGGAGCTGGCTCGGAGGTGCGGTGCCGGCGGTCGGGTGCTGGCCGGGAGGTGCGGCCGACGGTGGATGGCGGAAGACAGCGTAGGGATCGGGGAATAGCGGAGGCGGGGCAGGGCGGATAGCGCAGGGAGGGTGCTGGCAGCGACGCCAGGTAGATCTGGCAGGGGGGAGGAAAACACGGAGGGGGGGGGGGGGGGTTGCGCCGAATCGAGGGGGGGGGAGGGGGAGCGGGGATTAGGTTAGGTTTTTTTACAAACACACATATATATATATATTATATATACTTATTTATATATATAATCCAATGTATATATATATATAGATATAATCAACCAAAATAATTTATTAAACCTTCTTTAGTTATAAATGAAATAAAATAACCCATAATAATAATTATACTAACCTTAATAATAATAATAAGAAGAACAATAATAATAATATTATATAAAAAAATGAAAAGGTTACATTTTTATAAGACTAAAATCGAGCAATACATAATTAATTAAATTATTCTAATGTCGAGAAGTCGCACGACACACGTGCCGTGAAGTGTGTGATTGAGCGAACTACGCTCAAACCGTGTCACATGGCGTCGACCGCTTACAGGGTCAACTTTGTGCTTGTCGCGCAGTCTTATAACTCAATCACAAGTCGCACGTCGACCGGTCGGGGTGTGACATACTCTCTCAACATCCATAACATCAACCTAGAGGACTTATTTTGATTATAAATCCAACCTATGGAGCCCTTTTGATCAAATCAAAATGAAGAACCCAAAGAATAGGTAATGTTTTCGCCACCCTTTTTCAGGTTCCTTTCTTCTTCAACTTCTTCTTTCTGTGCTATTTTCTTTTCTAAAAAAATAACTCTAGTATATTCTATATAATGTGATGTTATTATAAATATGGTACAACCATATTCATTATTCTATCCATATTTTGAATGACATGTCACCATACGCGCGTATGTACAGCATACAGTCTCCACGTCGTGGTGTAATTGTTATTCAAAAACATTATTATTTTGATGGGTATGATAATTATATGAAATTGATGAAAATAATAAATAAAACATTTTAATGATTCTGTATATATGATATAACATGCAATTATATATTATTATAATATCAAAATAATGATATTGGCCCTCGTGCGTACGTATGGACTACCGTCTCCACGAACGTGATTAGATTCATTCCGCATCATATCCAGGCAATTATAATTATCATTTTATGATTAAAAATAATTTTTAAGAAATTTATATAATTCTGGATATGAATAAGATACAGCCTATCCATTTAAAACACGTCTTAAATAACAAAATATATAAAAGAGAACGGGTAAGTTAACACCCGAAATGATGATAATTCGAAGACATTATTAAGAAAGAAATGATAAAAGATCATATATGATATCATATTAATGTATATGATTATTGTATAATTTAATAACAATTATTTCACCATTATACAGGAGTTTAAACTACCCTTAACCAAGTAAAAGTACAAGATAAGGGTTTATTTCACAAACTCTTCATTATCCGAAATTGTTTATACGTAATTATCTACTAGGTCCTCTTTATCATCCACATCCATGATTCTTAAAAATGTATTACAAAACATTTTTACTGTTCACTAGACTATGGGTTGACATAAATTATAACCTTTTTTAACTTTTTATAAAATGGTTTGAAAGGAATCATTCTAACTTTTTACAAAGAAGGTCCTCTTTATCCTTTTCGACAAAATTAAGGTAAGAATGTATTTTTTAACATATAGGGCGGGTGAAACTATTTTCCACCGTTATAAAATCCTCAAAGCTTCCCTTCCAAAATTATATGAATATTTTCATAATAAATGTATTCTTTTATAATTATGTGACTTTTAAATTTTTCAATGATTTATCTTTCTAAATATTTTTAATTAATGTCCATGTTTTGAAAATGATTTTATGGATTTATTTATATGGACATGAATGTTTTGAAATGATAATTCTTTTCAAATTTTTCAAAGTTATATGGGACACTTTGACTCAAAAATCTCTTTTAAATTACTTCCTTTATAAATGTGTGAAATTTCAATGATTTCAAAAAAAATATATTTCTCTCAAATAGTTTTGATTTCATCTATGTCAACATCCTTTGATGGATTTTAAGCTTATTTGAAGTTGATTTAATACGATACAAAACATCCATATTGTATTCAAGGTTTTGTGATATGTTTGATTGTTGATGTGTTATTTTTATACCATTAATGGTTTATGGAGAATTTATTGACATTTTGTATGCTAGTTTTAATATGAATGTTTATGTTATGTTTAATCCTATTCATATGAGGAATGCATTGGGCTTAATAAGTGACGGGTGGAGCCCAATATAGCTCCTCGATGCATCGATAGATCTCATGAGACAAACTAGTGTCTTGGAACGATACCTTGAAGATATCTTATATGTAGTCTTGGCACGAGGCCTTGGCTAATTGGTTATGATAGTCTCGCATTATGCATTCCATGATTGTGAAAGTGGTTATTGATATTTCATGTGATTATTCGACTAATAGAATATCCATGTGAATAAGTAATTGGAATTATTTCAATTTGTTTTTTCTATGTTATGCTAACGTTCATGTTTAATAGTCTTTTGTTTTAGTTATGCATTTCATTAAATGGTTATGTTTTTTTATGAAGGTTTCCGCTATATTTTTATCCTTACTGACCATATGTGCTCACCCAATTCAATGTTTTATTTTTTCCAGGATGTGGAGAAATATTTTATGAGTGACCTACAAGGATAGTATGAGGGAATATAAAGATAATATTTTGTTACACTTTTTCACTTTATTATGTAATGTAAGACTTATGATTGTATCTAGTGTTTCCAAGGCTACTAAACTAATCGGTCATTCAAGACATGATCTTTTCTGATCATGCCAATGTTATGAAATAATACACTGACATTGGGTAATTGGGGTCAGGGAATTACATTTGGTATCATGAGAACTTTAGTACAAACCGTGGAAGCTTGATTTAGATAAACTCTGATAAGAGCTCATAGACCAAAGATGGACATTGAGGATTAGTGGAGAATAACATCCTAGAATTTTGGTATTGTAGATATTTTGTGAGATTTCCGAGAAATACATCTCTGTTTGGATACAAGTAGGTAGAGTCGGCTCTAGCACGTATGTACGTAGGGGTAAAACCCAAAAACACCGCTTTGAGCTAGACATGAATGGGAACAGGTGCATGACAACAGGCCTTGTTGCACTCTTGGTTACGAAACTCCAAGGGGATATCCATAGGATAATACTCATATTATTTAAAAACCATTATGAATTGTTTATGAGTATATACTTCCTCAAAGAAGATATTTTTATGGTTATGGATTATATCCATAAACTGTTTAATTTATGATAAGTGTTTTACAAGTTTGGATCTTATGTATTACAATTCATAAACTAATCTATTGTATTCCATTGATTAGAAATAGAGCCTAGTGGATGAAATGGAAATCGTATCAATGAATACACTCCATGTAGGGATTTCCCTCCCGCTCAAGATAATTATAGTGGTGCTGGTGATGCAATTGGTTCTGATCAGCTAATCACCATACTAGGAAAATTCACTCAGGTTATGAATAATAACCGTACCCGTATAGAGCATCCTGATCCGCAGCGTGGAGGATCAATGTTAGATCACTTCATGAGGCAACAACCACCAACATTCAATGGGGGTAAAAATCCAGTAGTAGCTGAGAAATGGATAAGTTCCCTAGAGGAAATATTTCAGGATTTGGGGAGTAGTGAAAGGAAAAAGGTTATCATGACAGTTTACCGCCTCACTGTAGATGCTGATCAATGGTGGTCATTAATTCTAAACACAAAAGACGATGAAGATGTATCACGTATGGAATGGAGGGGGTTTAAAGTGATTTTCTTAGAAAAATACCTTCCTCATGACCATCGAGAAGATATGGAAAGGTAATTTCTCAGTCTGAGGGAAAAGGAGGATGAGAATGTCGCAACGTATGAAGCTAACTTTACAAGGTTAGTGAGGCGTGCATTAGATTATATACGTAACACGAAGAGTAATATTGAATGTTTCTTTGAGGGGTTAAAACCATTTATCCATTGAGCATTAGTCTCACAATAATTCTCATCATACGAAGACATTGTCTCATGTGCTATAAAGACAAAAAAAGAAATATCTAAATATTATGACAATAAAGTAAAGCAAGAGAAGAAGAGAACGGTGGAACATGAGACAGATAAATGGAAAATGGGAATGAAGTATTTTCCATTATGTGATAATTGTGGGAAGAACCACCTCGGTCGTTCCTAAAAGGAATGAGAGTTTGTTACAAATGTGGAAAAAAAGGTCATCAGGCTCGTGATTGCAAGGGAAAGAAAGATGCTGTCATTGTTGAATGCTACAATTGTAGAGAAATGGGGATTTATGTGAATGAATGCCCTATGCGCCAAGGAATCTTACCTCAAAAAATTCCAAGGGATCAAGGCCAATCTTATGTTGTCACTACAGTTGAAGTGGAATAATTAATGTATTTGTGTTTTTGTACTCAAGGATTATATTTTGGTTATAAGAATATTTTGATATATATATAAGGATATTACTACACTACTTGTGGTTTTAATTAAGGTTTTAATATGAGGTAATCATATTTTTAGTATGTGACAATAATATAAACTTTACTTTGTCTGGGGAATCCGATGTGACAATTGATTTTGGAATTTAGATACCTTTTACGGAGAGTCTGGACAGAGGTACTTTAGATAACTATAATGTTTGGAGTGGATTAAGATAAACTCTGGATAGTATTGTTAAAGATTAAAACAATTATTATGATCAATTTCTGGAATATAAAGATACTATTTTTTTAGTAAATGGATAACCTGCAGGTCGGGCGATAACCTGTCGCGTCGAATGAAGCTGCAGGAATCGAAACTACAACCATAGTGCGGTAGGCCTTTATTACCTACCACTTTCCTACAATAATTCCCTAGTCATTATAAAGTATTTATCCTCATTTTAATGGTATATGTTAATGTTTTTATCCTTATATGATTAGGATAAATATAATAATTTTGAGTTCTATTATCTTTTGGAGTGAAAGAAGAGTTTTGGTAGAAATTAGTTGAAGGATGAAACTCTATTTGTCAAGTAAATATATATATATATGTATATATATTTCTCTTATTCTCTGAAGAAACTAATTCATAAACATTAGGTAAGGGATCTTAAAACAAAAAATGCATTATCCTAATACCTTATGTTTTGTTAAAACAATGATATTTTAAATCATCATAGATTGATGGATTTGAGGGCCTCAATTCTACAATTGTTTATGACTGATGACCTCAATCACTCCCTATAAATATTTATTTTTTTCCTCCAATTATGTGTCTCTAATTTCCACACATGTTCTCCAATTAGATATCATAATTTGGTGGTGACCCTCTCATTTCTCTTTTCCTCTTAAAAAGACTAAATTTTTTTAACACAATTTCCAATGTGGGTTTTTCCACAATGAAATTTTTCTATTTTCAACCTTTTATTTTGAATGAACAATTTCAAAATGAAAGAAAGAAATTTATTGAATTAGGGGAGAATGCAACACCCCAAGCTCCGATCCTACGTTTCCCTTTTAATAATGCAATAACATGCATTGTACGCAACTTTGAGATTCTAACACACCGCGACCAATCGAAGTAGCCGTTATGAATAGTAATACCTAATTTTTGAAATTTTATAAATTTTATCTCTAAAAATGGAATACATTTTTGGATTCAAAATATCGAATTATCCTAGGGTAAAATTTTGGTACTTTTTGGATAACTTTTATATTTTGATGAATAGTAAAAATTACTAAATTTTAATTAAAAACACTTTTTTTAATGAAAATAATTAATTGTGATAAATTTCGAATTTGAGTGGTTTTAAAGAACATATAGAATATATTTTTACCATTTAATACAATTTTGGTCATTGGACATAATTTCTCTTTTAAACTGGACATAAACAACTGTAAATCTTTTGATAGTTATTATGTCTTAAAAACATGTTTTTTATTTTAACAATGGGAATTAATTATAAATTAATTTCTGCCACTTATGTGTTTTAAATATAGAAATATGGATTCCATATTTGGAATCAGGAGGATTAAATTGTGTAAATAGGTATCATTTATTTTTAGACATTTTTAATAATTACTTCGGTAAATATTGTATTTACCATGGTGAAAGGTTAAATATGGTAAATATGGGTAAAAAATAATATTATAATAATATAATTTTATCCTAAAACGTGTTCTAACCCTATTGGATGATAAATTTCAGACCCTAGAAATATTTGTGTCGATTTTGGGACCCCATGGAGCCACATATAGGTTATAAGGACACTTTATATTAATTAAGTTAAATTAAATACAAAAATGACATAAGCATATATCTTTTAGAAAAACAATTATTACATAAGGTTATATATGTTATATTTTCAACTATAAATATTCATTATTAAGATAAATCTATTTTATAAATAATGGTATTTTATTTACAATTTTTAGACATTTTATATATAAATTTATTTATGACACAATAATGATGCAGTATTTTCCTTATTAATGAACGAATCAAACAATTAGTTTTATAAATGTTAAAATAAATATAATTTGAACGTTTTGATGAGATACATGAATTTTATTATTTAATATGACATGTTAGGATTGATGAAAATAATTTTTTTTAGAATTAATAATGTTTTGTGACTTTAAAAATAATCATTTATTGAATAGTGTGAAAATTGACATAAATGAGTTTTTAAAACAAATATTATATTATTAAATGATGTTCTATTCCAAAAAATATAAGGTTCGGAAAAAGAATTTATATCATGATAGGTGTATCATTAATGGACCTCTTGGGGGTCTTTTGGATGTATATAGTATGTTTATTAACTATATAATATAAAAATTCAAAATGACATGGTAAATGTCAAACTAATTAACTAAGAGTTAAAACCAAAAGACAAGTTTAATATAATGACCCAAACCTACCTAAAATATATTGTTTGAAAGGATTTAGACACAAACCCCCCTTATACTTTGTATAATACACTTTTGAGCCATTATAAACCGAATATAAATTTATTATAAATTAATACTTTAAGTTTTTCTTTAAGAACCCCTCCTCCCCCTTATAAAAGGACAATACTTATAGCCAATTCTTCACACCGTCAAAGTCTTTTGGTTCGGCCAAAACCTAACCAAATACTATTTAAACTTCCCTAAAGTAATCCTAGAGGTATTAGTTTGATTATAAACCCATCCTATGGATCCCTTTTGATCAAATCAAAAGGAACAACCTGAATAAGAGGTAATGTTTTCGCCACCATTTTTCAAGTACCTTTCCTCTTCAACTTCTTTTTTCTTTGTTATTTCCTTTCAAAAATAATAAATCCAGTATCATCTATATACAGTGATGTTATTATAAATATGGTACAACCATATTCATTATTCTTTCCATCCTTTTATTGACATGTCAACATACATGCGTACATACGACTTACCGTCTCCACGTTGTGATGTAATTATAAATAAAAAACATTATTATTTGGATGGGTATGATAATGGTACTTAATTGAGGAAAATAATAAATATAACATGATAATTATTCTGTATATATGATATACCATCCAATTATATATTATTATAATATCAAAAGTATGATATTGTCGCTCGTGCGTATGTACGGACTACCATCTCCACGAACGCGATTAGATTCATTCCCCATCGAATCCATGCAATTATATTTCTCATTTGATGATTAAAAATAGTGCTTAAAAACTTGATATCATTCTGTATATGAATATGATACAACCTATCCATAACAGACACAGCTTATGTAACAACATATTTAAAAGAAAATGAGTAAGTTAACACCCGAAACGATGATAATACTAAGACATTATTAAAAAAGCAATGTTAAATGATAATATATGACATCATATTAATGTATATGATTCTTTTATAATTTAATAACAATTATTTTACCATTATACAGGAGGTTAAAATACCCTCAACCAAGGAAAAGTACAAGGTAAGGGTTTATTTCACAATCTCTTCATTATCCGAGGTTGTTTATACATAATTATCTACTAGGACATCTTTATCATCTACATCCATGCATCTTAAAAATATATTCCAAAACATTTTTACTGTTTACTAGAATATGGGTTAAATTTATTTATACCCTTCTTTGAATTTTTATAAAATGGCGTGAAAGTAATCTTTCCATCGTTTTCCAAACAAGTTCATCTTTAACCTTTTCACCAAAATTAAGGTAAGAATTTCTTTTTTAACATATCCGACGAGTGCGGATATTTTCCGCCATTATAAAAACGTCGAAGCTTCCCTCACAAGCTAATAAGAATATTTTCATAGAAAATGTTTTCATTTACAATTATGCAACATTTAAATGTTTTAATGATTTATCTTTCTAAATATTTTTAATTAATGTCTATGTTTTCAAAATGATTTTAATTATTTATTTATATGGATATGAATGTTTTGAAATGATAATTATTTTCAAATGTTTCAATGTGGTATGGGACAATTTGATTCAAAAATCACTTTTAAATTTCTTCATTTATAAATATATTTCTTTTCAATTATTTCAAAAAATATATAATTTCTCTCAAATAGTTTTGATTTCATCAATGCCAACATCCTTTGATGGATATTAAGAATATTTGAAGTTGATTAACTATGATACAAAACGGACATATTGAATTGAAGTTTTTGTGATGTGTTTGACTGTGGATGTGTTATTTTTATTCCATTCATGTTATATGGAGAGTGTATTGACATTTCGTATGCTATTTGTAATACGAATGTTTATGGTATGTTTAAACCTATTCATATGAGGAATGCATTGGACTTAGTATGTGACATGTGTAGCCCGCTATATCTCCTCGATGCATCGGTAGGTCTCATGAGACAAACTATTGTCTTGGCACGAGGCCTTGAAAAGATCTTATTTGTAGTCCTAGGATGAGGCCTTGGCTACATAGTAATGATAGTCTAGCATTATGAATTCCATCATTATGAAAGTGGATATTGATATTGCATGTGATTATTCAACTAGTAGAATATCCATGTGAATATATATATAACGACCCATACTTTACATACATTGTTAATACTTCAAAATTGAAGCATACTTATTACAACATATAACAAAACAACGAAAGGACCGTATAGGTATAGTGTCTTTAGAAACTGGGAAACATAAACAACTGGTTCATAAAGCATCTACACTGTCTCCCATTTATTTCATCATATCTATAGTCCCTTTTGGCATATCTTACTTAATAACCTTCTTCATGACCTGGGGAAATAAAAAATACAAAAGTGTGGCTCAAATGCTCAGTAAGGGTAAACAAAAGAAATATCAATCACATCATATTCATAACAACATAACTTTTGGAAATCTTAACTTGCAAAAGAGAGCATAATTTCATAACACGGGATAAATCATAGAAGTGAAATGGAAATCATAACTTAAAACATTAAACTTTGTGGCATACACACATAATCATATAGAATCATTTCTTATTAGTCAAGACTCATTGCCAAGACTATCTTAGTGGACAAAGTCCCTTTCTGAACCAAGTTCACTCCTCGTTTCAGTCCTGTTTCACTGAACCGGTATAACCTACCGTTCCAGCCATGTCTATCTCGTGAGATTTAAAATCTTTACCCAATGCATTGGAGAGAGATATAGGTCCCACCCAAGTCATAGTGATACCATTCTTATGTGTGCCACAAACTCATAAACCATACATCATAGCATAACCCATGTAGCAAAAATGGGATTCTTAAACATTGTGACATCATAAAACAATTCATATAAGATAAAATAATTCATAAAAATAATTCCATCCCAACATAATCAAATCAATGTAATAATAGGTATAAAAATAGAACCCTTTATTATCTTATATGGAAAATAATTTTGATAAAACACTTGAACTCCATTCTTGAGGAAAATATCCTTTCTACTTCAAAAACACTTTTCCTTTCTTAACATGTCATAAAATTCTAAACTAAAAGAAGTTGATTAAAAATAAACTTGAAAACTTATATGGGAAGCTTCTTGGAAATAATGTTTTAGAAATCCACTCATGTCGTATAAGTTAAAACAAAACATTCTTCTCGTACTTTTGTCGGAAAAGTCAAAAAGTACCTCGTACGAAAAACGACAAAAGATACCTTTCATATCATTTACTAAAAACTCACCAAAGGGTAAAATTGGATATAAACTATTGTAGAAGGATATAAATATTACATATAGGGGAAACATGGATGTGGATGATAAAATACACCCCAGTAAATACCAAAGTATAAACAATCTCGGATAAAAATGAGATTGTGATATTTCCCTTACCTTAGGTCCGATTTTCTTCGAAAGTGTCCGAAACTCCTGTAGAATGATTTAAATAATGTTATTAACTTATTCAAGAATCATAATTATTGTTATGATATCATATATGGTCATATTCTTAGCTTCAATGTAGTAATACTTCATTCCCACTTGTTATTCCGGTGTTTATAACTTTTTGTTCTTATGAGTGTTTTGTCGAATAAATTTTTATTCTTATCTTTGGGTTATAGATACCTCATTTCCAGAATGGTATTAGTGTAATATATATCATATTCATTCATTAAATTCATTTATATAATCATTATGAAATGAATATCATGTAGAACGAGTCGCATCACATCGTGGAGACGGTATTCCGTACGTACGCACGAGTGATGATATCGTTCCTATGATCATGGAATTGTATTGGAGTGTATGTATACTATTTCAGAATCAATATAACTTTATAATAGTCATATATAGTCATTATTTATTCCATTATACCCATCCAAGTAAGGTGGTGGTGGAAAATAGATTACACCACGGCGTGGAGACGGTATTCCGTACGTACGCACGCACAGTGATTTCATTTTCCGTAGGATGGATAGATGGTGAAATAGTTTTTTTCATACTTATAATAACATATCAGTATATGAGTGATATTGATGTTATTAATTCATAATGAAACAACAAATGAAGATGAAGTGGAAGAAGAAATAAAGATGAAAGAATCGGTAACGGACATTACCTCTTCTTTGAAGTGCTTCTTTGAGACCTTCTTTTAGGGCACTAAAATTGGTCTTTGAATAATACCAGGACCTCTAGAATGTCTCTAGGGAAGTGGAGCGGAGGAATTGGCAGGGTTTGGCCGAGCATGAAGGCTCAAAGTGGTGTGAGAAAGAGGGGGGGGAGGTGCCCTTTTATAAGGGAGGAGAGGGGCACCTTTGGGAAAACTAAAAATATTATTTTATTATAAAGTCAATTTCGGTTTTAAATAGCTCCAAATTTATATATTTCGAAGCTAAGGAGGGGATGGGTCGAAATACTCTCATCCAATATAATTTATAAAAGTTTAGGTATCAATTTTAACCTTATCATTTTTATTTACCTTTAAGTTAGATAATTTAACTTTTACTTTGTTTTCTTGTTTTCTTGCACTATATGGTCAATAAACATACTATATCAAGCCAAAAGAACCCCAAGTTGTTTATTATTAACATATATAGCCTTATCTAAGTCATTTTTCCGAACCATAGATTTTTAGGAATAAAATATCAATTACTAATATAATATTTGTTTTAAAAACTATTTTATGTCAATTTTGACACAATTTAGTGATTGATTTTTGTGAAAATCATAATAGAATTATTAGTTCTAAAAAAGTTAATTAAATCAATAATAACATGTCATATTAACCTATAATATTAGTGTAACTCATAACAATTCTCAAATTACATTTATTTGGGTATTTATAACATCAATTATGTCAATATTTCACTAATAAGATAATTACTGCATCATCGTTGTGTCATAAATAAATTACATTATTTAATGCATACAAATTACAAATAAAATATTATTATGTAGGAAATATTTTTATCTTTCTAATGAATATTTATAGTCGAATTTATCTTATGTATAACCCCATATTAAAAATGATTTACTTCTTAAACATTGATTCTAACTATTTAACCCTTCTTTAAATAAATTAACAATAAATGTCCTAATCTAATCCAAGTGGGCCTAAGTGGTCATATTTTATTACTAAGGTTGTTTTTGGTCGAATTACACTTGTCCAATAGAATTAGGACATGTTTTAGGGTAATAATAATATCATTTTTACCCTTAATTACCCTATTTACTTTTAACCGTGGTAAATAAAAGTAAAACATTACTATTCACCAAAAATTATTCTCATCTCATTGAACCACATTTTAGTCCTTGATATTAACCGTGTGTCTCAGATTTTCGAAATTCCACTCGCAAAAGCGGTAAAATTAAGTATTATGAAAAATTCAGTTTTTTTAACTACCACTTAGTGGTTTCACTATTCATCAAAAATTGAACGTTTTCAGAAAAATACCAAAATTTCACACCATACTAATTTTGATATTTCGAATCCAAAAATGAAGTCCATTTTGAAAATTAAAATTTCAAAAAGCGGTTATTAATATTCATAACGACTAGTTTTAATAATATTTTAATAGCATATCATTGTTTACTGAAACTCGGTATTGCGTATGACACAAGCTATCGAGGAAGGCCGTGGTTGCATGTAAAGCAAGCCGAGCTAGTGTTGTGTGTAGTAAAATATTCCTTTGATGATTTATAAAAACAAAATATTACTCATAAAAGTATCAGGCGTTACATTCTACCCCCCTTAAAATGAATTTCGCCCTCGAAATTCGTCACTTTGTCACAAATAGATGAGGATACCTCTCCCTCATCATATCCTCAAGCTCCCATGTAGCTTCTTCTAATTGGTGGTTCCTACATAAAACATTCACCAAGAGAGTGGTCTTGTTTCGTAGGACTTTTTCGCTACGATCCAGAATCTCTATCGGATGTTCTTCATAAGAAAGATCTTGCTCCAGCGGTACAACTTCTGAGCTGAGTACATGTGAAGGATCAGGTATGTACTTCCTCAGGAGAGATACATGGAACACATCGTGAACTTGAGAGAGATTCGGTGGAAGTGCCAATCGGTAAGCTACATTCCCAACACGATGCAATATTTAGAAAGGACCGATATATCTAGGGCTCAACATCCCCTTCTTTCCAAATCTCATGACCCTCTTCCAGGGAGATATTTTTAAGAACACTTTATCACCCACTTCAAACACTAGGGCTTTTCTTCGGTTGTTGGCATAACTTTTCTGTCGACTCTGAGCTGCTCTTATGTGTTGTTGAATAGATCTGACCTTTTCTGCCATTTCATCAATGAGATCAGGTCCTAATAGCTTTGTTTCCCCAACTTCATTCCAGCAAGTTGGAGTCCTGCATTTCATTCCATAGAGAGATTCATAAGGAGCCATCTGAATACTGGAGTGAAAGCTATTATTATAAGAAAATTCCACCAAAGGTATGTGTTGATCCCAACTACCTTTGAAATCCATAGAGCAAGCTCTCAACATATCTTCTAGGCTTTGAATTGTTCTCTTAGACTGACCGTCTGTCTGAGGATGATAAGCAATGCTGAAGCTCAACTCTGTATCCAGAGTATGCTGAAGACTTCGCCAGAACTTCGAGGTAAATATCGGATCCCGATCAGATATACTAGAAAGTAGTACTCCATGCAATCTTACCACTTCCTTTACATATATACTGGAAAGCTGATCTAGAGAGAAATCCACTCTAATAGCAATGAAGTGTGTAGACTTTGTAAGACGATCAACTATGACCCATATAGCATTATTGCCTTTGGATGTTTTAGGAAGTCCTGTGACAAAGTCCATAGTGATGTTTTCTCATTTCCATTCGGGTATGGGTAATGGTTGTAACATCCCATTAGACTTCTGTCTCTCAGCTTTAACTTGCTGTCAAACCAAGCATCGAGAGACATATTCAACAACATTTCTTTTCATCCCATCCCATCAGAAGTACTCTTTCAGGTCCCTATACATCTTCAAGCTTCCAGGATGAATAGAGAATGAAGAACTATGAGCCTCATCCAGCAGCTCCTTCTTTAATTCCAGGATGGGAGGAACACAAACCCGGTTCCTAAAATTTATTATCCCATCACAATCAAGGTTGAATTCAGGAACATTTCTCACCTTCTTTTGTAACTCGACATCTGCTTTCTGTGCCTCTTTAATATTCACATGTATAGATGGTTGAAAATTTATTTGAGAAAGATAAGATTTTTCCCCTTCCATTATAATTCCAAGATCTATCCTTTGTAAATCCATTAATATTGGATCATTTGTGATTCTCATCATGGATAAACATGCATGGTCTTGTGGACTTAATGAATCTGCCACCATGTTTGCTTTCCCAGGATGGTAATGGATTGAGCAGTCATAATACTTAATCAACTCCAACTATCTTCTTTGACCCATATTCAGCTCCTTTTGTGTGAAAATATACTTTAAACTTTTATGATCAGTATAAATGTTACAACTTTCTCCATAAAGATAATGCCTCCAAATCTTTAATGCAAAGATTACCGAAGCTAACTCCAAATCATGTGTTGGGTAATTTTTCTCATGGATTTTCAACTGTCTTGAGGCATAAGCTATCACCATATCATTTTTCATAAGAACACACCCCAATCCCTTCTTGTATGCATCACTATAGATCACAAATCTTTCTCCACTACAAGGCAGTGTGAGCACAGGTGCACTGGATAACCTTCTTTTCAACTCCTTGAAATTCTCTTCACATTCCTCCATCCAAACAAAATTAACTCCTCTCCGAGTCAACTTGGTGAGTGGATTAGATAATCGTGAAAAATCTTTCACAAAACATCGATAATATCCATCCAAACCAAGAAAATTTCAAATCTCAGTTACTGTTGTTGGTCTCCACCATCTTTCGATAACCTCTGTTTTTGCTGTATCCACAGATATCCTCTCTTTTGAGATTATGTGACCCAAAAATGAAACTTTTTGAAGACAAAATTCACACTTGGTAAATTTGGCATAAAACTTCTCCTTTATCAAGGTCTTCAATATAATTCTCAAGTGATCTTCATGTTCTTCCATTCTCTTTGAATAGACAAGAATATCGTCTATAAAGACTACCACAAATTGATCAAGATAGTCTCTAAAGACTCTATTCATCAGATCTATGAAGATAGCAGGGGAATTAGTAAGACCAAATGGCATCACTATAAATTCATAGTGTCCATACCTTGTACGGAGAGCCGTCTTTGGTATATCCTCCCTTTTGACCCTTAATGATGATACCCTGAATGAAGATCAATCTTGGAAAAGTATTGAGCTCCGCGTAGTTGGTCAAATAAGTCATCAATGCGTGGGAGGGGATATTTGTTCTTGATAGTGATCTTGTTAAGTTCTCGATAATCAATGCATTGTCTCATTGATCCATCTTTCTTCTTAACAAATAGAATAGGTTCTCCCCAAGGTGACGCACTAGGGCTTATGAATCCCTTATCAAGATTCTCTTGGAGTTTCTTCTTCAATTCCTACTACTCAATTGGGGCCATTCTATAAGGTGTCATTGAAATAGGCAAAGCACCCGATACGAGTTCTATTGAGAACTCAACTTCACGATTTGGTGGAAGACCCGGTAATTCCTCCGGAAAGACATCATCAAACTCCCGTACAATGGGAATATTATTAATCGTGAGTTTCTCACCAACCATTTGAGATAAATAACCTTCATTTAGTGGAATCAAGACCCATAAGATGGAAGAAATTTCCACTGGAAGGTTTTGTTCATCTTTGCATCGATAGATGATCATAGATTGATCTGGAATATGAAATGTGACTTCCCTTCATTGGTAATTGATATGGGATCCATATAAATAAATCCAATTCATGCCAAGAATCACATCAAATTCCACTATAGGATGGATCACAATATTTGCAGGAAGCACTTTCCCACAAACTTCGATCGGAGAAGAATTATAAACTTTTGATGCGACTGTTGTTCCATTAGGTATTGTCACAGCTAACTCAACATCTAATTGTTGAGGTAATATGGTGATACCCTTAGAAAATTCTTCAGAAATAAAAGAGTGGATGGATCCAGAATCAAATAAAACATTTGCTACTTTAGAGTGGATGGTAAGTGTACCTTTCACCACATCGTTATCGTACTCCATATCGCTGATAGAAATTGCATGTGACTTTCCTTTGTCTTTAGCCTTAAGAGTTTTTTGATGTCGACCATCATCATGAACCCTTGGATTAGGGAATTTATTGGCATAATTCCCCATCTCCATGCACTTGAAACATTGAATTGTAGTATGTTCATTCTGTGTATCCCTTCCTTTGTTTGCATCATTAGACATCTTCTTCCCATCATCGCGGCATTCAAATTCCCGATGACCTTCCTTTCCACATTTGAAACATTTACTTGTCCCTTTAAGACAACTCCCTCCATGTTTCTTTCCACACTTTGAGCATAAGGGAATGCTCGTCTTCTTTTCAGTGTGCTCTTTAGATTTTGCTTTGAATTCCATTTTACTCTTCTTATCAAACCCATATGACTGATGGGTTACTCCAATCTCCATCTGAACTTTGAGAGCACATCGAATGATTTCCTCATAGCTATTGAAGTCCCTTATGGCTAAGGACCTTCGAAGACTAGGTTTTAAGCCACTAAAGAATTGATCGATCTTACTCTCAGGTTGGATAATAATACCAGAAGCGTACCCTGGAAGTCTTTTAAAATTTGATTCATAGGTACCAACATATTCATCATCCTTTTGCTTCAGTTCAAGAAACTCTTTCTCCATCTTTGTTCAGAGAATACGAGGGAAGTACTTATTGAAAAATAAGTTCTTGAACTCGTCCCATTCCATGGACTCAATTTCATCCCTTTGCCTCGTATTCTTAATAAGACTCCACCATTGATCAGCATCACCTTCCAAATGATACACTGCCTAGATGAATTTATCATGCTCAGAACATTGAAGAACTGAAAATATCTTTTCAGTAGTACTAATCCATTGTTCAGCAACTAATGGATCAGTAGACCCGCTGAATGAAGGTGGACACTATCTCATGAAGGATTCAACAGAATGTTGCTCCTTACTTTTCTCGTTTGGAAGTCCTGCATGAATCATATCTTGAGAAAGTTGTGTGAGCATGGCTACAAGATTTTTTCATTCCAGCTCCCATAACGTTTGGTTGCTCAGGGGGACAATCATTACATTTCCCGTCGCATTACGCATTAACACGATTCCTTCGGGTTCCATCCATTGACTAAAACCAAGAAGAATAGTGTGAGAAACACTAATTATAATAGGAAAACCACATAATCAAGAATAATATTTCACACTTAAGGTCTTATCATAGGTTATTCATGGCCATTTCTAAAACACTAAGATTGAGTTCTATGCTTAGAATTATCCTTAGGGTTCTTACTAAGGATTTCGCATCCTAGTTTCCAAAGTTTGACTATACCTTTCATTTGATACCAACTATAACGACCCATACTTTACATACATTATTAATACTTCAAAATTGAAGCATACTTATTACAACATATAACAAAACCACGAAAGGACCATATAGGTATAGTGTCTTTAGAAACTGGGAAACATAAACAACTGGTTCATAAAGCGTCTACACAGTATTTCATTTATTTCATCATATCTATAGTCCCTTTTGGAATATCTTACGTAATAACCTTCTTCCTGACCTGTGGAAAGAAAACATACGAAATGGTGAGCTCAAATTCTCAGTAAGGGTAAACAAAAGAAATATCAATCACATCATATTCATAAGAACATAACTTTTGGAAATCTTAACCTTCAAAAGAGAGCATAATTTCATAACACGGGATAAATCATAGTAGTGAAATGGAAATCATAACATAAAACATGAAACTTTTTGGCATACACACATAATCATATAGAACCATTTCTTATTAGTCAAGACTAATTTCCAAGACTATCTTAGTGGACAAAGTCCCTTTCTGAACCGAGTTCACTCCTCGTTTCAGTCCTGTTTCACTGAACTGGTATAACCTACAGTTCCAGCCATGTCTATCTCATGAGATATAAAATCTTTACCCAATTCATTGGAGGGAGATATAGGTCCCACCCATCTCATAATGATACCATTCTTATGTGTGCCACAAAATCATAAACCATACATCATAGCATAACCCATGTAATAAAAATGGTTTTCTTAAACATTGTGACATCATAAAACAATTCAAATAAGATAAAGGAATTCATAAAAATAATTCCATCCCAACATAATCAAATAAATGTAATAATAGGTATAAAAATAGAACCCTTTATTATCTTAGATGGAAATTAATTTTGATAAAACACTTGAACTCCATTCTTGAGAAAAATATCATTTCTACTTCAAAAAAACATTTCCTTTCTTAACATGTCATAAATTCTAAACTAAAAGAAGTTGATTAAAAATAAACTTGAAAACATATAAGGGAAGATTCTTGGAAATAATGTTTTAAAAATCCATTCATGTTGTATAAGTTAAAACAAAACATTCTTCTCGTACTTTTGTCGGAAAAGTCAAAAATTACCTCGTACGAAAAACGACAAAAGATTCCTTTCATATCATTTAATAAAAACTCACCGAAGGGTAAAATTGGATATGAACTATTTTAGAAGGATATAAATATTACATATTGGGGAAAAATGTATGTGCATGATAAAATACACCCCGGTAAATACCAAAGTATAAACAATCTCGGATAAAAATGAGATTGTGATATTTCCCTTAACTTAGGTCCGATTTGCTTCGAAAGTGTCCGAACCTCCTGTATAATTATTTAAATAATGTTATAAACTTATTCTAGAATCATAATTATTGTTATGATATCATATATGGTCATATTCTTAGCTTCTTAGTATTAATATTTCATTGCCACTTGTTATTCGGGTGTTTATAACTTTTTGTTCTTATGCATGTTTTGTCGAATAAATTCTTATTCTTTACTTTAGGCTATAGATACCTCATTTACAGAATGGTATTAGTGTAATATATATCATATTCATTCATTCAATTCATTTATATAATCACTATGAAATGACGATCATGTAGAACGAGTCGCATCACATTGTGGAGACGGTATTCCGTACGTACGCACGAGTGATGATATCGTTCCTATGATCATGGAATTGTAATGGAGTGTATGTATACTATTTAAGAATCAATATCACTTTATAATAGTCATATATAGTCATTATTTACACAATTATACCCATCGAAGTAAGGTGGTGGTGGAAAAAAGATTACACCATGGCGTGGAGATGATATTCCGTACGTACGCACGCATGATGATTTCTTTTTCCGTAGGATGGAGAGATGGTGAAATAGGGTTGTTTCATACTTATAATAACATATCATTATATGATTGATACTTATGTTATTACTTCATAATGAAACAACTAAAGAAGAAGAAGTGGAAGAAGCAATAAAAATGAAAGAATCGGTAACAGACATTACCTCTTCTTTGAAGTGCTTCTTTGAGACCTTCTTTTAGGGAACTAAAATTGGTCTTTGAATAAGACCAGGACCACTAGGATGTCTATAGGGATGTGGAGAGGAGGAATTGTCAGGGGTTGGCCGAGCGTGATGGCTCAATGTGGTGTGAGCAAGAGGGAAAGGTGGTGCCCTTTTATAAGGGAGGATAGGGGAACCTTTGGGAAAACTAAAAATATTATTTTATTATAAAGTCAAGTTCGGTTTTAAATAGCTCCAAATTGATATATTTAGAATCTAAGGTGGGGATGGGTCGAAATATTCTCATCCAATATATTTTAGACAAGTTTAGGTATCAATTTTAACCTTATCATTTAGATTTAACTTTACGTTATATAATTTAACTTTTACCGTGTCTTCTTGTTTTCTTACACTATAAGGTTAATAAACTTACTATATGAAGCCAAACGAACACCAAGTTGTTTATTATTAATATATATAGCCGTATCTAAGTCATTTGGCCAATCCTTAGATTTTTGGGAATAAAATAACAATTACTAATATAATATTAGTTTTAAAAACTATTTTTTGTCAATTTTGACACTATTTAGTAATTGATTATTTTGAAAATCATAACAGAATGATTAGTTAGAAAAAAGTTAATTAAATCAATAATAACATGTCATATTAACCTAGAAAATTTGTGGAATTCATAAAAAGTTTAAATTACATTTATTTGGGTATTTATAACATCAATTATGTCAATATTTCACTAATAAGATAATTACTGCATCATCGTTGTGTCACAAATAAATTAAATTATTTATTGTATAAAAATTACAAATAAAATATCATTATGTATGAAATATTTTTAGATTTATAATGAATATTTATAGTCTAATTTATCTTATGTATAACCCCATATTAAAAATTATTTACTTATTAAACTTTGATTTTAACTATTTAACCCTTCTTTAAATAAAATAATAATAAATGTCCTAATCTAATCCAAGTGGGCCAAAATTGTCATATTTTATTCCTCAGGTTGTTTTTTGTCGAATTACACTTGTCCAATAGAATTAGGACATGTGTTAGGGTAATAATAATATCATTTTTACCCTTAATTACCCTATTTACTTTTAACCATGGTAAATAAAAGTAAAAAGTTACTATTCACCAAAAAATTATTTTCATCTCATTGACCCACATTTAAGTCCTTGATATTAACCGTGTGTCTCGGATTTTCAAAATTCCACTCACAGAAGCGGTAAAATTATGTTTTATGAAAAATTCAGTTTTTTTTAACTACCACTTAGTGGTTTCACTATTCATCAAAAATTGAATGTTTTCAGAAAAATACAAAAATTTCACCCCAGGCTAATTTCGATATTCCGAATCCAAAAATGACGTCCATTTTGAAAAATAAAATTTTAAAAAGCGGTTATTACTATTCATAACGGCTAGTTTTAATAATATTATAATAGTATATCATTGTTTACTGAAACTCGGTATTGCGTACGACACAAGCTATCAAGGAAGGCCGTGGTTGCGTGTAAAGCAAGCCAAGCTAGTGTTGTGTGTAGTAAAAGATTCATTTGATGAATTCTAAAAACAAAATATTTCTCATAAAAGTCTCGGGCGTTACATTCTACCCCCCATAAAATGAATTTCGCCCTCGAAATTCGTACCTTTGTCACAATCAAATGAGGATAACTCTCCCTCATCATATCCTCAAGCTCCCATGTAGCTTCTTCTAATTGTTGGTTCCTCCATAAACCTTTCACCAAGCGAGTGGTCTTGTTTTGTAGGACTTTTTCGCTACGATCCAAGAATATCTATCAGCTATTCTTCATAAGAAAGATCTTGCTCCAGCGGTACAACTTATGAGCTGAGTACATGTGAAGGATCAAGTATGTACTTCCTCAGGAGAGATACATGGAACACATCGTGAACTTGAGAGAGATTTGGTGGAATCGCCAATCGGTAAGCTACCATCCCAACACGATCCAGTATTTCGAAAGGACCGATATATCTAGGTCACAACCTCCCCTTCTTTCCAAATCTCATGACCCTCTTCTAGGGAGATATTAGTAAGAACACTTTATCACCCACTTCAAACTCTAGGTCTTTTCTTCGGTTGTCGGCATAACTTTTCTGTCGACTCTGAGCTGCTCTCATGTGTTGTTGAAAAGATCTGACCTTTTCTGCCATTTCATCTACGAGATCATGTCCTAATAGCTTTCTTTCCCCAACTTCATCCTAGAAAGTTGGAGTCCTGCATTTCTTTCCAAAGAGAGCTTCATAAGGAGCCATCTGAATTCTGGAGTGAAAGATATTATTATAAGAAAATTCCACCAAAGGTAGGTGATGATCCCAACCACCTTCGAAATCCATAGAGCAAGCTCTCAACATATCTTCTAGGGTTTGAATTGTTCTCTCAGAATAACCGTCTGTCTAAGGATGATAAGTAGTGCAGAAACTCAACTCTGTATCCAGAGTATGCTGAAGACTTCGCCAGAACTTCAAGGTAAATATTGGATCCTGATCAGAAATAATAGAAAGTGGTACTCCATGCAATCTTACCACTTCCTTTACATATATATTGGCAAGCTGATCTAGAGAGAAATCCTCTCTAATAGCAATGAAGTGTGCAGACTTTGTAAGACGATCAACTATGACCCATATAGAATTATTTCATTTGGAAGTTTTAGGAAGTTTTCTGACAAAGTCCATAGTGATGTTTTCTCATTTCCATTCGGGCATGGGTAATGGTTGTAACATCCCCTTAGACTTCTGTCTCTCATCTTTAACTTGCTGACAAACCAAGAATCGAGAGACATATTAATCAACATCTCTTTTCATGCCATCCCACCAGAAGTACTCTTTCAGGTCCCTATACATCTTCGTGCTTCCAGGATGAATAGAGAATGAAGAACTATGAGCCTCATCTAGCATCTCCTTCTTTAATTCCGGGATGGGAGGAACACAAACCCGATTCCTAAACTTTATTATCCCATCACAATCAAGGTTGAATTCAGGAACATTTCTCACCTTCTTTTGTAACTCGACATCTGCTTTCTGTGCCTCTTTTATCTTCACATGTATAGATGGTTGAACATTCATTTGAGAAAGATAAGATTTTTCCCCTTCCATTATAATTCCAAGATCCATCCTTTGTAAATCCATAAATATTGGATCTTTTGTGATCCTCATCATGGATAAACATGCATGTTCTTTTCGATTTAATGCATCTGCCACCTTGTTTGCTTTCCCAGGGTGGTAATGGATTGAGCAGTCATAATCTTAATCAGCTCCAACCATCTTCTTTGACGCATATTAATCTCCTTTTGTGTGAAAATATACTTTAAACTTTTATGATCAGTATAAATGTCACACCTTTTTCCATCAAGATAATGCCTCCAAATCATTAATGCAATGATTACCAAAGCTAACACCAAATCATGTTTTGGGTAATTTTGCTCATGGATTTTCAACTGTCATGAGGCATAAGCTATCACCATATCATTTTTCATAAGAACAATCCCCAATCCCTTCTTGGATGCATCACTATAGATCACAAACCTTTATCCACTACAAGGCAGTGTGAGCACATGTGCACTGCATAACCTTCTTTTCAACTCCATGAAATTCTCTTCACATTCCCCTTTCCAAACAAAATTAACTCCTTTCCAAGTCAACTTGGTGAGTGGATTAGATAATCGTGAAAAATCTTTCCCAAAACATCTATAATATCCAGCCAAACCAAGAAAACTTCGGATCTCAGTTACTCTTGTTGGTCTTGACCATCTTTAGATAACCTCTGTTTTTGCTGGATCCACGGATATCCCCTCTTCTGAGATTATGTGACCCAAAAATGAAACTTTTTGAAGCCAAAATTCACACTTGGTAAATTTGGCATAAAGCTTCTCCTTTCTCAAGGTCTTCAATATAATTCTCAAGTGATCTTCATGTTCTTACTTGCTCTTTGAATAGACAAGAATATCGTCCATAAAGACTACCACAAATTGATCAAGATAGTCTTTAAAGGCTCTATTCATCAGATCCATGAAGATAGCAGGGGCATTAGTAAGACCAAATGGCATCACTATAAATTCATAGTGTCCATACCTGGTACGGAAATCCGTATTTGGTATATCCACCCTTTTGACCCTTAATTGATGATACCCTGAACGAAGATCAATCCTGGAAAAGTATTGAGCTCCGCGTAGTTGGTCAAATAAGTCATCAATGCGTGGGAGAGGATATTTGTTCTTGATAGTGATCTGGTTAAGTTCTCGATAATCAATGCAGAGTCTCATTGATCCATCTTTCTTCTTAACAAATAGAATAAGTGATCCCCAAGGTGACGCACTAGGGCATACGAATCCCTTATCAAGATTCTCTTGGAGTTGCTTCTTCAATTCCTACAACTCAATTGGGTCCATTCTATAAGGTGTCTTTGAAATATGCAAAGCACCCGGTACGAGTTCTATTGAGAACTTAACTTCACGATTTGGTGGAAGACCCGGTAATTCCTCCGGAAAGACATCATCAAACTCCCGTACATTGGGAATTTTATTAATCGTGAGTTTCTCACCACCCATTTGAGATAAATAACCTTCATTTAGTGGAATCAAGGCCCATAAGATGGAAGAAATCTCCACTGGAAGGTTATGTTCATCCTTTCATCGATAGATGATCATAGATTGATCTGGAATATGAAATGTGACTTCCCTTATTTGGAAATTGATATGAGCTCTATATAAATAAAGCCAATCCATGCCAAGAATCACATCAAATTACACTATAGGAAGGATCACAAGATTTCTAGGAAGCACATTCCCACAAACTTCGATCGGAGAAGAATTATAAACTTTTGATGTGACTGTTGTGCCATTAGGTGTTGTCACAGCTAACTCAACATCTAATTGTTGAGGTAACACGGTGATACCCTTAGAAAATTCTTCATAAATAAAAGAGTGGGTGGATCCAGAATCAAATAAAACATTTTCTACTTTATAGTGGATGGTAAGTGTACCTTTTACCACATCGTTATCGTACTCCACATCACTGAATAAAATTTCATGTGACTTTCCTTTGTATTTAGCCTTAAGAGTTTGTTGACGTCGACCATCATCATCAACCCTTGGATTAGGGATTTTATTGGCATAATGCCCCATCTCCTTGCACTTGAAACATTGAAGTGTAGTAGGTTCATTCTGTGTATCCCTTCCTTTGTTTTCATCATTAGACATCTTCTTCCCATCATCGCGGCATTCAAATGCCCGACGACCTTCCTTTCCACATTTGTAACATTTACTTGTCCCTTTAAGACAACTCCCTCTATGTTTCTTTCCACACTTTGGGCATAAGGGAAAGCTCATCTTCTTTTCAGTGTGCTCTTTATATTTTGCTTTGAATTCCATTTTCCTCTTCTTATCAAACCCATATGACTGATGGGTTACTCCAATATCCATCTAAACTTTGAGAGCACATCGAACGATTTCCCCATAGCTATTGAAGTCCCTTATGGCTAAGGCCCTTCGAAGACTTGGTTTTAAGCCACTAATGAATCGATCGATCTTACTCTCAGGTTGGATAATAATACCAAAAGCGCACCTTGGAAGTCTTGTAAAATTTTCTTCATAGGTACCAACAGATTCATCATCCTTTTGCTTCAGTTCAAGAAATTTTTTCTCCATCTTTGTTTGGAGAATACGAGGGAAGTACTTATTGAAAAATAAGTTCTTGAACTCATCCCATTCCATGGACTCAATTTCATCCCCTTGCCTTGTATTCTTAATAAGATTCCACCATTGATCAGCATCACCTTCCAATCTATACACTGCTAAGATGACATTATCATGCTCTGAACATTGAAGAACTGAAAATATCTTTTTAGTAGTACTAATCCATTGTTCACCAACTAATGGATCAGTAGACCCGCTGAAAGAAGGTGGACGATGTCTCCTGAAGGATTCAACAGAATGTTGCTCCTTCCTTTTCTCATTTGGAAGTCCTTCATGATTCATAGCTTGAGAAAGTTGTGTGAGCATGGCTACAAGATTTTGCATTCTAGCTCCCATAATTTTTGGTTGCTCAGGGGGACAATCATTGCATTGCCCGTCGCATTCCGCATTAACACGATTCCTTCAGGTTCCAGCCATTGACTAAAACCAAGAAGAATAGTGTGAGCAACACTAATTATAATAGGAAAACCACATAATCAAGAATAAGATTTCCCACTTAAGGTCTTATCCTATGTTATTCATGGCCATTTCTAAAACACTAAGATTGTGTTTTATGCTTAGAATTATCCTTAGGGTTCTAACTAAGGCTTTAACATCCTAGTTTCCAAAGGTTCAATATACCTTTCCTCTGATACCAACTATAACGACCCATAAATTAAATACATTGTTAATATTTCAAAATTGAAGCATACTTATTACAACATATAACAAAACCATGAAAGGACCGTATAGGTATAGTGTCTTTAGAAACTGGGAAACATAAAAAACTGGTTCATAAAGCGTCTACACTGTCTCCCATTTATTTCATCATATCTATAGTCCCTTTTGGCATATCATACTCAATAACCTTCTTCCTGACCTAGGGAAAGAAAAAATACAAAAGGGTGAGCTCAAATTCTCAGTAAGGGTAAACAAAAAGAATATCAATCGCATCATATTCATAAGAACATAACTTTTGGAAATCTTAACCTGCAAAAGAGAGCATAAATTCATAACACGGGATAAATCATAGTAGTGAAATGGAAATCATAACAAAAAACATGAAACTTTGTGGCATACACACATAATCATATAGAATCATTTCTTATTATTCAAGACTCATTTCCAAGACTATCTTAGTAGACAAAGTCCCTTTCTGAACTGAGTTCACTCCTCGTTTCAGTCCTGTTTCTCTGAACCCGTATAACCTACCATTCTAGCCATGTCTATCTCGTGAGATATAAAATCTTTACCCAATGAATTGGAGGGAGATATAGTTCCCACCCATCTCATAATGATACCATTCTTATGTGTTCCACAAAATAATAAACCATACATCATATCATAACCCATGTAATAAAAATGGGATTCTTAAACATTGTGACATCATAAAACAATTCATATAAGATAAAGGAATTCATAAAAATAATTCGATCCCAACAAAATAAAATCAATGTAATAATAGGTATAAAAATAGAACCCTTTATTATCTTAGATGGAAAATAATTTTGATAAAACACTTGAACTCCATTCTTGAGGAAAAAATCCTTTCTACTTCAAAAACACTTTTCCTTTCTTAACATGTCATAAAATTCTAAACTAAAATAAGCTGATTAAAAATAAACATGAAAAATTATAAGGGAAGCTTCTTGGAAATAATTTTTTTAAAATCCATTCATGTCGTATAAGTTAAAACAAAACATTCTTCTCGTACTTTTGTCGAAAAAGTCAAAAAGTACCTCGTACGAAAAACGACAATAGATTCCTTTCATATCTTTTACTAAAAACTCACCGAAGGGTAAAATTGGATATAAACTACTGTAGAAGGATATAAATATTAAATATTGGGGAAACATGGATGTGGATGATAAAATACACCCCAGTAAATACCAAAGTATAAACAATCTCGGATAAAAATGAGATTGTGATATTTCCCTTACCTTAGGTCCGGTTTGCTTCGAAAGTGTCTGAACCTCCTGTATAATGATTTAAATAATGTTATTAACTTATTACAGAATCATAATTGTTGTTATGATATCATATATGGTCATATTCTTAGCTTCTTAGTAGTAATATTTCATTGCCACTTGTTATTTTGGTTTTTATAACTTTTTGTTCTTATGCGTGTTTTGTCGAATAAATTCTTATTCTTCTCTTTAGGTTATAGATACCTCATTTCCAGAATTGTATTAGTGTAATATATATCATATTAATTCATTCAATTCATATATATAATCATTATGAAATGAAGATCATGTAGAACGAGTCGCATCACATCGTGGAGACGGTATTCCGTACGTACGCACGAGTGATGATATCGTTCCTATGATCATGGAATTGTATTGGAGTGTATGTATACTATTTCAGAATCAATATAAATTTATAATAGTCATATATTGTCATTATTTAAACCATTATACCCATCCAAGTAAGGTGGTGGTGGAAAATAGATTACACCACGGCATGGAGACGGTATTTCGTACGTACGCACGCGCGGTGATTTCTTTTTCCTTAGGATGGATAGATGGCGAAATAGGGTTGTTTCATACTTATAATAACATATCAGTATATTAGTTATACTGATTTTATTACTTCATAATGAAACAACTAAAGAAGAAGAAGTGGAAGAAGAAATAAAGATGAAAGAATCGGTAACGGACATTACCTATTCTTTGAAGTGCTTCATTGAGACCTTCTTTTAGGGCAATAAAATTGGTCTTTGAATAAGACCAGGACCTCTAGGATGTCTCTAGGGAAGTGGAGAGGTGGAATTGGAAGGGTTTGGCCGAGCTTGAAAGCTCAATGTGGTGTGAGCAAGAGGGGGAGGAGGTGCCCTTTTATAAGGGAGGAGAGGGGCACCTTTGGGAAAACTCAAAATATTATTTTATTATAAAGTCATATTCGGTTTTAAATATCTCCAAATTGATATATTTCGAAGCTAAGGTGGGGATGGGTCGAAATACTCTCATAAAATATAATTTAGACAAGTTTAGGTATCAATTTTAACCTTATCATTTAGATTTAACTTTAAGTTAGATAATTTAACTTTTACCGTGTCTTCTTGTTTTCTTACACTATAAGGTTAATAAAATTACTATATCAAGCCAAACGAAGCCCAAGTTGTTTATAATTAATATATATATCCTTATCTATGTCATTTGGCCAAACCTTATATTTTTAGGAATAAAATAACAATTACTAATATAATATTTGTTTTAAAAACTATTTTATGTCAATTTTGATACTATTTAGTAATTGATTTTTGTGAAAATTATAACAGAATGATTAGTTCGAAAAAAGTTAATTAAATCAATACTAAAATGTCATATTAACCTATAAAATTAGTTTAATTCATAAAAAGTTTAAAATTACATTTATTTGGGTATTTATAACATCAATTATGTCAATATTTCACTAATAAGATATTTACAGCATCATTGTTGTGTCATAAATAAATTAAATTATTTAATGTCTAAAATTTAAAAATAAAATATTATTATGTAGGAAATATTTTTAGATTTTTAATGAATATTTATAGTCGAATTTATCTTATGTATAACCCTATATTAAAAATGATTTACTTATTAAACTTTGATTTTAACTATTTAATCGTTCTTTAAATAAATTAATAATAAATGTCCTAATCTAATCCAAGGGGGCCTAAATGGTCATATTTTATTCCTAAGGTTGTTTTTGGTCGAATTAAACTTTTCCAACAGAATTAGGACATGTGTTAGGGTAATAATAATAATATCATTTGTACCCTTAATTACCCTATTTACTTTTAACCGTGGTAAATAAAAGTAAAAAGTTACTATTCACCAAAAATCCTTTTCATCTCATTGAACCACATTTTAGTATTTGATATTAACCGTGTCTCTTGGATTTTCGAAATTCCACTCACAGAAGCGGTAAAATTATGTTTTATGAAAAATTCATTTTTTTAACTACCACTTAGTGGTTTCACTATTCATCAAAAATTGAATGTTTTCAGAAAAATACCAAAATTTCACCCCAGGCTAATTTCGATATTCCAAATCCAAAAATGAAGTCCATTTTGAAAAATAAAATTTCAAAAAGAATTTATTACTATTCATAATGGCTAGTTTTAATAATATTTAATAGCATATCATTATTTACTGAAACTCGGTATTGCGTACGACACAAGCTATCGAGGAAGGCCGTGGTTGCGTGTAAAGCAAGCCAAGCTAGTGTTGTGTGTAGTAAAATATTTCGTTGATGATTTATAAAAACAAAATATTTCTCGTAAATGTATCGTGTGTTACAATGTAAATGGAATTATTTCAATTTATTTTTTCCATGTTATGCTGACGTTCAAGTTTAAAAGGCTTTTGTTTTAGTTATGCATTGCCTTAAATGTTTATGTTTATTTAAGAATGATTCTGCTATATTGTTATCCTCACTGAGAATCTGAGCTCACCCCTTTCAATGTTTTATTTTTCAATGGATGTGAAGAAGTATTTTAAAAATGACCTGTAGGGATAGTATGAGGGAATGTGAAGAAAATATTTTTTTGTAGTTTTCCACTTTATTATGTAATGTAAGGCTTATGAAAGTATCTAGTGTTTCCAAGGCTACTAAACTAATTGGACATTCAAGACTTGATCTTTTGTGATCATGCCAATGTTATGTAATAAGCCACCGAATCTGGGTAACTGGGTCGGGGCATTACATATGCTCATTCCCACATCACTACATTGTATTATTTTCTAGTAAACATCAATAATATGAGATTGTGGATGAATTTTCCTTCAAAAACAAAGATTATTTAAATATATAGTCATAGAGGCAGTGTATAATGTTTTTTTGAGGCACATGAATTTGAAATTTGATATATATTAATTTTTGGGAGGTTTTAGAATGGTAATGGATTGGAGTTGAATTGTTACCTAGAAATTAATGGTTAATTAATGGTCTGAATTGCACCAAATGATTTCATCTATATAATTGTAATGGGTTTTGAGTAGGAATATGATGATTCATGGTCAATAAATGGTCTCTTAGTACCATGTAGTTAGACTATTAATTCCATGAATGTTATGGATGGAGATAATCACATGGTGAATGCACTGTCACCTATGAAAAAGTAGTTGGGTTATGAATTTTATTGTAAGTGTAGAGTACTCTGCATAGTCGATACATGATCTCATAGATTCTATAGAAAAGGCATGGAACCACTTAGAAATAACCTTTAAACCAATGTTTCATACAAATATAATTTATTTTAATTTTATATTTAAACATTCACATAAGGATCTAATATTATTGGGTTGATTTGGGATACCTTTCTCTTATAGCGATCATATTTTAGAGTGTCGGGTGTTCGATCATAGAAAATCCAATTAAGATCTTCCCTTATCATATACATTCATGGTTTTATATTATTTAAACAATAACATGGATTTTTCTTTAGTTAGGAACCATCCCCCTTGATATACATTACTTAAATGATACAGTCAATGATCCAAATATCCCACCTCTAGCAGACCCCATGATGTCAACTAGAAATGAGGGCATGTAAAAATAAAAAAACGGGACACATTACAAACAAAAATAATATAATATTGAATGATATGATGAATCAGCCACAGAGAAATCCATGAAATGATATAAAAAGAAATAAAAACCATACCACTATTCATGTATAAATATAATTGATAGATATAAATGTCTCCAGAATAAATTTTTGAAAGAAAACAATGGTATTGACATGATGAAAATCAATCAGTGAGAGCTAGTAATGTCCATCATAGTCTGTGTAATCCTCCAAGAAGCTAAAAAATCATTTTATACAAGTAGGGTCGGTATAAAATCATACATGGTAAGAATATCAAAGTCACATGTGTATATATGATTGAGGCATACTAATTCACATGTGAGAAACAATAGAACTGACTATCATGTAAAAAATTCAACTAAAAAATCTCCATCCTCACCATTGAACACACAGAAAATATTTTCTTCCAAGAAAAATAACATAATATGAACCATATCAATGAATGGATTCCACACACCACTTTCCAAATATTTTACACTATCACACCCAGCAGTCATATATCATGCAACTACCATCTCTTCTTCAACACATATCACACTTACCCATAACACAGTAACATCACATATACCCCGTAGACAGTTGTTTTATATTCTCATAATACAGTCACATCACATATAACCTAAAAACATGTGATCCATCAAACTACATACCAAACCATAACAATATTAGGGGGTTATCATGAACAAGAAAGAAACAAACATCATTAATTCCACATACCATACTTGAACCCCACTATATCCCTACCACATAGAAGTCATTAAACATCTTATCCGAAGATTCATGGGTCATCACTCCACATAAAAATCACATAACATATCTCTAAAAGACACATAGAACATAACTTAGTTCACTCTCAAACTCATTTCCATTAGAACATATGCATATCTAATTTTCTCTAAGATATATCATAAATGAGCAGTAATCCATCCTTCCATCATTTTCACAGGGATATTGCGAAAAAAACCCATGTGAATATATAGGTGTTAGAAAATATTTATTGACATGGTTCGGGTGAAAAGAGAAAACATAAGGAAAAAAGGATGTAAATACATGTATCTATACACCCATGACCAGCATTTGGGTATACTACAAGCATTAACTAACTCATGTTGTCACTATAATCATTGTTTTAACAAAATGAAGAAATCAATACAGATAAAACAAAATGAAAGGAAAGTTTTTATTTCAATTTGATACAAATTCATTAAAACATCCCATTTCATTTATTATTTTTAAATGACCATATATAACCACACATCTCTTAATTTTTATAATCAGTAGGAATTTTCACCCGATTAATCCAAAGAACCCATCCATTTAAATTATTATTAAAAACTTTATTTACACAGTGGGAGATTATCAGAACACATCACAAAAAAATATCATATCAATCATACCAAGACACCAGCCTCATATCCCAACATTTTCATAGAGACATAAAAAACCATCTCTCTTTACTTCCCCAAAACATGGATGAAGAAACCATCACATTGCCTACCATTGGCATGACCAAAAATTCCTTCACATCACTAGCATATAACATGGATAAAAAAACCATCACATTGATACCATGCACCACCACCAAACCAACCATCACATCACCACCCACAATAGATCCAAAAAAATCATCACCCCAAAAAAATTTATATATTTTTCATGATGAATTATTTATCACTTTAAAAATAATTATTTAGGGGATTCTCATATATTCCATAATATAGAGGAATACTTTTTATTATAAAAATATAGGTGGGTAGAAAATTTTCATATTTGGTGACATCACAACTACAAAAAAATTGATTACATCTAACAACAACCACTGTGAAACCAAACCACCAACGAACCAAATTTTTAGTGAAACATTTATCCAATATAATTACAACATTAATGGAAATATAGTTTATACCAATGGTTTAGAACTGTGCGTATAGGCCTTAAAACTGTGGGTATAGGCTATTTCCAATGTTTTATGAACTATGGATGATGAAGCCATTTGTATTGATATATACCCACAATTTATATTGAAACTCTCTGTATCACATAGTAGATTTTATCGTATCCACACTTTTGGTAATACTCATGGAATATATATTTATAAAAACACTGGAGAACTATGAGTATATATTTTTCTATAATATAACATACATCCATGGTACATTGAATCATGGGTATAAGTACTTGTCCCCATTTGGCATCATCATCACCTACAACCTATCATAAACCATTACATAAAATTCTAAGCACAATATACATTCCATGAAATATATATACATAATATATTTGAAATTCAACCAACTATTTTTAAATTTAACCTAAAAAATATAATACACTGTGACAGACATGTACAAATATACAACCAGTAAATTCATTTCATTAATAAAAAAACATGCATAATTACTCCAAGTAAAAAATGTAGGGGGTCATCAACTCCCCCATCACCAACATCGTCATCCTAATCACTATCTGTAATATCCTCATCACCCGAAAAGATTCTAGTGACCCATCATTATTTTCATCAGCATCATCCTCATCCTCATCATCACCACCCCAACCACCTCCAATACCACTATCTCGACAGCCACTAGGACCCAGATTGGTATCACTCCAGTAGTCCTATAAAAGGAACATTTATTCAATACATATATCAATTATAGTATCATCATCTGATGAAGGTGATGGAATTATAACTACTATATATTTTCAGAAGTGATTGGTGATTAGTTTACTTATTTCACACATTTGAAATCTTTTTTTGGCCTTAGCTATTTCTATGAAAACATGATTAATCTCAGTGGTCTAAAATTTTTGAGAGGAGATGAATCATGATCAATACAATGTGGGTACGATGTTTTTACTGGGTATACATCAGACTCTCTCATGGTACTTCTTAATTAATACATGGTTCAATTGAACATTTTCCCTGAAGTTGTCGTCTTCATTCATATAGTATGCCTCAATGTAAAACTGTTAAAAATATAAACAAGGTCTTCAATTAATTGATAAAATAATTATTTAAAATATAGAAAAAATATTTTATTTTCTCGTGTTTGTGCATTTACTAAAGTCACATAATCTTTCTCCCTACTCAAGGAAATTAATTTTTCTCGAAAAATACAACCTTCAATGCTCAATTCCTCTTGCTAAAAATTATATTAATTACTACAATACTAAATTTTTGAATAATAAGGAAGTGATAAACCAAGAGTGAATTAAAATTGTAATTATTTAATAAATTAATAAAATTAAGAATTTGGTAAATATACAATTAAATAAAAATTTAATACTAGTGTGATAATAGAAATAAAAAATAATAATTATAACACTAAAAAATGGTATGATATGGATTCTTCTTGTATATTTAAACCAGTCCAATTATATTTGTGTCATGTTCTTTTGTTAATTGGTCACATGGTTATTTTAATCATTTAGTAATTTAGATAATTTTTAGGATATATAGTTTGGTAAATTGCCCATTTTTTCATTTAACAATTTGGTAATTGATCCAATTGTCCAATTGGCCAATTAGTCCAATTGGGCCAATAACACAAATTCTCTAATTTGGCCAATTATGTGAATTAGATCAATTATTCAAATCAGGACATTGAGACCATATATTTCATATATCGCAATTATTCTATTTATTCCATTTAGAATAATTAGGATAATTAAAAATATTATAAAAATTAGACCAATTTGGAAAATTATGTCACTTAGTCCAATTAAAAAAATTCCCTATTATTCCGTTTTGTCTATGTAGGCCAATTAGTCTATTTATGAATATTAGTCAATTTAGGTCATTAATTTCAATTATAAAATATAGTACATTTAGGCCACGTGGGCTAATTAGTCTATACATTCCATTTAGACCAATTAGGATGATTAGACCATTTATTCAAATTTGGTCAATTTCGGCCATTTTTAGAAAATTTAAGCCAATTAGGTCAATTAGACCGTCTATATAGACATTTTATTTCTAAATATTCAATTTATTTCAACTTTGGAAATATAAGTCAATTTAGGCCAATAATGCCTTTTATTTGGCCCATTTTGGTTAATTAGTGAATATACATCAATTTATGCCTATTCGGGCCAATTGAGGCCTATTCATGCCAATTCAGGCCAATTCAAGCATCTCCATGCCAATTTAAGCCATTTATGTCAATTATCCCAATTAATTCATTTCAACTATTTCAACCTACTTTGATCGATTAGGCCAATTTTTCCAATTAGAGCATTTATTTGGCCAATTTATACCAGTTAGGCTGAATGGACTAATTCAATCAAATTTGGTTAAATAGGCCAATTTTGGCCAATTTGTCCATATATATGGATGGCTTAGGAATATTAATCAATTTATGCTAATTTAGGCCAATTCATGCCATTTAAGGAAATTTATTTGGTTATTTGGTCTAACTAGTCATTTCAAACAATTTGGGAATTTAGGAAAATTAGGTGATTTATGCCATTTAGGATAATTAGTCCCATTTTTGACAATTAATCTTATTTGTCCAGTTAGATGAAAAATGACATTTAGGCAATGTGTCCCATTTAGGCCATTATTCCATTAAGCATTTAGGGCATTAGTCCATGAGGTTGTTAGGCCCCCTATGCCAATTGGGTAAATGAAGATTAGGCCATTTGGTTATTTGGTCATTTGGACACAATGCCATTAGGCCATTTGGCCATTAGGACATAGTCCATTTGGTAAATTGACCATCAGCCCATTAATTCAATTGATCATTAGGCCAATTGGCCATTTTTCCATTATACCATTTTGAAAATTTTCCAATTATACCATCAAACCATTCATCCATTAGGTGAATTGGCCAATTGGACATTAGGATGATAGAATAATTAGTCATAACGCCATCAGACCATTATTATATTAGGAAAATTATCCATTAGGTCATTAGACCAATTTTCCAACTGGCTATTACATCATTACTCCAATTGGTCATTAGGCCATCGGCCTAATTGTCCAATTGGTCATTAGGCCATTAGGACAATTTTCCAATTCAACATTAGGCCAGTGTGTTAGTTAGCCAATTAGGTAATTAAGACATTAGGATAAATTTCCAATTTTCCATTAGTCCATTAGGCCAATTGGCCATTAGGATATTTGGACAATTGGCCATTAGGACTATTTAGCCATTATTCGAACTAACCATTACACCATTAGGCCTTTCTGACTATTTTCCAATTATTGAGAATTCCCATTAAGATCATTGTATCACTAAGAGAGGGAGGGGTGAATTGATGATAAAATTTTGTATTAAATTTACGTACTTTTAATAAACCCCTCACATCCTTTTAAAGAGTTGTTACCTTCCTAGAAACTAAAAAACACACATCCATAGGAAGATAATAATACAAATGTTAAATAATCACCAATTTGGCTATGTCCTTTGTATAGTATATACATAATGTAATAAAACATAGTCTACTAGAAAAAAATAATTTTATGTGTAATTCAATGAGTTGGATATGACCTTACACTCTTGCAGCACTGTGGTTAATACAACAATGCATGTTGTTTAATATTAATTTAATGGAGTAATAAAAATTATATATCAAACAGGTTATGATACTTCGTGATCAAAATTTATAAATAAGATCTTCAAAATAATTCTTCACATTCATAACCAGTAGTAGGAATGAACTTATAATAGATATTACAATGACACTCAATCAAAATTCATTATCTGATTCACTAGTACATTTTCTAAATATGTAAAATATAATTATATATGAATAACATTGAAACAATACTAAACTTATTCTATTTATTTCCAGAAATCATATATTAATTTATAGTCTATAGATTTAGCACAATACGATTATCAAATGTATATGATCTTCTCTCTTATCCTTTATACCATAATCTAGCTATCATCTTCAGGAATGCTCAATCCCTAAAAATCACATAAGTACAATACTTTAGTGCTCCACCTCTTTTGAAGAATACATGATATTAGAAAAAAAAGTAATTCCTAATATTATATGTATCCAAAAAGTGTTTTGGGTGTGAATATGAAAATGTCTCCTCCTCATCCAAAATTGCCTAAATCATAATTTCTCCTTGAAATTTGGTGCATATTGAATTCTTCAACTCTTGTCATCAATTTTTGAAACAACATGAATCTTTTTGCAACTTGAGCTCACTTTAGTATTTCTTAATAACATCTATAATGATTTAAATTCAACATTCTGATTTCCCCATTACGATGAGGATATCATATTCTTCATTATTTTTCTCTTCACGGCTTGATAAATTAATAAGAAAACATATGACTAACAAATCCCATCTCATTATGATCATCAGAACCAACTTCTTATTCCATTTTATTTATTTTGATTGAGATAAATTATTCTTCATTACATTTCTATTCATCAAATGAATCATATGAAGACCATTATTCCATCTTCTTTACCAACTTCTAAGATCCCATTAATGAAGGTTCTTTATAAAATAAATCAATTCCATTTTTATTCTTTTCTAAGACTAATAATATTGAGACAGATAAAGTCATCGGGGCCCAATTCAGTCGGATAGTCTTGAATTAATTTATATAGAAACTATTGAAAACCAATCAAATTTCTTTTTTCTATTCATGAATCACTTGAAAAATAGTCAATATTCCATCTAGTTGAAAATGGTTTAATTTTTGGCGTTTGGCCTCAAACTTTTTCCTTCGTAATTGGCCTAAAAAATGTTCATTTTTTCCATTTTGGTTGTCTCATCAGCACCCATAAAAATAATTATACCACCAATTTTTATTTGATGATCAGTGCCAGTATGAGTCTAATTTTTCAATGGCACACAACATTTGTTAGACTGGTTCCAGATTCTTTGACATCAACACCTTTCTTCCTTCTATGATTATGACACATAATTAAAATTTCATTCTCTGAATATATTTTTCTTGAAATATATTGTTATGATTAAAACCCAACATCTTCACATTGTTATGTTTCCAGTAATCATTCAACCATTCCAACAATTATATATCTAGTAATCTCACACTGATGGACTAAGAGTGGAGCACCATGGCTTCATTAATGTTTTTCATCCATAAAAATTCTTCTTGTATCATGAATTACTTCAGACTTTGACTATGATTACGATCTTCATTTCATCATATAACATGATATAGAAATATTTATATCTTCTTATTCCTCTAGAAACTATTTGTATTTAAAAAAAACTTAATATGATTACAACATATTTTATCCCCATTTTTATCAAGATTTAATCAATGGTTTTATAGTATACATATGATTCATGAAATAAAAAATAGAAATTCATCATTTTATTTTCATTGAATCCATGAGTAATTATTTTATTTTCCTTAATAAAGTCAAAAAGATATCCAATAACCAATGTGTCTCTAATGAGCCTTTTCTTCCAGAGAAACATTAACCCAATGTAATGGAAAATCATAACCATTGTGAGTTCAAAATAATAACTATTATTGTGAGTTAAATCAACAAAAAATAAATGGCGAGGTTATTTATTTTATTCTTTATCTTCTTTGACAACAATAGGTAACCCCAAAACTAATCCATCATCCAAAAAAACTCCTTGTCAACTTGTTCCCAATAATCTCCCCATTTTGTTTTTATTTTCAACCAGTATTCATAAATAACTAAACATTATTTCTTTGATCTATGGATTATATATCAAAAATTATAAGACAACATGTGAAAAATCATTATAGGAAATAAACATTACTAATAGAAAAACCATCCTATCCCAAAGATTAGATTCTTGAAAAATTCCTTAGCTTTTCATCAAATCTTTTTTTCAGCTATTTATTTTTCATATTACAATATTCTATATCATTTTTCCCTAAAACCACTAAAACAAATGGTTATAATTTTTAGGGAATTTATAATGGTGAAAATAATTTATACGAAAAACTCCCCCATTTTTCATGCTTCTTTTTATGTTTATCATTTACCAATGGATATTTTTATGAATCATTATACCCCTTTGATAACACAATCTAAGGAAAATATGAGAGAGGGGACACAATGACATACCTTATCCTTGATTACAATGAAGTTAGACTCCCATGTTTATTCTTAGATTAGAAAAATGATCCTTCTATAATGTATTTATGAAAATGTCATTAATTGTTTCTAATGGAGGATCATAATACAATTTCCATTCATTATTCTCCAAATTTCATTTTATAAGTTGATATTTTATATCAAGAGTTTTCGAATGAGAATGTTATAATGTGTTTCAGGTATTGTTTTTTCAAATGGACTATCATAACCCAAGAGAAATGGTGTCTTTAGGTTAGCAAGTAAATATTACAACTGATTCTTAATCCACAAGTGTGGGCAGTGGTTTTAGTGGATACAACACACTTAGCTTCATCCATGAAAGAGTTACTATTTTTTCATTGTATGAAAAATAATAAACATTTTCCCAAAAAGAAAACTCCACTACATGGGGATATTCTATCATCAACATTTCCTTCCGAATCAACATATAAATACCAAACAAGTGAAAACATTATATGCTATCATACATGATTCCTAAATTTGATATATCTTTGATATATCTATGAATTATGATTCTATCCAAAAAAATTACATTAGAGAACTCTGAAATCCTACAAGTAAGGTGACACCATAATTTTTTTGGGTATTATGGTATTCAATAACCACAAACTTCCTATAAAATTATAAAAAACATTTTGATCGACTTCCTTACTATCTCCCTCTATAACTATATTTGTTCCCACTAAAATCAGATTGGAAGGATGTTTCGAATTATCCCCTCCAATCTTCTTAATAATTTCTATATCATACATTTTAGGGAAGTTAATATGATTTTATTATTTTGTGATATTTTTATCCCAAGAATGTTTCAAATTTCACCGATTATAGAAATCAAAAAGAACTTTTAAATTTATTTAGAAAATTTTTCATAATTTCATTTATCATTCCCATTCAAGATTAGGTCAGCAACACAAACATTTATAATGAGGTAAATGTTATTACTTTCATTAACACCAAGGTTGATATGAACTCACCCTCTCTTCAAACTCATCTTATTTATAAAGGTATCCAATTTGCAATACCATTCCAAAAGAACATGTTTTATATGAAAAAATGATCTCTTCAACCTGAAAATATAATTTTCATCCTTCCCACCAAAAAATCAACATAGTTATTCAATGTAAAATTCCTCATCAATGTCGCCATTAAAAAATTATGATTTCACATATAAAATAAAAAACATTTAACTTTTTTTTCATCCATATAAATAAATATTCTGATTGTCTTTATACTATACACTAGGGAAAACGTTTCATCAATGTCAATAACTTCAACAATATAGTATCCATTTCATACTATTCTTTATTTCATTATTATCACTTCAAAATCTCCATGCTTCTTACTCCAGAAAACCCATTTTGAACTAGTAACATTTTTGTAACCAAGATTATGAATGAGTTCCCTTATTTCATGTTCTTAAGTTGACCAAGCTCTTCATTTATAACATGAACCCATTAAAGATTCTAAAAATATGAATTCATATATTTCAGATCATCTTTTGTATAAATTGAACAATGTGTAATTTTTCTTCTTGTTTGAACCATTTTATGATGATCACCAACAATATTTTGATATTTTACTGGCTTCCTTATCCTTTGATATCTTTTTTAGGATTCACCCCTATCACTAGACACAATTGATTCCAATTATTCTTTTTGAGAAGTGTTAATATTATTTTCAACCTTATCAGAATCCTTATTAGAAACTATATCCTCCTCTTTGACTTCTTTATCTAGAAGATTATGATTATTATCCTCATCCCTTTAAATAAATTTAACTTCAATAGAGTCTATTAATACTAATTACTATTTAATGAAAAATATATTTCCTCTTCCATTCAAATCATAGCCAATGAATATTCCATCTTCAGCTCTCTTATTAAACATTCCAAGGTGTCCACCTATGTTCATTATGATTAACAGTTTTATACATGGGATTTTTATAAAAAAAATCAAATAGAGTTTTATCCGAACATGGTATGTAGAAAAATCAGTTTTGAAAATATATTGTAGTTCCCATTTCATGACTCTAAAAGTAATGAATAAATAAATGTTCATGTAATATATTTTTCCCCATTTCAACCTAACATCTATTCTACCTTCCAACAACACCATTTTTCGGAGTGTATTGTTTGTTAAAATATTACTAAATTCCATGAATTTCAATAGAATTTTTAAATTATTCATTTTTTTATTCGCCACCATTACCTGTTATCAAATTTTTTAAACAATAATCACATTAATTCTCTTCTTTGCACCTAAAACTTTTAAACACTTTCATAGCTTCAAATTTATATTCAATATACAGAACATAAGTAAATTGAGTAAATCAATCGATGAAAGTGATTAAGTAAATATCTATATTAGTTTATGGTTTATTTATTGAACCAGAAATATAAGAATGAATATGTTTTAATTGACATTTTGACGAATCACAAATTTATTATATACTGATTTTGTAATTTTACCTTCTAGAAAAATTTTGACAAAACAATTTCACCTTAATCAAATATCAGGAATACCATAAAAATTTTCTAACATTGATAACTTTCTCGTGTTTTTATAACACATATGTCCCAATGTTTCATTCCGGAAATAATTTTCATCAATTACACCCATGTAACAAGTTTTTTTTATTTCTCCAACTTAGAATAGGTTTCTATTTAGACGTTGGCATCTTGTGACTACAATCCATCTTCCTCAATTTTGACAGGAAGAAAATATTTTCTACAGATGAATATATTTCCCCCTAAATAAGATTTGAAAATAATTATAATGTTGTCTTTCATACGATAAAAAAACAAATAGTTTATAGATTTTAATATTTTTTCCCCAATGATGGTGGGTCCAAAACATTTGATTCAACAAGATTCATCATTTCTAAATTCCATCAATAAATCTATGAAATCATTCATATTATTAAAAAATTTCATATCTACTCTAATATGATAATAACACACAATAACATAAATCTCATTCCTTTCTCCTTTTGATTAATTGAGATATATTGCCATAACATGATGTTTTTATTTCACATTAGGTTTCATAACATCTAGCTTTTGGGAATTGTTAGCAAAATTTTTCCATTTTGGTAACAAAAAATGTCATCATTTTCCATGGTTTCTAGTTTGTTAAAATCTTTCAAAAATAGTTTCTAGGGGTTGGAACATATTTTTAATTTTTATTATAAAGATATCAATTTTTATATAAAAATTCCTATCAAACTACTTTCTTTGAGGGGCTGGACTCCCATTCAAATGATGCCTTATATATTTTATGGAAGAGTGGTGATGTTGTTGATTAAACCAAGAAATATTCATCATATAATCGAGTACACCATAATACCAACATCATTTATAGAATGAATATTTTCCTTTGAAGCATCCAAACTAACCAATGTTGTAATCATGTTTACAAGAAAACATATTTTCAGCACTATTTTAACCACCAACTGTTTCATTATCAAATAGAATATTCTATATTAGCTCATTTTTTATTTTATAATTATCAATAATAAAACCAATTGATACATTTTAATATTTGGAATTCTTAGAAACTTCTAACATCTATACTTTTATAGTATTGACCTCATATATAAATTTCACCACATTTTTCTTCTTATATGAAATTTCAAATATCTTCTCAACCTTTGGAGTAAATTATTGATCCTTATTGGGTTTACACTTTCCAGATCATTCCTCAACTTCAATGAATGACTTATTGAAAACATTAATACTTTTTTTATCTTTAGAACATTTTTTTCACACCTTCCAACTATTCTTCTTTGACCTTCAACTTTACTTGTAGATGTTAATTATAATTATTTTTTTTTCTCAAGATTCCTTTACATGACATCAACATTTGAATGTAACATGACTACATCATTATGAAAATCTTTTTATTTTGTATTGAAGTTTTATCACACATTATCTTCGTGATTTATTTCTCAGGCCTTGAAATTGTTCATAGACAAGCATTCAATTATTCTTTTAATATTTAATTCAAATTGAGTTTCTTCTTCTTCCAAACTATTTTTTTCCAAACTATTTATTATTTATTGCATAAATGAAATTATATTCATCCAGTTTAAAATATTTCTATGGATAAAAATTCACTCTATTCTTCCTCTTCTTAATGTTGAGATAAGAATTTTATCCCCTTGGCATTGTAGAATTTTTATCCATTACTATGGAATAAGGTATATCATTTTATGTATGTTTTTAAATGATATTCCCTATATTTAATAGTCATCATCACTATTTTCTTCATACTTTTTTTAGGAAAATTATTCACAAAATTACTAATTTCTATATATACAAAAACATTTCAAGGGGATTTTCACTTTTTATTTTCTAGTACCTGTTTTTAGATATTTATAAAACAAGGATTAAAATTAATAAAGATTTTTACATACATTATTTTCGGAATCACATACCCCAACTTCTTCATCAACAAGATCATTCATTGAATTTTCCATCTTGGATGCATTGAAATAAATTAATATATCAATATTTTTTTCCTTTCATACCTTTTCACTTCCCATTTAATAAGTATTGAGACTACGATGATAATCAAATTGAGATAATGTTTCTAGATCTCTATCTTTCATTGAGTAGAATTTATCATAAATGTTATCAGGCCGAATTATCATGTTATTTTCAACAGTTGTATAATCATATAAATTTTCACAATACCGAATAATAGTATTGAAAATTTCATTTATCCTAGTAATGAAGTCACCAAGAGTTTTATATTCACCTATCATGTGATCCTTATACTTCAGACTCCATATTTTAAATATTGAAATCTTTACTTGTTTATTTCATTTAAAAATATTTTTCACCCTATCACGTATAACATTGGATGTGGAAAAACCTTCACTTTTAAAAACTAACTTTTATAAATGGATAAGAGTAAGTAAGTCTTGTCTCTTCCATTATTATCATTCTTATTCTTTTTAGAAGATGTTAGAGAAACATTATCATCAACAAGATGAAATTCATCTATTGATTTTTCAATAACATCTTACCCAATTATCATAAGATAATAAAATATTTAATATTTGCAGATATGATAATTCTTACCATAAAATACCATAACATCTTCATTGTTTACACAATTGAGATTATGAATCATAAATTGCTCTTCAAAACAACAGTAGAGAGTAAAGTAAGGAAACCTTCACTCTGATAACAATTCAGAATGCCCTATAGGGTCAATGTATCAATGGTAAGGGGAAGAATGAATCAATGATAAAATTTTCTTTTAAGAATCCATTTTTTTTAAATAACCTTAATATATTGTTAATGAGTTGTTACCTAATGAAAAAAACAACCCATGCATCTATATGATCACCCAACATTACAAGGTTCACTACTCAATAAGAGTTGTACTATCATTCGCATGGTATAAAACATTATGATACAAAAAATCACTAGAGAATAGTCTTTTTATGGAATAAAATTAGTAGAATATTCCCTTAAACTTGTTAGGAACCATGATCAACAGTACTGTGCATGTTATTTAAGAAGCATGAATTGATGTAATAATTTTTTTGTAAGAAACATTGTTCGATGCTACTTGATCAACATTCAAAAATGATATCTTCAAAAAATTTCTTCATCTTCATAAAAAAATGTAGGGAAAAACATATTCTGGATCTCATAATTACAATAATTATTATTTCCATGTATGATTCCATTGTTCGATTTATCAGTAATGAATATATAAGTCAATATGAGTACCACAGAAATAAATTGTAGCTTTTTCTTTCTCAGTTTGGAAATCCCAAACTGATTCCTAGTATGATAATTATTCCTAATATAATGATCATCTAAATATGATATTCACTCAACTCCTTTATTCTTATAAATAGAATAAATCCCCAGGAATTCCCAATTTGAACCTTTTTATCTCTAAAATATGTCATCACTCTACCTTTTCTCCTGAATAGTACTTCTAATGTCAAATAATAAAATGTAAATCCTCATTTTATAGGAGACATAAAATGTGTTTGGGTGGAATAATGATAATGTTTTCTTCTCAAACAAATTTATTGGTATCATAAATTCTCATTGAATTTTTGGTTCATTAGTACTTATTCAACTCTTCTTAACTCTTACCAAAAAATCTCTAATCTTCATAAATAATGAGATAACATTAGACATTCTTAACATTTTTCTGTCAGATTTTGATTCCCCATTATGATTTACTCGTTATGATGAGGAAAACATATCTGTTGTTATGTTGATCTGCACCACTTGAAAAATGAATGAGAAACCATATAGAAAGATTCTCTTCTCAAAATGATATTATAATGAACTTATCATTCTAATTTCTTTATTACGATGGATATATCTGATTCTTCATGATATTACTATGCATCTAATTAAACAAACAATCACTATTATTCAAACTTATTTAGCTTCATTCCCTTGATAAAATTTTGAAAAAAACTAGAAATTCTCCTATTCATTATTTCCAAGACCAATGATATTATATCTGAGGATGTCATTAGTGCCGTATTCAGTGAGATATTTTTAAACTAATAGATAGAAAAACCCTTGAAAAACAAATCAGTGTGCTTCTCTTCATTATTGAACCATTTCAAAATCAAGGAACCCTTCATCTTAATGGAAATGGCTGACTTCTTTAGTGATCAATCATTGACATTTTTCTTTAAATGAGTCCTAAAATACATTTATTCCTTTATTTTACTTCATGTTGGTCTCATGATAATCCCATAAAAGTAATTCTCCCCCTGATGTACATTTTATGATTATTGTCATCATCACCTCAATTTTTCAGTGGCCCCTATATCCGGTGGACCAGTTCTAGTAGATTCAACATCCGAAATATCATTCCTTCTCTAATTATGATATATATTATAAAAATCTTGGTTAAAAGATTTATTTCGTATTGATTAATTCTATGACTGAAACTAGAATCTAAAAATTGTCTCATTTCCAAGAAAATCATCCAAATATTCAAACAATTCTCTATCTGTAGATCTCAAAATGATGGACTTAGACCAGAAAACATTTACTTCACAATCCTTCTTCTTTCTTAAAACTTATCCTTTTCATTATTAATTCATCTTGGATTTTAGTATGATTACAATCAACATAGAATCATATGACTTAATATATGATGTATTAAAACATCATATTCCCCATGAAACAATACTTCCTTCCAACCATCATAAATAAGATTGGAATCATATTTTCTACCTATTTCTGTTATAATGATTGAATCAAATGTTTTACAAATACAAATGATCCATGAAATTGAAAACAAAAATTCATAGTTATATTTTCATTGTATCAATGTAGAATCTTATTCTCTTCCACCTTATGATATGAAATTATTTCGAGATCCTTGGTGAGTCCGAATAGACAATTCATCATGCAAAAATATTCCCAATCTAATGGAAATTTTAAAGCATTGTACGTATGAAATCATAAACATGATTTTGAGTTTGATCCTGAACAAATACAAATTTAGGTGATTTATTTAATTATTTAACTTCTTTGAAAACAAAATAAAAGACCAAAAATATTCCATTATATAAAAATAACATCTTGTCAAATTAGACCCAATAAGTAGGTGATTATGAAAATTGTCCATTACACCATTAATCCAATTGGCTGTTAGAGAATTTGGACAATTTCTTAGTAGGACATTAGTATATTAAGAAATTATGGAATTAGGAAAAATCAAAATTTGTAGGTTCTACTTTTGTTCCATTAGACTAATTTACCATTATTCCATTAGTCCAATTTCCCATTAGGGTATTAGGGAAATTAGAAATAAGGCCATTAGACTAATTATTCATTAGGACACTTTTCCATTAGTTCATTCAATGAATTAGAGAATTTGGCAATTATACTATAAAGACAATTTCCCAAATGTCCATTAGTCCATTATTCCAACTTACCATTAGGACAACTATCCATTAGGATATTAGGCTATTATATCAATTGTAAACTATGTCAATTGTAAATTCGGCCAATAATCCTTTAGACCATTAGGCTAATTGGACATTAAGACATTACTCCATTATTAATATTGGCCAATTATGCCAATTTTCCAATTTACAATTATCCGGTTAGGCTGTTAGTCTAATTAGAAAATTGTCCATTACACTAACTATCAATTTTTCTAATTGCCCATTATAAAATTATGAAAATTTTTTAGTTTTCCATAATACTATTAGGTTAATTTTTTGGTAGTCCATTATGTATTAGGCCAATTTTAATGTTGTGCATCATGCCATTAGGGAAATTGGCCATTAAGCCATTTTTTCAATTAGATAATTAGAAATTAGGCTATTATGGAAATTGTACAATTTTCCATTAGGACATTATGGTATTAGGCCATTATAACAATTTTCCATTAGGTAATTTAGATGTTAGGACATCCTAACAATAGGCAATTAGTCCATTATGCCAATTATCCATTATGTTGTTAGTTCAATTGAAAAATAATCCATTAGTCTAATAGGAGAATTGTCCATTTGGCGTATTTAAAGTGGTATTTCATAGCTTATATTAATGGATTAATAAAAATATCACATAATTATCACTGTGAAAATAAAAATAAGTAATAATGTAAATCTAGATATTATTTTTAATGATATTAAATTACCTAAAACTTCTCATTCATTTAAATTAAGGTTCTCACAAAAGTGTGAATATATGTCATTTAATCATTATTCTTTTTTTCCAAAACACATCCTAAATAACATTTTTATAAGTAATTAGAATTAAATTCTCTATAAACACCATTAAATACAAATAATAACATGAACTCAACAATCTTCCAATATGAGATCATTTTTTGATATTTTGTTTTTGGACATTCAAGTAATATTAGTACACCATCTAAATCATAATAGAGTCCACACTTCTAGAAAACATATAACTCATGATTATATTATTTCTATAAACCCCCAAGATCTATCAACCTTGAACCCTTAGAAGCTTCGTCATCCTGAATATTAAACGAATTATATACTGAACATGCTTATTTATCTAAATACAAAAATAATATAGATATAAATTCAACAAAGTTTCATTACCATATTTCCTCTCATGATTTCTCATTAATGTCATTACTACCATGAACCCATGAGACCCATAGAAAAGGAATGATATCATTGTACTTATAATTGGTCCTAGGAATATTATATAATGTACAATAATTGGACCACACATATATCACATACACCACTCAATAACTTGTTCCCCACTTCAGGGCCCGCTAGGTACCACTGGTTTCCCTACAGACACGTGGTCCTCACCCTGGGGCCCACCCATGTGCCCGAATCTTTCTTCTAAATAATGAATTGACCCATAGACCAACAAATGTGTTTTCCAATGTGCTTTGTACCTACTCACACACACCCTGGGAAACTTCCCAAAAGGCGAATCATCCGGACCACTACTCTTGTCCATTCATGCTTAACATTTGAGTTCTAATCAGGAAGGCTCTCAAACAATAAGGTAAAACATATTGAAATAAGTAATGGAATTTAAAAATATAACCCTTTATAATTTAAGGGTGTTAAATTCACCCCCACCCATAGGGAAAAATATCCTCATTGTGAGCCCTATATCTCAACCCATGACAAGCATGCTTAACTCTGGAGTTCTTATAAGGTAGGCTCCGGAAAAGGAAGGTACACCATATTGAAATGAGTTATATAATTTATACATTTAAACCTTAATCGTTTGGGGGTTTAATAATTGGGCCCCACATACATCATAGATACCCTACCTTAACATGGTCTTCGGGTTCTGGCCTGTGAGATACCACTAGTTGCCCTGTAGGCATGTGGTCCCAACCTTGGGGCCCACACATGTTCCCAAAACGGTCATCTGTCTAATGATTTTCCCCAAAGGACCACACATGTCCTTTCTAGATTGTGTTTTCCTCACTCTCACACACCTTGAGAATAAACCCTAATGGTCAACCGTCCCGATCACTACTCCAGGCCAACAACTCTTAATTGTGATATTCTAATCCTCCAGGCATTCAAAATGGATGGTGAACCTTATTGACATGAGTCATATAATTAAGTCATGTAACCTTTTATAATTTGGGGTTGTTACACCCCCCCCTAGAGCACAATGTCATCATTTTATCCCTACATCTCAACCAAGGACAATTAGAAATGTGGTCCCCACCCCGAGGCCCACCCAAGTGCCTAAATGGTTTATCTGACTAATAAATATCGCCACATGACAATACATGTCCTTTTTAGTGATATTTTTCCTTGATCACACACACATTGGGAAACTACACAGAAGGTCAACCAACTTGATCACAACTCCCGGCCACACACGCTTAACTGTGGAGTTCTAATGAGGGAGTCCCTCAAAATGGAAGGGGAACCTTGTTGACATTAGTCATATTCTTTAGTCATTTAACACTTTATAAATCAGGGGGGTTACATTCACACCCCACCTCCCCCTTCTAGTACATCGTCCACATCATGATCCCTAAATATCATCTGGGGTCAATCACACATAAATATGGAATACTAATCAAGTAGGCTGCTGAAAAAGAAAGTGCACCATAATTATATGAGTCATATCATTTAGTTATTTAATACTTTATCATTTGGGGTTGTTACATTTACCCCCCACCCCTAGAGCACTACGTCCTCATTTTGTGACCTACTACTCAACCAAGGAAGGGAACCAAAATTAAAGCTATGTACCACTTATGATTCAAAAAGTAACAACTAGGCCTCGATGACAGAACATACACCCTTCCTTAACATGGTCATCGGGACCTCTCTCACCAGGTACCACCAGTTTACTAGAACACACATAGTCCCCTCTCTATGGTCTACCCATGTGAAAAAATGGGTAATCTGTCTAATGATTTTATCCACAAGACAACACATGTCCTTTCCTATAACACCCCGACCCTAGTTACCTAGAGTCGGTGCATTATTACCTAACATTGGAATTATCACATGTAAATCTTGTCTCAAAACACAAATCAGTTTAGTATTATTCAAAACAAGATTCATACATAAGTTCAACTTTACTATTTGAAGAGAAACACAACACAAATATATCTCATTAGAAACATCTAAGACTCCTATATTATGCTTGCAGGTTAGTCATAACTAACATCTTCATATCCTGGGAAAATGAAACATAACAAAGGGGTGAGCTCAAATGCTCATTAAGGGTAAGTAATACAACATAAAATGACATAAATATTAAGCATGGTAAATAATTGAAACCACATGCCTTTACCAATAATAAACAAGAATACTTTTATGGAAAGAATATGAGTTGAGTAAATAATTCCATAAATAAACATAATCATGGGTATTCTACTAGTCGAATGACCACATGAACCATCAATATTATTTCCATAATGAGGGAATGTATAATGTTGGACATTCTGAAACATTTTGTCAAGGCCTCGGCCAAGATGTCTAAAAATGATTATGGCCTTGAAAAAAACCATAAATAAAATTGGGAAAGGGCCTCAGCCAATTCCATGTCTAGTTGTCCCATGAGACATACTGATGAATCGAGGAGCTATATCAGGCTCCACCCATCACTTACTATGTCCAATACATTCCTCATATGAAAAGGTTTCAACATATCATAAACATTCGTATTAAAACTTGCATATGAAATGGAAATGCTTTAACCATAAATCATGAATGGTATAAAAATAGTACATCCATAGTCAAACATATCAACAAACATTAAATACAATATGGAAGTTTTTTATCATAATAAATCAACTCCAAATAAACTTAAAATCCATCAAATGATGCTGACATAGATGAAATCAAAACTCTTTTTAGAGAAATATCTCTTTCTATTTTGAAATCATTTAAGAGTCTCATTATTATAAAATAAGACATTTACTTTGAAAATATTCTTATAAGATTGTAGGGGAGGCTTCAAAGAGTTTATAATCGTAGAAAATAGCTGCACCCACTGAATAAGTTAAAAAAAGACATTTATAACTTAATTTTGTCGAAAAGGTTAAAAATGACCTTGTTTCGAAAAAGAAGGAAATATTTTTTATAAGCATCTTATAAAAATTAAAACAAAGGTATAAATGACTTTAACCCATATTCTATAAAATAGTAAGTATGTTTTTTAAATACATTTCTAATAAACACAGATGTGGATGATAAAGAGGTCCCAGTAGATAATTATGTATAAACAACCTTGGATAATGAAGAGATTTTGAAATAAACCCTTACCTTGTACTTTTCTTTGGTTGAGGGTACGTTGAACTCTTGTATAATGGTGAAATAATTGTTATTAAATTATAAAAGAATCATATTCATTAATATGAAATCATATATGATCATTTAATATTTCTTTGTTAATAATATCTTTGTATTATCGTCATTTCGGGTGTTAACTTACTTGTTTTATTTTATCTGTTTTGTTACATAAGCCGTGATTTTTATGGACAGGTTGTATCTTATTCGTATCTATAATGATATAATGTCCTTAAAATTTTCATTTAATCATCAAATCAGAATTATTCTTTAATGGATATGATGGGGAAATGAATCTCATCGCGTTCGTGGAGACGGTAATCCATACGTATGCACAAACACTACTTCAATTTCATTTTTCATTTTAAAGGGAATCTAAACCAAATTATACATAGGTATATTATTATTCCAGTATAATATAATATCTTATATTTGTTACTTACATTCATTAACACAATCCTTTATATGTTGCATGTATGGTATGAACGAGTCATATCACTTTGTGGGGGTGGTAGTCCACACTTCCTCAAATGAAATTATCGTATATAAATACAACATGAAAAGAATAATGGTATGATATAAAATTGGATAATAGAAGCTTATATATAGAATAAATCTCATAAATATCATATTTAGTTGTAGTTCCATCATAATGGCCACCATGAGAGGTGGTAGGAGACAATTGAACAATCATCGTTTCTTGAGACGTTTGGTTTCCATCCACAGAAACAATCTGATATTCACCCATTAGATGTAGGTGTGTGTATGTATAGTTCGAATAATTCTCATAAAAATATCCTGGTATATTTTGGATACTGGTTTTTTTACAAAATCAATGAATAAGGAGAATTTAGGGGTTGGAGAAGTAAAATAAAAGGAAATAAGCTAGGAGAAATTGTTACCTTTAATTTGGGTAACTCCCTTTGGTTTGAACCAAAAAAGACTCTTTTAAGGGTCTCATGCCTATGGTAAGGATTTTAATAGGAGGAGAGGGATGTAGAAAGATTAATTTAGGAGAGGTTGGACGGTCCAAAAGGCTCTATATATGTGAGGAATTGGTTCGAAGTGGTGTCCTTGTCTAAGGGGAGGAGGGTCTCTTTAGGAGTTACTTAATGTATTATTTTATAATAAAATCATATTCTATTTCTAATGGTAAAAAAATGGAGTATTAAAAGTATAAGGTAGCTATAGGTTGAAAAAAACGTAAACAATAGGCTTTAGACAGGTTTGGGTCCCTTTATTATCCTTATCTTTTTATTTTAACTCATAGTTAATTAGTTTGACACTTACTATGTCACTTTGCATTTTTATATTATATAGTTAATAAACATACTATATAAATCCAATTGACCCCCAAGTGGTCCATTAATGATACATCTATCATGATATATGTCCTTTGGATGAACCTTATATTTTTAAGAATAGAATATCAATTAATAATATAATATATTTTCTTAAAAACTCTTTTATGTCATTTTTGACACTATTGGGTATTCTGTTTTTTATAATTTAATAAGAGTATTATTTCTTCGCATAAAATTTATATAACCAATACTAATATGTCATATTAACCTATAAAATTAGTGTAATTCATAAAAAGTCTCATATTACATTTATTTTGATATTTATAATATCAATTATTTTAATATTTCACTAACAAGGTAATTACTACATCATCATTGTGTAATTAATAAATTAAATTATTTAATGACTCAAGATTATAAATAAAATACCATTATATATGAAATATTTATATATTTCTAATATATATTTATAATCTAATTTATCTTATGTATAACCATATATTAAAAATGATTTAGTTATTAATCTTTGATTTTAACTCTTTCAACTCTTCTTTGAATTAAATAATAATAAATGTCCTAATCTAATCCAAGTTGACCTAAATGATAATAGGTTATTTATATGGTCGCTTTTGGTCGAGATAAACTTTTCCATTAGGATTAGGACATGTGTTAGGGTAATAATAATATCATTTTTACCCTTAATTACACTATTTACTTTTAACCGTGGTAAATAAAAGTAAAAACTTAATATTCACCAAAATTATTTTTATCTTATTGATCCACACATTACTCCTTGATATTAACTGTGTCTCTCAGATTTTCGAAATTCCACTCACAGAAGTGGTAAAATTATGTTTTATGTCAATTTTTAAATTTTCCTAGGAGGTGGGTAAAAAACGGTGCAAAGTTAAATAAAAATATTATATATCAAAAATTATTCTAAACTAACTCCAATGAATTAAATTGATCATATATATGTATTATTTACCTATTTTGAAATTAATTAAATTTAAATAAAATAAATAATTATTTAAATAAAAATTCGGTTTTAAACTATAACTCAGTGTTTTTTCACTATTCATAAAAAATTGAATGTTTTCTGAAAAATACAAAAAATTCACCCTAAGCTAATTTTGTTATTCCAAATCCTAAAATGAAATCCATTTTGAAAGATAAAAATTATAAAATTTCAAAAAGTGGATATTACATTTTCATAACATCAAGTTTTATTGGTTGTGGTGTGTGTTAGAACTCGAAGTTGCGTACAACACACACTACTGTATTATTCAGAGAGAAGTGTACCATGGAATCTTGGGGTGTTACATTCTCCGCCCTTCAAATAATTTTTTCCTTGAAATTTCTAGAATATTATTTCATAAAAAGGATCGGGTTGTTGTTCATTATAAGTTCCTTGGGTTTCCACGTTGCCTCTTCCATATTGTGGTTTCTCCATAGATCTTTTACCAGACAAGTCCTCCGGTTTCTCAGCACTTCTTCTCTTGTATCAAGAATACTGATGGGATCTTCGCAATAAGATTGATCGGGTTCTAGTTCTAATTCCTCATAAGTATGTATATGTGTTGGGTTAGGCATGTATTTTCTCAACAGTGATATGTGGAACACATCGTGAACTTTGGATAGACATAGTGGTATTGCCAAACGGTAAGCTACAACCCCAATTCATTCTAGAATTTCGAAAGGTCTGATGTACCTGGGACTCAATTTACCCTTCTTACCGAAATGCATTACTCCCTTCCATGGAGATTTTTTCAAGAAAACATGATCTCCTACCTGAAATTCCTAATCCTTTCTTTGGTTATCAGCATAGCTCTTCTGCCTACTTTGAGCTGATTTGATGTTGTTTTGGATTACCTTCAACCATTCCATCATTTCCTCCACCAGTTCTAGGCCTAGAAGTTTTCTCTCATCAACGTCATCCCAACAGGTTGGTGTGCGACATCTCTTTCCGTATAACGCTTTATGTGGTGCCATATGAATACTTGAATGGAAGTTATTGTTATAGAAAAATTACACTAGAGGTAAATATTGATCCCACATACCCTGAAAGTCAAGAGAGCATGATATAAACATGTCTTCTATGGTTTGAATAGTCCATTCTGATTGTCCATCTATTTGAGGGTGGTAGGCAGTGCTCAAACAAAGTTCAGTATCCAAGGCCTTCTAAAGACTCTTCCAGAATCTTGAAGTAAAATGGGGATCATGATCAGAAACAAACAATAGGGGTACTCCATGAATTCTTACAACTTCATTAATATATATTCTTTCTATACGTTCAAGTGGTAGATCTTCTCTTATAGAATAAACATGTGCTGACTTGGTAAGAAGATAAAAATTGACCCATATTGCATCATTCATTCTAGGAGTCTTTGGTAGTCCCATGATAAAGTACATCGTAATATTATCCCATTTCCACTCCGGTATGAGAAGATGTTTCATGACTCCTCCAGGCTGTTTCCTTCCAGCTTTCACTTGTTGAAAAACCATACATCCTGACACAAAATCAGAAATCTCCCTCTTCATGTTGTCCCAGAAAAAATGTTCCTTCAAATCTCTATGTATATTGGTGCTCCCAAGGTGTATAGAAAAATTGGAACTATGAGCATCATCTAACAATTCCCTTTTTATATCAGGTATATCGGGAACACAATGTCTCTTCAAAAATTTCAAAATTCCTTCTTCATACAGAAAGTCTCTAATCTCCCATCATTCACAGCTTTAATCTTCTTTTGAAACATTTAACCACTGGTCTGAGAACTATTTATCTTTTCTAGTAAAGATGGTTTGGCAACCATTTGAAAAACTATCGATGTTTCACCTTCCATGGTAATTCCCATATACATCTTCACTAGATCCATGAAAATAGAATCTCTTTCAAATCTCATCATGTTCAAAACACCATGATATTTTCTGCTCAAAGCATCTTCCACCATATTTTCCTTCCCCGGGTGGTAGTGTATCGTACAATCATAATACATGAGTAGTTAAAGCCATCTCATTTTCTTCATGTTGAGTTCTTTCTGTGAGAAAATATACTTCAAACTCTTGTGATTAGTATAAATATCAAAATTTTCACCATAGATATAATGTCTCTATATCTTCCAAGAAAAAATTACATCAGCTAACTCAAGATCATGAGTAGAATAATTTTGCTCATGAATTTTCAGCTGTCATGATGTATAGACAATAACTCTATCATTCTGCATAAGGACACAACCATGTCCTTTTTCGATGCATCACTATAAATAAAAAAACCATTATTCTATGATGGTAGAGTCAATATAGAAGCATTGAATAATATTCTCTTCAGTTATTCATAACATTCTTCACACTCTTTTGTCCAAAACAAATTTAACCCCTTTATGTGTGAGCTTCGTTAATGGGTTAGCCAATCGGGAAAAGTTCTGGAAGAAACGTCGATAATAACCTGCTAAACCAATAAAACTGTGTGCCTCCGTTATACACGTCGGTGCATGCCATTATTGGATTTCTCTTTTCTATGAAGGATCAACATTGATTCCACACATAGAGACAATATGGCCAAGAAAAAAATCTCATGAAGCCAGAATTCACACATACTATACAACCTATATAATTCATGTCTTATAAGAGTCTTCATGATAATGCCCAAGTGATTTTCATGATCCTTGTAGCTTTTGGAGTATACCAACATATCATCAATAAATACCACCACAAAATCATCGAGATATTTCTTGAAAACTCTATTCATTAGATCCATGAATATAGAGGGTTCATTAGTAAATCCAAAAGGCATTACTGTAAACTCATAATGCCCGTACCTCATTCGAAATTTTGTCTTCAGAATGTCTTCCTTCATCACAAACATCTGATGGTATTGAGATCTATGTTCAATCTTTGAAAAGTATTGAGCTCCATGCAGTTGATCAAATAAATCATCAAGGTGAGGTAGGGGATACTTGTTCTTTATTGTTGTGGAATTGATTTCCCTATAGTTGATACATAACCTCATATATCCATCTTTCTTCTTAACAAAAAGGACATGGGATCCCCATGGAGAAACACTAGGGAGAATAAATCCCTTATTACCCAATTCCTCTAGTTGTTTCATTAGTTAAAATAATTCCACAGTTTTCCTTCTCTAAGGGGTCTTCGATATAGGACTTGAACCAGGAATTAAATAAATGGAAAACTCAATTTCTCGTTCTAGACGATGCCATGGTAAATCTTTCAGAAACACATCAACATTTTCTCTCCCAATAGGTACATCCACTATTGGAACATTCCTTTCCTCACCCACAGTTATTTCATTCTCTTCCTCCATGATAATTGAATTTAGTTGAGCTACTGGCGGTGGATCTAGGTAAGAATTAGGTGGTGATGATTCCACTCAAAAGATAAGGTGTTCCTTATCATCATCATAAAAAATAGTAACCTCCTTCTTCTTATAATAAATTTTTGCATCATGGTCTGAAATCCAATCCATACCGAGGATTATATCAAATTCAATCATAGGTATGATGATGAGATCCGCAGATAAAGAACATTTATGGGCTCAAATGGGGACAGATTCAAAAAACTTTATTGCAATGATACCTCTCTTTGGAGTTTTGACTAAAAAATCCCTTGTTAAATCAAATTTAGAATATCTAATTTTCATAGTAAACTGGGAAGATATGAAACAATTCGATGATCCAGAATAAAATAATGCATTTTCTAAACTTGAGGAAACCATTAAATTACCTATCACCATGTCTTTTAGGGCTTCAACCTCAGTAGTAGTGATTGCATAATCTTGGCCTTGGTCCCTAGGCCTTTTCTGAGGTATGTTTCCCTGACGCTTTGGACATTAATTTGCATAATGTCCCATCTCCCTACAATTGTATCATTGAACATTGGTAGTGTCTTTATTTCCTTTACAATCAACATCTAGATGGCCCTTCTGTCCACACTTATAGCATACTCCTTTCCCTTTTAGATAGAAACCAGGGTGCTTCCTTTCGCAATTATCACATGGTGGATATTCAATTCTTCCATTCTTTCTTATTTCCATATTTCCTTTCCCAGAGTGTTCAGTAGATCTCTTCTTCTCTTGCTTTGACTTAAAGTCATAAGACTTAGAAAATTATTTTTCCGTCTTGATAGAACATGATACAATATCTTTGTATGAAGAGAAGGATTATGTGACCAATGCTCAATGGGGAAACGATTTTAACCTATAAAAGAAACGATCAATATTACTTATTGGGTTACGTATATAATCTGAATCATACCTTTCTAACCTTGTAATGTTAGCCTCATACTTTGCGACATTCTCATCCTCCTTTTGTCTCAGATATAGAAATTATCTTTCCATATATGCTCGATGGTCACGAGTAATGTATTTTCCCAAAAATAGATCTTTGAACTCCCTCCATTCCATATTTGATACTTCATAATATTCCTTCATGTTCTAAATCAATGAACACCATTGATAAACATCTCTAGTGAGGCGGTAAACTACCATGATAACTTTTTCCCTTTCAGTACTCCCAAAGGCATGGAATATATTATCTAGAGAATTTATCCATTGCTCAGCTACTAAGGTATTTGTACTCCCATTGAATTTTTGTGTTTGTTTTCCCATGAAGTGATCTAACATTGATCCTCCACACTGTGGATCATGGTGCTCCATACGAGAATGGTTATTATTCATAACCTGAATGAGTTGTCCCAGTATGGTGATTAGTGGATCAACATCAGTTGCATCACCAGCTCCACTATAATTATCTTGAGAAGGAGGGAAATACCTACATGGAGTGAGTGCATTGATACAGTTTTTATTTCATCCACTAGGCGTCATTTATAAACAATGGCATACACTAGATTATTCTATGAATCACAATACATAAATCCAAACATGTAAAACACTTAACATAAATTGAACAGTCTATGGATATAGTCCATAATTATAAAAATGATTTCTATGAGGATGTATATACTCATAAACCCCTCATAATGGTTTGTAAGGAAAATGAGAATTATCCTAAGAATATACCCTGAGAGTGTCGTAACCAAGAGTGCAGAAAGGCCTGTTTTCGTTCACCAGTTCCCGTTCGAGTCTAGCTCAAAGCGGTGTTTTCAGGTTTTACCCATCGGTACATCTGTTCCAGATCCACCTCTACCTGCTCATATCCAGACATGGATGTATTGCTCATAAAACTCACAAAATCTTTATAATACCAAAATTCTAGGAAGTTCTTATATTTTAATCTTCAAAGACGATCTTAGGTCTATGTGCTCTAATCAGTGTTTATCTAAATATAGACTCTAAGGATTGTACTAAACTTCCTCTGATACTAACTATAATGCCCCGACCCTAGTTACCCAGAGTCGGTGCATTATTACATAAAATTATCATGATCACAAGTAAATAATGTCTCTAAAGACAGATTAGTTTATTATTATTCGAAACAAGATTCATACATAAGTTCAATGTTACATCTTGAAGAGAAATACAACACAAATATATTTTATTAGAAACATCCAAGTCTACTAGATTATGCCTGCATGCCACTCATAACTAACTTCTCCATATCATGGACAAATGAAACATAAGAAATGGGTGAGCTGAAATCCTCAATAAGGGTATGTAATACAATGGAAAATGAAATAAATAATAAGCATGGTAAATAATTGAAACCACATGCCTTTACCAATAATAAACAATAATAATGTTATGGAAAAAATATGAGCTGAGTAAATAATTCCATAATAAAACATAATCATGGGTATTCTACTAGTAGAATGACCACATGAACCATCAATATTATTTCCATAATGATGAAATGTATAATTCCGTACATTTTGAAACATTTTTTCAAGGCCTTGACCAAGACGTCTAAAATTGATTAAGGCCTCGACCAAAACAATAAATCAAATTGGGAAAGGGCCTCGGCCAATTCCACCTCTAGTTGTCTCATGAGACCCACCGATGCATCGAGGATTTATAGCGGGCTCCAACTGTCACTTACAAAGTCTAATACATTCCTCATATGAAAAGGGTTCAACATATCTTAAACATTCATATTAAAAATAACATACGAAATGTCAATTCTTTAACCATAAATCTTGAATGGTATAAAAATAGCACATACACAGTCAAACATATCACAAAACCTTCAATACAATATGGAAGATTTGTTATCAAAATAAATCAACTCCAAATAAACTTAAAATCCATCAAAGTATGTTTACATAGATGAAATCAAAACTCTTTTTAGAGAAATATCTGTTTCTATTTTGAAATCATTTAAGAGTCACATAATTATAAAACAAAACATTTAAATTTAAAATAATCTTATAAGATTGTAATGGAAGCTTTGAATTTTTTATAACAGTAGAAAATAGTCTCACCCTCCTTATAAGTTAAAAAAAGTCATTCTTACCTTAATTTTGTCAAAAAGGTTAAAAAGGACCTTGTTTAGAAAACGACAGAAAGATTCCTTTATAAACATATTATAAAAATTAAAACAAGAGTATTAATGACTTTAACCCATATTATTTAAAATACTAAAATGTTTTTTAATTTTTTTTAAGAAACATGGATGTGGATGATAAATAGGTCATAGTAGATAATTATGTATAAACAACCTCTAATAATGAAGAGATTGTGAAATAAACCATTACCTTGTACTTTTACTTGGTTGAGGGTAGGTTAAACTCACGTATAATAGTGAAATAATTTTTATTAAATAATTCATGAATAATATACAATAATATGATATCATATATGATCTTTTAACATTTCTTTGTTAATAATATCTTAGTATTATCGTCATTTTGGGTGTTAACATACTCATTTTCTTTTATATGTTTTATTACATATGCTTCTTTTTATGGATAGGTTGTATATTATTCATATCTAAAATGATATCAAGTCATTAAAAATTACTTTTTATCATCAAATGAGAATTATTCATGAATGGATATGATGGGGAAAATGAATCTCATCGCGTTCGTGGAGACGGTAATCAGCACGTACCCACGAACGCTACTTCCATTTCATTTATCATTTTAAAAGGAATCAAAACAAAATCACACAAAGGATTATTATTATTAAAGTATAATATAATATCTTATACAAGTTACTTAGGTTCATTAACACAATCCTTTATACATTCCATGTATGGTATGAACGAGTCATATCACTTTGAGGGGGCGGAAGTCCGCACTTCCTCAAATTAAATTATCGTATATATATAAAACATGAAACAAATAATGGTATTATATAAAATGGAATTACAGAAGCTTATATATAAAATAAATATCATAAATATCATATTTAAATACAGTGCCATCATAATGGCCACCATGAGAGGTGGTAGGAGACAATTGAACAATCATCGTTTCGTGAGGCGTTTGGTTGCCATCCACAGAAACATTATGTTATTCACCCATTAGATTGAGGTGTGTGTAATTTTAGTTCAAATACTTCTCATAACAATATCCTAGTATATTTAGGATACTGGTTTTGTTACAAATGAAATGAATAAGAAGATTTTAGGAGTTTGAGAAGTAAAATAAAAGAAAAGAAGCTAAGATAAACTGTTACCTTTAATTTGAGAAACTCCCTTTGGTTTGAATAGAAAAGGATTCTTGAAGTGACTTCTGCCTAAGGTAATGCTTCTAGGAGGATTAGAGTGATGTAGGGAGCTCAATTGGGATGAGTTTGGATGAGCCAAAAGGCTTGAGAGGTGTGAGTAATTGGTTAGAAGTGGTGTCATTTTTTAAGGGCTAGGCGGGGCTCTTTAAGAATAACTAAAAGTATTATTTTATAATAATATCATATTCGGTTTCCAATGGCTCCAAAGTGGATTATTCAAAGTCTAAGGTGGTGATAGGTAGAAAACATATTAACCAGTAGGTTTTATACAGGTTTGGATCACTGTATTAACCTTATCTTTTTTTAAGATTTTAGTTAATTAGTTTTACACTTACTATGTCACTTTGCATTTTTATATTATATAGTTAATAAACATACTATATACATCCAATAGACCCCCATGTGGTCCATTAATGATACAACCATCATGATATAAGTCATTTGGCCAATCCTTAGATTTTTAAGATTAGAATATCAATTAATAAAATAATATTTCTATTAAAAAATCTTTTATGTCAATTTTGACACTATTGGGTATTTTGTTTTTGATAATTTCATAAATGCATTATTAAATCGAATAAAATTTATATAACAAATCATAATATGTCATATTAACCTATAAAATTAATATAATTCATAATAAGTCTCAAATTACATTTATTTTGATATTTATAATATCAATTATTTTAATATTTCACTAATAATGTAATTACTTTATCATCATTGTGTCATAAATAAATTAAATTATATAATGTCTAAAAATTATAAATAATATACCATTATGTAGGAAGTAGTTTTATATTTCTAATTAATATTTAAAATCGAATTTATCTTATGTATAACCAAATATTAAAAAAACATTAGTTATTAAACATTAATTTTAACTCTTTTAACTCTTCTTTGAATTAAATAATAATAAATTTCCTAATCGAATCCAAGTGGACCTAAAATATAATATTTTTTTCCTAAGTTTGTTATTGGTCGAGATACACTTGTCCAATAGAATTAGGACATGTGATAGGATAATATTAATATCATTTTACCCTTAATTTCAATATTTACTTTAAACCATGGTAAATAAAAGTAAAAAGTTACTATTCAGCAAAATTTATTTTTATCTTATTGAACCACATTTTACTCCTTGATATTAACCTTTTCTCTAGAATATTCGAAATTCCAATCGCAGAAGAGGTAAAATTATGTTTTATGTGAATTTTTGAATTCTCCCAGGAGGTGGGTAAAAGACGGTTAAAAGTTCAATAAAATTTTTATAAATAAAAAATTATTCTAAACTAACTCCAATGAATTACATTGAACTTATATAGGTATTATGTATCTATTTTGACCATTTTTAAATTTAAATAAAATAAATAATTACTGAAATAAAAATTTGGTTTTAAACTATAACTCAATGTTTTTCACTATTCATCAAAAATTGAATATTTTCAGAAAAATACCAAAAAATCACCCTAAGCTAATTTCGATATTCAGAATCCAAAAATGAAGTCCATTTTGAAATATAAAATTTATAAAATTTCAAAAAGTGTGTATTACTATTCATAACAGCTAGTTTGATTGGTTGTGGTGCGTGTTAGAACTCGAAGTTCCGTACAACACATGCTACTGTATTATTTAAAGAGAAGCGTACCATGGAAGCTTGGGGTGTTACATTTCCAGTTTAATTTTTACTCACTCACAAGAACCTTGGGAAACATCCCAGATGTTCAACCATCCTGATCATCACTCGAGTCCAACCACGCGTAATTATGGAGTTCTAATCAGGAAGGATCCCGAAATGGAAGGTGGGCCTAGTTGACATGAGTCATATCATTTATTCATTTAACCCTTTATCATTAGGGGTGTAACATTCACCCCACCCCTGTAGAGCACAAAGTCCTCAATATGAGCCACACATATCAACCCAGGACAAGCAATCAATTGTTCCCCACTCCTGGGCCCACCCACATTCTCCAATAGGTCATCTGACTAATTAATGTCCCCACATGTCAACACATTTTTTTCTAGTTTTCTCTATGCTAAATGAAACACAACATGGGAAAATACCTAGACGTTCATCCATCCTAATCACTTCTTCAAGACAAGTAAGGCTATCTATAGTGTTTGAGTTAGGAAGGCTCTCAAAAAGGAAGGTGCACCTTGTTTACATGAGTAATATCATTTAGTAATTTTAAACTTTATCATTTGTTGTGTTACATTCATGCCCCCTTTAGATCACAAAGTCGAATTCATGAGACCTTCATCTCAACCTAGGCCCGTAATGCAAAACTATGGAAATATTATAAAGAATTCACATGAAAAGGAAGGTGTTCATTTTTGACATGAGTCATATCATTTATTTATTTGACCCTTTATCATTCGGGGTTGTGACATACACGCCCTGGAGGAAAACATCTTCATTGTGATCCATACATCTCAACGTCCATTCCAATGTGCTTTTTCCTAAATCACACACACCTAGGGAAACATCCTAGAAGTTCATCTATCCTGATTACTACTCCAGGCCAAGCACACTTAACTGCAGAGTTCAAATCTAGAAGGCTCCCAAAAAGGAATGTTCTCCTTTTTGACTTCAGTCACATCATTTAGTCATTTAAAACCTTATCATTTGGCGATGTTACATTCACCCCCCCCCCATTTTGAGAAAAATGTCCTCCTTGTGAGCCCTACATCTCAACCTAGGCCAATCATGCTTATCTATGGAATTCTTATCAAACATGCTCACAAAAAGAAAGGTGCACCTTGTTAAAATAAGTCGTATCATTTTTTAATTTAACCCTATATCATTTAGAGGTCATAAATTTACCACCCTAGAGCACATCATCATCATTGTTGTCCCAGCATCTCAACCCAGGATGTGAACTGAACTTAAGTCTTTGTAACACCTATGATTCCATATGTAACAACTAGGCCCTGGTGGGAGCACATACACCCAGCCTTAACATGGCCATCAGGTGCTAGCCCTCCAAGTACCACCAGTTGACCCACATACACATATTACCTACCCTAGGGACCATCCACATGCCTAATTGGGTAATCTGACAAATTATTGTTGCTTAGGGGGTGTTGTATTCACCCCACCCCCTTTAGAGAACAATTTCCTCGTTGTAGCACTACATCTCAAACCAGGAAGTGTGCCACACATAAGTATAGGTACCACCTATGATACCAAATTTAAAAAATGGGCCCTAGGGATAGCACATAAACCCCACCATAACATGGTCATCAGGTCCTGGCCCACAGGGCACCACCATTTTCCCTGTAGACACATGGTTCCAACCCTTTGGCCCACCCACGTGCCCAAACGGGTCATCTAAATAATGAATTTCCCCATACGCCAAAACATTTTCTTTCTAGTGAGATTTTTACTCACTCACACACACCCTGGGAAACATCCCATTAGGTCACCCATCATGATCACTACTCTAGTTCAAGCATTCTTAACAACGGGGTTCAAATCAAGATGGATCCCAAAAAGAAAGGTAAATCTTGTTGACATGAGTCATATCATTTATTTATTTAACCATTTATCATTCATAAGTGTTACAGGACAACAGATATGATTATAAACTTTTAGTTAAGTGTTCTAGGGAGAGATTAGTACTGGGATGGGAGACCTCCTAGGAAGTACTCATGTTGGTCGGTCCAGACCTGTTCGGACTGGGGTTTTTAATAAAAACCTTGTATCGTTCAATCCGGAGGATTGTATTGTGTTCCATCTATGGAAAAATGATCCTTACATCGTGACAGAGCTTTTGAGGCCGTTATGAGAACATTTTATCTTAGAATCTAGGCTTGATAATACAAAACATACTTTTAATATGATAATAATGTAATTATTATGATTTGACGATTCTCGTATCTGACGTACCATCTATGGGAAAAAAACCAACTCACGTGTCGTCAGAGACATAGTGACCCTGAGATTGAGACAATGTTTTCCCAAATGATTTTGGATACATAAACTGAAATAGTGGCGTGGGCCCCACAAGACCTGATTTGGGTGTTTGCGGTGAAAGGATACATTTTCACCGATTGTCCATTTTGGATGAATTAGTAGTCAATATTGTGTGTTTTTTTATGAGGATCACAATTGGGTGGTTTTCCCGACTAGATTTGGGGTCGAGGAGTGGGCCCCACAAGATGTATTACGATTGTATTGCTTAATTTTACAACTTCTACATCAGATGTCTGTTGGTGGAATGTGAATAGTCTAACTTTTGTTTTATTCTGTATGGATAGCAATGGGGAAATCCGTTTGGATGTGTGGAGACTTTTCGTGATCGGTAGTGATCAAGCACCAATCAGGCATTTTCGGTGAAAAGAACCATTTCCACAAGATGGTTTTTTGGAATAATGAATAGCTAATATTGTGTGTTTTTATGAGGCAGTCATAATGGAATGATCTGTGTGATGTGTTTCGGGATTGAGACATGGACCACACGTGGTACTATTTGTTCACAATGCAGGGTAATGTAGCTTCTTCATCAGGAGTCCGTTTTGGGCGAATGAATAATCGATCTTATGCCTTTTTCACAAGGATAAGAACTATTTGATCTTTTTGGTTATCCAGGTCCATTTGTAAGAGGCATGATGGTATAATTACATTTTCTCCCTTCGCATTAGAAAAGAGAAACACACACTCTTCGTGCTTTTGGTTAGTTGTGTCTTGGAATATGGGACTATATTGGCATGACTTGTGGGTATATGATCTCAATTTAGTAGTGAGTATTGCCAGGAACACCTCTAGATGAGGAGGCTGGGTCACAGATCATGTGGGCCCCACACGTGTCATGTACTAGTTTACAAATCTTTTACTTCTCATATATGTTTCTTCTGATATCGTATTTTGGACTCTGAGTATCCAATCCTATGTTTTCTCACGTAGAATGTGATGGTGCTCTCCATAGTGTATTTTGAGTTATGATGTGAGATTTTATGAATATTATGGCTATTTGAGGTGACACTCGATGTTATGGGCGTGATGCATATCTGATGCGATGCTTGATGATAATAGTGGTGGTAGTGAAGTTTTCAGAATAACCAGGGTAGTACCAGCTTACCCTGTAGCATGGCTGGGTAGTGAGGTTTGTTGTTCTATCTTCCGATATTACCCTCCATCTTGGTTGGGTAGTGAGGTGCACTTTCTCTCATGAATGCATACCCTATAGTGTGGATGGGCAGTGAGGTTCAGTAGTTACTCTTTTAGGACATACCCATCAGAGGGCCTGGGAAGTGATGTTCTTTGTTTACTCTTTTGGGATTACCCTCAAGCTAGACTAGGTACTCGGTTCACAGATGACTCTTCTATGAATACCCTCCAGCTGGGTTGTGTAGTGGGTTCATGACTTTGTGACATGATCTCTAAGCTATGTGCTATAGTGACAAGACAGGAAAGATGATACTTTGGACACTCACTAAATATGGGAACTCCTCCCACCAACAAGCGTCCTTGTGATGTGACCTAAACCGGTGCGATCACGATATACCCACCCAAAGTGGAAAGTATCAAGATGTGGTGATTGATCCCCTTAGACTTGCAGTTTAGATAATGTGTTTGGGATACTGGTCGTTGTTCGTGGTGACTTCTGGGACTATTGGTTTCTCTCCTTTCTTGGGAAGAGCCAGTGATATGAAAACATATTACTCTCTCGTTGGGTATTGTTTTGTTGAGAATATATATTTCATATCTCATTACCCACTCCTTGGGATTTGGTGACTATCTTTTTAGGAGTTTTGAAAATGTGTGGGATATGACACATGCTTTCCATGCCTATATTCTCATGGTTTGGTGAATATAACCTCCTAATATAGGTATATAATACTTGACCACAATTTATTCTTCTTGTAGTTTCTAGCTCCTCGTGTTTGTATTTTCTTACATGGATCCATTGTTTTGTTGAGATGTACTGTTTTTGTACCATGTTCTATCTACTTCTTTCATCTTCAATACATCATTTTTGTCTCCCTTGAGCCTTCCAGAAACCCACTATGTATTTATATACTCACCCCTACATGGGATTTTCCTAGACATGGACATTATTGTGATGTTTATTGTGACTTCAGAGGAGCATAGTGGTGTAGGGTACTTGGACAGTATGTGGTGGTCATTTCATGGGATCCAGGAGTGGGGCTCCCTTATCTTTTTTACATTTAAGCATGTTTCCAGATTTTGAAACATTTCTAGTTGGCCATGTACTTTTACAATTTCCCTTTTAGTTTACATTTCCATACATGTACTGTTTAGATGTTGATGAATGTTTGTGGTTTATTTATAGGTGTGTCCTATCATGTCTCTTTTCCATTTACACTTCTTCATTGTGTTAGATGCATGTCTATGACCATGTTCTTATGAAAGGGCATCCCCATGTTTTTATGCCTTCGACAATGGTCACCATCCCATGGCCAATGGAGGCGGTCTTGGGGTAGTCATTGCTCGATACCTGGTTCGGTTCGGATCATGAAATTGTGGTATCAATGGCGGTTTATTCCTTGGGATATTGTTAAGACGATCCCTAAAAAATAATTGTTTCTCTTTTAGAGAAATTGTGTCAATGTGTCTCAAGAGTGTGTCTTCGGCCAGGGAGTCTAGTGATGGTGCGGTGGCCGACATATCCATTCACCAGGAACAAGATTACCAGCTTATAGACTTAATGCGCTGAGACAATTTTGCAGGGAACATTGGTACGTGCATCATATAGGATTGAGTCTTTTAATATCATTATTGTGTAAAATCCCCACCCTTATTGATATATATATATATATATATATATATATATATGCTCATTTGGGCATGGTACTCCTTGGTAGGATATAGGAAGTCACTGCAATGGAAGCCATTTAGGATACTTTCTATAGTTCATGACGACGATTCTGTGAGTGAAGAGGCATCGATTATGGATCTAACATGTGAATCCTTACCTCCGGGTGGATATGTAGTAGCTCCTCCCCCAATTCAGCTATAGTTATTTACAGTAGAGATGGATGAGAATTTTTTCATGTTGTGTATACTTTGTGAGTTCCATCGTCAGAGACCACTGAGGTTCCATGGTATGTTAGACCCTCAGGTAGTGATGGGTTGGCTATAGTTTGTGGTTTCCCACTTCAAGCTTCTTTAGATACCAATGGATTAGATGGAAACATTGAAAACTATTACTTTTTCCATTGAGAAGCATGGCATTGTTAGAGATAGGATAATTAGATCCATGATGAGTTGGAACTCCAGTGGGATGAATTCTTGTAGCTGTTTCGCGATGACCAATACCCCTCCTTCTTACACTCTATTTGGATTTAGGAGTTTTTGGAGCTTCCGCATGGTGGGATGATTATGGTTGTGATTGCGACTAGGTCTGAAGACCTTACTCAGCACTCTTTGGATGTGATCAATGACAAAATATCATGAAAAAAGGTTGAATAGGGTATCCATAGGGGAGATTCAAGCTAGTGAAGTGGCCTTGTGTATCCTCACCTCTCTCAGGGTGTTGGGGGAAGGAATTGGTGAAAGAGAGATCTCTATCAAAGGGGTTCCAGTTGGCCAGTTTTGCCAGTGGAACCAAAATAGTTGGGACGTCTTCCAAATCTTGAAGAAGGCAGTTAGTAGGCCGTCAACATAGTTAGGATCCCCTTGATAAGACTCAATCACATGGTCGGGGATAGCATAGACCACCAGGACTGTTCATGGAGGGCTAGTGCTATGCTAGGGGAAGGATAGTTCACATGGCCTAAGACTACCAGACCAAATGTTATAATCATACAAGGTAGTTGGTAGATGAACAGACATGGAATAGGCAATGTCATGATTATAGATCTCTCATGAGGAGACCGTGTCATCCTCAACGAGGTTGTGTGGGAAGAAGAGTATGAAGAACTGTGGTTAGTGGATGATGTTGTGAGGTCCTTCATCCACTAGGCTACCCACATATAGCTTAGGGAGCTCGCAACTGGGGTTGTGGGTAGCTAAGGTCTATGAATGTCTATAAAGCTACAACACATCAGACAATAATAGGTACAGTTTGTGTCTTTTCTATATTTTTTAGTAGACCTTCTTAGACACTGTGTGAGGTACTATTTTCTTCCAACAAATTTCTTGAGATGTTATCAAGTATTACACGGGGAATCGGTTTATCCATGATTAAGTGTTGTTAGCTATATATTTTAATTCTTGAGAATGTGCGGTTCTCCCCCCATTTGAAACAAATTCTTGTGTTGTGATAAAAACAATGAGGGAAATACAGTTTTACCCATATAGAATAGTATCGTTCTGTGGTGGATGAATCCATCTAACATGTGTTTTTATGGAAGGGTTGTGCTGTGAAATTTCAGAATAAGGTTATGGATTTCCCAGTGGGGATTTTCTGCTTCAACATCCTTTTCTTGAAGTTATAATACTGGGTACATAAGAGTGATTCTTTTAGGGAATATTCTCCTTCCAAGGGGGGAATGATGTGTGGGGTATGCCATGTTTTTTATGTATCCAGCCTCTTGTTGTTGGATGAGTTTACTCATAAGATCTATTCACGTGTACCTTGCATGATCAACATCAATCTTGATACACCAGTAATAATGTATACAGGTCAGGGTGATGGAAACATAATAAATAGAACTATGTGACTCACAATGTTGTGTTGGCAGCTATAATCTTTGCCCTAAGGATGTGGAGAAGTTGTCTTCTAGAAGACTGCTTTGTGGTTAGTTCAGACCTGCAGATCCTCAGGTACGCCTTCACCCATAGAGACCTGAACATGGGGAAACAACGATGTTGAAAATTCTTACAAGATTATGACATTGACATAGTCAATACTCCATGAAATGGAATCATTGTAGCAGATTAACTTAAAAGGATGTCCTAGGATCACCACATATGGGATGTTTCGAAGTAGTTAGCTTCCCCAAAACTGACCCTAGTGGAGAAGGAGGGTAAAACATTCATCAATCAATGGTATTAACTCCTTTTCATCTCGAGCATGTAAGAGAGTCTCAAATGTGAGACATCAACTGATGAATCTTATGTGACCAAATATTCATGGGTGTTTCACTATATGGATATTTTGAAGGTGGAAATCATGATAAACTATTCCAGGGACAATAATGATTCTTGTTACAAAGTTGGATGTAGAGGTTTGGTCAGGGAAGAAAACTATCCCCCATGTTTCATCATTCAATTCGAGACGGTGAAAAGAGATACATAGGTTCCATACTGCCTTTACCTATTCCCAATTGCTAGAGTTGGTGTATGAATTCCCCCATGCATCACAGCTTGGGAGATGTGTGCATGATATCTTCACGCATCATTGATTGGAGTGAACCTCATCTAGATAGACAATCTCTTTGGTTCAAATTTTGTGTCACCATTGTAACATTCTTGTTTTCCAAGGATCGGGAGAGCCAATTGTGATCCTATTATCCCAAGTTTCTTTTCCTAGTTTTTCATTTTGGGGAAAAAAATATTGAAGGAGGGAATGATTTTGAGACTTGATGTTTTCTTTTTATGACTTTGGAATTTTTCTATATATATTTCTAAAGCTATGAGATGAGAGAGTGTACAATTCCAAGGCCGAGTGTGCCCGAAATAAATTTGAAAATATATTAAGTTTTTATGTACTATTTAGACTAAGGAAATAAGATAACTCTTAAAAGGTTGATCAAATCAGAAACATGAGACTACATTTGGGCCTATAACATGGTGTTTACCCTAGGTGTGATGTAAAATTGGTCGACATGGGATGTTCAGACCCCATTCTCATTAGAGGTGTGTTAAATGGATGAATTTTTTTATAAATTCATTTGTTTAATATATAAAACACAAATAACCATAAAATGGTTACATAGATCAGAAATATGATTCCATGAATGAGTTTTAATTGTTCCTTTTACCCTAATAGGGTTATAACTTTTATCATTGCATATCCTAAGTAAAAAAAATGTTTTAGAGGGAAAACCCATAAATAAAATAATTAAATAAAATCGTTTTATTTGAAATGCCGCATAAAATAAATTCTTAACTGGGACATAGACAATAAATATGAGACAACTGTTCAGTTCGTAGCATGGTGTTTTCCCTAGGGGAGACCTCAATTGAGAGGGCATGATATATTTGAGTTTCACAATTACTGGAAGCCTCATATAAATAGAAGTTATGAGAAATGAGCCAGAGTAAGATCATTTTTCTCTCAGATGGTAGATATCTGGATGATGGTGAATTGACATCCAAATTTCATTGGATCACAAAAAACATCAAGATATGGTAGATCATTGGAAATAGAACACAATGAATGATCATGATTCGAGGTAGGATTTTTATCTCAGATCCTGCAGCCCTTGGTGGTATATTTTCTCATCATTTTGGACATTTGTTCATTTTCACTAAATTGTAATCCTTTAATGATATCCAAAAAGACAGCTGCCATCATTTGTTTCCATTTATTATTTCCTTTTCTACGCATTCTACATGTTGTTTGTTGAAACATGTTTCCTCTTGCACAAACGACCCCCTATTGTGGAGTTAGACCCATATCTATGAAGCTCTTGACATGAGGAGTTGTGATCAGTGCTCGAGTATGAGTTTCGGGCACCAGAGGGGGAATATTGGCTAGTAGAAGTGCCGGATAATTTCCTCCAGGCCGAAATAGTGACATGTCGTCATGCATAAGCTCATGCAGTGAAGGCCTCATCCAAGGAAGTCCAGATCTAGTCTCACATCTAATTTTGGATCACCATAGTAATAGTAGTGCTTCGTAGAAGCTTTTATGGTGCAGGTGATGGAGAGGATAGATCTGGCAAGTGGTGGTGTTGTTGAACATGGCGGTGGCATGATTGAAGGTGAAGGATCCATGGTGGTGGCCAACAGATGAATCCAAACCAGCTGTTTTGGGCCATCCCAGGATGGTTCAGACCGGGGTTTATAATAAAACCCTCATATCATTCAATCCAGGGGTCTGTTTTGCATGATGTCGGCAGATAAATGATCCTAGTTTCACAGTAGACTATTTGAGGTCATTCTGAGATTATTATATCATGACCTCAATGCACAGTGACACAAAATGTCCTTTTAAGATAATAATAATAATATTATTATTATTTATTGATTCTTGTATAAGAAGTAACTTATGTGTCAGACATCTGAATTCCACATTGTCAGAGTCACTATGACCCTGAGATTGATGCATAGATTCAAAGATGATTTTGGGTGCCTAAACAGAAAAAGGGTTGTGGTTCCCACAAGCCTCTGTTTAGGTGTTTGTGGATAAATTTAATGTTTTCAACAGGTGTCCATTTTGGATAAATGAGTAGTCTATAGTATGTGTTTTTCCATGAGGATCACAATAGAGTGAACTGATTAACTAAATATAGGGCTGAGGATTGGGCCCATGGGACACCGTTACAGTGTAATTTAGTGTTTTAAAAATTCTACATTGGATGTCTATTTAGGGAAAGTGAAGAGTATACCTTGAATGTTTTTTTCACAAGGATCATAATGGTGTGATCAGTTTGGTTGTGCAGAACCTTTTTGTGATCGGTAGTGATCAAGCACCATTAATTCATTTGTGGTGAAAAGCACCCTTTTCTTGAGTTGTCTATTTTGGACGATGAATAGATGATCCCATCTGTTTTTCTAAGGGGTAGTGCGGGAATTATCTCTGTGATGTGTTTAAGGATCGAGGAATGGTCCCCATGGGGCACTATTTGTGCACATCATAGGGGAATGTAGCTTCTTCAGCAGGAGTTTGTTTTGGGTGAATGAATACTCAATCGTGTGCATTTTCTTGTAATGATCACAAAATTGTGATCTGTTTTCATATCATGTTTTTTTTCAAGATGCATGTTGTTATAATTATGTTTTCTCCCTTCGGATCAGTAATGAGAAATGTGCCATTGTCATCCTTATGGTGATATTTGTTGTGCACTCTGGTTGTACAGTTGCAAAAATTATGGGTACTTGATCACAGTTTAGTACCTGAGAATGGATTGGTAGATGGCCAGATGATGAGATGGTCTCACACATCACATGGTCCCCACAGGTTCCATTTACCACTTTAACAATATTTACCAGTCATATATTTTTCTTCAAAAATTGTATATTGTCCTACGAGTTGCCTATCCTAAGTGTTTTTCATGTAGAACACGATGTTTCCCTCTATAATGTATTTAGAGGTATGATGCGAGATGTTTCAAATTTGATGCATATATGAGGTGATGCTCAATGTTATATGTGCAATGACTATTAGAGGCGAAGATCGATGATGAAAGTGATGGAAGTGATGTTTTTAGAATCACCTGAGCAGCACAAGCATACCATCTAGTGCAGCTGGGCAGTGAGGTTCATCTTTCTCTATTTTGGTTATACCCATCAGTAAGGTTGGGCAGTGAGTTTCTATGTTCAATGTTCAAATCAATGCCTATAATGCAACTTAGAATTGAGGTTCTATAATTACTCAATCAGGACATACCCTCCAGTAGGGTTGGGTAGTGAGGTTCATCATTTACTCTTTAGGTATTACACTCCAGCTGGGATGGGCGGTGGGTTCACCGATGACTCTTCAGATCATACCCTCCAGCAAGGCTATATAGTGTCTTCATGACTTTGTGATATGATCTCTAGACTATGTGTCTTCGTGATGAGACATGTTTTACATGAATTTAGACTCTTAAGAAATAGGGTCACTTTTCCCACTGTGATGCATTCTTGTGACCTGACCAAAAGCCGTGCGGGCAAGACAGACCCCCCCAAAGTGAATAGTATCAAGTAGCACTGATTGATCCCCATTGACTAGAAATTCGGGAAAATGTGTGGGATTATGGGCATCAATGAGGGTTAATTAAGGTAATGTTGGTGACACCATTTTCCTCGGATGATCTAACAATATAGAGATCCCCTTACTTTCTAGGATGGGATTATTTGGTTGATCATATATATATATATATATATATTTGTAGTAACCTCTCATTAGGGGTTGTTTACTTTCCTTCCAAGAGAGGTGAATATGCACGGGGTATGCCACATGATTTCTGTTTCTAGATTCTCAAGGTTGGATGAGTCTACTCATGTACTATAAATAGAGAACACTCAATGAGAAGTTAATATTCTCAATGTTTATAGCTCATCGTGTTTAGACGAACTTACTTCACTCCTTTGTTGGGTTGAGTAGTAATATTTTATTGTACCTTGTTCTATATTCTACTAACCTCTTCAATACACCTTTTTCTACTCCCTAGATCCTTTGTGGAACCCTACTGTGTATTTTTATACTCACACCTTCTTGCTCTTTCCATGCACTACTTGTGCACTTGCAGATGACATACATGTTAGTCGTGAATACAGAGGATCATATGGATATAGGGTGATTGGACCACATGCGGTAATTGTGTCATGGGATACATGAGTTGGGATCCCTTAGCTATTTTACATTTCCACCTGTTACTGGGTTTTGATACATTTCTGGTTGGGTGTTTATTTTTCCCCATTCCAATTCAGTTTACTTTTCCGCACTTGTACTATTTGCTGGTCAATTCATGTTTGAGGATTATTTATAGTAGATTCTAATATTTATTCCTTTACCTATGAACTTTTTCATAGATTTGGTTATGTGTTTGTACATGTATTTAGACAATGTCCTTCCCAATATTGATATTCCGTCGACGATGGTTGCCAGTCCCATGCCTATGGAGGCGGGCGTGGGGTAGTTGCGGCTCGAGCACCAGTATGGGTTGGGTCATGACATAATGCCATTAATTTTTACATAGGTTTTAACAATTGTAATCCAACATTATTTATGTCTGGTGATTTTAGGCTCCATGCATATGGGTCTACATGTGACACCTACAAGATGATCCCATCGAATAAAATAAAATAGAAATAACTATTCATGTCATGATATAATAGGAAAAAACTAAGTGATATATTTTGAAACACTTTAAAATTTTTTATTACAGACTACTCATAAGGCTCCAATGGATCCACATGATATCCAGAATCAGTAGACTTTGAATGATGTACCTATACCAATTCTTACTATTGGTGGTCATCATAAAATGTAGTGGATGCTAATGTTATAGAATCATCAAATCCTTTATGGATATTAAGAAATAGTGGTTCTGTAGACATGGAAGGATAGGAGTAGTAGGTTCGGGAATATATCATAGGATATGAATATGGTAAAGGTGGGAATATCTTTGGAGGTGGGGTAGACATGGCATGAGAAGAAGAGGATATAAGAGAGGATGATGGAGGCATGGGTGAAAAATGAATAAAGGCTCATGAAGATGATTGAAACATTTTTTAGATGGGGTGTCTACTAGTTGTTCATGGTGGGAACATGTATGAAATGTGATCCATCTATCTCTAAGATCACTAGCACCCAGAACCAAGCTTGTAGGATGAGTAGGAGTCAAATCTTGTTCATCTATATGTCCCTATATATATTTTATAACGAATATGGATATGAAATTATATGTAATGAATAGGGAAAACATTAAATAAATTTATACTCACTACGGAAATCAGAACAGGTAACCAACTCTCACACATCTTTGGATCATCAAATATATTATCATCCTTCAATCTTCTTTAGTATTTTTCATAGTCTTCAAAATAATGGAATGTAAATTTATTAGAAATAGTTTTTAAAATCATGTGTACAACATAGAATCCAAATATAAAATAAACAATAACATAACATGTTTTAGAAGCAATAATTTAATATATGTTATACATTTTTTTAAAAACCATTTTAAACCTTGTTTTCATAATTGAGGTAAATTTAATTATTTAAAAGGAAACCATAAAATAGTAAAAAATATACCATTTAAAAATAAAAATTAAATAAATCAGTTATTTTAATACCAACCTTAGAAACCCAAATTAAATTTAATGGAATGAAATATAAACATATATGATTGCTTCATTTTATTGAACACCACTAATTCATGTTCAACATCTACTCTCATAAAGGGACAATTTGATTCATCAAATGAAATATTTTAGTCACCAACCATAGGGGGGTCATTAGTGTCAATTTCATCCCCAACATTATCTTTAGTCTTCTCCACATGTGTGTTGGTATCATTTCATTCTTGTAATGGTATATTATCTATATCTTTATGATTTATATATTGAAATTAATCAAATAAAAAATTCAGAATACCACTTATTTCATTCCATTCATGAATACTAGAAGATTACATCATCACTCTATTATGATACCAAATATATCTGTTTGTTAAAAATGAATCTTTCATTATATGGTATCTAAATTTCACATGACATACCCATGTTCTTCCAACACAATAATAACATTTAAAGCATATATAAATTCTATTTTAAGCATTGTGAAATTAAAAATCTAAAAAACCAATTTTAGTATAAATGTCATAAACATCAATAAAACCAATTTTAATATGAATGTCATAAAAAATCTAAAAAAACCAATTCAATCTATTCTATTAAGTTGAAAACAGTTATGTCCCAATGAGAAATGTATGCCATAATTATAAACATCAATAAAACCAATTTTAATATTAATGTCATAAAAAATAATATTTTTAAAATAAAAATATATATCTATAATGTAGTAACAGAGTGGGAAACCTAATGTAGCCTGATATATGAAATGAAAAACAATTTTTTTAGAAAACATTATTATTATAAAATTGGAAATGATTTATTTGAAATATAAATTTTAATGATAATGTTATAGATATGTCATGAACTAAATAACATCTATATCCTTATTTATTGATTAATAGAATTATCATGTTCAATGAATTTACTTATATATTATTTTAATCATTAAAATATAAAAACATAAATAAACCATTTAACTACATTATGTAAATACTCATAAATAATCAATGGAAACATAAATTTAAAATAGGAAATTGTCACAAAAATACATAACAATGAGTAAAAAAACAATGAAATTTTTTAGAAAATTTTTTATTTCAATATACTATTCCATTAATATAACTTTATTTAATATACAAAAATTCATAGAAGATCCCACAATCTTGCTTTCAAATATAATCCCCAAACAATTAATTTAATATTAGAAATCATGTGTAGTCATATCATATGAATATTAAGAAAATTGACATGTCTGGAAGAAACTTTCAACCAATACAAACTATCAATGATCTCCTCAAGATTCGTCAATAACAAATTAAACTCATATATTTAATAAATCAACTTCTGTAACCAACTGATTCCAAATGAGTCATCTTAAAAAAATAAGAATATCGAACACACAAATGAAAACCCTGAAAATAACTTCTAATAACCAATATAAATAAAATTCAATAAATCCCATAATATTTCCTACCTTATAAGTGAACGATATTAACCAATATTTAATAACTCCTTAGATTCAATTAGAAGACAATGGAAACCCATTGGTAATAATATACCACTACTCTTATCATGGATATAAAATGAGTATCCAAACTTAACAAAAAGATATAAAACAATATACTACTAAAGGATCATAAAAATTACAATTAGTAAACTATTTTCCCCAAAATAAAACAAAACCCATAAATAAACATCTTTAAAATAATATGAAAGAATCATAACTGAAGTGTATAATGTATAGGTTTTCAAACAAACTATAAAATGAAAACAATAGTCAGTAGATTAGAAGAAGGATTTGAACTCACTATCAAAGAAGATCAGAATCTAAAAATAACTGAATTAGTGGACAATTATTGAGGATGAGAGGCATCATAAATCACTAGGGTGAGGGAATCACAACTCGTCCCATAAGGGTGGCGGGATGTAGGAGGAAATGTGAAGGTGGTGGAATGAGGTTCTCAATCCGAATGGATTTAAAAAAACTATTTGGATGGATGATGTTTAGCCACAGTTTACATAATCTATTGTATAAATAGAATCCATGAAATATATTACCATGGTTTCTAAAAACTGTGGGTTTATTTCCTTGTAGATTAACCCTAATTACAGTTTCCCAACATAATATTAATATAAAAGTTATAAAGTCATTAAAATCAATCCATTTTTCCAATAAATTTAAATTAACAAATTAATTTATCTGATTAATCTAGTGAAAACTATATTCACAACGATAAAAAATTAAAACCACTCTTTCATGATGTATAATAAAGTGAAACAAGTGATTCCCTACCTCAAAAAATAAATTTGTTCATGCTACGCACTTCAGGGAGTAGAATAAATACCTGCAAACCACCACCACACCAAATAACTCATGGACAAACCTACACTACACCAAAGGATCATCAAAACACATACCAAATTTACCCCAATCCATGAACGTACCACCACATCAGATCTTCGGTGGAAGAACACAAGGAATTAAATTGGAAAAGGACAATAACTTTCATTGGTTCACCATAGCATAACCATAAGAACCCAATGATTGAATAATGAGAATAAAGGTTGGAAGATCCCTAAAAATCACCAAGGAATCTTCAAAAAAATTATAATATGTGATGGTTGAATGGAAATGAATTAGAAAAAATAACTTATTTACAACCTATAAAAATTTTATCATCCATTGTAAATTACACTTTTAAACCTTATATTCTACATGCCTTGTCTTGTACACCTAATATCCCACATTTACACAATAAAAACATCAAACATCCAACAGAAACTAATAAAATAGTGCATTGTGCCTCAATTATCTATGAGGTAACCTCACATCACACTATGTAGACAAATTTAATTCTTAAATTATCACCCAACACAATCCATAGGACCAATGAAAACTCAAGAAATAAACAATATAAATATGGAGTGATACCCCTTTTTATACCATAAACATCCCATCTAATATGAAACTACATCTCGAACACCAATAAAACCTACTAATCCCCCTCAAGCCTCATCTGAAGCAACTCTACCACCTCAAACTAGAAATTTAATATGACAAAGAGGCACATACAATTACATTAGATACACAAAAAATATATTCCCACCCGCAATAATAAAATCCATACAAAAATAAAACAAAAAAAGAATGAGCAACCACCCCATGTGATACCTATCAAGGAACAATACACATCACAACCACTACTAATATCCATTAATTAAAAACCAATATTCCCACAACAAACCCACAAAAATAAATCACCACCACTTACTACCAATAAGATCACAAATTTTTCATCGTCCAAAAAATAGTAAATTTTAAAAAAACCACATGAACCACCACATTGCCTAAGCCAACCACTGTGACACCGAGTACACAACACTGTGCCAGCTGATCATATAAATCAGAGACTCTCATCCTCTCGATCATTATAATATCTGCATTGGGAGCCACAGAATCACTTTCACTATTTTAATGTTACAAAGTATAATGTGTACTATTTAGAATTTAGTTCCTCCCCTCTCCACCTGCCAAACAATTTATGAAAAATCATAGTTCACAAAAAACATATCTTAAAAAATTCCTTGTTTCAAACATAAAATCATCCAAAAAAGATAAGAAAAAAATCTATTTACCTCTAGGTACTAGGAACACATCCTCATCTCTCACTCCCATGTACTATCATCTAGTCCACCATGTATCAACAATAAATGAACTAAGGGATTGGTGAACCTTCAAAAAAACTTCCCTAAATGTTCTTTGATATATAACATTGTCTCCACAAACACCATGTTATCCAAAATATCCATATCTCTTAAGTCAATGACATGGAATTTATCATGAAGATAATTATGAAAATGAGAGATGGGGAAGACGTTTGGAATACTCTGTAGCTGTGGTGAAATTTGAACTGATACTCGACCATGACATCATGCCCCAAAACCTAAAAGGCTCTAAATAATATGAGACAATTCTTAATCCTCCTTCCAATCCACCACTACACACATCAATGGGAGACATTCAAGAACACATGGCCTCTAAAATCAATCTGAGAGGGCCTCCACCCAATATAGATATAATATTTTTTTTGAGGTCATGTGTTGCTTATATCTTCTCATAAACATATTTATCTTTCTCTATCCTTATTTACATTGAATTGAGACTATGAAATGAAACCCACTACACTCCATCTATCAAAATTTAGAATAGAATAGCTTACCATACAGATCCCTAAATGGGGCCATACTGATAGATGGGTGATAACTATAATTTTATGTCGAATAATATAATATTAGGTGACTTACACATGTTACAAATTCCAAGATACTTTTTCTCAAATTATCTTCTACTATATGGATTTTCTGCTTCTTTTTCACTTCATCCTATGAGTGGAAAACTGGGTTGAGGCATAACTGAGTTTTAGAAATCTGTTGCAATCCCACTAGACTCGTGAGGAAAAATTTGAATCCTGATCTATGAAAATGGACAAAATTTCTCCATTAAGCTATATACACACATCTATATGACACCATTATAGGGAATTTATGGTGTTCAACTCCATGATTTCTAGAATGTGTGATAATTTCATCAATTGATCCATGATTACCAAATAGTGTCATAACATCCATGAGACCATGGAATACATATGAGGAAACCCATTAATTTGTAGTCCCTCTTACACTAAGGAACATCATCATGATTTAGAAACCTGACCGGAAAACAATTCATAGACTTTACATTTTTTTAAAACTATTCAATGATCCATAAACACCACCATTGGCCACATCATTTCAGGCCACCAAATTTTCATCATCATACCATGGTACTTCTGGGACTATCCAAGGTGTACCATGAAATGTGAGATATTAAAATCTATAAGGATCCCTTTTTTATCTCTACTGAAAATACTATCTCTCATAGAAAACATATATTTATGACCATCCTTTTACCACCCTAATAGATCATCACGATGGACAATATGATCAAAAATCAATTTTGTCTCTTAGACTTCCTACTGAGACTCCCCAACTTACATCATCATATAATATTGTGATGAAATATGAAAAAATATCTTATACTATCAGAAATACTTTCATATTATTTTAGGGCTTCCAAATATATCATTTCTCTCCATGGATCCTAAAAATATTTAAAAAAACCCCTTCATGAATTCCTACTCAATAAACCAGCCACAACATTCACCTTTCAACAGAAGTACGAGGTCTCAAAATTGTTATCCTAAAGAATGTTTATCTACCCTGGCGACTAAATATTTATATCATGATGATAAAATATTTACCTCAAGATATTGTGATACATGAGGAGGAAAAACTACCCTCCAATGAGGTCATTCCACAAAATCATCAGTAGAAAACAACTACATATTATTCAAAATCATGGGTGGTATTGTTATTATTAAAGGTACATAATATCATAGTCCCATATGAGATCAACTACATATACTATATCAAAATGAATCCCAAGACCACATGGGATTCTTTAATAAACACCTCAAACAACACACCCTGCCTAGTAATTCGAAGTAAGCGAGAAATAGCCAATTTCTACCCTATGTAATTAAATGATGCTGTGAAATGATCAATACACCCAAAATCTGGTTCCATAATTGTAAATGATTTTAGAAATGTTTCAACTAAAGATAAATATAGTACAACCCTCGGATAATATCCTGTGAGACCAAGTATTATATAATCATCTTCCATGTACTTTGGTTATTCACATGAAACAACTAACATAAAATTATATGAGCCAACTAACACAACATTATATGATTTTAGATTTCCATGTAAAATCATATTTCTTTTTCAAAAAAATAAAATTTGACAATATTCCATAGATATTGTGGAGTCAATGAACTTGAAAGATAGATCTGAGATGATCATCCTGCTCCTCTTATAACATTGGGTATGTTAATCATAGTTTGATGAACAATTCTATAAACTCATCCATAAATTAAAGGAAAATGGAGTTCATAATCTCATACAATATTGTGGATTAATTATTGACATCGAATGACATGACCAAAAAATAATTGTTCCTATACCTACATATAAAGACATTGTTTTGGATATCCCCCCCATTAAACCATAACTTGTGATACGAAAAACTCTAATCAATTGAAAAAAACTAGTCCCTCTCAACTGGTAGAAATGTTCAACTATCCTTATAAGAGTTTAATAGTTGTGAAATTTTAAAAAATTAAACATATGGTAGTCTATACTAATCATAATACTACTATCATCCATCTAGTTAAACAAAAATGGATCACCCATGGAAATAAAGTCGGTTGGATGAAACACTTCATGAATATGATCATTTATATAACCACTCAACTCCTACAACACCAAAGGATCCATACAATAAGGATCCAATAAAATAGGATAATAATTGGGTATAAATTATTTCCTAAAACCAACATTATATAAAGGGGTATCATTGAAACTATCAATGTAAAACTTCCTGAAACACCCTAAAATTACACGGTGATCCCTCTATCATAAAATCGATTGATTCAACTGAAAACACATACATAAAATAATTAAGGGGATCTACATGAATAATATGCACATAAAAGCCCATCTCACCAATGAAAACCATATTCTTGATATACATATTGGTTAAATAGTCTCTTCCACAAAAGTATTTGATAACATCATGAAAATAATATAGCTATTAGATGCTAATAATTATTTCATATGATTTCATATGATGTAGGATCATATCCACATGGGACTTATGTTGTCACATCATTATTATAGACCCCATAGCACACATCAAGCATGATGGCCTAGTCTCTTACTAGTATATTACATTCAAAGGGAATGGGAAGACTCGCAAAATCTAGTCCTAGAGTATAGACTAAAGTGTGTGAAACAATGGAGTGTGAATATCTAAAATTAAATAATGAAAAAAAATTCTTAAAAAAATTGATGATACTATGAATGATCTTTGGACCCTCTGACACTAATTCCTAAAATTCTTATTGCATAACACTTATAGATTTCCTACCTCCCTATATAATGACACCTCCATGACCATTTTCCAGTGGAAGTTCCAGAACAAGAGGAACATCCTGGGGATGTTGTATACATACTCCATCCCCTCTTAGAGGATCACAATCCTGCTGCCCTTACTACTGAAATGGCATCATGGGAAACTACTGGTGAAGCTAGTGTTGAGACTGACCACCACCAATAAACAGAGCTTGAGGAACCACTGGACACTGATTATGATAATGTCCCTAAACCCCATATTCAAATAATACTGGATTGATGTCTCCTTAAAATTCATGGATACCAAGGACTTGAAGAGGATGGAAATAAATATGTTGAGTTTCAATCCCCAATGGAAAAAACCTCTAATTACATTGCACGTGAGAGAATCGAGTAATAACTCATCTTCAAGGGGAACCCTTATAGTTCCCCTCTAGTGGAAAACATCATCATGATTGAATCATCAAGATCACATTTTACTTCTTCTAAACCTCTATATACAAAAAAATGTATTGTGAGTAACTGTGTATTAGAAATAAGGATATAATCCCACCAAAACTCATCTTACACAGGACTTCTCATCTGAGAAATGATCTAGGAAAAAATAAAATAGGACCATAGTCTCAATTTCTGGCTGCCCTGACTAACATACTCTCTTTATGAAGAGAATGAGTCCCATTTATCTTCAATTTCATTAATGTATAATAGGGAAAATCATTCCAAAACACTGTCTAATAGTTAACCCAAAAAAATCTCCCTCCTTTCATTCACCCATAAATAACATCCACCTTTAACGTGATACTCTTCACATCTGAATAATTTTTAAATGGAAATGGTATTACACCATCTCTCAGATCAGAATAAATTAAATCTCGTGTCACTTACACTAGATATCTATATCCATATAAAAAAATTACTTTAATACTTGCCCTAATACTTCTTCTGAAAAGTAAACGATATCATATTCTATTAATTTTCTTATTTAATAGGATCAACGATCTGGTGATAAACAAAGTCATTCTACTGGACCTCAACTTCCTAAACCCCACATGGATGATGACCTAGATGAATTCATAAGAAGAAAGAATGGCATCCCAATCATGGTAGAATGTCATATTATTAAGATTCAATTAAATTTTTTTTCATTCTATTTAATTTCCATGAAACGTAGGCTACAACTTTAACCAAAAACTCAATTTATCATAATGCACTTTTTTTTCCTAGGTCTATAGCTGAAAACGGACCAAAAATCATGTTAATATAATAAAATTTGACAATATATAATGGATCTTTGAGGCCCAGACAATACAAATTCATATTGGTCTCCTTATCCAATTTCAGATATGATGACCAACATCAATAATTTTTGTACCAAACCACGAAATCCAATTAGTTAAAAACACCAAAATCCATCTTACCCCTCAACAATCACCTTTAATACCACTAAATCATGAACCCATGTCCCCAAAGATACTGTAATAAATGAAGAGAAATAATGAACCCCCAACCCTGAGTTCTAAATTCACTACGACCCCACAAATTAGATTAACACCAATTTTATATGAAAATATAAAAAATTGGAGACATTATTATGAATAAGAATATAATATTGGTTCTTAGGCTGACTCAATTGAAAAAAACTCTATGACTTGGTATAAACAGAAACACAAACCATTCCATATTGCATTTAAAAATAAATATGATATAAATTAAAAAACTGTAATGTAAATACCCAAATAAAATCTAAGCCTTTGATAGAGAAATAATCCATGGTTTTGATATGGTGATGTATAAAATGATTCATATAATCCTTTTAGAAACCCAAATATTTTGTTATGATCATAGCGTGAGAATACATGTTTAAACTGTAGGAAAATCAAAGTCTATAATGCACAAGTGAATGAAGAATACTAATGTACCAAAGAGAATGTAGAAGGACCAAATGGCACATAATCATCCCAAATATCCGATCCCCATCCGCACTGCGGAATCTCCACAAAACAGAGAATGATAAGTAAATTGTATTTAAAAATAATATCAATGATAGGGTAAATGAAACCACATTCCCAATTATTCCACACTCTCACACCCCAAATTCATACATCCTATAAGTCTCATATATTCTATAAAATATATACTACCACCACACAACATAGTGACATCACATATTTACCTAATAAAACATGGACACCACCCCACATTATGAATAAAGAAAATATTTCATGAAAAAACAGGGGCTATCACACCACTTCCATTTTCAATAAAAACAGTGGTACGATTTTATGAATATAAAGGAAGTTAACCTAATTCCATCCTCCTACCATGACTATCCCTCACCAAAAGCTTCCCCAAAGGATGGTCACATAACATCTTGTCCAATGACTCTTGGATCACCACCCCACAACATGACCACATCAAATGTCACTGAAAAACATGTCGACCATCACGTAATGCACAATCAGGACATCAAACATCGATTACTATACATATATACATGTTTGGAAGAGTGTTTCTGAATTATTATTTTCCATCCATCCATCCCCATCCTTGTGATGTTGTTTCATCACATATTTCTCAATGTGGGTGGGGTGCATATCGAAACAGAAAGAATATACATGTATAAATATATATATATATATATCTACTCACACAACCCCAACCTATGACTCCACTATAATAACTATCCCAATCATGACCTCACTATATTTTCTACCACCCAAAAATGTGTGAGTCTATATAAAAAAATACACTTGAAACTTTCTCAATTTATTCCATTCCAACATTATGAAAACATGAAATTCATTTCATTATTTATTAACAACCACATTTGAACAAAAATTCCATTATTAGTCTATTTATCAAGCATTTCCATCCCATTAACTGAATTAATCGATGCAATTTCAATCATTATCAACCAATTCTGTTAAACCATAGTAAACATGCATAATATATCACCATTCAATACAAACAAACCACACATAAAATATACATTTTCTACAATTCCCAATTCACCACTATCTCAAAGACACATCATAATCCATCATCGATCATTGTATCCCTCAAACATGTCCACACAAAGAATCACATAAGCTCCCCTATACCCCATAACATGATCAAACAAAACCTCACATCCCTGCCCCACAATATTACCCAACAAACTATCACATCACCCCCGAATTGCACGACCAAAAATAACCATCACATTTCTACCCTATTGAACAAGAAAAAAATAATTAGTTCACAACAAATCATTTTTTTACGTATTTTTTAATGGGTAATTTAATCACAATCAACTTCATTATTTATGGAATTCCATTACATTCTATAATCTTGGGGAAACCATTTTATTAGAAAAATATAGTTTGTATCCAATTTACATTTTGGTTGATATCAAAACAACACACAATAAGGCCTCCATATCAGCACAACCATAGTGAAAATAAATCCCCAATGAACACAATTTTCAGTGGGGCATATATCATGTATAATCAGAATATCACAATAATATTATTAATTTAAAAGAATCCAAATCAAACACCATTATCATTTTATTTCAATTAAACAAAAAATTTATCTGGATTAAGATTTTTGAAACTGTCTTTGGAATGATAAAAAATGTGAAACAATACAATATATTGAAAAATATAGTTAGGTAAGGGATTACCTACATCAAAAAATATTTTAGATCCCACATATAAAACACACGATATATATCAAATGCATTCAATCCACAACCACATAAGAAACTAATTGATCAACCTAAACCACATGAAAGGATCCTCAGTACACAACCAAAATCACCCACAAACCATAGAAATACCATCATAGAATATATTCATTGGAATAAAATAATAGATAAAATCTATAATGTGGTGGAACTCACCTCATATAACAAAAAAATCAACCACTAGAACTGAAGGATCTTATATTGATAAGGATGGATGAGAGGTCCTTTAAAATCACATATGTTTCCTTATAAAATGATAGAAAGTGATTACAAATGACAGGAAATGAATCATATGACCAAACCATTTTAAAACCTAGAAAACATATACATTTTAAAATAAATTACTCTTTTATGCCGCAATATCCACATGTCTTGGATTTGACACTTCAAACCCCAAAAATTATTGAAAACACTAAAAATAAATATCAGATAGGGATAAAATTATCATAAAATGTAATATCACATCTAACGATATAATACAATTTCATTCCCATCCCCTCACTGATCAAATGACAAAAGATGACTAATTTATCAAGATGTAAAACATATGATTAAAGTATAAAACCACTTTTATAAGCCGTAAACCACTTTTCTATATAACCAATCTGGATCATACTAATCAAAGTGTCCTGAATCTCCGAAAGCCTCATATATTTCACCTTCAACACCTCATAATAGTAATTTAATAGAAAAATAAGGAACAAATATTAATATTTTTGGGTATAATTTGTTGTTTTGGTTTAAATAATATTTGGATTTTAACTCTAGCTCTGTGAAAAGGATGATATGACATCTAATATCATTTTTTGAATTATGGTTTCACAGAATAACTAGATTGAGGCTGGTGGAATATCATATAAACTAGTTTTATCATCCCATGATTTGGTGAAATATTTCATTTAATTGGAAAATGTGTTTAATGTCATTAAATATTTTCATGATTTTTATAGTTTTCAATAAATATTTTCGGTGTGTGTTTTTTGTTTAAACAAAAGAGAATTATTTTTTGTTCTTGGGTGTTTTTGTAAAAATGATGGGTTATAAAAATATATTGTTGATTTTATTTCATGTTTTAATTATAGTATAATTTTATGGATAATAATGTAATAATTTTTTATTTAATGATCATTTTTACTTGGTTTAGGATAACGTATTGGACATGAGGAGAAAATTCTCACTTTGTTGTTGGTAAAACATAATTCATGATGGGGGAGGTTATGGTAAACACCCACATGGGTTTGAATACATTATTAGAAATGGAAACATTATATTTATTGTTTTCAGGCTGACATAAAAATTGAAGATTTCAATTATTATACTATTTATCATGGTCTAAGGGACCCTTTGAACTGGGTTAATGCATGGTTTGATGTTGCTGGTTTGAGATAATGATATTGAATCTATATAGAATTATTATTTCTTAAAATATTTCTAGTTGTCATTTTTTGTAATAAAATTTATTTTGGTTTTATAAATTTTGATGGGGTGGATATGTTTTCATAAAAAAAATTTAATTATTGAATACGTTTCCATACACATGAGATAAATATGAGGCATTACATAAATCTTTCATAGTCTAATACTATCCCCTATTCACCCATGTTATTTTATGGAACATTATATTCAATATGATATAGGTAATGGATTGGTATATATTTTCATTAGTGGTGGGTTATATCCATAGTATTAGAGCTATAGAGTTAGGAGATTTCGAAAGGATTCAATAAATCATATTTTTTTTCTAAGGAATTGAATATTCATTGGGTATTGATTTTAGGGACTACATTATAAAAACCCATTTTGGGTTGTATATGTTTATTCATTGATAGTGTTTCTAGAATTTTACTATATAATATAAAGACATTTATTAATGCGTTTTATGTGATATTTTGTATTCTTCTATGTTCCAATTAATTCTGTATAGGTTTTGAAAATTTTATATATGGATTCCACATTCTATAATATAGGTAAATGTTTTCAATTAGAATTATAGAATATCCGTCCAAAATATAATTTAAGTCTCAACATTCACTTCTTGGTATTTTTTATCCTATGAATGAATATAATTATTTCTAGATTTTCTAATTGGGTCATGTGTGGTTGAGGTGTACCACCGAAAATTTCATATAATTCTCCCTTTTAATGAATTTTATAGTTATGTAATGTTTGGGTTGAGTACCTAGATTTATTTGAATTGTTTTTATGTTTTTTGGATGTGTTTTTAATGGTTCATGATTTTAGCATTGTTAGGAAAAATCATTCACCTTCTCTGGGAATCTTCTCAAGGTAATTTGGTAGTCGAACTATTTTCACAAACTACGAAGGTTTCCATGAGAAATCATGAATGTTGGGTTATATTAAAATATAAAGGTTAGTTCATAATATATGTAATCAAAATGATTTTTGTGGTTGTTTGTAAGCATTAATATATGCAAAATTATTTCCCAGTTTCCCAAATTATGCAGCTTAGTTATGGGATGTGTATTTATTATTTGAGATGTAAAGTTTAACTCTATTTTAAAACTATAATCCATAATTTTCACATATCCACTTAGTATCTAAACATTCTCATATCTACAATGCACTCATGGTGGGTTACATTAATTTGAATTCTTGTTTTTATAAATCAATGTTTTCGATATTCAAAATCATTCATAGGTTTTAATTTTATATCTTTCTATCATTATTATTTAGGTGTTTTTATATCTTATACATGTGTTGATATGATGTGTTTATAATATACTAGATTTCTAATTAGAATTCACACCAAAACTATGGTACTCATGATATGTTTGATGATTCATAGAGAGTGGCTATATTTATTTCTTCTTTTAATTTTTTTTAATTTTATAAGCCTCTAGTTATCTAGTGAATGATTATTACAAGATTTATTTAAAACTCTAGGGAAATAGAATCATTTAGATGACCTAGAGCCTTACCATAGGTCGTAGTAGAAAATTTTGTTTCACCTGACTCACAAGTGATAATGTAACTTGTTTAGAGAACAATTTAATCTTTTCATGATGTTGATAATGGAAATCAAAATACAAATACATGAAAAGTGGTTATTTATATGAGATTATAGAAATAGAATCTACTAATCCAACTTTGGATTTAATAAACTAAAATATAGAAAGTGTGGAGTAATAGAAATAACCAAATATTTGATTTCATTAGAACCTTTAATGATCGAAAGGTCACTTTATTAGTTTAGATTCTATTGAATATTTAATTAAAATGGGGGAATTTAATTATCCAATATAAATTCATCCATTGACTTTTGTGCTAGGTATTTGATGAATTTTCCGATAATATATTCAACCTACAGACCTTCAAGATAGATAAAATTCTATATTTCATCAGCATTAAGAATTATAATGAATGATGTATAGAATATGTATCTATGATTATGAACATGGATTTTTTTTAAAAATTAGTTGTTAGTTCATCCTTGAAGGAATGAATATTTGAGTCTAGAATATAATATGAAAATAATTCTAATATGTTCATGTTGTATATTATTTAATATAAATTGCTATTTAATATATATAGGGTTGAAAAAATGGATATTACTCGGATTCTTACTAGATAATGTAAAATCATTTTCATGGGAACAGTTGAGAACTATAACACTATGAATAAGAGGGACATGGAAAACTATTTCCAAGGTTGTGGGTAATCATTGAATTATAGGATTGAATTAGTTTCTTTTCCTCCATGACTTTGTATAAATTATAGGTGCATATAACTTTTATCACTAGTGTATATGAAATGTGATTATATAAAACCACCAAAATCATGTCAAAATTATCAAATAATGAGACTTAAATAACATTATTTCCATAACATTGAAAATTAAGATATAAGAAACACAAATCATATATATCATACATCTTATTCTTCAATTGTATTCTTGATACTATAACATTTAACTTTATCATAAATTCACTAACCAAGGTTATTCCATAAACATCCCAAATTCCAAGTCAATGAAACCAGTAAAGGTATGTCAGGAACTTGGGGGAGTGAATAAGTAGTTATATAGTGGAAAGAAGATGATCGTGGAGGATTAATATAGTCCTTAAACTATATGACTCACTATTATTCTTATATAAACATTTAGATCATTTTGGTTTTATAATAGTGAATCCAAATCGTTTATTTCTTTATGTTTCAATTAATAAATTGGGTAATATATTGACATGATTCCACACATGTTTATTATTTAGAAACCACTTGGGAAGCTTGCATATAACGGATTTATATATATTAATTGTTCTATAAAAATCAACGTATACTAGTTTTCTTTCCACTTAATTATTTAGACATTAAAAAATTTGACATTATCATAGGAATGGAATGGTTAAACTATTTCAATGGTCATTTAGATTTTTATGTCATACTAGTGATATTTATATCAATTCCGAAAGTCGTGAATATTTTTAATATATATTATGATGTGAATTATGGGATATAGGGTCATTAATAAACAATGGTTGGAACACCTTAGTATCAATTATCAGTGTCCATATTAAGGACTGCTAATGTACTTGATATTAGAAACTTTTCTACTGTTGTGGATCGTTATCATAACATGTTTCCCAAAAAAATTACTGGTCTCCCACCTAAAATGAATATGGAATTATTTTCTTCAATAATATGAGGGAAAATACAATAAAAACTGCATAATATAAAATATAACCATTTGGACTAATGGATTTGAAGATCTAATCAGACGAATATGGATGTAAAGTGTTTATTTGATAGATTACATCACCTTGTAATTCTTCGATTCTTTTTATCAAGAATACATAAGGTTCATTATAACTTTTCATTGATTAACATAAAATTAATTAGGATATAATAAATAATATATATCCACTACTTATTATTGATAATATTTTTGGACAATTGATGGGAACCTAATGGTTCCCTAAAATTGACTTATTCCTAGATATCATAAAATCCTAGTATAGAATGAAAATATTCTAAAAACATCTTCTATGAGTTATTATTGTAATTATAAATTAATGGTAATTTCTGTAGGTATTATAAATTCACCATTGTGTTTCCTAGTATTTATGACTCATGTCTTTCAATGGTACCATGATTCTATCATTGTAGTATTTTTTTTATTATATTTCTATTTAATCTCAAAATTGTAAATAATATGATGATCATTTGGAGATCGTTTTAAAAATTTATTGAGAGTGTCATTTATATGGTAAATAATTGAAATTTTATTTATAAATAAAATAATTTTTCTTCCTTGTCTATATAATTTCTAATAAAGATGTATCATTATACCATGAAAATATAAAATCTCATGTTTCATGGAAACCAATGAATAAAATATTTTTTATACACAATATTATAGGATATATAGCTTATTATCATTTTTTTATTCATGATTCTCATGACAATCGTCACCTTTGAAAAATCTCAAAATAATGTGAACCTCATTCCATTGGAGTGATAATTATCAAAAATTATATTTTTGAGTTTATGTACTAGCTCTAGATGGAACTTATTCATATTTTATAGAACATAGGATGATTTATTGGGTTTATGATGATGCATATGGATTTGGAATCAATTTGTTTTCTCATATAAGGATATCATTTCATTGATTAAAGATCACAATAATTATTAATTCATAAAAATAATTTCCAACCCACAATATAGAGTTTTTTAATGTGGTTTATGATTTAAAAAAATATCATTATTTTCACATTGGAAGTTAGTTAACCATGTACATAGATCATAAGAGATGGATATAAATATTTTCCAAAAGGGATATATACAATATATTAAAAGAACATTAATGGTTAAAAAATATTAGATCCATATTACATTACCATTATGTAAAAACTCAGGGATGGGGAGACCATCAATAGATGGAAAACTGATGACGACTATATGAATATTTGTAATGAAATGAAATTTGTATCATTTAATTATCAAGAGAAAATAATTTCTACATTCGACCATATGAAATGTGTTTTCCATTCTCCAATTTATAATATGTATAATGAATCCAAAACTCATTTCTGTTGGGATGGTATGAAATGAAATGTTGTTGAGTATTTAATGAGTTGCCTCACTTGTCAAAAGGATAAGTTTTAGAACCAATGAAAAACGTTTATATACAAATATTTACCTATATCCATTAGTAATTGGAATAACATCACTTTGAATATTTTCAAATTTCATGAATAAATATCTGGAAACATGGTGAAAATTCAGGATCTCGAATAGTTATGACAATTTTTCTCTCATATTCCCAATTTTTCAATCGAATATGGTGGAATACATGAAAAAACTCTCTATTTGGGAGTTCGTAAAATATAATGTAATACTAGTTTAAATTTTCCTTTATAGAGATCCCCATTTTACATCATAAATTAGGAAATCCATGAAAAATGATTTAGGAACCTAGTTGAAATTAATTAATGAATAAATATTAAAATGAATGGAATATTAGAATAGTTTTTCAAAATATCAGAATAAATTCTCCAATATTGTATTATATATTTTATATAAAAATATTATGATCATATATTATTAGTGGAGTAATTTATGTAAGAAAAGATATTATTCATCTGTATATATGAATATTTTTTGAAGCATTATATGAGTTTCATTGATGACTTCCATGTAATTGGCTATATACTAGAGAGACATCATTTATTGGACCTCGTATTGTTCATGTGGTGACTAAAAAATTTATATGATGGAGAAAAGTATGGTGATAGAACTATAGAATCAGAAATGATACATGGATCATAATCATCGTCCATTTTTATAATGATGTGGGAGATCATGTTTTCAGGAAAGACTCTAAAATGCTTGGTATTTTATGTTTATATATGAAAGGTATACTATCACCTTCATAATTAGTCATATTATAAATAATGATAATTATTGGTTTAGTGAATTATCAGTTTCCATTACCACCATGATTCATCTCTATACACAATTTATTTAACATATCTCAATTGATGAATTACCATCCAGATCCTATAACTGTGATTCAATGGGATTATGTTGATATTGATCTAGATTATATGTTTACTCATGTTACAATTCATATCATTACCAGAATATATAATAAATACCAAGAAAAATTAATTCCACATGATTGTGTTTTATAAAAACATAGTGAAGTTCAAGAGGAAACATTGGAACACATGAATTAGATTCTATAATAATGACATGTCCTTTTTCAAAGAACTAGAAATCACTAGTTTCTATGAATTAGAACCCAAGTTGTGAGGATAATCTAACATAGATTGATTGGGAAAATTTAACCTTTTATTACATATTTTTATGATCTATAATTTTTTTGGATATGTTATTCAATATTTATGATGATTTATTTTGGAAGTGGTTTCAATGGTCTATTGATTGATCATGATCCGTGGAAAGTATGAAACATCCATTGGAAACAATGTCAGAGTATTTGGGACACAAATGTTATTTCCATACCATGATAGTGCGAAGGAAAAACTGTGAAAGAGGTGACATAAGTGGAAAACCATTGTTGGTGCACTGGTTTTCAAAATATTGTGAACCGACCATCTGAGATGGGGGTTTGGGGGAAGTATCATGCACATAGTTATGGCACAGTTTTCCAAACCATGAACCCAAACAATGTGATGACTATTTAATGATTTAAAAATTATAGTTCAACTCATTTATATTCATAAAAACACACAATTTTATACTATACTCTATTTCTCTATAATTCATCTTTTCATCTATGTTTTATAGGTATTTCCCATTGATCAATGCGATTGTTTTGTTAGATATATGTGCATTGGAAGTCCAAAATAAAAAATAAGTCAATGTTTTCTGTCATTGTCTATATATCGTATTATCTAATATCACATGGATTGATAAATTTATTATTATATGGATAACATGTGATATATATGGTGAACTAGGATTTTCATACATAGTAATGACATCTTTCATGATAAATATTTAGTAAATTACAAAAATAAATGCCTCAGGATAGTAATACATTATTTAATTTGGATGATACACAAACCATCATCAAATTGCAAGAAATTTAATCAATGTATCCGAAAAATATATTCAAATCAATTATTCTTCCTAGAAATACCCTATATAAAACAATTATTAATAACATTGGAGAAATAAACATAAGAAAGGGTGAGCTCAAATTCTGAGTAAGGGTGAAAAAGGGAGACACAACACCATAACATTAGCATAAGGGTACGATAACATGAACATATACTTTTAAAAACCAATACGTACATATCAATGATCATAATTTGGATTAATGGAAGAAATATAAGTATTTCATAAGACACGAATCATAATGGAATCAAATATAATGTTCAATGAGGGAATAACATTGATGTCAAACCTAGCATTATAGCACAAACAGAATCATGGAATGTCATTTCCCTATTAGGGACGGATAATTTCAAAAACATATCAAGGAACTCCATGGGAACACATAACTCTTAGTATCTAAAAACCACCATACATAGTGGCTGCATTTTACTCTTAGGGTAATGATTTCAATTGAAAAACCATCGTTGTAATTTATGATCTCTCCCAAGACAATTGTAGGAAAAAATATTCATTCTATACCAGGTTCACTCCCAGATCTAGTAATATCTTTCTCATTAGATATAAATATTTAACTAATTAATTAGAGTTAGAAAATGGTCCCACCCATCTAGGTTATAATATAAGAACTGCCCTTAGTTATAACGTTACCACATCCACAAAATGAAAATAAAACATATGTGTTCCACAAGATCAGAAAACATTTTTCATGTAATAATCAATGAAATGAATTGTGTTTCATAAACATTTCGTCATAACCTAACCTATGGAAAATACCATAGCATCATATTTTTTTCATTAATCCATCATAACATCACCCATGAAAGAATAAGTGGCTTTACTGAGAATTTTATCTTGTTATAACCCATATAAGAGAAATCTTATTCATTAAAATATTTTCCACATAATAATAAACAATTTAAAGAAGGAATAATAATTTTATCCTTGTATCATATGCCTAATAAGTCATAGGTATCAGAAATGGATGTCAAAAATGATGAAAAATATTTTCCCAAGACCATTTAAAATTTGTATTGAGGAAAATTTATTCTGTTTGGAAATCACATTTTAGGAAACTAAAGATCATAAAAATAATTTTCATTTGAATAGAAATTAAATCTTATAAGTGATGATTTAAAAACCATTGAAATCAAAATTTTTAAGAAAATAACATTTCTATCTTGGAAAACAATTTTTAAAAATATTCAAAATCCTTTTCACATTGAAATAATTTATTTAATGTCTAAAAATTTTGAAAAATATTATGGAAAACATTATATTTGTGATAAAAATCGAAAAATTATAAGATAATATTGAAATCAATGAGAGGTTATGGTAGTAGAAAATAATATTCATTCCATGTATGTTATAATCAATTATTTTTTTTCACATTTTCATAAATTCCCAAAGAATAATTTTCTCGAAGGATTCATGAACATTCGAATTTAAAACAGTATTTCATATTTCTAAAATTTAGAAAATTTACTTTTTAAAATAACATGAGAATTTTAAAACATTTTAAATTTTATTTAAAGAAAACCTTGTTTTAGAAGAAAACAGATTTTCGACTGAAGAGTGTAATAAAGTGGTATTTTCATAAAAAGTCTAAATCATTTTGAGTACTAAAGTGTGTAAAAAATGGTGATAATTCATAAAAATTAAATTTATTACTAGATAAGTTTTCTTTATATATGGTTAAAAAAATTTATCATTAGAAACATCATCACAAACATTTATAATAAATGATAAAATATTAAAATAAAATCATTACCACTATGGTACAATTGAATCATTAGAAACATTAAGTAATAAAATGAAATGAATCATTAAATATAATTATATTAAATAAATTAATAGTATTTCATGAAATATTGTATGTATATAAACATCATAAAATAATATATGTTCATATCATGGCATATGCCTCAATGAAATAAAATTGAGACAAGAATCTCTTTCCGCTTTAGAAGTATTTTGAATCATAAGCCTAAATAAAGAATCAAATCAAATACAACATTAAATTTCATGAAATAAATTATATTCCTGATATTACATGTAAAATAGTATTTATATACACCATGCTAAATAAACAAGTGGTGAATATTCATATGTCTCCCAAAAATAAAATAGAGGTAAGAAATCCCTTACGGTATGTCTCAACTTTTTTCTTAATCATCAAAAATAATATATATTAAATATAAAATTTCAATAAATTTATTAAATTATCAAACATACATATATCAAACCATATATTATTTATATACTTCATTTTGTCACCCATTTATTAAAAATTCATTTTAAAGTAATGTTTTGCGTAATAACTAATTTTTTTGTACATTGTTTGATTTTTTATTTTCATACCCATAATTTTATCATGGTTTCATCATCTATATAATAAATAAATTGAAATAATTATCATTTTTATACATTAAGTTTTATTTTAATACCAATCATTATTTTTTTGAGAAATTTTGAATGTTATAATCCTTGAGAACGTAGGTCGTATATACGCATGACTAACGATTCAAATTTTAAATTGAAATAATTTGAAAAAGTTAAATTATATAGTATCTATAAATAATGATATTATTTTCACAAATAAATTATTATTTATTTTAATATAATTATATATATAATCCATTTGATGTGGTGATGAAAAGAGAGTCACATATCTTCATGGAAGCGGTACACCACACATATAGAATGGATGTTATCATTGTTTTGGGAGTAAAAAGGTATAAAATAAATTTATATATTAACTTTTTAGAATGATAAAAATAAAATATTTTTCATTTTTTTAATTTTATATATAAAATATTTTTATAAACACTATCCTTACTATCTTTCATGTAAATCATTAGTGAAAACAAATAACATTACTTTGTGAGGAGGTAGTCCGCAATACACATGAACAACATTATCATATACCTTAAGGAATGGAATATAAAAAATATTATATAGTGCTAAATTAATAATAATGTACAATATGTTTTTAAATATCACATATACACTTTATATTCATCAAAATAGTTAATCATGAGCACTAGTAATGAAGAAAGGATGACTTAGGTTTTCATGGTAATAGTTCACTGTACAGATGAATGATGATTTAGTAACCCATTAGATGGAATGTGATATATTGATATTAAATTCCTCTAACATAAAAAATCTCATTTTTTGGAATATAATACTTTTATTATATTATCATGGTATTAAAATATTTTTTCAACAAAGTGGAAGAAAAAAATAAATGGGATCATTGAAGTATATTACATTTTCATCAAAGAACCTCCATAGGGTTTCACCAAAAGTCATACTAGGATGCATTTATAACCAAAATAAGGCCTATTGGTTGTTATTATTTATTTTGGAAATTTATATGGGTAGTTATGGTAAAAATAATTTTTTATGGTGTGAAGAAGATAAGAGAGTGGGTGGCCTTCTATAAGTGGGTTGAGTAGAAATCATGAAATGTTTTGAAATGAAAAAGGAATAAAAATGTTTTTATGATTATAAAATGATCCAAAATGTATTATTATAGATAATTAAAATTAATATGGTTGAAATATTTCAAGGAAACAGTATTTAGAAATATTTTTTAGTAATTTTATCGTTTATCAGTTTATTTTATCCCCATACAAACCCATTTTTACATTAACCACCATAAATGTTTTTTTATTTTCAAAATTAATTTTGTTAAACAATTAAGATTACCATATTAAATATTAAATTTATTCATGATTATAAAAATTTAATCCATTTTTTAAAAATTAATTAAAAAATTTTAAATATTAATTTAATATTATTCATGTAGTTTTGATGGAAAAGAGAGTTTTGAATTAGAATATGTTCAAAAGATTAAAAATATTTTATATCAAATTTCAACATCAGGCTATAAAAATTGAATATATTTGATTAATATATATATATATATATAATTTTAGTAATTTTACTTTAAAACCAATTTAAACTATAATGTATCTTATAAATAATTTACATGAAAATTTACATTTTAGATAAAATTCATTATTTTCCAGTATTCATTAAAATGTAAATATTTTCTACAAGTTCATGAAAAATAATACTCAGATATTTTAGAAATTATTTTAAAATAATTAATATTTGTTTATCAAATTAATGTTCTAAAATATTAAATAAATTAAAATAATTTCACAAAAAAGGTGAAAAAATTGACTTGGTGAAAAATAGAGTTTTTGGAATAAAATTGGTGTTATTAAAATATCTTGTCTATAAAAGACAATATATTAATGTTAAAAGTTGATGAAATATATATAATACATAAAATTAATTAATATCATTCCCAAAAAGTTTTTCATTAATTCATTGAGGTAAAATATGTTTTTGAAGAAAAAAATAGTTTTTCAGAAAAATATTTCCTTTATTTTCAAATAGTTTTTATTATAATTCATCATTAATTTTTCTTAAAATTATTTATTTTATTTAAACTATTAAACAATATATTTTCATAGTTTAGTTATTCCAATTCATAACCTCCTTTGTAATCTCTATGTGATAAATATCATATAATAATTTTTTAATAATATGGAATGTTTCTCTTCAACGTTGTCTAGAATATAACGCGAGATATAATCAATATTATATAGATTAAAATATATAGATAATATTAAATTAATTATAAAAAGTATGTTTCAAAAAATATTATGGTGTTAAAATCCATGATTCATTTTGACAAAATAATTTTTATACCAATTAATGGATTGAGGTCTTGATTTTGAATCTTGATGTTTCATTGTCCCATTTTATAGTTTTTTAACATGTTTGGGGGTAGGAGGATTCTCTATATTCTACACATATTTTATAATAATTGGCTGTGGATATATAAATTCAATTGGATGAAATTACCACTAAATTTAAAATTATTTCATTTTTGGAGCCAATTCTCATTATCATTCATGAATTTTGGAAATTGAATCGTTTTTAGGAAAATATCTTTGGTTTATGGTTATAGAATTATGATTTTTGTTCAAGACCACAAATATTTTCAATTATCTATTAATGGGAATAATAGATTTATATGAAATATATTATATTGTTAATATAGAATAAGATCATGAAATACAATTTTTGTGTGGGTTCATTCACATTTGATATGATCCTGAATAAGGGGCATGGTTTGAGATTGGAAAGAACCTAAACACCAGTCACCTAGTGAAGTCTAGGTTTTTTAGTGAGTATATGCTCGTGAATATATTAATTATTTTTGGATTATATGATTACAATTATAATAAATGTAGTGTGGGTATTCTACGAGTTATAATTTTTAAATCATACTATATTTGATTAAAATGTTTTAAATTGGAAAAAAAGATTCATGTTACTATTTTGTAATAAATTAAATATTAATCCAAGAGTGGACATGTTCTTTTAAAAGTGGGAAGAGTTAGTAACTCTCTTGGATAAATCCTTCTGTTTATGATTTATCAACACCTACATATTCTCATTAGTTAATATAGAGCTGTTTTTAATCATGACATAGGAGAAAAAAGTTCTCGTAATTATATAGTTCTACTTAATGTCTATTCTATATGGAATTGGAATTATGTAGTGGCCTAATCATAGGAGTCTATTTATAGATTCATTGATTCTATATTCACTCATTATTTTGGTGTCCTGTTTTGGTATTTTCATTTAGTTATTACAAAAATATTTTTGATTATATGTTTTTCATATGATTTTTATTATTTACACCTCTTGTGTCATATGTTTAGAATAGTTTTTTATTTTATCATCGAAGGTTGTATTGTTAAAAATGGGAAAATCATACAACAATTTTCTGTTAAGCCCTTGGAATTTTTTTATTGCAATTGGTGTCTTTAGGATATCATTTATGCTTAATGTCACCTCGAATATTTTCAATCCAATTGATATGTATAAGATGATATGTGAGGTGTGATTGTTCATCATTGGATGTTGCCAATGGTTTCAGGTTTGTAAAATTGGTTTTAAGGATTAAAGATCATTTGTGTTTGGACACATAGAGTACATATACATTTTATATCCTTATTTTTTATATAAAACCATGAGTCACCATGGATGTTTAAATTGTTCTAGTTGTTAGGGGATCACTCAAATATTCAATTGAAATCTATACGGGTTTTTGACCTATAAAAAAAATTCATTCTTATTAAATTGTTTAAGAATACAGAAATATAAAATTTATTATGGTTTCTTTGTTTTGGGAAAAAATGAAAATATATTACGGTATAGATTTAAAAATGTTTTTATTTAATTATGTTAATTTAAAGAATTTTTGTTCAATGGATTTTTATTATAACAAGATTAAATTTATTGATTATAATTTGAGTTTTAATGAAAATGTTGAGTTACAATATAAACATTAGGACTGTTTTATTGGTTATATACTATTATTCATTGATGAAATGTTTATTAATTGAAATCCTGGAAATTTTGTGTGTGATTTTACAGTATGTAAAGAACTTTTTATTTTTTTATCATTGACGGGTTTCCTTCAGAATTATTAAATTATTCCACCATGATTAACTCATAGAATTAAAAATGTTGAATCTATCCATAACATTGTATTTAATTATGTTTCATTATAATCATAGCTATTAAGGAATTGGTAATTATACTAATAAGCTATTTTTGGGAGTTATACATCCAAAAAAATATTGGGTATAAATTCATTCAAATTTCTGTGGTAATGTACTATAGTATTTCATAGTAGAACGAAAAGTGATAATACATTTTTAAATAGGATCAATGAGAAATGAATTTTATTGAATTCCTATATATATGGAATGATTATTTCAGTAATATATATATATATATACATATACATATATATATTTATATATATAATTGAAGTGTTTGTAGGTAATTGAAATGAATTTTATGTGAATTAAATATTAGATGATTTGTCGTGAGAATTGTTTGAGAAGATTTAACAATAAATCAACTGACGTATATTTAATGAATTAAATGTTATCAAGTTCATAGAACTTTTTTTTTCAAATATTGAGTTTTTAGAATATGATTCTTAATTTACCAAATTGGATAACATTGAATCCCAAATCATAATTTAACTAAGATGTAGAATCTAGGGATTTAATATCTTTTCATGATTCTTATAGTAATATAGTGAATAAATAATAAATTTTTAGGTGGGATATTTTATGGAATCCACCACATGGATGGATATTGACTTTTTCTGTGGATTTAATAGTTCAATAAGTGGTTAGATGAGATATTTAATGTTTTATTATTAGGGAAAAGATAATAATAAGGATATAAAACACTGGTATATTCCTCTATGTGAAATATGAAGGTGTAATCATGATGCTTCTAATGTAGTTCCCGTGAACACATGAAGAAAAATTATCAATGAAAGCCTTCAAAAAGATTAGATATGTTTGGATGGATCATAATACTAAAACATCATATGTGGAAACCCTATGTTTGATCACATAGAATGATGTACAAGTTTCAATTTACCACATTGGGAAGAAAACCATCACTATCAAGATTAATATGGTTAATTCATCTTGCCTTTCCACAATTATATATTTATTAAATTATTATATCAAATGAAGTGTCATATAGGGGGAACATTCCTTCTCCGAAAATAAGTCCATAAAATTGGATTCTCCTTGGGGACAAAACCAATATCTTTAACTAAGGACTAAAATTCTGATAACAACTTCATCTTTATGGATTCCATTAAATTATATTGATTAATCAATATTTTATTCCAATTTGAGACCAGACATACACTATTTGAAATCATCTGGTTAAGGAATATTGTTATTTGAAAAAAAAACAAGTAAAATTTACAAGTCATTCATATCTCTCATGGGAGGGGGATTAATTCTAGCTCTTTCTTTGAGGCCCCTCCTAAGTATTTACTTTGATCACACATATATATTTCTCTATTTTATTGGGGACATTGTGAAATATCACTATACCATTAAATTTAATAATTCATGGAACTCCTTTTAGGATAATAAGGAGTTCATTTCTAATGAATGGTCTTTAAATTAGGCCAGATATTCTTTTCAAGGGTTTTTAAAAAAACATGAATTATAATTTGGCCGTACAAATGAGGAAAAATAGCTTTTATTTGTTATTTAGAATCTAATATGTATAATGATTTAAGTGATCTTATTGATTGTTAAGTGAGAATCCAGGTATATTTTAATCCATCTAATGATAAGTTCTAGAGTTCCCATATAATGTAAATTATTATAAATTATTATAAATGAATTTTAAAGGAATAACTTGGACTTCAGAGGCTAAAATAGGGAGGCAAGAATTACAAATTCATTTATCATATCCATTGAGAGAAAAAAATATAGAAATTCATCTAAAATATTTTTATTAATAAAAAATTCCATTACACAAATGATAATCTCTATGATGGACTACATTTATACTTTAATATGCTCTATAAGGAATAGATAAATTATAATTCTGATCTTCCATTTAATGATGTGATCAATAGTAATATTAGTATTATGAATATTTATAACACTATAGATACCACAATGACATGTAATTACAATTTCTATTCTCTCAGTTAATTTGGGAAACACTATAGGCCTGATGACTTCTCAAATTAAATTTTTATGTAGTTTTGGGAAATCATTTAACATGAAATTGTACCATTATTAAATTATATCTCTAACAGGGAATAGCATGCACCTAGAATAAATGGAATTTATATTTTCCTCATATTGAAATTTAAGAATTCCATAGAGGTGAAATATTATCATCATATTTTCACGGTTAATAGATAACCTAATAATTTGATGAAAATTATAACAAAAAGACATTGGAACATTTCCAATGAGATTGTATGAATCAACATGTTTGGTTTCATTCTTTGGATGGAAATCCATGATTTGCTTTTTAAATACTCAAAAGTTGTTAACATTGTCATGAATAAATCTAAAAATGATAAAACTATTCTTATCTTATAAAAATACTAATCCTTTAACACATTGAAAATGTGATTCATTTCTAAAGTCCTACCAAAATAATAATTATTTAATAAATTCCTTAACATCATTCACATTATGATTTGAAATTTAAGGATATCTATTTTCATAAAACACTCAACCAAATGATATTTTAATTCCCATTGATATGATCAAAATTTTATCCCTTGTTATAGATCCTCTTCAGTATTATTGGTGATTATACAATTAAATTCTGTGTCAAAGATGTTGAAAAGATTGAATATAACCCCATAAAGGTAGCTTTGTATCATTGAGTTTCACTCATGTATTTAATTCTATTTATTCATCCTTCAAAGTGAGGCTAATAATGAATCTTTGAAATCTATCAAGAGTACTATATTTATATTTGAAAAAGTCTTTTTACATGTTATCTCATTGAATAAATATATGCTTGTTTTTAGTAATGGATTCTACAAATCATTAAAAATAAAAATATGGAACTTTTCATCTTATTTATTAGGGTAATATCCCATTACCTTACTTGGGAATACCTTTATTCTCCAATAGAGTATGAGTTTCATATTTTTTATAAATTTTTAATTGGATTATTTCACATTTCTTGAGTTATAATGAAATATATATATACATATATCTCAATTATAAGGAATCATCCTTATAAATACATTTAAGAAATCTATGTTGATATATTCATTCAATATTTAGCATTTGATAATGGAGATAATCAACCAATTGGTATCTTATAATACAAACTTCTGGTTGTTGGTTGAAATCATGTATGAAATATTTTAACCTTCAACCAATATAATTGTATTAGTCCAATTGTTATGGCTGAATATCACATCAGAAATATTAGAATTTTGAATAAATCTATTAGGTATAGTAACAATTGGAATCTACTTAACTCAAATCATTCCTCATTTCAGTTCATTAAGATAGGGATAATAAAAAAATACATATTGGAATCTTATTCTTTATGGGATTAATAGTATGAACAGCCTGTAGATACGATTGTAAAGATATTATGTGGAATACTCACTAAATAACATATAGAAAATTGATTCATAATTTATGGACATTTACTAGGGCTTTTACCCCATGGTGGAATCATCATATCCTCTCTATAATCTAAATAATATCTTTTTTTAGGATTGAAATAATGTTATAGATTCTCAATTACCAGAGGGTGGGGGGGGATAATTGTATGTTTAGTAACATTGGTTTATATCCTTATGGAAAACTATGTTTCACAATGTTAGATAAGTTAAATTGAGAAGACATATTTTAGTTCTACTAAACTAACTTTCTAGATTCCAGAAACATGGTTCCAGAATTGGAACTTAATGAATGTTCACAAGGAAATCATTCTTCCTTAAATCATATAGAATCTTACTTATAGTTATATACAAAAGTACAAAAAATTATAAGAAATTTATAGTTTCATACATTATCAAAATGCAACTGAAATAAACTTGATACAATACAAGCAACATGAATAAAATCTATTGACACAAAGAGTAGTGTATCAAACAACCGTTGATAAAGGTCCCTTGATTTATACATTTAAGAAAGTATGTCTTACTCGCACCTAGGTAAGCCCTCGATGGGAATATCAGAATATGTATTGCTCTTCCCCCAAGACCTAAATATTTAATGTAGTAAAAACCTTTGTCTTCTTATCTCAATAATTCCTCAAACATTAAGTCCATCGACAACTCTGTCTTCCCATTCCCAGTAGCCCTCGATTTGACACATCAAAAATCATAGTCGCATGAAGAAATCTGAGCAAGATGGTCAGAACCACAAATAGCAAGAGGGACTCTCTCTAGAATTTACTTTAGAAGCATGTGATATCTAGAGTTATGGAACATATATTGAGATCCTTCTAATTATATTCTATTTATAGGAACTTCCTCAACATGTAACTCCCACAACCAATGGTCATATTTTGACTTGAATCTTGGAGGTACCCAAACACATGTCACTAAAATAATAGTTAGATAGAAACAGATTGTATGAGATCGTTTCATAACAAGTATAAGGAAAATAAATAATCATAACCAAATTTATTTTTCAATGTCAAAAAATTAAACATTTTAAGACTAAGGAAAAATATAATTTAGAGTCTAAGTAAAAAAATTAGATTCTATAAGACTTGGATATTCAGAATCAGCTTTTCCATGAATTAAAAATATGAATTATAGAGTTTCTAGAGTCTAAATTTCATTGAATTTTGTATATGAATTCTAAGTAATATGGAGTTTAAAATTTGAGGAATTCATATTTGGAAATCTGAGAATTTTGAGACTGAATTTGGATGAATTCATAGTCTCAATTCTGAGAATTCAGAGTCTGAATTCTAATGAATTCAGAGTCTAAATATCAATGAATTCTATGTCTTAACTTCATTGAATTCAGAGTATGAATTTGAAGTATTTATGAGTCCAAATTTTAAAGAATTTGGAGTCTGATTTCAGATAATTTTGAGTCTGAATTTCATATAATTTAGAGTCCAAATTTCATTTAATTTAGAGTCATAATTTCATAGAATTCAGAGACTAAATTTCATAGAATTCAGAGGATGAATTTCAAAGAATTTGGAGCCCTAAAATAGAACAATCTATATTCAAGGATGTTGTGCACTGTGTTGCATTTGTTGTCAATAAGGTGTCAAGGATTGAATGGATGATAAAGGGTGTCAATATGTGAATGACAAAGGAAGTGATGTTGATGGTGATATTGTCAATATGATGTCAAGGGTTGAGTGGATATGTGAATGACAAGGTGATGGTGATTGTTGTAGAATGACCATGGTACTAAGAATCATGTCACATAGGATAATCACTAAGTGGCATATGAGGTTATGGTTGAAACATTATCCATACAAATCAGATGATTGTAGAGCTGATCTTAAGTTCAATGAACTTGTATCAAGAAGATACAATGTCACAACATTGTTAGAAGTCCATGCATTGTCCTCAAAATGCATGAGGAGATAAAGAAGTGCCATCCACAATTACTAAGAGGATGAGCAATGAAGAAGGGTTCCATCCACAATCACTAAGTGGATGAGGAGAGAAAGGTGAACCATCCATGACTACTAAATGGATGATGTGGTTTGAAGAAGACCATGAACTATCTCTTAGTGCATGAAGATTTTAAGATGATCCAACCTCATCTTTCATTGTATCAAGGAAGAACATTGAAGATCAATTTATTTATGATTTATTGTTGATGAAGATAGCTGAGAGATCCTTCAGAATTCTGTTCTTTAATAGAATAAGAAGAAGAGAAGTTGAAGAAGATATATGCAGTTCTTAAGAAGATGAAGAGGAGAAGAAGTATGGTTTGGAATTTTTGTACTTGGTTACTTTGCTTTTATACAATGTACCAACTATATACTTTAACAAAAAATAAGCCAACCAAGGAGGCCAGCCGATGTCCCTCACCTCAATAACTTACGAGACCCGAGGGTCAACAACGCCTAAGGGAAGTCCTCGAGGCCATGGCCTCCCCGAGGCACGGTGCGGGCCGTGTGTAAGCCCGTGGGTGCCACATGGTGTTGAACCCATGCAGCAAGGGCGCTAGAGCACGCCCGAAGGAGAAGAGTGGGCGCTAGAGCGCACCCGTAGAAGAACCAGTGCGGGGCGACACCGGAGGGGGGAGAGGAGTAATCTTAGATGGAATCGGTGGGGCATGTTTGTTAAACCATGCAAAAATAGCAGCGTGTTTCGATGTGGGACAAGTTTTTAGAGACGCAGAGCTGATCTGAGCCGTCTATCTGATCCGTGTGTAATCGTGGCCGCCCATCTAATCTCACTGCACCACGATTTAATGTTGACCGTCCGAGATCATTAAACGCGATCCAACGGCACTGGAGTCATCTCCTACCTCTCTCACCGAGATGAGGACTCCCTGTGACACCTAATGCGAACCAGAGCCACCCGAGCAAGGTAGAAGGAGCTCTCGGCCGCCTCTGAAGAAGATGAAGCCTCCGCTGAGTTCGTCTCCCTTTTTCAAACACATGCATGTGTTAAAAGTCGCATGCATTCAACGAGATGAAGATTCTGAATTAGCCCGAGTCAAATTAAGTTTACGCGGCTGCACTTCCCATTAAATGTACAAGGAAAGGCATCACATGCATTTGTAAACGCAAGCACGTGATTCGCACACCAAGAACAAAAGATCCTGTGGGTGAAAACGAAAAAGGAAATAACCGATATTTCCAGGATATCTCATCCGCATTTTAAGATCTCAAAATAACGTAGATCTTGGGCCTTCAAAGATTTTATCCTCATGGCTTCGATCGAACTCTTTGCCTATAAAATGAGAAGCTCAAATCGAGAAGATGCTTGTTGATCGTCTGAGAGAAGTCCCGCGAAGCTCCTAGCCTCAGGAAGATCGACGCTCCGCTCACAACCTATGCGACAGAGCAGCCCTGAGCCACCCGAGGCACCGAGGGATCCTTTTGCGCAACCCATGCACGAAATATGTTAGGAGGAGGCCTCCATGTGCATTCCTCTTGAGCAACAGGGAAGAAGTCGAGCCGTGAATTTGCGCGCCCGCTGCCTGCATACTTGCGCGGTAGCAAGTGGCTACACTTGTGCGCCCTCTATGACCGTGAACTTTTGTGTCAGGAGGAAGCCTCAATGCCACCTGCGCGGTAGGAGGAAGCTACCATGCCACTTGTATAGTAGAAGAAGTTTCCGCACCTTGCGCAGTAAAACAAGGTCGCATCCTGCGCGGCTGTTGCACCCAAGACATGCACAGTAGAAGAAGGGAGTGGACACATACTTGCGCGGCCTCCTCTTATGTGGTTTCGGGTGAGGTGAATCTGAACACACCTTGGTTTTGTGTGTGAAAGAAGAGGAAGTTCACGCCTACAGGTTGTGTGTGATTTACTTGAAGAAGGGTGATTTCATAGTGGAGTACATGTGCATGTTAACATAAGAACAATGTGTGTGTGCACATGTGAGGGAAGAGAAAGATTAATTGAGAAGAAGGAAGGCTGTGTGTGAAAAGTGAAGAGGATGGCCACAACATATCTTGGTTGTGTGTGTGCAAGTGGAGAGGAAGGCCACACCATCATGGTTGTGTGTGTGTACAAAGAAACAAGAAGCCCGAATTCTTGTATGTTCACAAGTGAAGGAGGCCATACCTCTTGTGTGTGTTCCCATGTTAAGGAAGAAGAAACATGCATGTCCATGCATGTATGAACAAAGTGAACAAGTGGGAGAACACCTTGAGAAGAAGGGGAGAAGGGGTAATCCACACTAAATAACAACACACAGTTTGGTGTGTGTGAGAAAGAATAAAAGAGTGTGACTCGAAGAAAAAGGTGTGTGTATGCTAATAGATATTATACCCCTTAAGGGATTATCCCACCATAAAGAAAATGGGAGAGCATTCTTGCATGCATGCACATGCACACGTAAAATATGTTCAAATCAGTGTGTGTGCATTTGATATGTCCGAGAACAAAGGTTCTTTAAGATATTTGAGATTCCATGCAAGTCGTGCATGAAGATTGAGAAGACATGTAATCGGTCCATGAAGATTTAGAGATTCCATGCATTTAGTGCATGAAGTTGAATTGAAGAGAGACTGAAGCCAGAATGAAGGTAATGACATCAATCATCTGAGTTATTGGTAGTTGAGATGACCAAGAAGATTGAGTGTGCATACTGAGTGCAAGAACATATTTTCCAATCAAGATTCTTGAAGACAGTGGCTGGGTCATCCTTAGAAGAAGGAGATAAAGCCCGATAAAAGAAGAGAAGTCCAGGTCACCCCATGTGATTAGAAGAAGTGAGAAAGGCCAGCAGACCGTATCTGGGGCTGTTGAAGACTCTTGAAGAGATTCAATATAAGAAGAGCTACTCGTGTCACTCGAGGAGCCAGGAGAAGACCCCCTGTGAGACTCAGGGTGGAGAAGTCTTTGGTGGAAGTTGAAGTAAGCCAGTGGGACTCTGGTAACACTGTGGGATGCAGTAAAAAGAACCTATTGTGGGACTCATGAGAGATACAGTGTGACTCTATATCGACCATTGTCATTACTAACCAAATTATAGTGAAGAAACTATGTTGGGGTGTTTAACCAACATGGCATGGACATAGGCCTTTGGAGCTGAATGTTGTAAATACTTGTGTCCTGTGCCTTTACATTTATTGAATCACTTGAGTAAAGGCTGAGAGATATAAGAAGAGTAGATCAGTGCTTTAACAAGGCATAGAGGATTAATTGATAAAGAATCAATTAGTAAAAAGTTTAAAAGGATCACTAATTCACCCCCTCCCCCTCTCAATGATGACACTGATCCATGCAGTTCAAAGGAATTATATGATTTTGAGGTTTTAGATATGAAAATGAATTTTTCCTTTTAAATAAAAGATTTATATTTAGACATATTATAAATAGAAAAAATAAAATAAAGGTAAGAATGATAATTTACATAGAGAAGGTAAATTTTACTTTGAGAATGAAGATTTTCCATAAAGAATGGAAATTTTCCTTATGAGAATAATCATTAGGGAAAATATAATTATCCTTATAATAATGTGATTGTGATTTAAAAAAAATAAAGCAATGCAAATGTAATAAGGAAACATTATTGACTCAACAATCTCCCCATTTAGGGGAAGCACAAACATCCTTATTAAAAAGAATATGAGAACTAATATTTTTTATTTATTCACATAATTAAAAAAACATATATCCATTTACATATGAATCATGGTGAATACAATTGAATCCCCCTTTCGTTTTGAAATCCCTATGGATCGTATTCATGACTTCCTTATAGAGAATTTGTTTTTTCTTGCATAAGGAAATATTTTTAGATTAATCTCCCCCTTAGATAGACTCCCCCCTAAAATGGTGAATTAGCATCCTTACTTAGTATTATTTTTATCAATCTTTTCTCCCCCTTTGTGATATTCAAAATGAAATAAAGGGAATGGAAAATAATAATAATGAGGTACGTGAAATATTAGTACTATACAACAACAAAAAATGAAGAAAAAACAAATCATCATTATGATTGAAATAATTTTTAACTGAACAAACAAAAAAAATATTGGAGTTAAGGAAAAGATTTTACTTATATATCATTTAGAATATTATTTTTGAGGATGGTATTTATTTTTTTAAGAAACTTTTGATCTTCTTGAAAATGATTGAGAAGTTGATCCTAATCCCTGTTCTTCTATTCATGATCATTTATTTTTTATTTCTGAGCATTAAAAATTTCTACCTGAGTCTTAAAAATATATTCTTTATTACTATGATTTTCTTCAAACTCAACTCTGAGATCAATTTCACCATTTATATTCAATTCCATGGAATAAAGCTTGCCATTTAGGTATTTCACTACCCGCTTCCGAACTGTTTTTTAGATTGAGATTCCCATCAAAAAATGAAGTATGGTCTTTGGTCTTGACATCTTTGATATAAAATCATCCTTGGAATTGTCTTGAATGTTTTTGAATATTATTATCTCTTCAGTTTTATTCCTTGACCTCTTTTTGATTTCGGGGAATGAAATTCTATGGGAATCATACCATATGTAGAGTGTTTTGAAATTGGCTTCAAGATTAATTAATTTATCCATAATCCTGGAAATAGAATACGATTTTGATTAAATAAGTAATGAATCATCTGGAAACTTGAGTATATACTCATAATCAAAGGAATAATATCAAACAAATTATTCAATTTTTAGACCACAATGTCTTGTCCTAGAGAGGACATTTCTGATTCATATTCTTTGGTTGGTGAGGATTTTTTCTCTATCATTTCATCTTTTCTCTTGGACAAACTGCCAACATATTTCTTTTCCACCATGGCTTTCGTTATTATATCAACCAACTACGATTTTCCCTTTTCCATCTCATGGAATGATATCTTCTTGTTTTGGTAATTCATGTTCAATATCTTATAGTTGAACTATTCTTTCATCCTCAACACTTTTTTTCTCTGTATCTACAAAAAAGTCATGTTGTTTAACCAATTCATGATTGATACTCACTTCTTTAGTCGGATAGTTTACTTTTCCATGACCCTGTTATTCTTTTCTTGGGGTATCATGTTTGGAAGATTTGTCTTGATATTTCTGGATCAAAAATTTCTTATAAGGACTCTACTTCTCTCGATATTCATCAACAAACCTTTTGACATCATGAGTGTCACCCCATTTTTCCACTTTTAGCCTTCTTCTTCCACTTTATCTTCCTAAAAAATTACATTTTCTTATTCTAGTTCCAGAATCACTGTATTATTTCATTGAGTCTCTACTGGTATTGGTTCATTGTAAAAAGTTTTCGGTACCTAAAACTTATCGAAAGCTTTTTCATTATCCTTGAGAAGAGAATGATCAATCTTGGTTTCATATCTTTTCTTCTTTTTCCTTTTATCTTTTTTCTTTCTACTTAAATTTATGAACAACCTTAGATTTTAATTATTTTTCCTCTGAAACATCAAAGTCGAATCCATACTCTCCATAGTTCTTATACTTCTTATATTCTCTCTACTTAGAAACCACTTCTTCTATATAGGTCTTTTTCTACTTTGATTTGGGAGGTGCGGATTTGGTTTTCTGAACTGTAGGAGTTTTCTCATTCACATCCACTTAAATCACCTTTATGTTATTCCCAAAATTCATGATGTCTCAGATACATCTAGTTTCTTTTATAATTATCAATTTCATATTCAGATAGATTATAGACTTCTCCGGATTCACTATTGATGAAAACCTTCATCATTCTCAAGGATTCATCACTAAATATCATAACATTGAAATTTCCTGTCTTAGAGATACAAGGAATTTTGAAACAATCAAAATAGAGAACTATGAGATTGGAAATAATAGTTGGATACATAATAATATGAGACTTGATAGTTGCATTCTAGATATTTGAAATTGTATGCAATATATACTGCACAAGGTTAATTTTCATGAGGTTCAACAGAAAATCAAGAATATAAAATCACTTTTCATCAGGGCGTCCATATCCCCTTTTCTCATAATGAAAAACCATTGAACCCATAACTCTAGATTTAAAAAATTTGTAGAATGGTGTTTCATTTTCTGTGTATTCACCCATGACAAACCAACACACTCTATATCCTTCTCCTTATCAAAACAATCTAAACCATCCGGTAGTTTGTGAGTGAAGAATTCAACTTCTCCCTCATAAGGAATTCCAAGGATATTAACATTTATACAAAAGGAAAGATATTATTTTTCCCAATAATGGTTAAATGAAAAATCATCTATTCCATATTGAACAAAAAAATTGATGTCTCATAAAATTATACCAGCATCTGCAGATTCACAGGATCTTGTCTCTTTGGTTTCGATACACGGAGACTCTCCCTTCCATTCAACTTTATATTATTTGAAATAAGGAAATCATATTTAGTAATGAACATCGAATCTACTAACCTTTCCATGTAGATATTCGGTTCACATATTTCTATTATAGATGATATTTTCTTCTGTGGAGATATTTCCAAGGACATTTTGATTTGAGGAAACTAGAAAATTTAGAATTAAACATAAGTAACGTAACAGAGTTTCAGAACTCCAAATATTGATAATTGATATTGGATAACCATCAGGGGGGCTTTATATAGGTGTTTGAGGCAACAATTTGTATTCCCATGATGATCCAATGGTTTAAATAATCTTGGTCTGATTTGATGGTTGGGATGAAAACTGAAGATGTAATTTGGTAGGTTCCGATCTTTTGAGATTTTTATGAAAAAGCTTTGGATTTAAGGACAGTGAATCCAAACAAAAATTTCATAAAAAAAGTGGAAAATACAAACAAGTAGAATTTGATAACAAAAATTTTATTAAATAATAATAACATTTGGATTTCTAGAAAAATTATCAGTAATAAGGAAAATTCTTCTTGAAGAACATTATACTACAAAAATTTTAACTACAACAATTTTAACTAAAACAATTTTTTCATATGAAAAAAATTTGATAACAAAAAAATTTGACAATGAAAAATTTTGACAAAGAAAAATTTTGACTACAAAATATTTTTGACTATGAAATATTTTTATGTCAAAATATTGTTTACTACGAAAAATTATGACGACAAAAATTTTTGAAAATGTAAAATTTTTTAATACGAAAAACTTTTGACTTCAAAAAAATTTATGACTACGAAAAAGTTTTGACCACAAAAGTTTTTTGACTACAAAAAATTTTAACTACAAAAAATTTTTGACATCGAAAAATATTAACTACGAAAAATTTTTGAAATGAAAAATTTCCTCTAACAAGAAAATGTACCACCCCTCTAAGAAGGGGTGTCTTACTATAATATGATATAATTAAACATAAATTTAATATGGAATATTACTTTAGAGTTATCATAAATAAATTTTGTTTAGTGTATTCAAATTTATGTGATGGTAATGATTTGTTGAAAATATTTACAACATGATATTTCATTCTAACAAACTAAAGAATGATTTCCATTTTTTGTCTGTGGTCCCTATGAATGTGATGACTAATACCTATGTGTTTCTAATGAGAGTGATGTGAATTATTTTTGTTTAGGGAAATGGAACTACTGTTATCACAAAATATCTGTGTTTTGGTGAAATTAATACAATATTCTGGGAGTGTGTGTTGCATCCACCACACTTGGGCACAATAACATCCAGCTACTACATATTCAGCTTCAGCAGTGGTAATTTATATTGATTGTTCTTTTTGCATGACCCCGAAACTAATTAATCTCATATGGAATGAAAATTTCTGGATGTAATTTTTCTATCCATTCTACATCTATTAAAATAAGCATCCGATAAACATTTTAAAAAATCATTTCCATAAGTATAAAAGAGTATTAAATCCACGGTTCCCTTTAAACAAAAAATATGTCTTTTCACTACTTTTAAATTAGATACCTTATGATTGGATTAATATCTTTCACATAAGAATTCAAAATACATTATGTCCGGATGACTAGATGTAAAGTATAATAATCATCCTATAATACCTGTAAATTATGATTGATCTTATGGTTTCCCAACATCAACAAGATCAAGAAAATATGATGTAAAAAATTAGAGTACATATAGTCTTAGTGTTGTCATATCCATAATTTTTAAAAAGATATTCAATATATTTATTTTGATATATATAAGTCCCTTATTTTTTTTGGAAAAATTTAAAAAATTGGGAATATTTTAACTCACCAACATACTCATTTCAAACACAGATTTACTTATTTTTTAAAAACAATCTGTTCAAGATTGCAGATTTCAACAAAACATAATATCATCCAAATAAATTTGAATAATAAAAAAAATTACTTATATTTCCTTAAAAAGGATTTGATCAATAGTCCCCTTAACATAATTGTTTTGTTACAAATTTCTTGTAAGTCTGTTATACAAGGATCTAGTGGTTTCTTTAAGTCCATATAAAGCTTTGGTATGTTTAAAAACATGTTCATGAGGTTTTGAATCTTCAAAACTGAGAGGTTATTTAAAAATACTTCTTATTGAAGATATCTATTAAGGAATCACATTTTATATTAATTGGAAAAATTTTAAAATTAATGAATGATGTAATGGAAAGTAAAATATGAATAGATTCAAGTCTTGATACTAGAGCCTATGTTTTATCATTGTATATCCCTTCTTATTGATTATATCCTTTAGGAACTAATACTGAATTATTTCATAAATTGATTACATGATCATCACATTTATTCCTAAAGACCCATTTTACTCCAATTATACAAGTTTCATAAGTTCTTTCAAGTAGGGTCTATACTTTGTTCAATTAGAATTCATTTAGATCACCCATCATGGCTTTAATCTAATTATCATCACCTAAAACTCCATCAGTGCTTTTTTGTTCTAATTGGGAAAGGAATGATATATGTTCTATTTAATTTCATAAGGAACTTCTTGTAACACCCTAATCTTCTACGGTACGCTTCTCTTTGAATAATGTGATCGCGTGTGTTGTATGCAACACCGAGTTCTAACACACCATAACCAATCAAACTAGCCGTTATGAATAGTAATACCTACATTTCGAAATTATATATATTTTATATTTCAAAATGGACTTCATTTTTGGATTCGGAATATCAAATTTAGCCTAAGGTGGAATTTTGGTACTTTTCGGATAACTTTAATATTTTGATGAATAGTGAAAATTACTAAATTTTAATTAAAAACAACTTTTTTAATCAAAATAATTAATAGTAATAAATTATGAATTTGAGTGGTTTTAAAGTATATTTGTAATATATTTTTACCATTTAATATAATGTTTGTCATTGGACATAATTTTACAATTAAACCGAACATAAACAAGTGTCAATCTTTAGATAGTTATTATCTCTTAAAAACACACTTTTTGTTTTGACAGTGGGAATTAATTTTAAATTAATTTATGCCACTTCTGTGTTTTGAATTTAGAAAAATGGATTCCATATTTGGAATCAGGATGTTCAAATTGTGTAAATAGGTAACTTTTATTTTTAGACATTTTGAATAATTAATGCGGTAAATATTTTATTTACCATGGTTAAGGGTAAATCCTTTAAATAAGGGTTAAAAAATAATATTATAATAATACTAAATTACCCTAAAGCGTATCCTAGCCTTATTGGTTGATATAGTTTCGACCATAGGCATCTTTGGGTCGATTTTGGGACCCCATGGTGCCACTTGTAGGTGATAGGGACATTTTATTTTAATTAGGTTAAAATGAATACAAAAATGACACAAGCATATATCTTTTAGAAAAACAATTTTTTCATAGGGTTATATATGTTGGATTTTAGATTATAAATATTAATTATAAAGATAAAACTATTTACTACATAATTATATTTTATACATTAAATAATTTAATTTATTTATGACACAATGATGATGAATTAATTACTATAATAGTGATAAATTTAAATAATTGATATTATAAATACCCAAATAAATATAATATGAAACTTTTAATGAATTAAACTAATTTTACAGGATAATATGATATATTAGGATTGATTTATTTGACTTTGTTCGAAGTAATCCATCTGTTATGAGTTTCACAAGAATCAACTATTGAATAGTGTCAAAATTGACATAGAAGAGTTCATAAAAGAAATATTATATTATTAATTGATATTAAATTCCTAAAAATATAAGGTTCCGCAAAGAGACTTATATCATGATAGTTTCATCATTAATGGACTACTTATGGGTCGCTTGGATGTATATGGTATGTTTATTAACTATATATTATAAAAATATAAAGTGACATGGTAAATGTCAAACTAATTAACTAAGAGTTAAAACTGAAGGATAAGGTTAATATAAGTACCCAAACCTGTCTAAATTCTAATGGTTGAGTGGTTTTCGACCTATACCTACCTTAACCTTTGATTAATCAACTTTGGAGACATTGGAAACCGAATATGAATTAATTATAAACTAATATCTCTAGCTTTTCCAAAGGTGCCCCTCACCCCTCTTATAAAAGGGCACTCCTCCTTATCATTTCTTCACACCTTCAAAGCCTTTTGGATTGGCCAAACTCTACCCAAATACTCTACAAACTTCCATAACTACAACCTAGAGGCCTTAGTTTGATCATAAAGCCAACCTAAGGTTCCCTTTTGATCAAATCAAAAGGAAGAACCCGAAGAAGAGGTAATGTTTTTACCACCCCTTTTCAAGTTCCTTTCTTCTTCCACTTCTTCTTTCTTTGTTATTACCATTCCAAAATAATAACTCCAGTATCTTATATATACTGTTCTGTTATTATAAATATGGTACAACCATATTCAGTATTCTATCCACCCTTTGAATAGCATGTCACCATACGTGCGTACGTACGGCTTACCGTCTCCACGTCGTGGTGTAATTGTTATTCAATATATTATTATTTGGATGGGTATAATAATGATGTTTAACTCATGTAAATAATAAATATAACATGTTAATTATTCTGTATATATGATATACCATCCATTTATATATTATTTTAATATCAAAATAATGATATTGTCGCTCGTGCGTACGTACGGACTGCCATCTCCACGAGCGCGATGAGATTCATTCTCCATCGTATCCATTAAAGTATAATTATCATTTGATGATTTAAAAATGATGTTTAAGGACTTGATATCATTCTGTATATGAAAAATATAAAACCTATCCATGACAAACATGGCTTATGTAACAAAACATATAAAAGAAAATGAGTAAGTTAACACCTGAAACGATGATAATTCAAAGATATCATTAACAAATCATATTTAAAAGATCATATATTATATCATATTAATATATATGATTCTTGTATAATTTCATAATAATTATTTCACCATTATACAGGAGGTTAACCTACCCCAACCAAGGAAAAGTACAAGGTAAGGGTTATTTCACAATCTCTTCATTATCCGAGGTTGTTTATAAGTAATAATCTACTGGGATCTCTTTATCATCCACATCCATGTTTCATAAAAATGTATTTCAAAACATTTTTACTATTCACAAGAATATGGGTTAAAGTCATTTATACCCTTGTTTGACTTTTTATAAGAGGATTATAAAGGAATATTTCTGTCGTTTTCCAAACAATGTTCTTTTTAACCTTTTCTACAAAATTAAGGTAACAATGTTTTTTTTAACTTATACGGCGGGTGCAGATATTTTCCGCCGTTATAAAATCGTCGAAGCTTCCCTTACAAGCTTATAGGAATATTTTTAAAGAAAACGTTTTATTTTATATGGATCTTAAATGATTTCAAAATAAAAGAGATATTTCTCTAAAAAGAGTTTTGATTTCATCTATGTCAATATCCTTTGTTGGATTTTACGCTTATGTGAAGTTTATTTATTATGATACCAAACTTCTACGTTGTATTGAAGGTTTTGTGATATTTTTGACTATGGATGTGCTATTTTTATACCATTCATGGTTTATGGTGAAAGTATTGACATTTCTTATGCTAGTTTTAATACAAATGTTTATGTTATGTTTAAACCTTTTCATATGGGAATGCATTGGACTTAATATGTGACGGGTGGAGCCCACTATAGCTCCTCGATGCATCGGTAGGTCTCATGAGACAAACTAGTGTCTTGGCACAAGGCCTTGGAAAAATCTTATTTATAGTCTTGGCATGAGGCCTGGGCTATGTGGTTATGATACTCTGGCATTATGCATTCCATCATTATGAAAGTGGTTATTGTTTTTTCATGTGATTATTTGATTAGTAGAATATCCATGTGAATAAGTAAATGGAATTATTTCATTTTATTTATGCCATACTATGTTGAAAGTTCAAGTTTGAAAGGCTTTTGTTTTAGTATACATTGCCTTAAATGTTTATTCTTATTTATGAAAGTTTCCGCTATATTGTTATCCTTACTGGGAATTTGAGCTCACCCCTTTTATATGTTTCATTTTTCTGAGGAAGTGAAGAAGTAAATTATGAATGACTTGTAGGGATATTATGTGGGGATATGAGTGTGGATTATGGAGACAATATGTTGTAGTAGTAGTTTTTCATTTTATGATGAAATGTAAGACTTATGAATATATCTAGTGTTTCCAAGGCTACTAAAACAATCGGTCTTTCGAGATTTGATCTTTCTTGTGATCATGTCAATGTTATGTAATAATGCACCGACTCTGGGTAACTAGGGTCGGGGTGTTACAGTTGGTATAAGAGGAAGTTTAGTACAAACCGTGGAAGCTAGATTTTGATAAACTCTGATTAGAGCACGTAGACCTAAGATGAACTTTGAGGATTAGTATAGAAGAACTTCCTATAATTTTGGTATTGTAGAGATTTTTTGAGTTTTCTAGGCAATACATCCCTATCTGGATACGAGCAGGTAGAGGCGGCTCTGGCACAGATGTACCTAGGGGTAAAACCTGAAAACACCGCTTTGAGCTAGACTCGAACGGGAACTGGTGCACGACAACGGGCCTTGCTGCACTCTTGGTTACGAAACTCCCGTGGGATATTCTTATGATAACTCTCATTTTCATTACAAATCATTATGAAGGGTTTATGAGTATATACTTCCTCAAAGAAAATATTTTTATGATTATGGATTATATCCATAAATAGTTCAATTTATTTTAAGTGTTTTATAAGTATGGGATTATGTATTTTGATTCATAAACTGATCTAGTTCATGCCATTGTTTATAAATGGCGCCTAGTGGAAGAAATGGAAACTGTATCAATGCACGCACTCCATGTTGGGATTTCCCTCCTGCTCAAGATAATTATAATGGAGTTGGTGATGCAACTGGTGCTGATCAGCTAATCACCATACTGGGACAACTCACTCAGGTTATGAATAATAACCTTACCCATATGGAGCACCCTGATCCACAGCGTGGAGGATCAATGTTAGATCGATTCATGAGGCAACAACCACCAACATTCAACTGGAGTACAAATCCCTTAGTATCTGAGCAATGGATAAATTCCCTAGAAAAAATATTTCAGGCTTTGGGGAGCAGTGAAAGGGAAAAAGTTATCATGGTAGTTTACCACCTCACTGGAGATGCTGATCAATGGTGGTCATTGATTCAAAACATGAAGTAAGATGATAAAGTATCAAATATAGAATGGAGGGAGTTTAAAGATCTGTTTTTTGGAAAAATACTTTCCTCGCGACCATCGAGCAGATATGGAAAGGCAATTTCTGAGTCTGAGATAGAAGGAGGATGAGAATGTCGCAAAGTATGAGGCTAAGTTTACAAGGTTAGAAAGGTATTCTGGAGATTATATACGTAACCCAAGAAGTAATATTGATTGTTTCTTTGATGGGTTAAAACCATTTCTTCGTCGAGCATTAGTCTCACAATCCTTTTCATCGTACGAAGACATTGTCTCATGTGCTATCAAGACCGAAAAGGAATTCTCTAAGTCTTATGACATTAAAGCAAAGCAATAGAAGAAGAGACCTTCTGATCAATCTGGGAATGGAAATAAGGGGAATAAGGGAAAGGTTGAATATCCATCCTGTGGTAAATGCGGGAAGAAACATCTTGGTACTTGCTTGAAGGGAATGGGAGTCTGTTACAAGTGTGGTGAAAAAGGCCACCAAGCTCGTTATTATAAGGGGAAGAATGAAGCTACAAACATTCAGTGCTACAATTGCAGGGAGATGGGGCATTATGCAAATGAATGACCTAAGCGTCAAGAGATCTTACCTCAGAAAAGGCCAAGGGATCAAGGCCAAGCTTATGCTATCACTACTGCTGAGGTAGAAGCTCTGAAAGATGTGGTGGCAGGTAATTTAATGGTTTCCTCAAGTTTAGCAAATGAATTATTTGATTCTAGATCATCGCATTGATTCATATCTTCCTAGTTTTCTAAGAAAATTAGATATTTCCAATTTGATTTAACAAGGGAGTTGTCAGTTAAAACTTCTAAGGGAAGTATCATTGCAACAACATTTTGTGAATCAATCCCTATTAGAGAACATAAATGTTCTTTATCTGCTGATCTCATCGTCATACCTATGATTGAGTTTGATATAATCCTAGGTATGGACTGGCATTCAGACTATGATGCGAAGATTTATTGTATGAAGAAGGAGGTTACGATTCATGATGATAATGATAAGGAACACCTTATCTTTAGAGCAGAATCGTCACCACCTAATTCATATTTAGATCTACCCCCAGTAGCTCAACCTAATTCAATTATTGGGGAGGAAGAGAATGAAATGACTGTGGGTGAGGAAAGGAATGTTCAGAAAGAGGATATACCTGTTGTGAAAGAATTTGTAGATGTATTTCCGGAAGATTTACCTCGACATCCTTCAGAACTAGAAGTTGAGTTTTTCATTGATTTAATTCCTGGATCAAGGCCTATATCGAGGACCCCTTATAGAATGGCCACTGCAGAATTAGTCGAACTAAGGAAACAAATAGAGGAGTTGAGTAATAAAGGATTTATTCTCCCTAGTGTTTCTCCTTGGGGAGCCCCTGTTCTTTTTGTTAAAAAGAAAGATGGATATATGAGGTTATGTATCAACTACAGGGAGATCAATGCTATAACGATAAAGAACAAGTATCCCCTACCTCGTATTGATGATTTATTTGACCAACTGCATGGAGCTCAATACTTTTCAAAGATTGACCTTCGATCTGGATACCATCAGTTGTCTGTGAAGAAGGAAGACATTCCGAAGACAGCATTTCGAACCAGGTATGGGCATTACGAGTTTACTGTAATGCCTTTTGGATTGACTAATGCACCCTCTGTATTCATGGATCTGATGAATAGAGTTTTTAAGGAGTATCTCGATGAATTTGTGGTCGTATTTATTGATGATGTCTTGGTATACTCCAAAACCTACGAAGATCATGAAAATCACATGTGCATTATCTTGAAGACTCTGAGGAGGAATGAATTATATGGAAAGTTTAGCAAGTGTGAATTCTGGCTCCATGAGATTTCTTTTCTTGGCCATATTGTCTCTAAAGATGGAATCTTTGTTGGTCCTTCTAAGACCAAGGAAATCCAAGAATGTCCAGCACCTATGAGTATAACTGAGGTACGTAGTTTTATTGGTTTGGCAGGTTATTATCGACGTTTCGTCCAGAATTTTGCCCGATTGGCTAACCCATTAATGAAGCTCACACGTAAAGGGGTTAAATTTGTTTGGAAGAAAGAGTGTGGAGAATGTTTTTAAGAACTGAAGAGAAGATTAGTCAATGATCCTATATTAACTCTACCATCGAGGAATGATGGGTTCTTTATTTATAGTGATGCATCAAAGAAAGGACTTGGTTGTGTCCTTATGCAGAATGATAGAGTTATTGCCTATGCATCACGACAGTTGAAAATTCATGAACAAAACTATCCTACTCATGATCTCGAGTTAGCAGCTGTGATCTTTACTTTGAAGATATTGAGGCACTACCTCTATGGTGAAAAATATGAGATTTATACTGATCACAAGAGTTTGAGGTATATTTTCTCACAAAAAGAACTCAACATGAGGCAAAGGAGATGGCATGAATTACTCAAGGATTATGATTGTACGATACACTACCACCCGGGGAAAGAAAACAAGGTGGCAGATGCTTTGAGCAGAAAAGACCAAGGAGTTTTGAACAATATGAGAATTGAAGGGGATCCAATTTTCATGGATCTAGTGAAGATGGATATGGGAATAACCAGGGAAGGCGAAACATCAATTCTTTTTCAAATGGTTTGCAAACCATCTTTTCTAGAAAGTATTAAGAGTTCTCAGACCGATGATGAAGAATTTAAAAAGAAGAATAAAGCTGTGAATGATGGGTGATTGAGAGACTTTGTGTATGAAGATGGAATTTTGAAATTCGGAAAGAGACTTTGTGTTCCCGATTTACCTGATCAAAAAAGGGAATTGCTGGAGTGGAAATGGGACAATATTACGATGGACTTTGTCATTAGGCTACCAAAGACTCCTAGAAGGAATGATGCAATATGGGATATTGTTGATTGTCTTACCAAGTCAGCACATTTTCTTACTATAAGAGAAGATCTACCACTAGAATGTCTAGCAAGACTATATATTAATGAAGTTGTGATACTTCATGAAGTACCCCTATCAATTGTTTCTGATCGTGATCCCCGTTTTACTTCAAGATTTTGGAAAAGTCTTTAGAAATCCCTGGATACTGAACTTCATTTGAGCACTTCTTACCACCCTCAGACATACGGACAATCAGAACGGACTATTCAGACCTTAGAAGACATGTTGAGATCTTGCTCACTTGACTTGCAGGGTATGTGGATCAATATTTACCTCTGGTAGACATTTCCTATAACAATAGCTTCCATTAGAGTATTCAGATGGCACCATATGAAGCGTTATACGGAAAGAGATGTCGTACACCAACCTGTTGGGATGGCGTTGGTGAAAGAAAACTTGTAGGCCCAGAACTGTTGAAGGAAACAGTGGAAAAGGTGAAGGTAATCCAAAATCACATCAAAGCAGCTCAAAGTAGGCAGAAGAGCTATGCCGATAATCGAAGGAAGGATTTGGAATTTCAAGTCGGTGATCATGTTTTCCTGAAGGTATCATCATGGAAGGGAGTCATACGTTTTGGTAAGAAAGGTAAATTTAGTCCCAGGTACATCGGACCTTTCGAAATTCTAGAACGAATTGGGGCTGTGGCTTACCGATTGGCAATGCCGCCAAGTCTCTCCAAAGTTCACGATGTGTTCCACGTATCTCTGTTGAGGAAATACATGTCTGAACCAACGCATGTACTCACCTATGAAGAATTAGAACTGGAACCCGATCTGTCTTATTGTGAAGAACCCGTCAAGATTCTTGATACGAGAGAACAAGTGCTGAGAAACCGGACGACGCGTCTGGTAAAAGTTTTGTGGAGAAACCATAAGAAGGAAGAGGCAACGTGGGAACCCGAGGAACTTATGATGAAGAACCACCCGAGCCTTTTCATGTGATAAGTATTCTAGAAATTTCGAGGACGAAATTATTTGAAGGAGGGGCGAATGTAACACCCCAAGCTTCTACGGTACGCTTCTCTTTGAATAATGTGATAGCGTGTGTTGTACGCAACACCGAGTTCTAACACACCATAACCAATCAAACTAGCCGTTATGAATAGAAATACCTAACTTTTGAAATTATCTATATTTTATATTTCAAAATGAACTTCATTTTTTGATTTTGAATATCTAATTTATCCTAAGGTGAAATGTTGGTGCTTTTCGGATAACTTTAATAATTTGATGAATAGTGAAAATTACTAAATTTTAATTAAAAACAACTTTTTTAATCAAAATAATTAATAGCGATACATTATGAATTTGAGTGGTTTTAAAGTATATTTAGAATATATTTTTACCATTTAATATAATGTTGGTCATTGGACATAATTTTACAATTAAACCGAAAATAAACAAGTGTCAATCTTTTGATAGTTATTATCTCTTAAAAACACGCTTTTTGTTTTGACAGCGGGAATTAATTTTAAATTAATTTCTGCCACTTCTGTGTTTTGAATTTAGAAAAATGGATTCCATATTTGGAATCAGGATATTCAAATTGTGTAAATATGTAACTTTTATTTTTATACATTTTGAATAATTACTGCGGTAAATATTTTATTTACCATGGTTAAGGGTAATTCCGGTAAATAAGGGTTAAAAAAATAATATTATAATAATACTAAATTACCCTAAAACGTGTCCTAGCCTTATTGGTTGATATAGTTTCGACCATAGACATCTTTGGGTCGATTTTGGGACCCCATGGTGCCACTTATAGGTGATAGGGACATTTTATTTTAATTAGGTTAAAATGAATACAAAAATGACACAAGCATATATCTTTAAGAAAAACAATTTTTACATTGGGTTATATATGTTGGATTTTTTATTATAAATATTCATTAGAAATATAAAAATATTTCCTACATAATTATATTTTAGACATTAAATAATTTAATTTATTTATGACACAATGATGATGAATTATTTACTATAATAGTGAAAAATTAAAATAATTGATATTATAAATACCCAAATAAATATAGTATGAAACTTTTAATGAATTAAACTAATTTTATAGGATAATATGATATATTAGGATTGATTTATTTAACTTTTTTATAAGTAATCCATCTGTTATGAGTTTCACAAAAATTAACTATTGAATAGTGTTAAAATTGACATAAAAGAATTCTTAAAACAAATACTATATTATTAATTGATATTAAATTCCTAAAAATCTAAGGTTCGGCCAAGAGACTTATATCATGATTGGTTCATCATTAATGTACCACTTTGGGGTCTCTTGGATGTATATAGTATGATTATTAACTATATATTATAAAAATACAAAGTGACATGGTAAATGACAAACTAATTACCTAAGAGTTAAAACTAAAAGATAAGGTTAATATAAGTACCCAAACATGTCTAAATTCTAATGGTTGAGTGGTTTTCGACCTATCCCCACCTTAACCTTTGATTAATCAACTTTTGAGCCATTGGAAACCGAATATGAATTTATTGTAAACTAATATCTCTAGCTTTTCCAAAGGTGCCCCTCACCCCTCTTATAAAAGGGCACTCCTCCTTCTGATTTCTTCACACCTTCAAAGCCTTTTGGTTCGGCCAAACTCTGCCCAAATACTCTCCCAACTTCCCTCACTACAACCTAGAGGTGTTAGTTTGATCAGAAAGCCAACCTAAGGAGCCCTTTTGATCAAATGAAACGGAAGAACTCGAAGAAGAGGTAATGTTTTCACCATCCCTTTTCAAGTTCCTTTCTTCTTCCACTTCTTCTTTCTTTGTTATTACCATTCTAAAATAATAACTCCAGTATCTTATATATACTGTGATGTTATTATAAATATGGTACAACCATATTCAGTATTCTATCCACCCTTTGAATAGCATGTCACCATACGTGCGTACGTACGGCTTACCGTCTCCACGTCGTTGTGTAATTGTTATTCAATATATTATTATTTTAATGGGTATAATAATGATGTGTAACTCATGTAAATAATAAATATAACATGTTAATTATTTTGTATATATGATATACCATCCATTTATATATTATTTTAATATCAAAATAATGATATTGTCGCTCGTGCGTACGTACGGACTACCGTCTCCACGAACGCGATGAGATTCATTCTCCATCGTATCCATTAAAGTATAATTATCATTTGATGATTTAAAAATTATGTTTAAGGACTTGATATCATTCTGTATATGAAAAATATATAGCCTATCCATGACAAACATGTCTTATGTAACAAAACATATAAAAGAAAACGAGTAAGTTAACACCCGAAACGACGATAATTCAAAGATATCATTAACAAATCAATGTTAAAAGATCATATATGATATCATATTAATATATATGATTCTTGTATAACATAATAACAATTATTTCACCATTATACAGGAGGTTAACCTACCCCAACCAAGAAAAATTACAAGGTAAGGGTTATTTCACAATCTCTTCATTATCCGAGGTTGTTTATACGTAATAATCTACTGGGATCCCTTTATCATCCACATCCATGATTCTTAAAAAATTATTTCAAAACATTTTAACTGTTCACAAGAATATGGGTTAAAGTCATTTATACCCTTTTTTGACTTTTTATAAGAGGTTTATAAAGGAATCATTCCGTCGTTTTCCAAACAAGGTGCTTTTTAACCTTTTCGACAAAATTAAGGTAAGAATGTTTTTTTAACTTATACGGCGGGTGCAGCTATTTTTCGCCATTATAAAATCATAAAAGCTTACCTTACAAGCTTATAAGAATATTTTCAAATAGAATGTTTTATTATATATGGATCTTAAATGATTTCAAAATAAAAGAGATATTTCTCTAAAAAGAGTTTTGATTTCATCTATGTCAACATCCTTTGTTGGATTTTACACTTATGTGAAGTTTATTTATTATGATACAAAACTTATATGTTGTATTGAAGGTTTTGTGATATCTTTGACTATGGATGTGATATTTTTATACCATTAATGGTTTATGGTGAATGTATTGACATTTCGTATTCTAGTTTTAATACGAATGTTTATGTTATGTTTAAACTTTTTCATATGGGAATGCATTGGACTTAATATGTGACGGGTGGAGCCCGCTATAGCTCCTCGATGCATCGGTAGGTCTCATGAGACAAACCAGTGTCTTCGCACAATGCCTTTTAAAAATCTTATTTATAGTATTGGCATGAGGCATGGGCTATGTGGTTATGATAGTCTGGCATTATGCATTCCATCATTATGAAAGTGGTTATTGTTTTTGCATGTGATTATTCGATTAGTAGAATATCCATGTGAATAAGTAAATGGAATTATTTCATTTTATTTATTCCATACTATGTTGAAAGTTCAAGTTTTAAAGGCTTTTGTTTTAGTATACATTGCCTTAAATGTTTATTCCTATTTATGAAAGTTTCCTCTATATTGTTATCCTTACTGGGCATTTGAGCTCACCCATTTTCTATGTTTCATTTTTCCCAGGAAGTGAAGAAGTAAATTATGAATGACCTGTAGGGATATTATGTGGGGATATGATTGTGGATTATAGAGACAATATGTTGTTGTAGTAGTTTTTCATTTTATGATGTAATGTAAGACTTATGAATATATCTAGTGTTTCCAAGGCTAATAAACCAATCGGTCTTTCGAGATTTGATCTTTCTTGTTATCATGCCAATGTTATGTAATAATGCACCGACTCTGGGTAACTAGGGTTGGGGAGTTACACTTCTAGTTGTTACAAGTTTATTTACATCACTAATGATACTATCACTGGGATGATTCTTCAGATATAACTATTTTTGGTTTGGTAAAACCTTCTCATCAACATATGGTAGAAAATAATCTGGGGTAAATGCTACAGAAATATTTTCGTGAAAATTTTCCTTATCAGAAAAATCTTATAACAAGTGTTGATAATCAGTTTTTGAATACACATCCAAAGATGTTGGTTGAAGTTGTTTAAAAATAAAAGGATTAGTTTAATCAAGTTTAATATTCACTATTTCATCAACAGTACAAGAATTTTTATTAAAAACTCTATAAGCCTTAGATGTTGTGGAGTATCCTACAAAATTTCATTCATATTATTTCAGTGCAACATTATATAAATTAGATTTAGTATTTAGAATGAATATTTCGAAACCAAATACATTGAAGTAGGAATTTATTGGTTTTTTACAATTCCACAATTCATAACAAGTTTTGTTATGAAAAGTTCAAATCAAAACATGATTTATAGTCTAAAAAGAAGTGCTTATAGCTACAACCCAAAAGTGTTTAGCAATAGAATATTCACTCAACATAGTTCTATTTATCTCTTGAAAAAATCAAATTCTTATTTCAACAACACCATTTCATTGAGGTGTTCTTATTGCTGATAAGTTGTGACTAATGCCTTTTTTACTACAAAATGATTCAATATCAGAATTTTGTAATTATCCTAAATGATAACTATGTATAGTTATAAATGTAAGGTTTTTCTCATTTTTTAAAGTGGTATCTAAAATTTTTTAAAAGAAGAAAAATCTTCTGATTTTTTTTGTTATAAAATAGTCCCATGGAAATATAGTGTAATCATCAACTGAGAGAAATACATTATTTTTGCCTCCAATATTTCAAGTTTTTGTTGGACCGAAAATATCTATATTCACTAATTGTAATTCATTTGATTATGATACATCACCAATTGATCTAAAACATGATTTATGTTTCTTTCCATATTGACAAGGATCACAATTTTTTGAAGAATCTAATCGATGCTCCTGAATATCCTTAAAAGATATTTTATTTGATAGTTTGCGAAGGGTCATTAGATTACAATGTCCTAACCATATATTCCATAACCAAGATTTATCTTTCATTGTTCTTAATCAAGATAGATATTTGTTTCTAAGGTCTTTTATATTTAGTGTGTATACGTTCTCTTTCCTGTGAGTAGAAAAAATAAACACTTCCATGGAATTGTGTACTAAGCACTTGACATTCCTAAAATTTTCTAGGTAAAATTCATCACATAATTGAAATATTATATTAAGGTTGATCTTAAGACCATTAAAAAATAATACATTGGAAATCAATGTTTTTTCAAGAAGAAAAATGTTACATATACCAACAATTTCTCCGTAGGCATTATCTACGAAATTTACTTTTCCTTATTAATTTTTGATAATATTATCAATGATGTTTCTGTTACCAGTCATATGTCAGGAAAATCCAATATCTATTTACCATGTATTTCTGTTGGTACTTGCTTTCTTTTCCAGAACATAAAAGATTAAGACTTTTGGAATCCATCCTTTCTTGGATCTGGAAATTTGAGAAAGAAATATTTTAGGAATCCACATTTTCTTAGAAAAATATGCTTTATGAAAAACTAAGGATTGATTTTTATTTAATGAATTTTCTTCCCAAACTCCACCACCCTCACATTTAGTGCAGAATGATGCACATTATAGAAAAAAAATAATTATTATTGAAACTAATTTTGAATGGGTATAACCAAATCTAGAACAACTTCTTAAATGTTGAATCTCGGAATACATCTTGTAAATATTTTCCTTAAATAGGGTAAAAGATTACTGAAATATCCTTAAGGAAAATATCTCTAATTATAGTTTAATAACCATATTTTTATCCTCAAAAACATTATTTTTAGAACTAGAGTTAGTATCTTTAATATTTTTCATAGAAATTACATTTTTAATATCCTTATAAAGATTATCAATCATGGAATTATCTTCCTCGTGGTTTTTAGATATCCAATAAAAATCCAAAGTTTTCTTATAAATTTCTATAGAATGATATAATATTTATTTGGATAAAATAAATAATATAGAATTTTACATTTCATGATTTTTCTTGAGATTATATTTTTCATTCTCAATGAGTTTATATAATCTAGATACTTCTTTATAAGAAGGAAAAGTATTATCTTCACCAGAAAAAGATTCTTCATCTGATGAATTATAGTTTTTATCATCAGTATAATTTTCATTAGAAGTTACATTGGTGATAGACTCACTATTATGTACCTTGGACATTAGACACTTATTTTCAATGGGTAATTTGGGTAGTAGGCCATGATTTTTCTGACCAAAAGATTTATACTATGATGATTCAACAGAAGAGTCACCACAACTAGCACTCTATATTTCATTTTCTTTCAAAACATTATTAGATTTAATCTTGTAATAATTCTTTCTATTCTTATCAAAATTATTTTCCTTTCTATAATTTTTCTTATGAATTAGAAAATCCAGCCTAATATTCACTGAACTTTTTAATTCATAGAATGTGACTTCCAATTCTTTCTTGTAATTTCATTCTTTCTTTATATATATATACTAAAAATCATTTCTTCCAACTATCTTTTTTATCCATTAAGAAATAATTTCTAGATAATTATCAGAATTATGACTTTTACTAGGCTGAGATAAAATAGTATCTTTCATAGACTTGGGTCTTGTAACCCTTTCAAATGTCTTGGAATTAGTAGTACTAAAAGTTACACTTCAATTTCCATTATTCTTATTATTAATATTACCATCTAATTTCATTCATTTTTCATGATGGATAACAGTTCCAAAAATAACATCAAGAGTAATTTGATATACTTTCATATTCTCATAAATAACCATTCTCATAGATTCCAACTCATTATGCATGATATATATAATCCTATATTTAAGAGCTTTATCAACAATACCATTCTCTCTCATAGATTGAAATCTATTAAAACATTTCATAATCCTTTTTTTAACTTTAATACTAGTTATCCCTAATGAAATATAAATCCATGATATTTTTCTCTACACATAGATCTTCTAGTTTCAATCAATTTGGTAGATCAAAAATGAGTAACCTCAAGTTTCTTCTAGATGAAATTTTCATCTTCACAAGAAGAAATATGGCTAAATATATTACTGGTCATGGATCAAAAAAAGTGTATTGTGTACCTTGTAGTTTAATTGATATTCTATCTTATCATGATTGGTAAAGGTTTTGAATTCCTTGTTAGTAATATGGTAATACCTAGGAATAATGAAAAATTTATCAAGTCTATTGTCAATAAAAAAGGTCTTCATATGATCTTTCCAGTATTCATAATCATTCCCCCCCAAATATATGTGGTCTAGTAGGATTTAGAATGTCAGTAGAACTATCATTTCTTCCTTCCATTCTAGAAAAAATTTATTTCCACAAAAAATTGTTAATAGAAAATGTTTCTAAAAAAAGATAAAAATCCCCAACCAAGAAAAAATTTCGAACAATGAGAACATGAGAATGAAAATTTATATGTCAATATAAGTATTTTAGAGACCTTATCTGATACCAACTGTAGGATAAAAATAATGATACAGATGCCCTATTTCAAGAGGGGTGAATTGTATGTTTAACAAATTTTTCTTTTAACCTTAAGGAAAAAACTATTTAACACAAACATACAGGGTAAATTCCCAAGACCACATTTAGTTCTACTAAACATACTTACTAGATTCTAGAAATATGGTTCCATAAATGAATATCAAGGAATGTTTATAAAGAAATTATTCTATCATAAATCTTATAGAATCTTACATATCAGAGTATACAAAAGTACAAGAAATTATATGGAATTTATACTTTCTTCCTTTATCAAAATGCAGTGGAAATAAAAATGATACAAAAAAAGAATCAATAATAAAATCTTTTAACCCTAGGAGTAGGATATCCAACATCCTTTGATAAAGGTCCCTTGAATTATACATTCAAGAAATTTATTCTTACCCACACCATGGTAATTCCTTGATAGGAATATCAGAATATGTATTGCTATTCCCATAATACATCGATCTTTAAGGTAGTCAGCACCCATGTAATCTTATCCTTTGAAGTCCTTGAAATTTAAGGCATCTGACACATATGTCTTCCTATCCCTGAAAGCCCTTTATTGTACATAGCAACATGTGGAGTTGTATGAAGCAATATGAACAAGATGTTCAGAACCTCACAATGTATGAGAGTCTCTCTCTTTATAAATCACTACAGTAGAATGTAATCTCTATAGTGATGGAACATATGTTGAGATCATTCAAATGAGCTCCTATTTATAAGAACGTCAATAATAGTCAGCTCCCTCATCCAATGGTTATATTTTTCCTTTAATCATAGAGGGACCTATACATGTTTCACTCAAACCAAAGTTATTTAGAAATATATTGTATGACATAATTTAATTTGAAGTGTATATAAAATGAATAATCATAACCGCATTTATTTTTCGGATTCTAACAAAATAAACATTCAGTGTCTATGGAAAAATAGAATTTGGTGTCTAAGAAAAAAATTTTGTTTATATAAGACATGGAAATTCTGAATCTATTTTCCAAAGAATTCGAAATCGCAATTCTATAGTTTCTAGAGTCTAAATTTCAATGAAATAATTATCTAAAATATAATGAATTTGGAGTCTAATGTTTGAGGAATTTGGAGTCTATATTCTATTAATTCAGAGTCCAAATTTGGAGTGTAAATTTTAGAGAAATCAGAGTCTAAATTTCAGAGAATTAGAATAATTAATTTTAGAGAATTTGGATTCTTAATTTCATATAATTCAGATTCTAAATTTCAGAATTGGGATTCTTAATTTCAGATAATTCATAGGATGATTTTCAGAAAATTCAGTTTCAGAATTTCAGAGAATTTGGAGTCTGAATTTCAGAGAATTTAGATCCTTAAAACAGAATACTCTATCCATGGAATGATATGATTTTGATGCGTTAAATAAGAAACTGAATTTTTCTTTAGTAATAAAAAGAGATAAATTTAGAGTGATAAAAAAGAGATCAATGTATACAATGGTAAGAATATAAAATTTTCTTTGAGGATGGAAAACTTCCATAGAGAATGGAAATTTTCCTTAGATAATGGAAATTTCCCTTATGATAATAATCTCTAGGGAAAAAATAAATTACCATAAAATAAAGTGTTTGTGATTTTCAAAACATATGGGAATGGAAAAGTAATAAGGAATCATTATTAACTAAAAAATCTCTATTTCTGATTCACTCAATAGTTTTTATTATTTTTAATTTATTCTTCCATTGGAGGCTATTTTATATATTGATATTTTGATGCATATTGTTTCCTTCTAGAACCATTGCAAGACTGGCCTTCTTATCCTAAAGATGATTTACCATAATCTATTTATAGATAGATAATATCATCCTAAATGGATGAAACTGATATTATGTCTATTTATTCCACCATCCATAAATATTCTCATCTGGAAATATTAGCTCCATATATTTCCAACCAACAATAAGCCTCATACAACCTGTTGGAAGACCCCCTATTACTGTTTTATCTTTTTTTAATAATGGTGAAACCAAAAAAAATCATAATTGAATATTAATTTTCTTGAATTTTATAGAAATATGGTGATGAAATATTTCACTACAACCTACACTCAATTGTTATCTAAATGAATTCCTGGCTACTATGATTAGTGAATATAACAGCCCAAAAAATTTAGGGTATGCTTCTCTTAAATATATTCTATTCATAGCCTATATTTCATAATGCACTATGATTCTATGAAACAAAACTTGGTTATTTAACAGATAGTCATAATATATCAATTAAACATAAATGTTCTGCTAATATGTTTTAAAATTCAAAAAACGATCATCTAGAGTTGTGACCAGAATGTCATTCAGACTCTGATAGAACCATCTTTATTTTTTATGAATAGTAACATACCCTTATGAATTGTAAAATTTATTACAATATGACCCTTATGAATAGTAAATACTAATAATATTTAATCTTATTAAGGTGACAAGATAATGTGATCTTAATTTATTTTTCAATATGATATAAAACTAATTAATCCTTTAAAATTGTTATTGTTCAAATTAACAATGACTTTATTTAAAAATTAAAATAATAGAAGTTAAAAAGCTATTTAAAAAAATGGAGTAAATTTTGGAAATCTACATTTCAAAAAAAAATTAGGGTAAATATTTGGGATTTTTCTAAAATACAAGAATTTTTCTTGAATAGTTAAAATAATGATTTGAGTTTTCCGATAGTTTAATGACATAATAATGACGTAATAATTAAATATTAAAGGATGGTAAACCTGTGTATAGTAAAATATGACATGAGGTATCCAATGTGGATAAAAACATGATTCAATAACATTGTCAATCCCATGGTTTTGCAAAATCCTATAATGAGATGTCCCTTTTAATTAATAAAAAACTCTTTAATTACTCTAAATACCCACTCATACTTTCATTATCCATTATTAAAAATCCATAATCATATGATATCTATTATTTTTACTTTCATAGTAATCCTCCCAAGGAGTCCTCAAGCCCCTAACTTCTCATCCTTCATGTTATGGGAATTACTCTTCAAGATAATGGAATCTACCACCCTTCGCATTTCCTAAAGAATTCATTTTATGTTTTCTCTATTATTTTCAATTCGATTATGTTGGGATATTTCATTAAATATTTCCCTTACTTCCTATATTATTTAATAGTTTTGAGAGACCCCCTTTATCTCATCAAACTATTTTATGAAATTTTATGTGACGTTGTTATGATGGTGAATTTTCTTGAGAGATTTCTTAATTTTTTTATCTATTTTGCATTCCTTCCTTTTATATTAATTTTCTAATCAAACCCATTGTAAATGCTATGATAAATCTAGTACCATACATGAAATATAATTATAATATTATAATGTAATATTTCATCATCATCTCTCTTTCCCCCTCCTCATATACTAAAAATGACAACACCGTCTGAGAGGTGTTAATTTATCACATTCAAGGACGACATGTTCTTAATTTTCATTACCATGTTCTATTCTGGTCATGAAATTTTTTTTTTGTTGAACCAGATCAGAATATATGTGTTTAATATCATTAATTTTTTTTAATCCTTACATACTCATAACATAAAAAATAATACAAAACAAGTTCATTATGAACAAAACGGCCAAATTAATCAAAACATTTATAATTAACATTTCACTAATGAATAATATTGATCGTATATAACCCAAAATTATTTTAAGAAAACATATATTTTTGTAATTTAGTTATTGAGATATATTAAAATTTCTGTATGTATTACCACACATCAAAAGAACTTCTTATCACGAATACAAGTAAACTTATAATGAAAGCCAAGGAAGATAATGTTTCCAGAACAATGAAATTGAACCTCTTAAACCCACATAAATGGAAATTAATGAAACTAATATGGTCATAATAAAACAAATAATTCTAAAGTTGGTTATGGAGTTATTAATTAATCGTGATAAAATTTATTATTCTGGTCATTAAAACAAACATAGAACACACACGGGCATATGGTAAGGGGTTTCACATCTCACTAACATTTATATGATATTTCCATTGTTCACCATTTATTTATTGAATGTGGTGCATCTATACTTCTATTTGATATATAATAACATGATTATATTTATTTTCATGGTATTTTGTGATTAATTTGGTGATTATTTACTTTCGGTCATATGATTCAAGGGATTGCAATAGGATAAGGGACCATGTCTCAATTTCTATTTCCTTAACACCTTCTTTGTATTGTGCACCTAATATTTTTTATGTGGTGTTTCTAGTACCCATTTGAGATAATTTATCATTTGAAATTGTAAATATATTATATATCCATATTCTGGATTCATCGATATGAGTATTTTCTTAATCTGTATACCCTTTTACATATGATGTTTATTTGGAATGTTATTTTAACTATATAAATATTGATGAATCTATGTTATCTAAACTATACATATATTGAGAAGGCATATTGTACTTGTATTAAATCTAAATATGATATATTATTTGGACATTCCCTTGTGGTTGGGGGCCGCTATAGCCCCTGATGAATTGACAGGTCTAATGAGACAAATCAGTTGGAGACAAATGCTTCGAGTTTGTTTCCAAATACTATATTGGTTTCTACCCACAAACTGAAACCATTATAACAGTATTATGGTATCAACTTCCAAATAAATGACATCTAATAAATATGAATTCTCATTATTCATTCTCAGTTATTATTATCCATTATGTTTTCACTATAATAATCCATCGATGTAGTTTTATTCTCTAATTATTATTGGCGTGAGCTTTTAATTTATTAACCACTTCATATTATCTATGCCAATTTTTTTATAATTAAATTATTATTGATTCAAGATGACACTATTTTTAACCCTTAATTAGCATTTGAGCTCACCCGTTTTTTTACATTCAACATGTTATGTTGAGGAGATCATTTATCGAGTTTCAGTGGAAGCAGTTATTAGTTATTGTTATGTATTTTATTTTATATCATTTTCCAATTTAATTTGAGACACGTTTATTTATATAGTTTCTTTAGGACTACTAAACTGATTGTTAGTTTTGTATTCTAATTCCTTATAACCATGCAAATGAAAAAATAATTGCACTAGATCAGGTCTAGAGGGGATAGGGTGTTGCAGTTGGTGTCAAAGAAAAGTCAGTAGAAAACATGGAAAATAGAGTATAAAATATAGAGAAGGGAAAAGGGGAATAAGGTAGTATTTGAGGATTAAAATATAGCAATGTCCTGGTATTTTGTTAAGGAATAAATTATATGAATCATTTTAGTAAATACATCACTATCTGGATACAAACAGGTAGAGGTTGATCTGGGACATACATACCTTATAGTGAATGATCCAACATGGAATTTCGGGATTGAACTAGGGTATCCTACTACACGGCAATGGGCCTTGATACACTCTTGGTATTGTCACTCTCAGGGGATATTCTTAGGAAAATTTACATTTTCATTACAAGACATTATGAAGGATTTTAATGTAAATTTTTCCTCTGAGAAGTCATGATTATTATATTAGTTATGCATTGAATTTAAATGTATGTTTAGTTCTTCTATATTTGATATTTATAAACTAATATAGTGTGTGACATTATTTAGAAATGGTGCCTAATGGAAGAAGGGGAATCAATACTCATGGGAAATGTATGGATTTCCCCACTGAGCAAGTCAATATAGTAAATATTAGAGCAGTTCAGATCATGGCCATATTGGGACAACTTACTCAGGTTGTAACGAATAACTATTCCACAGCTATGTAGGATTGTTTCATGCACCAGATTCCCCAATCATCTAGTGGTACTATTAATCTCGTGGTTTTTGAGTAGTGGATCAAGTCCATTGAAAGTATATTCATGGAATTAAGATGTAATGGAAATGAAAAGATAGAACTGGAAGTATATTGTATTAAGGGAGACGCGGATCCGTAGTGGTCCTTCATTCAGAATACCATGGAGGATGAAGAAATATAATATATATAATGGAGGACTTTTAAGGTAATATTCTTTGACAACTATTTCATTTGTGAGAAACAAAATGAAATTAATAGGAAATTCATTATCTTAATGAAAAACGAATAATACAGTGTTTCTGGGTATGAGTCCCCCTTCACAAGGATATCCCGATATGTCATAGATTACATAATTAACTCGGAAGACAAAATCATCATTTCATTGATGGTCTTAATCCATGTTTTCTAAGGGAACTAGCTTCTCATGAATTTTCATCATATGATGAAATTTAATCAAGTTCCATCAAACCAAAGAACTAATTTTCTAGATCAAATTTTCGCAAGGAAAAACAACATAAGAAGAGGTACTCTGATAAATAAGGAAAAGGTAAAGTTCCAAATAAAAACAAGGGAAATAAGTAATTCCCATAATGAAAGAACTATAGATACGAATCATCTCTAGAAATACATGAAAGGAATGGGAGTCTTCTATAAGTGTGGAGAAAAGGTTCATTGATCTAATGAATGGAATGGAATGAAACAATTTTATGATGTTCAATGTAACAATTGTAGAGAAATGAGAAACTATGCAAATGAGTTTCCCTTGCGCCAAGGAAACATTCCTTTGAAAAGGCAAAATGATCAAGGGAGAGCCTATGCAATTACAAACATGGAGGTTGAAGTTCCTAATGATGTGCTAGCAGGTTCTTTCATTGTCCTCTCAAACATAGCTAATGATTTATTTGATTCTTGATCATCACATTCATTTAAATCTTCCTAGTTTTCAATGAAAATTAGACATGTCCATTTTAATTTAATAATGTAATTGTTAGTGAAAATACCTAGGGGACGTATTAGTACCACATAGTCATGTCAACTAGCCCTCCTCATGACACATAAATGTGATTTAGTTTAAATCCTTATCATCATACCAATGAATGACTACGATATGATTTGCAGTATGAATTGGTGATCAAATTATGATGTGTATATTTATTACAAGAATAAAGACGTTACAACCTTTGAAAATGCAGTTGAATCCTTAATTTTTACAGCGTAAATGAAGAAAAATGATTCTTATCCAAGACCACCCTTGGTAGCTCTACTGAATTCAATTCTTGGAGTGGAAGAGAACCCAATATCTTTGTCTGAGGAAAGATGTATTCAAATTTAAAATATGCATATAGTGCAAGATAACATGGATGTATTTCTAGAGGATTTACCTGGCCATCTTCTAGAGTAAGAAGTTGAGTTATCTATTGATTTATTTAAATGTGCAATACCTATATCAAAAACTCCTTATTAACTGACCACTGAGGAATTAGTGGACCTAAAGAATCAACTTGAGGAATTGAGTAACAAAGGACTTATTTGAACTATTACTTCTCCATGGGGATCCCATGTCCTCTTTTTCCAGAAAAAATATGGATCTATGAGGAAATGCATTTATTATAGGGAAATCAATGCTATTACAATAAAGAATAAGTATCCCATGACATGAATTGATGATTTATTTAATAAACTTCATGGAGAACTATAATTTTTGTAGGATGGACTTTTATTTGGATATAATCAGCTGTGTGAGAAGATGGAGGATATTCCTAATACATTATTTTAAACCATGTAGGTGTCTTACGAGTTTACAGTTATGCCTTTTAGGCTGACTTATCCACCCCATGTTTTAATGGAATTAATTAATAGAGTTTTCAAGAAATATTTTGATAACATTGTTGTGTTATTCATTGATGATATATTTGTATACTAAAAAATCTATGAAGACGATGACAATCACTTTTTTATTATTCTAAAAACTCACAAAAGAAATGAATTATAAGGGATGTTTAGCAAGTGTGATTTCTAACATCAATTAGGTTCTTTCCATGGCCATATTGTCTATAAAAATGTAAATTTAGTTTATCCTGTAATGAAAAAGGCAATCCAATAGTGGCTAAAGAAAAAAAAATAACCTAGGTATGTAGTTTTATTGTCTTATTGGGTTACTATCAGCATTTCATTAAGAATTTCACCTGACTGGCTAATCCGCTAACCATGATCACACGTAAAGGAGTTATGTATGTGTGGAAAGACAAATGTATAGAATTATTTCAATAATTTAAACTAATAATGTTCGATGCTTGTATTTTTACTCTTACATCTAGAAGTGATGGATTTGTACTATATTATGTTGCATCATAAAATGGGTTGGGATGTGTACTTATGAAAAATGATAAAGTTATTTCTTATAAATCACAGTAGTTGAAGACTCGTTATCAAAATTATCCAACTCATTAACTTGATTTCACAATTGTAATCATTGCTATGAAAATATGGAGACATTAACATTATGGTAATAAATGTGAGATATACACAGATCATAAGAGTTTTGAATACATTTTCACACAAAAAGAACACAACATGGGTCACATTAGATGGCTCTAGTTACTCAAATAATATGATATTTCAGTACACTACCACCCAGGAAAGGTAAATAAGGTGGAAGATGCATTAAGAAGGAAAGATAATGGACTTCTGACTCTAATGAGTATTGAAATAAATCCTATATTCGGGGATCTAATAATGATGGATATGGGAATTGATAAGGAAGGGGAAACATCTTTCTACTTTTAATGGATTTTTAAACCATAACAACTAGAGAAGATTAAAAACACTCAATATAATGATAAAAATAAAAACAAGAAATTAATGTTGTTATGGATGGGAGATTGGAAGAAATTTTATATGAGGAAGGAGTTATGACATTTGGGAAAAGATTATGTGTTCCATCAGTACCTGATCAAAATACAAAACTATTAGATTATGCTCATAGATCAAATTTCAATATACACATCGGTAGCTAATATATGTGTAAATATATAAAGGAACATTTTTTGTGGGATAATATGAAGCAGGAAATCACTAAGTACTTGTCGAGGAGCCTTGTTTGTCAATAAGTGAATATAGAGAGACAACATCCTAGTGGGATGAAGAAACCTCTACATATTCCTATGTGGAAGTGGGATGACATTACAATGTATTTTTTCACTAGACTTCCAAGGAATCCTAGATGTAATGATGCGATTTGGGTAATTGTTGATCTTCTCACAAAATCAGTACATCTCATTTCTATAAGAGAGGATTTACCACTTGAACTCTTAGAATGATGTTATATTAATGAATTTCAATGACATAATGGTGCTTCTATATCGATTCTATCCAATTGAGATCCACAGTTGACATAAAAAGTTTGGAAAATTCTACAAAATGATTTGAATATTTAGCTTCGTATGAGTACTGCTTATCACCCAAAACCAACATACAATTTTAAAGGACTATTAAAAATCTAGAAGGTATGCTGAGATCATGCTCTCGTGACTTTTATAGTTTGTGGGATAAATATTTTTCTTTGGTGGAATTTTCCTACAGTTCTTTCCATTATTGTATTCAAATGGCTCCATATGAAGCATGATATGGTAAGAGATTTTTAGCAGTGACTTGTTGGGATGAATTTGGTGATAGGAAACTTATAGGTCCCAAACATATTGAAGAGACCACAGAAAAGGGAAAGACAATCCAAGACCATATTAAAGAACCCAATGTAGGAAGATTGATTTATGATGACAACCATAGAAATGATTTCGAATACCAAATGGGATATCATGTCATTATAATTGAATCTCCTTGGAAAAGTGTTTTAAGGGTTGTTAATAAAGGGAAATGGAGCCCCAAGTATATCAGACCATTTGAAATTCTAGAAAGAATCAGAGTTGTAGCCTAACATTTAGCTATGCCTCCAAGTCTCTTAAATGTTCATGATGTGTTCCATGCGTCATTTTTTAAGAAATACAATCTATAACCAATGCATTTATACACCTTTGATGAAATATAACTGGAAAATAATTTTTCATATTGTGATGGGACTATCGGAATTGTTGAATAAAGGGATAAGGTACTAATAAATTGGAAAACTCAACTAGTAAATGTTATTTATAGAAACTATAATATAGAGGAATCAACATGGGAACCTGAGTATGTTATGAAGAAGAACCACCCACATCGTTTTGGTGGTCTTTATACATAACATTTCATGGATGAAATTTCTAAAGGAGGGAAAAATATAACACCCCAAACATTTTATGGAATGCTTATCTTAAATATATTCTATTAATAGCATATATTTTGATAATTCATTGTGTTTCTTTGAAAAAAAACTTGGTTACTTAAGAGATAGTCATAACCTATCCATTAAACATAAATTTTACATTTCTACATTTTGAATATCAAAAAACGGCCATCTATAGTTGTGAACAGTAAGTCATATGAATTATGATAGAACCAACATGTTTTTTTGATTTCTAGTAAAAGTATCTTATGAATAGTAATACGAATAGTAATATGAACCTTATGAATAGTAAGCAATGATAATATTTTATTTTTTAAGGTAATAAGATAATTAGATTTTAATTAATTTTTCATTGTGATATAAAACTAATTGTGTCTTTAAAATTTTTATTTTTTGAATTAATTGTGATTTTATTTAAAAATTCATTTAATAATATTTAGAAAATTATTTTCATAAATTTTATTTCATTTTAGAATTCTACAAATAGAAAAATGGTTAGGGTGACTTTTTTGGGATTTTTCTAAAATACGTGAATTTTTCATGAATAGTAAAAATACAGTTTTGAGTTTTCAAAAGGTTAATTCCATAAAAATGACATAATAATTAAATATAACATGGTGGTAGGATTTTTTATAGTATCATATGAAATGAGGTTTCCCAAGTGGCTAAAAAAATGGGAAAATATCAGGGTCAAGCCCATGGTTTTGCGAAAACCAATAATGACGTGTCCCTTTTAATTAATAAAAAACTCACTCTTAATTACTATAAATACCCACCCATAACATGGTTTTCCGTAATTATAAATCAATAATAGTCGATTATAATGTAGTTTTACTTCTATTGTAATCCTCCCCAGGTGTCTTCATGCCCACAATGGCCCAACCTTCATGTTTTGGTAATTACTCTTCAAGGTAAGGGAATCTAACACCCTTTTCTTTTCTTAACGCTTTAATTTTATGTTTTCTATTTTATTTTCAATTGGATTATGATGGGATATTTCATTAAATATTACCCGTACAGACTGTATAATGTAATAGTGATGAGATACCCCCCTTTATCTAATATAACTATTATATAAAATTTTATGTGACGTCGTTAGTCTGCCGAATTTTTGTGTGAGATTTCTCAATATTTTCTTCTATTTTGAGTTCCTTTATTTTATACTTATTTCATCATATCTTCTAATCCACATTCTATGATAATTAATGTAACTTAAAAAAAAGGAATTATACTATGGTAATGCAATATTTCATCACCATCACTCGTTCCCCCACCTCTTATACTAAAAATGAAAACATCGTCCGAGATGTGTTAATTTATCACATTCAAGGACGATAGGTTCTCAATTTTCATTACCGTTTTCAATTTTGGTCATGAAAATAATTGTATGGTTGAATCCTATTAGAATATATTTATTTCATATCATTAATGTTTTGGAATACTTACACACTAATAATATATACTAATAATACAAATCATGTTCATTATAAACAGAACCACCATGTTAATCAAAACAATTGTAATTTAATATTTACTAATGAATCATCATCATGGTATATAACCCAAAATAATTATAAGAAAATTTATACATATATAATGTAATTAATAATATATATTAACAATTATTTATGTTTAACCTCACATAAGATGATATTTTAATCATGAATACAAGTAAACCGATCATGGAAACCAAGGAATAAAATGCATCTAAAACAACAAAATGGAACCCATTAATCCCAAAAATATTTCAATGAATGAACCTAATAATGTTATAATAAATAAATTAAATGTATAAGAGGTTATTTAATTATTAAATAGTTTAGATATATTTTATTATTCAGACCATTAAGTCAAACGAAGAACAAACACAATTATAATGTATGGGGTTTCTCATCTAACTTTCATTTTTGTGATATTTCTATTGTTCTCCACATATTTGTTTTATGTGGTATATTTGTACTAAAATTATATATATTAAAATAATTCACTTTATATTCATGTTATTCTATGATTAATTTTCTTACTATTTACTTTTGATCATATGATTCAATTGAGTACAATATGGTAATAGACTTTGTCTCAATTTGCATTTAATTGAGACATTCTTGGTATGGTGCTCCTAGTATTTCTTATGTGGTGTACCTACTGCCCATTTGACATCATTTTTCAATTTAAATTGGAAATATTTAATATATACATATACGAGTTTCATGGTTATGAGTATTGTCTTATGATGTATACCCTTTTACAAAGGGTGTTTATTTTCAATATTATTTTAACTATGTAAATATTGATGAATCTCTATTCTATACTCTATACGGATATTGAGTAGGAATATTATACTAGAAATAAATTTGTGAATAAATAATTATTTTTACTAGAAGTGGTGTGTGGGGACCACTATATCCACTCGATTTATCAACATGAATCATGAGATAAAACAGTTGCTGACAAACCCTTCTAGTTTGTTTCCTAAAATCATACAAATCTCTACCCATAGACTTAAACAGTTTTAACAGTATTATGGTATCATGTGATAGATACATGAAATCCAATTAATAATTTTTCTCATCATTCATTATTAGTTATTTTCTATAGATGAGGTTTTCACCATGAAGAAATCTATCGATGTAGTTTCCTTTTCAGTGTATTAATGTCGTGATTTTTTCATTTATTCACCATGCCATATTTACTATTCAAAGTTATTTTTTATTCAGATATTATTGATTCATGCATCTAATTTTTGTAACCATTTCATATCATTTGAGATCACCCATTTTATCTGTTTTACCTTCCACAGGTGATGAATAGGAGATCATTTATTGAGTTAATGTGGATACAATTTTTATTTTTTGTAATGTATTATTTTTTTAACCTTTTCCAATGTAATTTTAGTTACATCTATGTATCTAGATTATTTAAGACAAATAAATTGTTTGTTCCTTCTATATTTTCATTCCTTCTAACCATAAAAATTTTACAAGTAATGCACCAACTCAGGTCTAGAGGGGATAGGGTGTTACAAAAAATATGTGAACACTTAAGAGAAAAAACTTGTTTTCTCTTATGTTGTTATTTTACATCATTATATTTTTATGGGTATAAATGGTCTCATGTTGGAATGTATTAACCCTAAATTCATAAACACATTCTTTTGAAATAATTATAGATATAATGATGTCCCCCAATATTAAACTGGTATTTATAAACAATAAAATGGATTACATCATTAGTGTTAATAGATTGGGTGTTAGTATAATGACTCAACAACCGACTCAACCCTTGATTTTTTGATTGATCCCAAAGAACCCCCTTTTTATTAATGGAAATGTTGGTGGCGTGAAACTAGGATCATATATAATTATAAGATGTGTTGAAATCTTTTGAACAACTATATTCTTAATTAAATGATGGTCAGATAAATTCATTGACACTTATATTGACTTTGACTATGATATTTAAGTGATTATATATTCTGTTAATTATGAGAAAAAATTAAGATGGAAAGAATACATATTTTGAGTGACTTATATATTGTGGTTAAACATCTAGGGAGTTGTTAAACCAAGGTTCCATGGTAGATAAGAAATAATGGGATGAAATTTCTTAACTACATAGTGAAGATATAGTTTTTGGACAGTCACAACTACAAGGAGGTGAACATGTTCATTGATTCATTATCTAAATATAAATTACAATATAAACATTAGTTATTGTCCTCCTCTCTAAATTAATCCTTTGATTTCTTTCAGTAATGTTATGTAAGGTATGTTATGTACACCCATGTTTTATCCTTTCCTACAATAACTCGATTTTTCTTAGAAACATTATCAAAATGTGAATCATGGCTCATATCCTAGGACTTATATAGAAAATTAAATCTTCAGAACTATCTCATGTGTGGATATTATTTTCACCTAAAACAATTTTTTAGAAATCCAATTAGTTAATAAATAAGTATTTGATAAAATAAAAAAAATATATATTATATATCCAGATGGTTTGGTCTTGGTAGGTTATAAGAATTCAACAATTGTACTCTCCATAGACTAACTCTATAGACACACACATATCTCTAGGGTCCCAATTCTGACATGATAAATGATCCCAATTTTACAAGACCTAGGAAATTATTTTTCAAGGGTACATGAAGCACTTTTGAATGATCTGGGACCTTGATAGATAATGGTACCTTGTTTCTTGATTCTACTCTCTAATCTATGTTTTTTTATAATAGTGATATATATTCATTTTTTATGGAATCAGTTTTATATATTTATTGTTTATAGTAAAGTAGATATTTTATCCCTTGAAAATGAATACAATATTAGAAGAATATGATAAAAAGGGATTCAAAATTTTTTTATGTACTATTATGATGGGAAATGTTCAATTCCCTTATGAAATCAATATTCTCAAAATTTCAGTAATTGATATCTTCATTTGGATATTTTTGTTTACTATATATAAGTTTAAAATGATTTTAATAGTTTGAAAATGATATTCTCTACTCCCAAGGTTGATAAGAATTCATTCAATTGTGAATTTTATGTGAATACATATATATCTAAGCTAATGTTGATTTTTGTTATTATTATTTTGTGCCAATTATCAATGACGGTCTTTAAACAACTAGAGTTGTGTTGTTAATTGGGATAATTTAGTTACTTCCACATTTCTATCGAGGTGTTAAAAAAATACATATTTAGAGTTAGGTTTCATTTTTGATTGATTTATTTCCATGTAAAATGTATATATATATACATTCATATCACATATCCCAAAATAAGTAACTGGATATCAAAGTATAATTTTATTATTTATAGAATAATTTTATTATTATACCATATGTTTCACCTTGTGTGGGTTCAATGTTTTTTTTGAAGAATAGGTTAAAATTTGTAATTATGTGTCTATTATAAGAAGTTGATCCAATGAACTATCCAAAATAATTGTTTTATCACTATAATTGAAAAAATTCATCCAATTAAAAGGGTAATGATAGTTATCTCAAATTTACATGGTATAGAGTTAGCATAATTTAAAGGAAAATAAAAAGGATATACTAAGAATAGATATGTTAAGTAGTTTTAACTAGTATGTGTATTTAGTCATACTATTTTTTCTTATTAACAATATGGATATTTTCAAGGAATTAATTAATTATATATACTTTTAATACATTTAAACATTATTATATAATTTATAATGTTAAATATTTTATATTCATTGTTGATGGATGATCATGAAAAACACTTGGATAGTGTTTTGATCACATTGGTCGATCAACAGTAATAGTTAGAATTCCTTATTTGTGTTTTTTAGATGTAGTAGGTGACATTACTAGATAATTTTATCACAAAGGTGTATTAATGAATAATTGGAAGTGTACTGTGGGTGGAATATTAAAATCACCAAAAATATCCTTTGAGTTGTTTATTTTTCCATATTTTTTCTATTTATTATTGACACCATTTCGATAAAATTTCCCACTTATCATATTTTATGAAAAACATGCTAAAAATATATATACCCTTCTTATTGGCTCTAGAGTACCAAATGTACATCATGGTCTTAGATCCAATTGTAAAAAGTCATAGTATTGATTGAAATTTTTCCCTCATTTTCGTGGTAGGTTTATTTTTAAATTATGTTTTATATTTCTATGTTTTTCACTTATTGGGGTTTCTAACATAGGTGGAAGAGTATTTTGGTGATGCTTTAAGGATGGATGCTTGTGGATAGAATAGTGACCGAAACAAATCCACAAACTAGCCAATGAGTGTCCACTATATAGATAATGTGGTATAAATAGGGTATTCAATTCTAAATAACCCACAATATAATCATTAACTAAGGAAAAAATACCCATTATTATTACAACCACACTAACCATCCATTGGGATCATAGTTCAATCAGCGGTTCCCCAAAATACCCATATTTAATTGGATTTTAATATTTTTTCATGAGTACAATTATTTGACTAATATACTACTAATTATTTCCAAATAAGTTAATAAAACCCCTTTAAGATATCATCCATGTTACTTTTGGAATCTCTTTCCTCCCCTATTGGAATCTCAATGCGGGGATCTATCTCAAGATAATTTTTTAGGATAGATCCATTATTTCATGGAAAAATTCCCATTATTTTCTTAGAAATAACGATATATATTAGACATATTACGTTGAGAAAAGATCAGATACCAAATTAAAATGTATAATTCGTGCTAAATTGATCGATCAGTGTATGATAATTAATTTTAGCAGGATCTCCTAGATTGATCAAAAATCAATTATTTATAGTGTTTCCCATAGGATAAGTACTAGTATATTTCATTTATGGATTTTATATATTTAAAAAATTATAAATATAGCAACTCAATAATTTTGAATTTTGTGTTTTTATAATGGTTGTTGGTTAGGGGGCATGATATGAGTCTTATTCCATGATTATAATGCGAACTTATCTTCAATGCACCAATTTTAGGATGTTCTTGATATACTAGTCTATTTATTTTGAATTGTTTTCAATGCTTTTTTATATTTATCTTTTTGGTAGATAACCTCAAAAATTTATAGGATTAATGTAATTTGGATAGCCTATGATACCCTTGTTGTGTTTCTTGTGTGTTCCTTTCTATGTTGTGTATAAATTGAATAATATTTTATAGCATATATAATTTCCTGTTTTGATATATATAAAATTCCATGTTATTTTTGGAATAATAATTTTTATCCAATGTATATTATGGAATTTATGTTCTCATTATATAAAAAATACCTTCATATGTTATTGATTGATTTTTTATGACTGGACACCTAGTTTTATATTATTTATGTCAATTCTCATGTTACTGTACAATTCATGAAGCTTGCTTCTAGGACATGAAAATAAACTAAATTAGGAAATCAACTACATAGATATTTGGATACTTCATGAAATAAGATATATAAATCATATATGTAATGAAATAAACCATGTAACCCCATTATATATTATTATTATTATTTAAAATTAATTTTATTTATTCGATGTGATTATTTATAATAAATATAGAGTAATAGTGAAAATTAATACAATTTTAAAATTGTATTATCTAAAATTGGAGTTATAAACTAACAATTAAATTTTATTGAATGAACATGACTAGAAAAATTATGAAAATTATTTTTTTACACATTTATTTTGAAATTTAATTTTTTACAAGTTTAAAATTTAGTTCAAAGTAAATGAAATAGTTATTAAAAACATAATTATTTGAGAATAATGTGTTTTACGGTGAAAAATTAAATCATTCAATATTTTTTAATGAATTAAATTATATTTATATTTTATTTTTTAAATCAGACAATTCGTAATTTATCAAACACATGTTCTAGTTCTGGGATGAGAAGAAATATACATTAGTTTTTTAAACATTATTTATTAATGTGGATTTATTATCCTTTGCAAAAAAAATTATTTGCTTCAAAATATAGAATAATTATTTTCAAAAATGAAACTATTTTTTAATAAGAAATAAATATTTACTTTTGAGATATTTTTTTTTGAAATTTTATAATGGGATAATTATTTAATGAATATTGGTTAATTACGGATTTTTATTAAAAATTCCCATTTCATTTAATTCATTCATAAAGATATAGTTTGTTTTTAAATTATTATAAAAGTAACACTGGTTCAATTATATTATTATTAATCAAATTTATGTAATTGGAATAAACTTTACAATCAATTTTGATATAAAAACATTTTTTACTGAGGAAAACTTATTATTTGGAAACCCATAATTTTTCTTCACCTATTCAGGCAAGATTTTAAATTAAACAATGCCACATCTGTAAATTGAATCATGTAAAAAAGATTCCATATTTAGATACAGAATAATTAATTTTTTTCAATATGTCCATTTTAAAATATGTTCATAATGAATTTTAAAAATGGTAAAAATTAATTACCACTATTAAGGTTTAAATGGATTTTGTGCGTTATATGTGCATCTGATAAAATATAATTATCAGGAAAATATGTTTCTAAATGGATAAATTAGATTTAATTAATAGAGTGAGTGGTCCAAAATTATATAATAAGGATCATTTTATTATACATTACATATGTAAAAAATAGATAATATGGTAAAACATAAAAAGGTGGATTTAATTAAACATAGCGATTGAGGGAATAATATGTTTAAAACATGTCTCTTATTTTGTGTGTGAGGTTTTTAGTGACCATATATTCCAAAAAATACACTATTTATCAGTTTGGAGGCACATGGATTGAGAATGACTTTAGAATATAGAATAGTTTTGGGTATTTACCAAAATACAACTATTTATTACTTTTAAAAAGGAACTTCCACTCCAATTATTATCAAAATGACATAGAATGTTGTTTCATAATCTACCTAAACAAATACATTAAATAATTCCACTCAAATTTCCTAATCTATATAGTTTTATTGTAAATCCCTATGAGAATAGTTTTGGGTGAAACACTAAAGAGTTTTTTAGAAAAAGTTGTACCATTTTCAATTTTAAATTTTGGTTTTATTACTTATTCCACCTTCTTAAAATATTCATAAGCTATGATAAAATAATAATAGAAAAATATCTTAAATTATATGAAAATATTATGTTAATAATATTTTCTTTATATATTTCTTATTCTTTGAAATTAAAAAACAAATTTTCCATCATTTTATATTGGACTACAACCTCATGGGCCAATGCAATTTGATTTCCATCCCAACCTACCATATACATATATAATTATGAATTTAATATATATATTTATATATATATTAAATTTATTAAATCATGTTTCATCTTTAATTATAATATTACATGTACCTTCTTACATTTCAGTCTATTAGAAAATGATATTTTCGATCATGTGAATGTGTGGATTATTACTTCCACGATGAAATATAAAACGTTTTTCATTTTCATTATAAATAGTTGGTAATAAGAATAGATTAAATGAATATATATATTATAAATTATATAAAATTAATTTTATAATGGTTAATTAATATCGACCATTCATCCAACCAATTCATCAAGAAAATTCAATCAATATTTATTCTTACATATGACCCATCATCTCCCGTAATGGTGTAATTCATTTTTCTATCACTATATTTTATCAGCAAAAATAAATGTGTATAAAATTAACATATATAATATTAATATTATTTTAAACATTATGGATATGATGGAACGATATTAAATTTTGAATCACAAAAACCTTTGAACCAAAACATTAAAGAGAAACTAAGTAATTATCACCGAAGATAGTGATTCTAATATATATTTTTTTTGAATAGTTCAAAAAGTTATAAGTAACTATTATAAAGAATTATATATATGATTATTTTTCTATAATATATTTACGATAAATATTTATTTATTATATATGATGTTTAAACACAGATGAATGAATTTGGGTATTAGGTAAGGAATTTTCATTTAACTTTTATTTCTTTGGGTCATATGCCATATTCATCACTGGTTTTTTTATGAGTATATACTAGTCATGAATTTATTTTAGGATTATTATCATTAATATTATTTCACAAAAATATACATATTATAATTTACGACCATGAGAATTATTTTAACAACGTTTTAAAAGTGGTAAGGGATTTATGATACAATATATTCGTTTATCAGGATTAATTTGATTATTCCCGTGATAGTGAAATCAAATTATTCATATCTCAAGAAAATATTCAATATTATTCTTTAATTTTTTTTCATATTCTAAAATTCATTTTAATCTATATTTATTCATGAGTAATAATTTTTGATGACCCAAAATTTTATAATGGAATTTTACATCTTTTAATCATGTGGTATCATATAAAACAGAAACATCACATAAAAAATCTACTGATATAATCATTCTTATATATGATAAATTAATTAAGTTTTATTTATAGAAAATAATTATTCTATATTAATGGAATTGTAACCTTAATTTTGTAATAGAAATTTTCCCATAACAAATAGTAATCTGACTAATAGAATAGTGAACTAACTTATGAATGTATAACAGAAATTTAGTTATCTTATAAATAAAACTATTATATAATTATATTATAACATTATTATATAAATGATTAAAAGTTTATAAATTTAGTAATTATATTTTAAAGAAATTAAAATTAATTTTTATGATTTTATAATATATAAAGTGATTTATAATATATTATATTCTTATAAAATATCCTTATAATTAATATTTGTTTTATTATAATCACATGTTAATATTGTGTTAACAAAATAGTAAGATAAAAAAAGATGTTAATAAACATCATTATGCTTCTAGTTTTTTTAAAAGAATGAAAATTTTGTTAAATCAAATCCTTGTTAATAAAAAGCCCATATGGATAAATTTTCAAAATGAAGAATGTGTAAAAACCCACATATTAATAAAAAATAATTTTATACGTAGTTCCAAAAACATTAATGATTCAAATATAAATTTTTTTCATGTAATATATCCCAAACTCTATAATAATTACTTTATTTTTGGAAATAATTGGTTTCATATGGTCAACCATGCCATTATTTTAACAATATTGTCAACATTCCATGATAGAATTATAGGAATGAAAATGATGATTTTGGATTCCAATTATAGTATTCACTGCATTTCCAGACACAAGAGAATACGATTCCAAAAAAGAATTCATCTATTAATATTTATTATATGAACAATTCAACAAGATAATCAATGAAAATTGTTATATGGAAATTTTACTCTCATGCCATAGGAGTGGAGATTTGAAAAACATATCTTCTTTTTCCATAATTAATAGATTCTATGCCACATTTTTTGAAAATTATAGTTGAAAAATTATGGGAGTTAGATTAGTTGGAATTATAGGATCAATCATCATCAACAACAATAATTATATATAAATATTGTATCCCAATATGATAGAAATTTTAGAATAATGTAATGAATTATATTCTATTCATTTCTCAAATAATTCATGTATTATATTCAAAGATAATATCCATAAATTAATGGAACAAAGATCTGAAAATTTCTATACTCTACATATTAATAAATTATATAGATATAAATTGAACCATTTAAATGTTAAAACAAATGAATTGTGGATTTTCAATTAAAACATAGACATTTTAATCTTCATTCCTTGATAAAAATTTCTAAGGGATATTTGTATTTATATTTACCTCATTTTAAATTGAGTAGTGGGAAACAACGTGTTTTATGTAAATTGGGTGACCTCCACAATGCATATTTTAAATCATTTATCGTGGTTTCTGTATTTATTACTCTAAAACTTGTCCATAAGGATCTACTTGGATAATCTAGAACATAAATCCTAAGAGTAAAATCATTTTTTGATGTTTTAGTGGATTATTTCTCATATATTTAATAGTTTTTAAGTGTTAAACGTGAATATTAATCAATAATTATATGTTTCTAAAAATTGGTTAAAAAATTAAAAAATTAAAATAGACTTTCATTAATATGTGACCATGTATTGTAATTTGTAAACCATGGGTTCAGTTCTTATTGCTCAAAAAATTGTATCACACGTACTTTCTATTCCCTCTAGACACCTCAAAGGAATGATTTTATCTGATGTAGTGATAGAACATTGTTTGAAATTTCTATGAAAATACTATTTTAATATATCTTAAACAATCAATTTGGGATGATGTTTTTAGAGAGAAATGTTATGTAATAAATATATTTATAATGAGGCCTATTTTGAAGAAAGAACCTAATGAACTATGGATAATAAATACCCAAAATATGGATATATTACAATGTTCAGATGAAAATTTTATATTCCAAAAACCAAGTATAATCATGGTAAATTTGCTCCAATGGTTGAGGAAGGGTTTATTCCTTTATATTTTAACACTTCCAAGGATTTTGGATAATTCCATAAATGGTCAAGGATTTTTGAATAATCAACTCATGTGACATTTTATGAATGTAATTTATTTTGTCATAAAATGAATTAATATAATGAGGAAAGTTATTCATTTGTATACATGTGAATCGAACCTCTATTTCAGAATTAAATGTATGTTGATTAGGAACATGATATTGGTGAACCAAATCCATAAAGGGTAGTTACTAGTGAACATGAAATTGTGCTACCATGAAATCAAATTACATTAAAAAATAATTACGTAGAAATAATTATATGAATATTATTTGAAGAGATTAGGACTAGAAGAAGATTAGGAAAACTTGTAGAGTTATTTTTCATTTTTATCTCAACAAGAACGTAAATCCTTATTGGAATACTTAGCGGATAAATGATTGGATTTTCATATGTTAGAATTGTTAAAAGTGTTCCAATGGAATAAGTTATTATAATTAGTTTATAGACCCTATTATTATCCACATAATGTAAAAAAGTGGGTTTTTTGTAAATACATTTTATGATCATGTTGTGATCAATAAGAATATAGATATATTAGTGTTCAAAAGCTCAACCAAGAAGAATGGGTGTATTATGAAGAGATTTTTTCACCCATTATAATGCTACAATACATTATCATGCTTCTAGACTATGAATCACAAATGAATTTAAAATTATACCTAATGGATATGAAATATAAATTTTTTATTTGAGTTCCTATGGAGAACTTTTATGCCCTACAATCTCCTAGTTTTTAAAATATAGAATTTCTAAAAACATTTTTTTAAACATTAAAAAGTTCATTATGGACTCAAACATTATCCCATATGTTTGTATTTAAATTTATGGTCGCTTCCTTTATCAAAATGATTTTTATTGGGAGTGTTATATCATAAAATTTTCAATAAAACATCATCTAATGAAATATTTCACATTGAAATACATTTTGATAATATGATTTTTGGTTATAAAATTAAAAAATCATGTAATTATTTCTCAAACATCATAAAAAAGTAAATCATAATGATTATAATGTGTTAGTAAAATTTCCTATAAGGATTATAGATATATCATAAATACTTTACGATTGGGTTGAAACATTGAAAATAGATACTAAAATTACGGTTTATTTTTTTACATCAAAAGGGAAATGAAAATTAATCTCCCATCTATTCAAATGAAATTCTAGAATATTTTATGCTAGAAAACAATGGTGAACAAGTTTAAAGGGGAATATTGATATTATACTATAATTAAATACATTTAGACCAAAAATTATTTTTGACCTGTTCATATTTGACAGATTACACACCAATACAAAGAATATTATTTAAAAACTACCAAATGAATGTATGTATATTAAAATGTAACAATGTCCATTTACATAATTTTTCCCAAAAACTCAATATTTAATTTCACTTCATATTATGATGCTGAATTTGGTGTATGCAGGATAGATATGAAGCATACCTTATGAACATTGCATTTTTTATGTAAATCCATTTTATCCATATCTACTAAAAACAATAATAATATATTTATCTACATTGAAAGTATAATACATTCTTATAGGTAGTTATTGTGCATATGTGTTGTTTATGAAATACATAATTTCGGATTTTTGATTCAATTATTATCAAATTTCAATAAAAGTTTATTAAAAAGTGTTATATACTTTTCCAAGAATCCAATAAACAACAATAGAAAACAAAATATATATTTAACTCGTTATTTATTGATTGATATTTCTCAAAAACATTATATATCTCATGAATTTATCTGTAACATGATTCAATTTTCAAATTTTTTTAAATCCACTCTCTGGAGATTATTTTGATTTTATGAGGTGGGTATTGTATTTACATTAATTAAAAATCATTATAATTTATTTCCTCTCATTTCAATATGACTTTTAATTATGCATTATTTTTTCAATTCATAATATTAAATTCATTCTGGAAGGTAAATGTGATTACTTTTACGTATATATTTATTTTTTCCGGAATATATTTTAGAAAATAAATGAAATATTTTTTAGAAGGAAATTCCTATATTTTTTTATAAATTATTAGTCCCCATGATTTTAAAATATATCACTTTTTGAATAAATTTAATTTATTTGATATCTTACATTGTACACAACCCCAAGATTAATTGAACATAGATATACAATTAAATACCATTATTTTATTATAACTATTAAACCATAAAAATAAAACTGGTGTGAATGAATATTAATAACTAAATTATAAAAATAATTTATTATTTATTTAATAAAATGTTTTTATATTTATCTAAATTGATTTAATAGGAATACCATTAAAATAAATTTAATTTTAATCATAAAATGTTATATTTTATTAAAGGAAATTTTATGACTTTATGACCAGGAACTTGTTTTTAATTTATTTTTTGACATTTTAAAAAATAATATTTAAAACATTAAAATTTATATCTGAAAATGGAATAAAAAAATTTACTTTCATTGAATTTTTGGTATTTTTCTGATTAGTTTCATGTTTAGATGACTATTGGAAAATACTAGATTTTAATTGAAATAATCATTTCCATCAAAATGATTTAAAGTATTAAATTTTAATTTCGATTGGTTTCAAAGTATAATTAGATAAATATTATATCATTTAACAAATTTTATTTCATATTAATCAATTTCACATTTATTTTGGAAATAAAAACATTTCAATATTTTGAACGTTTTAACTTTAAAAATATGTTTTCTCATTCGGTCCTGGATATTAAGCTTAATTTTTTTTTCTAATTTTTTCTTTGGAATTTTTAAAAATGGAATAGATATTTTTAATCATAATATAAAAATTTATTAAATAGTGTCCATTTATTTTTAGACAATATGAACATTAACTTTGATAATTTACATTACCACAGTTAAGGGTAAATTAGGTAATTGAGACTAAAAATAATATTATAAAAATTAGAAATTTACCAAACCACTTTTCCTAATTTTATTGGACGAGTTTTTATAGACCAAAATCACCATTGAACTGATTTTATATAATCTTGTAGCCATATGTATTATATTAATACTTTTATAGTGTTTTAATCTAAGGATTGTCCAACAGGTCATATTTGTGTAATGAATAAGTGTTAGTTTTTTATATGTGGTTTTTTAGAAGATACATTAAAATACAAATATTTTTTTCATGTCATAAATTTTTATATTAATCATGGTAATTTAACTTTCATTTTCAGGAAAAAAATCACTTAAATGGATAACATAATGATTATATATTAATTTTTTAATTAATAGAAATATCAAATAAATTATTTAAAAAAGAAATAAATAAATTTTATTTGAGAAAATTAATTTTTTAAAATAAATTTACATATTACCTAAAAATATATTAAATTTATTAATGGTTTTTTAAAATATTTTGTGTTTTTATGATATTTTTAAAATGTCATGTATTGAATAAAATGGAATTGGTATAAATGATATTTTCAAATAAATTATATTCTATTAAATGCTATATAATTCATAAAAATATAAAATTTCAAAAAATGATTAGGATAAGAATAAATAAGTAATAAATGATCCATTTATGGGTTATTTTGGAATTTTAGAGTTAATATATTAACCCTTAATGAATACAATCACATGTTGTCAAGGTAAGGGTTAAAACGATTAAATAAGTGTTAAATCCAAAAGAGAAGTGTAATAAAATGACCAAAAAGTTTCCAAAAATATTTTATGAGAGTATATATACACATAATAATATTATATTTTATATAAATCTCTTTATGATCAATATTTAGTTGAAAATTAATTTATTTTAATTTAATTTTTTGAGTTGTTTAAAAATATCTCCTTCCCTCAATTATAAAAGGGAACATCCTCTCTCACATCCTTATACCACATTTATTATTATATATCATCTAAAACCAAACCAAATAATATACCAAATTTTATACCTTCATCTTAGAAGAATCCATTTTTCTATAAATCAATCAAATTATGTATTTCATCATACACAAAAAAGGGTTACCCAAATTAGATGTACCATTTTAAAATGATAATATTACATTAATTTACATCTATATCTATTAAATCCTTTTATATCATTATTATATAATAAATATACTATCTAAATTATTTTAATATTTTTTTAATGATAATAATTGTAATTATAATTTCACTCAAATTCATCAAATGGGATACACAATCATCATTTCTGTGTAGGTAATATTGTCGCCATGCAATCCGATGTTGTTCGTTCTTCCATTTACCAACATTAAGGTTTGGAATAATGATGGTTTTATAGTATATAATATATATATATATATATATATTCTATAATTTATTTATACATTTTGAATTATTATATAACTTATAACATAATGCACTTCATTTGTGGGAATATGATAACATTGTCTGTGAACGTGTGGACTTTTTCCTCCTTGAAGCAATGTGATTCAGTCACACAATACATGGAATGTATAAAGCGATGGTTTAAAAAAAATTATGGGAAATATATGAGACAAATTTTATACATTAATTATAATATAAATTTATACTATTTATTTTTCATTCTATAAATATGAAAAAGAAATGTAATTAGTTATCATGCAAACATACAACGTATTGTCTCCAAGAATGGTGAATTTCATTTCCTATATAAATATTTTTAAATAATATTATTAATAAATATATAATGAATATAATTTTTTTAAATAATGGGTTAAATTATATAGATAATTAATTCATGATGTAATCAATATTAACTATATGTAACAAGTCAAAACCAACCATAATAACTTTCCTTTTAACACCAAAATTAGAGAAAATAATGGAAGATTATTATCAAATTTGTAATGAGATATTATAGGAATTTAGTATGTGATATTATAAATATTATTTTGGTTCTGTTATATGATAATAACATGATTTAAAACAATATAAACAATTTTAATAGATGATCATAAAAAAAGACATGCAAATTAAAGGGTTATTTCATAATCTCATTTTTATTTTGGATTGTTTTTCTTTAAGTCTCCACTAGGGGATATTTCTCTTCCTTGGTAGTGTTTTATATGTATGTTTGAAATGTTATTAAAATTCTAAAATTATGTTTTGAATTAATTTCCACCCTTTTAATATTTAAATTTTTTTTAAAAGGAATCTTCTTATAAATTTCCAAAACAATGAACTTTTTTACTTTAATTTCCAAATTAAAAGAAATTATTTTAACTTATACGAAGTGATCATAATTTACCACCTTCATGATGCCCTAATATTTCAATTATTCCTCTAAAATATTAAAATATTATGTTCGAATAAAGTATTTCCTTTTATAAATTTGTGTACTTTTAAACAGATGATTAAAATTTAGTAAGGGATTTAATCTCAATTTAAATTCAGTTGTGGATTTTTCAATATTATGTACCAATTGATATTATTATGTAATATATAGTGCCCATTTTTTTATATAATATAAGGATTCACTCATAAACCATATACAATTTTCTTATGTGGGGTTTACTTTGAGAGTTATTAGATTATATGGGGAAGTATTAGAAAATATTTTTTCCTTCAATATGGACATTTGATAAGGCATGTTGTTTATCAATAAAATTGATTACATGATATGAAAAATTCATTGGACCAGATAGGACTGGTTTGACCCCTCCATTATATATCGCCTCATTGAATTGACCTGTTCTCATGAGAAAAATAAGTTATCCAATTTAAAATGGTGTCTACCTATGGTTTTAAACCATCTTGTGAGAGGAAATGAAGGTATATGATTTCATGATCATTAGAAATGTGATATAATAATTAGTCATTTCATTAATATATACATTAGTTAACATTATTATTTTCCACGAGGTTTATATATGAAGAAATTAATGGTTTCTTTTAATTATCATTTTATTGATTACATGGCATGTGTTTTTAGTTATTTAACATACCAAATTGATTCTTCCTTATCTAGTTAAATGAATTGAATGGGTTATCAGTTATTTAACTTTCCATTTAGTTTTATTTTCATTAATTAATTATTAAATCTATATTACATAACATTACTGAGTATTTGATCTCACCCTTATTATCTTTCCTTTACCCATGTTATGAATAAGTATCCCTTTAATGATCTTCAAGGAAGCATAACATTTATTTTTTATGTTTAATTTTATATTATATAATGTATTATGGGAATCATGTATGTAATCTGGACTTCAAAAACTGGTAAACTATTTTATATAATGGAATTTGAATCATGTATGTATGCCAATGTAATAATGTAATACACTTTCCCCGGGCCTCTGGGATTGGGGTGTTATAGTCAGTATAAGAAGATGTTCAGTAGTATCATTAGAAACTGGATTTAAGAAAACATATATTAGGGAACACAACACATTGGATTAGTATTTATGTAACAAAATTATGGATTAATTCATCTAACGTTTTTGGACACGTGTTTAAAGGTAAGAATAGACATTAGTGTTTATATGATCATTGAATTAAAGTTAATTATAGTTATTTATATTATTGGGAATACAAAATGAAATCTATGAGACAACCATTGTAGTTAAAACATATTATTAATAATTAATAGATTTGAAATATTTTTTTTCGATTCTTATCACATATTTTGATAATATTAATATCTTTTAAAAAAACGACTACCCAAAGGAATATTGACATCATATCATGTCTAAAAATTCCATGTGGTTTGAACCCAATTCCGAAAGGCATCCATGGTGTAGTGCATACCACAAGAATACACAATTTATTAGTTAGCATGAAATTTTTCTATTTTAAATACATAATCAATAAAGGTTATTTTTATTTTATAATTATTTTTTATCAAAAGATAATCCTTCGCCTGAAATATGATTTGGTGCTTATATGATTAATGTTATTTTGGATGAAATCCTTCATTTTGGGAATCCAATATTATTAAGTTAAATATTATATTAATATAAATAGATGATGAAGTTTATGTTGGAGTAAAAAATTATTTTATTGTGTAATTTTCGAAATTATGGTTATTTATTGAAATGGTTATCATATATTAGAGGTTTTTTAATTTAAGAAATTAATTTTTTTATATAATACATTATGTGTAAATGAGGTTATTTGAAGGCTCTCTGATCAAATCATTTTTCTTTTTTTAGATTTATTGTAGAATAGTTTTTTGGAAGGATATTAATTTTTAAATGATCAATTTTAATCATTATTTTTTACTATTGAATTATAGATATTAAAGTCATTTATCATCACATAATAGTTTATTCTTTTTGTCGAATCATCTTATATTATCTTAACCCTTTTGGATTTGGTTATTTTATAAAGGCAAGAAGAATATATTATTATAATTTTGTGTATTTTTATCCATAAATGTTTATATTAATTCTACATGAATGAAAGTTTAATCATAAATAGTAACCGTTTAGAGGCAAAAATGATTTTCTGGTGGAATTTTATTAAAGGATCCAAATATACTTTTCAAGTAATTTTTTTCTAATGTTCTTAGTCCTTGAGGTAATGTAATATAGAACCTCTAGGATAAATATTTTGGAAAAAAGGTTATCCATTTTCTTTTCGTTCTGATAATTCGTTGGTGTTTTAAACAATTACAAATTAATAATTTTTTGATTATTTAATTTTTTTTGCACCATGTTCCTTATTAAACACCATCACAACATGATAATTGGTTTTCTCTATCACTTCCATGTTTTCTTAAATGGAACATAGTATATTTTACCTCAAGTGAAATATTCAATCCAGTAAATTTATTATAGAGTGTATGTTTCATTAAACAAAATTTCGATGTGCGTATCTCATAAATAAATTTATAACTATCAATCATTTATTTTTAATGTTCAATTTAAAATTTATATAACATAATTTATTGAGTAAGGGAATAATTTAACACCCCACTATTTTAAAATATGTCTCTTTTTATATTAATTTAATTTCATTTATAGTTTACGCTGCACACAATACCACACTTAAATTAATGATAATATACAATTAAAATTCAATATTTTTAAAAAACTATTCTAACATTGCCGTTAAATTTTTAAGAATTAATAGTTTTATAAAATTATGAAAATTTTTTATTATATATTTAATAATTTTTTACATTAATCCAAACAAATGTTTTTGGCATTTGATAATAATAAATCCACATTTAAGCATATAGTTCTATATTTTTTCTAAAGGCAATTTTTACACTTTTTTATAGAGAGGTTATTTAAAATTTATTTTTTGAAAATGAAATAATATATATGATAAAATAAAATTATTATTTGAAATAAGAATATCAATGTTTACTTTTTTTAATTTGTGTTATTTATGGAGTAATTTCATGTTTTTGTGAATAGTGGAGAGAACTGAATTTAAATTGAGAACAATTTGATCTATATAATTAATATTTATAAATATTATTTTCTTGGTATTACCATATAATCATATCAATTTTAGATAAGAAATCCCAATTTATTTCATTGTAATAAACTGCACATAGACTATGGGTATAAACATTTTTTAATTATTTCAATGTTTTAAATTTAAAAACATGTTTAATAATTCTGTAAAAGTGATTATTTTTAAAATAATTTTACCCAATTAGGTGTTGTCAATTTTTGAAAATTGATTCAATATTTGGATTTATATTGTTATAATTTTGTAATCTGTCACCTTTTATGTTTTGTAAAATACGAATAGTAACATTGGTAGTTTTTATTACCACTGTTATGGGTAAATCATGTAATTAAGGTTTAAAATAATGTAATCATTTTCAGAATCATACTCTAAAAATTGTACCAATTTTATTTTAGGAGTCATGTTTGTCAAAAGTAATATTTTGGACTATTTTATTACTTCTTGGAGTAACTTGGATTACTTTTATAATTTTATATTATTTTATTATAAGGAATGTTCACACTTTTCATGCTCATGTTTTTAATAAGTATTAAATTTATATATGTTTTTATTAAAATTATATCTTAGACTATAAATGGGAATTTGAAATATAAAATTTTTATATTCAACCATGTAACTTATTTTTAATTTTTACAAAATAAATAATTACCTTAAAGGCTTATAAAATGAAGATTTAGTAATTGTTTAATTAATAGATGTATCAAATAAATTATATTAAAAATATTAAAATATATATTATTTGAGATAATTAATTTCAAAGATTAATTTAATAGATGACCCTGACATGATAGGTATTTATAAATGAATTTCTAGAAGATATAATCTTATTGTGATTTTTTTAAGAAGTATTGAAATTAAAATTATTAAAGTAGACAATCACTATGCTTAAAAATATATAATATTTTATTAAATGGTATGAAATTCCTAAATTTAATGAATTTATAAAAATTATTTTGATAAGGATAAATTTTTTATCAAAGGACCTTTTATTGTTCTTTATTAAATATATAGTATCTATATTAACCCATAGGTAATAAAAACAGATGTTGTCATTGCAAGTGTTAAAAAAATTAAATAATGATTAAATCCAAAAGATAAGGGTAATAATTTAACCAAAATACTTCAAAAAATTATCATATGATAGGATCCTAGGCCATCATCATCTTATATTACAAATAAAATACTTTGGATCCATTTTTATTTGAAAATAAATTTATATTTTTTTAATATTTTGAGAGTTTCTAAAAGTGACACTAATATCAATTCTAAAAGAGAACCTCCCCCTTATTTCATCACACTAGATTTGGCCTTATAGAATGTCCATACACTACCAAAATAGGCTCCAAATGTAATTCACAAAATCCTAGAATCATCCCTTCATTATTAAAGAAACCCAATGATTAATTTTGGAATAAACCAAATGGAGTTTCCCAAATAAGAGGCAATGTTTTCCAAAGATCACATTTCATTAATTTAATTATCCAACCCTAAAATTATTTTAATTTAATGATTATAAAATATCATGTGTATAATTTATATTATGATATGTTTTAATGCTAATATTTAGCCCTAAAATTTCATTAACACACATCAAATGGGATATGCAATCATCGTTTTTGTGTATGGTGAGCTAGTGGCTCACGAACAAATGTCATATATTCATCAATTTACCACCTTTAATAGTTCGAATAATTACATAGTTATACATTATATACTATATATATAGTAATCATAATGTATCTATTCATATGTAACTTTTATATAATGAATTCCTTTTTGTACTCTATTTTTGGGAATTTGATAACATTATTTGGAGATGGAACTATGGGAAAATCGATGCATAACAACGTTTTACATCGCTTGTAGATAGTTTTTGAGATGGTTTCAAAAAAGTGTCGATAAAGTTGTTCTCTTTATAAAGTAAAATAAAATTTCTTCAATTAAAAGGTGTTTTATTGTTAGAATTTTAAAATGTGTATCTATTGGTGGTTATCCAAATAATCATGGAGTTTTTCAAACAAAAAATAAGAGTATTTAGCGGTGGTTAAAACCATGGAATAAATTTTTTATCCAAACATTTTCCACTAAAAAAAGAATATTATATCTAGATTAATAGTGTTCCTTATCTATTTGCAGGTTTACCCTCCACTAAAAACAAAATATACCATATTTAGTAGTGGTTTGAACCACTATAAAATGATGATTTACAAAAACAATCCATCTTCATATTACAAATCCCGAAAATACCCAGAAAAAAAACAAATTCACAAACTCGTAAACATCATCATTAAATTAACAAACAATTACACAGTCATACATTATAACACAAATATTTCACCCTATTCTGATAGTCACAACTATTTTCACCACTATGTGAAACTGTTAGAAACCACCACACAAAGCCATACACTTCAACATTAAATTAACAAACCATTTGAACACATCAAAACACAACCAAAACGACCCAGGACCAATGAATTTTCAATGAAAGAACACACATATCAAATGTGTATTATTATTCTTTCAAAATTGCACTACGAAAAAATATTCTTCCACCGACTTCTAAAATTTGAGATCTCTGTATAAGAGGACTCACTCTATGAGCTCTACATGAAAACACCAAATTAAATGAGAATATTTCAACAAGTCCTACGACAACAACTCCGAAAAAAGGATAAAAACACTTTGAAGTGTACAACATAAGACTTCATTGTCCACTAACCTTACTAGACACTGAATATATCTTTAAATTTATTCATCTTCCCCTCCTCATGTATAAATCACTATTCAAATATATACTTAAGAACATCCCACGACATGACAACATGAATTGTTGTTGGGGAAAACAACTCACCATCCTCTAATTCTATACTGGAATGTAGACTCAAAATAGTTTGAATATTAAAAGCTTAAAGAGTTTAAAACACTATGAATACAAGCTCAACATCCTATATCAACTTCACAACTTCTAATGAACCATGATTTCCATGAAACATGGTAAAAATATTAGGATAACCAGATATGGGTTGAGACCCACTATAAACATTAGGGACTATTCTGGGTGGAATATTATGACAGAGAAATAAATATTTTTCTACAAATATACTTTGATAATTATTAGTGGATATATAATATAAAATACATGCATTTTAAAAATGAGTAAAATTGAATAATTCAAAATGAGTACACTTTAAAAATGCTGACAAATGGATAATGAATTCAAATATAATCATGATAATATATTTAGAGAGTTTCATAGGTGTTTTATCATTATATGAAATAAAATTTCACAAAAAATAAATATTATATTGAATGTATTATTTTGCATCATGCATTTAAAAATCATTAAATTATTTTAAATGGATTATCATCACTAAATTATCATCAAAAAATGAAGGCTATTGATATGGAATTATTTTAAATGGAAAATAGTATATATATATATATATATATATATCTGTGTTTTTATGGTTGGAAGGATTAACGATTTATGATGAAAAATGTGAACAAATGACGTAAGTTTAGAGACATTTGATGATGGTCAGTTTAAATACACTTTCATGGAGACTACTAATAACCTTCTCAAATACACATAGATTTCACACTTTTATGTCATTGTTTTATACAATATAACTCCAACCAATACATTTTTTTGAATGTTCATCATACATAAATAATTTCATTCCTCAATTTCTATAATGACTTGAATCACAAATTTCAAGTGGGTTATATGTTTTCTTGAAAATTCTATTGGAGAACTAGCATGGAAGTCTCAAAAATCATGTTGAGACAAGTAGTTGCGCACAAACACTAGAGATATAGTGGGAGTCGAATATTCACATTGAGTGGAGGATTGGGGTTCAAAAACTATATGTTATTGGTTTTTTGAATGGGGTATTACCATATTTTTCATCCCTACCATATAATAGTGGGTATGGTATTTCTATTTCCGACATGTTAAACTTGGTGACATAAATCATGTAATAGAAATAATATGTGGAGATGGCGATGTAACTATAACTAATACTATAGAACTCATTGAACTGCAACTATCCTTCATAAAACAAAATCTGCTGACCATGAATTTTGGAGGTATCCTCTATTCAATTGAAACCAGGATTTCTAGGCACTAGGTTTTGTTTTGGGAAGGCTTGTGGGAGTTCATCATGCTATACTATATCATTTATTATTACTTCCTTGACATCACATATAATAGCTCTATAATGTTTTTTGTCTCCATCATTGACACGTCAACAATAGAAATAGCCTACCCTCTTTCAAAAGGTACGGAAGAAAACTATAGTTATCCACAATCCAATAATACAAGGAACACAAGGTTGTCTAACCATAATCCTTCACCCAATGTAATGCTACCTCTCCCTCAATAACTCTTATTTTTTGTGCCTCTACATATTTATTCATGTTTAGAGAATCAAACATATGATTTTGCCAACATAATTTTTAGGCAATGATGTAACCCATTCAATATTTTGTATACATATCATTCTAGAAGTTGGGGATTGAGTTGCTTTGTGTGTCATGAATTCTCCAAAACATGGCATGGATGGAGGAATTTTTTAGAACACAATAATTTGATATTGGGATACATGTTTATATTTGATCATGTCATTAGTAGTCTCCTTGTATGTGTCTTCAAAATGACCCTCTCTATAATTCTCTAATCACATGCTTGTTGATTGTCATTTTTCATCATAAATCATTAATCATTCCCCCTATAAGCACATATATATTTACTATTTTCCTTCCAATATAATGAAACATCAATACCCATCCTTTTTTGTGGATGGTTTTTTTATTGTAATCCATTAAATGTAAATTAATTAAAACAAATAAGTATTACTAAGTAGTAAAAGAGATAAATGGAATTGAATAAACACAATCCATGTAATTAGAAGAAGTGTCATTTAAGTAAAAAAAATTAAAAGTAAAAAAGTAAATCAATCATGTATAATATTTTTTATAATAGAGGGATAAGAAATCATAAATTTATTAAATTAAAACAGGAATAATGGGGTAAACAGACCAGCGTCACTATATCTAGGAAAACATAGTGATTTTCTATCACTATAGCAGTGAGGATGGATAGGGATATGTATGGGGTTCTCAAAATATCACAGGAGGAAGCCAGAATTTGGAAGGGGGCACCTGGAATATGGAACGGGGTGGTGCACATATTCATTGATAAAATTATAGATGATTTATACAGAACCCATACATAGATAAATCATGATACATTAAGAATGAACCTATTGATTATGGGTTATATAATCCTATTACAACTACATTCATCGTAATAATATATATATATATATATATATATATTAATATATCTATATCACATGAATGTAAAAATAATCATAAATGCATCAAAAATAAAAAATGATAACCTGTGGAGATAAAAGAAGCATCAACTGAAATAAATGAAAATATTAGGTAAATACACTTCAATTATGATAATTAATCATATAATATTTACAACGTACATAAAAAATGGTATATATTTCATTCAATAATATCCTATGTCATTAAAAAATAAAAATATCATTTAAATAATTATATATCATAATATACACTAGTTATATAAAATAATATAAAAATTAATAAATAATTAATCATGATAAGAACATAGAGGAAACAAAATAGATATTGTGAAAATTGAATTCATAACATCGTTTTTGAATTGTATATAAAAATTAAAAATGAGTAACATTCAACATATTTTTTAATAAATGGATTAAAGGATGTTAAATGAACATTTTAACAGTACAACCTCACCACAATGGAATATAAAAAATAAATATATTTTTTATAGAAGAATCTGGGGGGATAAGGTAGAAGAAATATAAATGTTTCCTTTATAAACGTTATATGGTTAGTTAAGGGATGAGTTTTAAAGAAATAATAAATACTTTAGTATCCATTGAAAAGTATGACTAATGAATCCAAAATAATATAAAGGAATTATATTATAAATATATTAAGATTATGGATGAGAAATAAAGAAAATATCATCATGAAGTATAATGACTTCGAAGAACTCCTACAAACCAAATATAGTATGAACATGGAATATTTATGATACGAACAAAGAGAATTAAGACCTTAAAAGTAAATGGAAACAATTAATTTATTTTTATAGTATTTTGATTATATTAAATATATGATATTATGGAACATAGATAAAAAATATAAGAAAAATAAGGTGTGGAAAATAAAATATGTTACCTCGACTCCCGACTCGGATTTTTACATGCATCTAAACCCATAAATAATCAACTTAATTTTATTGAATAATTATTGTAAATTTTTTTTATTTATATATGATATATTATTGTTCATTTATGTTCTATTATAATCATGATGATTAATATTTATATTCATTTCCTTCATCATATGTATGTTTGTTTCATAGTTCCAAGGCTGTAACAATTTACCAGTATTGGTAAAACTTCATAACAAATGAGTCTATAACTCCATAATTTGGGTGAAATTGATTTTATTTAATTCCAAAATTTAAAATGGTTCCATATAAAAAAAATTATTACACTATATAGAAAATTAAATTATTTGAATGGTTTTCAGTTATTGGAGTGTTCATATAGGCGATATATTTTCCATTTTTTGAAATTAAATGGGTACTAGTAATGACATTGACAACTACCATGATACCATTGAAAAGATCTATATTGATGCTGAAAAATTGAAATAACATGGTTTATACATATAGTATATACAAATGAATAATGATCATTAGTTATAATTCTTAGGGGGTTATGTCATTCCAATCACTAATGCATGATTTCTTATAAAATACATATCATAACAAACCTCATACATAGTATAAATTAAGCTTCCATAATAAATAATGATGTTGCTATAAAATTTAATAATATAACTACTAGTTTATATTATTAATCAAAAAAATGTAAATATACTTCTATTGGGAGGCTGCAACCATAGTGCAGATGAGGGATCACGGGCCTTGGGATCTGAAGGATCAGGATGGGGCTTGGTCAATAAGGGCTTGACCGGTAAGGGCTCCGTCGATGAGGGATCGATCGATTAATGAATGAGGGGCTGTAACTCGGGCATTGTGGGTAGGGGTTTCATGGGATCAGTATTAGCCAATAATGTATTAGAGGACTCAGGTTTCAGAGCCATCGAGGAAGGCTAGAAGGTCTTTGAAAAAGGTGTCGCTGGCATAGCCTTGGATTGACCAGGATCAGGCATCGTTGTTGGGGAGGGGTACCTTGGGTTCGGGGTTTGGGGAGTTGGGGGAGGAGGATGTGGTTCAAGGGATAAGAATGTGGATTCAGGGGAAACTATGTTGTTTCTATTAAAAAATTAATATTTGGAGGATTTTTAAATAAATACCAGGAAATCCTGTAATTTATTTTTCTGTTATTCACTAAACTACCACTAAATTACGATTTTGGTGTAGTGTGTGTTGCCTACCACTACCTCAATGCAATGTGATTAACTAACAATATACATTGAATATATTAAGGTAACATTTAAATAATAATATGTTACATATATGACATAATTATTACAGTAAAATAATATATATATATATATATATATATATATAATATACATTTCATTATTTTAATATGAAAAATAAATTGAATTACCGTTCATGCTTACAAGAGACCTAACATTTCCATGAACTGTTCATTTGATTTCATATCTCCATATTCTACAGACTATTATAAATACATTTATAGTTAATATATATTATATTTACATCTTGTTTTACATTCTAGAGATGATGAAATCATGATCTTATTAATAAGAACAACTTGTAACATGTAAAAACATACCAAAAAAATAGGAAACTAACACCTAAAATTTGAAAAATTAATGATGATTCTTAACAAATGAGTAATAAGATATTATAAGTAGTTATTATAAGTTACTATAAGTTTAAATTTTGTTATTTATTAGTTAATAAGCTTCTTAAAACCAATATACATAATGTTATATGTTGTTCACCCAAAAGGAAATGTAAGGTAAGATGTTATTTCACAATATCATCATTAGTCAGGATTGTTTTTTTAGTTTCTACTATATAATATATATTTTTTGTTTCTTAAAAAAACCAAAAGGGTATTTACTATTATCCAATGATTTCTTAAAGTCATATTTGCACCATTTTAACTTTTACAAAAATTCTGTATATGGAATTATCATATCATTTTCAAAAACAACGTACTTTATCAATATTCTTATAAAATTAAATGGAATGTCTCTTTAAAATATACTACATGAATGAAATTTCCTTCCATCAGGGTGCATAATATTTTGATGTTTCCTTTAAAAATTTAAAATGTTTATTCCAATGAAAAAAAATTATTTATAAATAATCAACTTATTTAATACATGATTACAATGCAATAAGGGATTTAATATCAATTTAAATTAAAATGAGGTTTATTCATTATTAAAAAACAATTTACATTAATGTGGTGCATATGCTGCCCATTTTTTCATGTATACTATTAATTATCTAATAAACCACATGGAAGTTTTATAAATGGTTATTACTTTTATTGTTTTTTTTTCTAGGAAAATATTAATATATCCATATTCCTCATTCAATACAGATATTTGATAAGGAACATTTTTTATTAGTTATATCGATGAATCGATAATAAGAATGCCTTGGAATCGCATTGAGGGTTGGGGGAAAACATTATATGTCCCCTTGATGAATCTATTGGCTCTAATAAGACAAATATATAGTCTAAATGAATTATGTTTCTACAATTGGGTTTAATCCATCTTGAGAAACATAATTATGTTATAGGCTTTCATGCTCCTTAGAAATAAAATCCAATAATTAAGAATTTCCATCATAGATATTTCAGTTATCAATGTTATTATCCATGAGTTTTTCAAATTATAAAATCTATGGTTTCACTTCATTATCAATTTATTATTTAATGGAATGTGTTTTTAGTCATTTTCGATACCATATTGATTATGACTTATCTAGTTATTTTAATAGTATGTGATATCAATCATTTAAATTCCCTTATTGATTTATTATCATTATTTCATTAGTGGCTCAAAATTACATAACCTTACTACGAAATTAAGATCACCGACATTGTGTTTCTATTATCTAGGTTATAAATGAGGATCTGTGATTGTGTTTCATGGTTGATAAGATTTTATTTTTTTATTTTTTATTTTATATTTTTGAATATATTATCGGTATAATATTTATTATATTGTTTTCAAAAACTATTAAATATTTTGGCCCCTTAGGATTTGGTTATTTTATCTATGCCAATGTAATAAGTTAATGCACTAACTCTAAACTTCTGGGGTCAGGGTGTCACATTTGTTTCTTATTTTCTAGTCAAATTGACCATAAATCCTAAATCAAATATATACCCCATCCAAAAAAATTGGTATGTGAGCTAAAACCAAAATCAACCATTATCCGCTTTTTTCCATTCACCCATTTCACTTTATATCTAATACCTAATTTTCACCAATATTTTTGTTATCCTCCTACCAAACTCTATTACATCTCATTGAAATGGGATTTTTCAGTTATTTTAGTAGTTCAATATCCTTAAATAATGTTATGACTAATGGTATTCTACTTATAGTTTTTAAATAAATTTTTGTTGGTAAGGAATGGTAGAATGGAATAAAAATACTATGAAATAATTCTTTCCAATTCAATTATTGGAATTCATTTTTTATGAGAAGAAATCAGTTTGAGAAAGACTTTAATGTGTTTTAGTGATATATTGTGTTTCAATTTGGTTACGTTGAGGATTTTCTTTCATTTAATGTGAATGGGAAAACACATCATCTATATTTAGTGAAAATTGAATAAATTCAACACTGTCATCATGATGTGGTGTTTCTTTAGTTGTAATTTAGTTTGAATGAGCCCATATATAACCACTGAAGTCCTCAAGACTCTTTTGGGACTTATGTTTTTTTCAACAAGGCTATGAATGACCTAAAAATTAATGGATGTGTGTATGAACTTTTATAAAATCTGGAATCTATCAAAGAGATGATGAGATATAAATGGAATTGGTTCAGTACAGGTAAATCTTATATGTCTAGATCAATACTCTTAGTTTGAATTATTCTTGGTACATAATGTGAATCATGAACAACTTCTACCAAGGTAATTGTAACATGATGTATTATCCCAATGGAAGGGTTATCTCCATTGTTTTAAAAGTAAATAATTTAATCTCAATAATGTAGAAGATGTAAAATGTGGTAAATGAGTAACTATACCATTTATTTTCATTAAATCCCTTTGTTACAACTATGATGTAACCTCATGTTCAGAATGAAATGTCAGACATGAATTTTTTTCTTTAGTCATTATAAAACTTCCTACTTCAACAATGGGGTAGTCGTATAATTCCTCACATCATTGGTATGTAACACATAATGATAGGGTTCTAATTTAGGAGTTTTAGAATACTATAGAAAGAATATTAGAGCCTCTAGTTTAAGAAGGTTGGCCTATCGTGGAAGAAAAAATACAAATATTTTTACTAAGTCCATTCATCCAATTGTGAAATCTTTGAGATATCCACTAAAGTGGAAGAGGAAATTACAGTAGACACTATGGCTAGTGTCCCTACAGATGATGATAGAGTTGAACCTAAGGTTGATCATAGTGTAGTTTTTCTAATCGATGGATCATATATAACCAATATATACGGATTTGGATATATAGTATTAAATAACGATTTTGTTGTATCACATACTACAAAATATTATACATATCCTCATAATGTAAAATAATACACACACATAGTATGAAATCATTATAAAGAATAAGATGTTGGGAAATGAATATAGTTTTTTTCCATTACTACAATAATAAATATTGATAATCTCATGGGAGAATATGTGGATATGATGAAACAAAATATAAATTCTTAATATGTTATCAGATAGCATAAGGGTAGTTTTGTTTCTATAAAAACATTTTGACAAGATAGTTTAGAGGATGTCTTCACAAACCTCCTTTAATAAGAATCTCTAAATAGAAAAACCTATATCCATCGGAGGAAATTTTCATCAAATTGAGTATGTTAAATCTCATATGATTGAGCATAGAATGATTTATTTTAAATAGTCTCAAATCAATGAACATAGAATTCTTGTAGAATCTCAATGAGCTATGATTTATAATTTGGTTCTCAATAAATTAGATTTATAAATATTACTAATTGATGAAATTAATGGTTTCATGATTTACGTGATAGAGAATGTGCACACTCTGAAGAGTGTGGTTCATATTCAATATGAATTCCTTATGAAATTTTAGCCATATTCCATAACAACATCATAAATATTAGTGGTTAAGGATTATCAGAATATTTTTGTCCATCTTTATGCACAATCATAATAAATATATTCTTAGATATAATCATTATATAATGATATGTTAAAAAATGTTCTAATGAAATATTTCAAAAACAATATGATATGTATTTTTTGGAAACCCAATAATTATTAAAAAGATATGGTTTTCTTACTGACGTTTCATTGAATTTAATGGTTGGATATATTTATGAATCTATTCCATCAATTTTTTCTTAGGTAGATAAAACCTTTGGAATATACATGAATGAAAGGGATATGGTTTCATATTCAATTAGTCAATAAATGGAAAAAAAGACATTTTAAAAAAAGGGTGGTTAATATTTATGACAGTATTAAATATTAATATATAGACTCTTTAAATAAGGATTCTATTTTATTTGTGACTATGAAATATCATTTTATACCAGGTGAATGTACATTATGAGAGCTTATAGTGTACTTAGATCTCAATCCAGTTGATTATGAAATGTATAATTAAACATATCTAGTATCCCAAAGACTATCCATCAATATGAAAGAGATAGGTCATGTACTGATCAAGTAGTTAGAAAACCTGGATAACAAATTGAATTATTTGGAATGATAGGTAATCAGTTTGAATGTATAAAATTATAAGGTTCAAAAAAAGACTATTTAAACCCTCTATTAGCTCAATCTAATTCTAATCCTACTACCATAATTAGTTATCCTTAGATTCTCTCATGTATAGAATTTTAAACAATTAAATGAATACTGAATAATGGATTGTATTCTGTTTCACGATACAGAGACATTATTTCACTGTATGTATAGATTTAATCAAATTAAAACTCATCAAGACGATTGATCTATGTGACAATATAATCTTATTTCATATAGGAATAAAAACTATTGACCCATAATTTCTCAATACTTATAGAAGTTCTCATAAAAGTACAGATTCTGTCATTAATCTGGCTAGAATTTGTAATGAAGAACAGTTAATGTTTCCTCCTTCTATTTCTACTGAATCTATTGAGATGAGACCTAAATATTCAAAGGATAAAAATGATATTTATTTTAAAGGTTATAAATCACATGATTTAAACATAGTGTCTATGAATCTTAAGAGGTTTTTTAGAACCACTTCCAAGAGACCATGAATATATTAGGTTTCAGAGTTAATGCAAACTTGGATGTATTACTATGAAGATCATGCTTACGTCAAATGGATAACCCTATTTTACCTCGTTCGACTATCAAACCTACATGAAAACTCTCCCAAAACCTCCATCTACGTTTGAGATCATTGACACATTGGGTCCTCGAAATTGATTTTTTATATGTATTTAATTTGGGTTCAAAATATGTATCATTATACCAAACTATAATATTAATGACTGTCATTAATCTTTTTATGCTATTATTTTAATTAAATATTTATGTTTTACATTAATGTTTTACATTCATTAATTTTTAAATTTCATCCCCTATATATTTTTAAATATGTATAAGCATTATATGTTAAATGTTTATCATTAGAGGTGTTATATTACATTTTTATCGTCTCCTTGCCTGTAACTTTTAATGTATACAAGTGTGATATTATAGATAATAAATATTAAGGGGCGGGGATAATGGATAAACAAAAAATTTTAAATTTATTATATGTAATATTTATTTTTGATACTATATTAATTCTATCAAAATTATAATTTTACTATTTCATGGGTTTTTTATAACCAATGGTGAATATTATATTAACAATAATGTTGTTTGAATAAATGTGATATTATATCAATTTTGATGATCTAAAACACTATATATGTTTTTGATAATTTATAATGTGTTTGTATTAGGTTTTATCCTTATTTATATCAAATTGCCTATAATTCACTTACACTATAAGTTTTCTTAATTTTTCATATGTATAAAAAATATGCTATGTGAGTCTATTTGCAACATTGATATTAGGATATATTTAGAAAAAAACAAATACAATAATAAATACGAGGGGATTTTGTGATTCTGTGATCCTAGAAATCTTGAGATTGTGAATTAGTTTATTAGAGTTGCATGAATTACAAGGAATTAAATCCGGATAGATAGATGAGTTTACCTACTTTAATAATTTATATTAAATACATAATACAAATTATAAATTGGAAAATAAGAAAATAAAATAGATAATTTATAATAATAATTAAACAACATCATTGAAACTCATTTAAAGGATTCAAGTTCATAACCTTTTGAAGGAGAACATAATTAAGGTGACCTCAAATGCAGAGTATGGGTGAGTAAAATAGAAAAAATATTGAATTATTTGATAAAAATAAACATTTAAGGGTATATAAAAGATATCACATTCCATTAAAATAACATGATAAGTATAATCTATATTTCCAGGTTAGAAACTAAACCAAATTCCATCTAAAACAATTACATGAAAATGGAACACATCCATAGATATATTAATGAAAAATCTAATGGATTAATAATAATTGAGTCTAAATGTACAATATTCATAATTATTATATGTCATGTTTCCTTAGAACATGGAACCTTTACCATCATAATGTCTCACAAGAAAGATTATCATTTTTGGTAAAAATATATCTATTTTGTCTAAGTCTTTCATCTTATAACAATAATGATGCATCGAGGGGCTATCTATAACATGGCCCCACCCATGTCATACATGTACAAAGCTTTCCTCTTATTTAATAATCATTTAAAATAACATAAAATATTTTATATCAAATATCTATATTGAAATATGGATGCAAATTAGTCAATAATTCACCATTGGAGGATACATAACAACACGAGCTATTATTGTTGATGAATGAAAATACAATTGAAATATCATTGAAAGATTTTTTTAGGGAAATGAAATTTAAACATTTCAATGTGTCCCATTCGACATTGAACAATTTGAATAAATACCACAATGATGGAATAAAATTATATAAAACATAGAATAACATTATAATTAAGAGATTAATGATAAAATATGAACAAGAGAAATATATACACCCCATAAAATTAAATTGGGGAATAATGAAAAATAAGTCTCAATGGAATGTCAGTTGAGACAAAATCCCTTACCACTTTGTAATAAATTATTTAAAATAATACACATTTATAAAAGGAAATATTTTATTTCAATGAACCATTGTAAACATTGAATTGAATCCTCTAAAACCTAGTGAGTCATGAAGGTAGGAAATTATGTTCATGTTGTATCAGTGATAAAATATTATTTTTAATTTTGTATGAAAATTCATAGAGTACGTTATTTTGGAAAACAAGAGGGAAATTACAAATATATAAATTTATAGAAAATAAAAAATTTGTAAAAATAAATTTATGAAATCAGTATATAATAGTTATAAAATTAGATTTTTTATAACACTAGCATAGAAGATAAATATTCCCCAATGGAGGCTTAAATACACACAACCCCAAAGAACGATGATATTTAGAGATAAATAATAATTACATTATAATCTGTAGAATCATATGAGAATGAAAGAATGAGAATTATATAGATTATAAAAAAACACTATCTTTATAATTATATACATAAAATAAATTCATGGTCATTTTATATAGAAGACCAAATAATAATGTTGTGTATAAGGCATGTGTCCTATAGAAATAAAAGATTGACAAAAATACCCGACGACACACTTCATTTTTAGTATTCTGTTATCTCCACAATTATATATTGGTTTTAAATATGTTATTAATTTATATAAGACACTTATTTGTATTTATTTATCATATATAATATTTTTTTATATATCCTTACCCTTTTTTCAAAAATATTCCATTATTTTCACAATTATGCGTATTAATTACCTAGACTCTGAAGAATGTTTTGACTAGTTACTTGTTTTTCTAATAGATATATCATTATTTCACCATAAAATGAATGAAAAACATGATTTAAATAATATTTATATCCATTATATATGTATTTATAATAATGCATAATATTTGGTGGTAAGACATTAAATACACCATTCATGGAGACGGTGGGTCGTACGTACACATGAACACTCCCTCCATATCATTATCATATTTAAAATAATGAAAATTAGTTTGTGTATATTATAGTTAAAATATAATATTTATTTCATATATGTTACATATTATTGTTAAAATAATCCTTAACACATTGCATGTACATGTGAACGAATCACAATGTTTTGTGGATGTGGTATTTCAGACGTCCACAAATGAATTTGTGGTATTTAGACAAAATGGAAAGCACACGAGTGTGTTTTAAATGATAATTACAGTAGTATAAATACATTATAATCTCCATATATATCATATGATTTTTTCCCTCATAATTTCCAACTGTGGTAGGTGTAATGTAAAAATTAATAACATCATTTTGGGAGGAGGTAGTTCATCTTACACAAAAACGGTAAGCTAGTTTCCCATTCGATTGATGTGTGTGTAAGTGTAGGTCAAACCATTAATATAAAAAATATCAATATATTGTGGATAATTATTTTATTATATAAATAATAAATAAATATAATTGAATGGTGTTTATTGAGGAGATAAAATAAAAACTCTCATTCATTATTTGTGAACTCTTCATCTACTATCTACTTTTGTTTTTCACAAAAGGTCATCCTTGGATAGAATTATATCCAATGTAAGGAATCAAGGATGAAGATAAAGATATTAGGATGAGATTTTTAATGGGTTTGGTCAAATAAAATAGGTTATGTAGTGTGAATAAAAGATATTAGTGTGTTCCCATTTATATGAGAGGGGAGGGGATCTCTTGGAAATTTGTACAATATTAAATTAATTTAATTTAATTTTATAATCATAATTTATAAAAAGTGAGTTATTTATAATTTACGATTATTATGTTACTAAATAATCTTAACCAATAAATTTTAGACATGTTCAGGACCCATTAATTTTTTTTTCATTTGGCTTTAATCCTTTGTTTAACCATTTATCTTTAACCAAGATAACCTGGATTTTTACTATTTAAGGGTTAATATAGATACAATAAAATTCCAAAAGTACATAAAATGAGTAATGGGTGACATTTCTAACTTTATTTGAATCATTAATATGAATTCAATAATTTCCGAAATTTTATATCATTTAACAAAATAATTGTTTTTTTAAAATATAATTATTTTTATTTTTTGGAAATATTAATTACAATTAATTTTAAAAATATCATAATAATAAGATAAATCATAAAAAATTCATCTAAAACATTTCTAACATGTAAAATTAATATAATTTTTTTGGATTCATCAATTATGTCAAATTACATTTATATTAATATTTTTCATATCATTTATAAAGTTTTTCATTTAATTAAACAAAAACAGAATCATCATTGTGTCACATATTAAGGAAACTATATTATTAGATAAAATAATAAATAATTTATCATGAAATATAAAAACATATTTCCTTTACAAATACGATTTATAGTCCAAAATATTTTTTATATTATAATAAATTAAAAATATTTCCCATGTTAAAAATAATAGTGAGATAAATTTGAATTTCATTGGAATATAATATAATATATGTTATACTTTCATCCAAAATTCCATAAATGGTATTATAAAAAATAATTTAATAATTTATAATCATATATACTCCACCAATAAAATTTGGATAAGTGTTAGGGTGATATTAAAATATTATTTTTAGCCATAATTAATTGACATACCCTTCATCGTGGCCATACAAATATTAAAAAATTTACTATTAACAAGACCAAAAAAGAATCATTTTAAAACAATTTGGAACCAATGATTACAAAAATGGAATAAATTTTTCAATATTCTGATCATATTAGTCGAAATAATTATTTTAGAATTAATCCCATTGATGAAATTAGAAAACCTGTTTCTAAATTGAATACATTCAAATGATTGAAAGAATTTTGTATCTAATTAAAATGTAAAATTGAATTCAATGATCTAAATGATAATAAATAAGAAAAAATAATATAATTATACATTCAAACCAATCAAAAATATTATTTATCACTATAAATTATACCAATTACAAATGTTTTTTTCAATTAAAATTTCTTATTTTTATCTAATTCATCAAAACATGAAACATATCTGAAAATTAACAATAATTCAAGAGACAAAATTTTAGTATTCCTTAATAAAATAAGATGTTTATTTTGTTTAATAGTGTATATAAAGGGGTAGTTTTTTTATTTAAAATAGGTTCTCCATTAAAAGGTGATAAAACTACTTTAATAAAATTACATGTATTAATGTGTAATATTGGGATTATTCATATCATATTATATTTAAATATATAGGATGAATATAAAAAATCATTAATTTAATATAAAAATATATTTAATTAATATCATTCACTAATAATAATTAAATTAATGTATTATGATAAAATGTCTTTGTGAGCATAAAAATGGTTCTTTATAAAATCATTTTTCATATGTCTAGTTGGTTCTAATATTCTTATGTAATTAATATTTAACTAATCAATTCACCCTTATATGTTAATATGTTCGTTAAAACCATTTTTAACAATCAACATAACTTCTAGGTTATATCTTATTATATTAAATAAAAATATTTTATTACCATAATGTAGTTTGGTAAAACTCGACCTAACGTATAACACATGAAATATCATTATTAAATATATTGTATGATTAAAAAGATATTTCATATAAAGAAATCTAGCAACAAAATAAAGAAATAAAAAAATTATAATGTTTTGAGGTGTTACATTCTACCCTCCTTCAATAAATTTCATCTTCAAAATTTAATCCTAGGATAATAAGATAGGGGTTTGACTTTTCAAAATAGAATTGTTTAAATCCCGCATAATAAAAAGGATTAATGAGGCTTCTAATTTGAAATAATGATAGATAAGTATGATGGTAACCATCGATAACACATATTAGGGGGTTATTTAGGAAAAAATGGGCATGCAAGAGAAATATAACCGTCATGTTTCTATGGAGAATGATAGATAGCATGGTCAAGAGACAATCAATAATCATAAGGAAATAAATATGTGATGATCTAAGGGACTATTTTATTCATTGGAAAAGAATTTAGTAGGTAAAATTTTGGACTATAAAATATTTTCCCTAGATTTAATGAATTAATTTACATTATATATAATGATAAAAAAGAAAACATATAGACTTGATTAGTAGTCTTTCATCCATTAATCAATTTCCGCGACAAATTCATCATTTTCTCCATTGGATGAGTATTAATGATGAATTTTCATGACTCAAGACTTATAATCAACATAAATGGATTAAACATCCAAAAAGTGAAATTATTTATTCCTTATTTCTTTATATACTAAACAAAACCAAAATAGTTAATATAAACTAAGATAATTCAACAAAAAAATCTCCTAAGATAAACAATAAAACCCCAATTTTAAAAATAAATTATTCAGAAAATAACTATCATATATAAAAATATTCTATACAAATATTATATTCCAAAAATAAAATGGATTTTATCATGTAGTCTTCTAAATAACATAAATCACTACTAATGAATTATTAAAAAAATTAACTAACTAAATCTCATAATATACATGGTTTTCTAATCATTTACATCAGTAACATGATTAACAATAAGTACTCAATAAACCCACATTTAAATCCAAAATAAAATTCATTCTGTTTTAATTAATCTTATATGATTTCCAAAATAGACAACTTCTTCCCAAATTAATGTATTTACCTATTCACCAAATAATTTTCCAACCCAAATGTTTTCTATTTGATAAAAAATATCCCTAAAATCTATGTATCCTTAATCTATTAGATACTTTATATGACTAAAAAATTATACTTACCAATACATCATTTAGGATAGTGGTAGGTGATGCATCCTTTTCTCCCTTCGGTTGTGGGTTAACAACAATGGAGTTCTCAGGTATGGTGGGTTTCCACCCATTATACATGTTATCCTTGTTCTAAAACCATATTAATATATATTTTAGAATAAATTTGATGCAAATCCCTGAAATAAGGTTAATCACTAAATAGTGTTTTGACTATGATTTAAAATACAACCCCAATAAATAAATACTTCATCAATTTGTTTCCACACTACTATTTTTTTGGTCATTAGATTATCCTTTAGAAGAGGGTAATTCAGAAAACTCTATTCCATATTGTGAGAATACAATATTATATATTAGAAAAATTACATAATTAGTTTTCAGATATCTAAATCATGACACATTATTTTTGATCTAACACTTCTTAGGTTTAACCAAGCTAATTAATTTACATTATCTATTCAAATCTATCAAAAAAAAATTAAATTAATATTTGAATTATCATAATAATATCCCCATGGAGCATCAAAATAGGTGTGAGTAAAGGCCAATTATCATGTACCATGTAACGCTAAGTTAGGATTGACACACCTTGTCATTATTTATTACCCCTTGGTACATCTGTGCTGGAACAATATCCAATTATTGTATCTAGATAAGGATGTATTGATACAACAACTAAATTATCACTATCTTACTAAAACATTCTTATGTTCTTCTATATATACACTCAATTTATATCTTAGTTTTATGTTCCCTAATTTATGTTTTTCCTAAATATAGTTTCCATGTTTTGTAAAAAAATTCATCTTATACCAAATGTAACACCCTGATGAAGAAAACTATAGATAGTGCATTATTTAATTATATTGTCATGATTTATAATGAATAAATTATAAAATTATCGATAAATTTTCTAGTAATGGAAAGCCAGATTACATATATGATTCCCATAAAACATTGGGATATATGAAATAAAAACATGATACAAAATAAAAGCAATAAAGAACCATTCAAAATCATTCAAAAGAATCATCTTCATAACATGGGGAAAGGTAACATAATAATGGTGAGCCCAGATGCATAGTAAGGGTATTTAAATCAGATATAATATCATATCAATGGAAATTAATCAACATGGTATGTTAACTAACTGATATCACATGCCATTAAAATAACAATATATGGAATAATCAACATGGAATGGTAATAAAATGAAACACATGAATCAAAAATCATTGAACTTAAAATACAAATAATCCATATCGATGGAAATTATCCTCGATATATAATAACTGAGTCAAAATGAGGGAGATACTAAATTATTGGATTCCGTGATTCCTAGGTACATGAAACCTTTACCACCAAGACCTTTCACAAGACAATTTATAATATCAGGTAAAAATCAACAATTTTTGAAATCTATTGCATCTCACGAGACTACCAATCCATTGAAGAGTTATCTATAACCAACCCTCACCTGTGTTGTACCTGTACAAGCTTTCCTCATATCGAATAATTGAATTAAATAATAGAATAATGGATTATAAAATATAAAAAATCAATAAAGGATACATATTTATCAATAATATTCTTGAAGTGGCTATGTAAAAACAAGATTTTTTAATGTTAATGATTTGAAATACCATTGAAAGGTTATTAAAATATTTTGGTGGAAAATAATCTTTAAACATTTCAAAATTATCCCATAACAATTTTAAACATATGATTTTTATTCTGAAAGACTTAATAAAATAAAATGAAACACATAATATAATGTGAATAAGGATATTCATGATATAATATTTCAAATACAATACAAACACATTATCATATTGAATTGGTGCATAATAACAAATAACTCTCAATATTAAGTAAATTGGGAAGAAATCCAATCCCACTTAGTAAATACTAATTTAAAAGGCCACACATTTATAAAAAATATAATTTTATTTGAAAATAACCTTCTAAATTGTAATTTACTATTCATAGAAATGGTGAATCATCATGGTGGGATATTTTTTCATGTTGTAAAAGTGAAAAAACATTCCTTTAATTTAGTATGAAATGTCATACAGTACCTTATTTTGGAAAATGACAAGAAGATTTTTTTTAAAGAATTTTGTTGAAATTAAAGAAGTGGTAAAATGACTAATAAATAACTAGGTAATGGAGAAAATATTACAGAAAAATTATTTATAAAACACTAAAATAGAAGGGAAATATTCCCCAATGTAAACATAAACACAAATAATCCCAAATAATGATGATATTGTGAAATAATAACTTATTACATTATTATCTGTAGAATCATATACCCATAAAATTAATAAAATTATATGAATTTTAAAATAAAATAATATTCAGAGAAATATTCATAAAATACGTTCAGGTGACATATATACACTACACACAAGATTCATGTATTGTATAAGGCATATGAACCATAGAAATAAAAGAGAGAAAAATGTCTAACCTTACACTACCTTTTTAGTTATACTTGATTTCACTACATGTATAATTTTTGAAAATAAGTAATTAATTTCTGTAATAACCTTATTCATATTTATGATATTTTATATAAATTTCTCATAATATATCACTACCCATTTTCTTAACAATCACCTATTATTTTCACTATTTTGGGTCTTAATTGCCTACTTTTTCGAGTAAGTTTTAACTTGTTAGTTATTGTCCTATTTATTACATCATGTCTTAATCATATAAAGAATTGAAATATTATTTAAATATTATATATCCCTTATATATATATTTTTAATAATCAATAACATTTTGTGATAATAAATGAAATGCACTGTTCATGGAGAGTGTATGCCATACGTACACATGGATTCTACAACCATTTCTCTTACAAATTTAAAATATTGAAATGTAATTGATTTATATTATAATTATAGTTTAATATTAATGATATACATGTCATATAATTTTATTAATATAACCCTTAATACACTCTATGTATTGTGTTAACGAATCACATCGTTTTGAGGAGGCGGTAGTCAATACGTTCCCAAATGAAGTTATCATATTTTCTATAAATGGAAACCATGAAAGTGTGTGTAAAATAATTATTAAATAACTATTATGAAAACATAAATACCATATTTATCATATCAAAAAATATTTTCCCCCTTAACGTCTTACCATTAGAGGTTATAACGGAAAATTGAACAATATCGTTTTGTGAGGCGGTAGTTCACTATATAGAAAAATGGTAAGTTCGATACACGTTAGAAGAAAGTGTGTGTATGTTTAGGTAGAAACAATAATATAAAAACAACTCATTATATTTCAAATAATGATGTAATTATATAAACCTGATATAAAAATAATTTAATGGGTTTTATGGAAGAAATAAAATAAACATATTTTTTGATTAAAATTTCCTTTTATTTTGGTATCTCATTTTGATTTTCAACAAAGGGCTTCGTAGGATGAATTTATTCCCACAATAAGGACACTCATATGAAGGGATGTATGATTTTAGGGGAATTGGATTGGTATTTTTGGATCCAAATTGATAATTAGATGTAAATAAAATAGAAGAAGATGTTTTATGTCATAAAATTCAGGTGTGGAAGTCTTAGAATGCTTCAAAATATTAAATTAATAGAAATTAATTATATTATATAAATTCATGAAAAGTTAATTATTTAAAATATAAGATGATTATTGGCTGAAATCCTCTAATGCAATAAATTTTAGACATTTTTAGGTGCCATTATTACTTTTATCTTTGGTTTTAACCCTTAGTTAACTCTCTAACTCTAACCATAATGGTTTGGATTACTACACTTTAAGGGTTAATATATACACTATAAAACTCTAAAAGAAACTCAAATTAGTCATGGATGAATTTTGTAACTTTATCTTAGTAATTTGGTAGATGTTAATTTTTTTTGGAATTTTATATCATTTAATAATATAATATTTATTTTAAATTATCAGCAGTGTCAATACAGTCACTATTCATTTGTTTAATTTATAATAATATAAAGAAAACAAGATAAAACAAAGTCAATAAAGATACAAAATAAATAAGAAGTCATGTTAATCTAAAAAAAATCTAGATTCAATAATTATATCAAATTATCATTGTTTAATTTTTTAATATCAGTTATTTGAGATCTCATTTAATTAATCAACTTCTTTGTCATCATTGTATCTCTATTTGATGTAATTATATTATCAATAAAAATTATAACTATATTATAACTATATAGATAAAAAAAATTTAATTCCAAATTCTATTTCAATTCTAACATATCCCTTATATTACACCAAAATTAAAAATATTTCTCTCATTAAAAATAAAATAGTGACAAAATTGACTTTCTATTGAATATAATATTCTAATGGTAATATTCTCATCAAAAATTACATAAATTTTCCCTTAACCAATAATTTAATTCATAAGGATTTATAAAACTTTTCCAAGTAAATTATAAAATGTGACATGGTGATTTTATAATATTATTTTTCCATTAATTACTTAATTTAACCTTAAACATGTGGAATATATATTACTACCATTACTATTCATATTACTGAAAATAAAATAATCCTATTTACATAATTTGGACCCATTAATTTTAAATATAAAAACCATTTTTCAAAATTTAGATCATAGAATTTGTATTAATTATTTTACAATTATCTCGTTCACGAATCTAGAAAACGAGGTTTTAAAGTGGAAATATTCAAAAGATTGAAAGGGGTTTGTATAAAATTTGAATGTAAAATTGATTCCAATTAAATCAATTATATTAATTGGAAAAATATATAATTATCATTAAATATAAAAATAATAATTTAACACCATATATTTTTTCATTGATTTTGTTTTTAATCAAAATTTTGTTATTTTCACTTGTCATAAAAACATGAAACATATCAAAAAAATACCAATAATTAATCCAACATAAAATATTATATCCAAATTTAAAATAAGATGTATACTTCTTAAAAAAATATATTAAAGTTTAATTATTTGAATTTAAAATAGTTTCTCTATTAAAATATAGCAAAACTACTTTTAAAAAAATGTTGGTTTTTATGTGTAATATTGGGTTTGATATGAAATTAAATAATTCAAATGTGTTGGATGAATATAAAAAAATATTTTATTTAGTATATGAGATATATATTCAATTAATTTATTTACCTAATAAGAATTAATTTATTTTTTTTTGGATAAAGTGATCTTATGAGCATAAAAATAGTTTTTTATAAAAAAATATCAATATATTTTGTTGGTTCCTATATTAATTTCAAATTAATTTTCACTAATTAATTCAACCATATATTTTCATAAGTAATCGAGTAATATTCATAACTTCAAACCTAACATCTATGTTATATATTTTTATATTAAATAATAATATTTTAATTATATATTATTGTTTGATAAAAATTAGATTAGAAGGTAATAGAATCTCAATCATTGCTGTGTGTATTATAAACATGACACATTATTCCTTATAAATAATTATTGAAAAAACTGAAAATATTAAAAATATTTTAATGTATTAGGGTGTCAAAAATTGTCTATATAAATTATTATTGTCATATAAATCATATAATCGACTATGAGTTATGTTGATAAATCTTCTACATGATAAAATAATTATGCCAATAAATGACTATATTAATATACTATATGTAACAATTGTCTATGTGAATTAGATACATGGAATATTTGACTACATGGTTTCAATTAGCTATGTGATTTACTCAGATACACCAAATTCTTCTTTGTGAATAATTTCTCTTTGAGAGTAATATTCTAGGTGGTGAATATGTACATATTTATATCCACCTATGTGATTTTCAATTCCTAACATTTGACTACATTGTGATACATAATAATCTAAATCATTCGAAAACAAACATATTTGTTTCTTTTGGTGTATATTATTTTTAATTTAACGATACCATCAATTAATTAAATATTCATATATTTAATTATGGTAAAATAAATTTCCAAAAGGATTCCATCATTGAAAGATGTAATTTTTATAGAATAGATTATTGGTCATTAAATTTTCAATGGAAATTTAAATTAAAATGCTATTTATTTTTTCCCAAGTCCTTATTTTATGAGATAAAGGTTGGGAAATATTATTTTAGTATTATAATCAAAAGTATTCAAACAAGAATAAATATAGTGATAAGTAACAAAAATGGAATCAAGAACACTCACTCTCAATCTATATATCCTTTGAAGATAATACATTCCAAAAAATATTTACAAGAATATTCAATTTCTATAGCTATTCTCCAATAGATCAATCATGAAATGTTTTTTAAGTCTCACCTAAAGACACACATCCCTCGAATTGCCTCTCTGTGAGAACTCTATTCTTAACATTGCAATATGTACCTATGTGATTCATTTTTAAATGATCATTTTTCCTTCTTACTACTTGATGTATTGGCCTCACGTTCTATGATGTGTCGGTTCCTACTAAAATAACATGAAATCCTGCATTTTATAGAGAATTATGGGATCTTTTTAAGATATATTATTTTCGTACAGTGTAAATATTGCATGCACTAAGTGGAAAAATCCCTTTGAAAGGAAATTTTTCTAGTGAAATTCAACGAGATCTAGGAGTTGACCATTGGTGGAATAGAGTTGTGGATATCTATTTCTTGAACCACTATAAATAAACTATGTTCTATATTTTGTTTTTAATTTTATTTTCTCTACCTCATTGTCTTATGAAATGTTACGAATTTTTAATATATTAAATATGGTTATTTTAAAGTGATGAAAATCTAAACAACTCAATTAAACCCCTCATGAGTCTTAGTGTAGTTGTTCTCTGACTTGAAATTAGGTTACGCCTTATATGCGGCTATATGTATTTCTATTGGAATCTATGTTTAAGTTATTGGGTTGATAGGTGTACTTTATGGAACTATTCAACACCACAGATGGGTATCTTGGGTGAGATGGCTTATGATATGTGGCATTGTATAAGGTGGGTAACACCTTATCATGGTAGTTTTATCCTAAGGAAATTACATACAACATTAAAAAAATTTACATATATACCGGTATTATCTACCTATGGTGAGTGTCCTTATGAATTAGAGAATACTATTTGGACATTCCATGTGTCTGTACCATTGATGGTTGGTGGATGATCATGTGATATAGAGGTACATTCCACTCATGTCGGCTATTTAGTAGTCCCCTAAGGTGGAATATGCATTTTACTTAAAGGTGGATGGGCTTTCAGGGAAGTATGTAAGTAATTTAGTTGACTATATATAATAGCCTCCGATTATAGGGATGAATAAGGTTTGTATGAGGTTTGTTTCTGCTAAGTTATCACATGTTTTTTTGGTACATGGTTTATTATATTCATGGGTGAAAATTTAATTTAAAACATTTTTTACACATACATACATATATATATATATATATATATATATTTGTACATATATTAAATATTCGTTAGTGGTTTTCGAATGTGTTTATACATAAAACATACATTGTAACCTAGATGTGTATGTGGACTTCATTACTAGGTATTTAGTGAAATGAAATAGCCATTATATTGGGTAATTTGGAGTATAGAGATGGATGATATATGTGGTACTAGAACATATTACTAATGAAAGTCATCACCCATTTTTTTCATTTCCTGTTATACTATTATAATTGTTTAACTACCACATTGGTGGTCTATTTGTTACCTTTACATGATTTGACATGACATATATTAATGTATTTATTCACTTTAGTATTCTTTTATTTATTTATTGGGTTTGTTGTTATGTTTTACTGACTTATTATGAATATTATTACCACTATTATAGTCTCACCATGTTACTTTAGACCCTCACCACTTTCCAACATCCTCTTCAGTATAGGGAGTCATGCATGAGGTCATGTGGAACTCTTATAATGAATCATGTTATTTGGGTAATTGAATTACAAAAAAATATCAGAGTCTTGAGGTTAATTTGTATTTTCTTAATTTTAGATGATGGTAGAATAGAGATAGGTATGTAGAACTTGGGTAGGGGTGTTTCTATGTTATAGGATAGATCATGTGTAACATAACACCAAGATATTGATGATGTTTTTTTTGTTAAAAAATTATAGTATTTTAGTGCATTCATGCATCATGTGTTAGAATGTAGGATTACATTCTATATTTACATTGGTTGTATGATGCATGATAGTTCTTTAATTTAATGAAATGATATGTCTTCTCAATTATTGTATTATATATGTCTGGAAATAGTTATCTGAACTAGATCATCTAATTGGGTTATTTATATGTTTTTGACTAATATACATGTACAATGGGTTAGTCTTGATCATTGTGTAGAACTATGAGGGTTATACCTTGCGTGTTAGTATCTCATACAATAAGTCATTTGAGGAAATCCATTTTTGGTGCCTTATAAATAAATAAATTGTTCTCATACAAACTTTTTATTGTTTCATGAAACATTCTTTTTGAATTTCAGAAATAATCAATTTTAGAGATTGTGAATTTCTTTTACTCGGGATGATATGCACATTCCACTAAAGGCTATATAGGACAATACACCAAAGAAAACTCATACACTAGAACCAATGGTTTAGGAGGAGAACCCACCCAATACTAGAGTCCTACTTACTATGTCATACCAAGGAAGAGGGGAGCAATGGATATTGGTTGAATATTCTTGATGCTTTCGGCTCAATAATCATCCAGTATTCCAGGTCACTCGTGATCCATAGGATTATAAGGATTAGATGGACATTAATGAAGTAATATTTGACTTCTTGGGGTATCCCATGGGTAAAAAGATAAATCTTCCCTAAATAATGAATAATGTTCCATATTGATGCATGAGACATGTTATGGGGAAATTAGATAAGCATGATGGTCTTACATTGGAGGCCATCAAGGATCTATTTCTCAAGGATTTATTCCACATCAAGCATAAGATGGACTAATAGAAGGAGTTTGTAAATCTTCTATAGGGAATTATGTATGACTTTTAAATCATAGTTCTTTTATAAAGTTACTATTATTCACTCATATTCTTTATAATGATGAATTATAAAGGTTTATGTTTTTATATATTGGAACTTTCCATATCTCAGATGACTAGTTAGAGTATTTGACTTGACAATATATTCTTATGTACCTTGAAAGGACCTGACATTTTTATTATTTTATTAAAAATGAAGTAGGTTACAAGACATATATAGAACGATAAGGAGGTATAAAATAATAGTATATGATGAAATCCCCTCAGACTATGTACAAATATTCTGGGGGAAAATCACACATGTTAGATAAAAAAGTGATAGAATATCATGTTCGGGATTTAGCTGAATACATTTGGCCACATTATTACTTTCATGTCATGTTTGAAGAAAAACCATGTTATTGAGAATGTATCCCTTAAAATGATGGAGAAATAAATTATATCCCAAGGGTTTTTAAACCTTCCAAGCCGTCTAGAGTGGATAATCCTGGAGTTTAGTTGAACAGCAACAATAGTAAGGTTGTGGTGGTCACATAACTCTAACTCACTCAGAGCCACCCCTTCCTCGACCTGAAGATAATATTCAGATCCATAAAAATCATTGTATGAAATGCTAAAACATCCCCTCGTGTTGTTAAAGACCCCACCTCCATGCATTATACCAATATCATTAGATCCATCTGAGTTATGTTTGTGGTCTTTCCCTTTAGTGTGCCAGGTAACCACTATCCCCAAGGAGTTTTCTAGAATGGATTGCAAAGTAGGAAACTGTGTGAAGACTCTAAAAGATGTGGCATCGTACCATTAAATTAAATGATTGGAATGACCATGTAACATTATACTAATTCTAAACTCCATACAACATTATGTGCATGGTGAGTTCTCAAACCAAGTTTGGTTCTATGCCTTCCATATCACCCAACATCCCAACATAAAAATCATAACATAGCTTTGGTATTGACTTTGTTGTAATCATCCCCTTGAAACCACATGGAGAATAATGAGTTTGAAAAAATAAGATAGGATGAGGTACCTGTGAACTCACAGAATCTATACCAAGTAGTCTGAACCCGATTTATTTCTAGAAAAAGGTTTGTAGTAGATTCTTCAACCCATGACCTCCATAAGGTGAACTACGACACCATGAGAATACCATTTTGTCTGATAAGCTTGTCGGTGGGGAGAGAATAATTCTATATGTTCCATACTAGAATGTTGATTATAGTCTGAAGAGAATATCAACAAATGGTAATGACCCCGATGTCTTCCTATGATGGAAGGAAGTGAAGATGACTAGTTTCTCTCCCTATGAATTGGCCTGACAACAAACCAGAAAAAAATGAACCTATCATCATCGTTAATGGTTTCAATATGACCAAAGAGGTCATATTTCTATACATTAGGGACTTCCATGGATAAGGAAGGTTGATCCTTGGATTTTTAGAAAGTCATGTCCGGGGCCAACCACCAATGCAAACCCAATATGAAGGTTACCCAATTTTGGAACTAGAAGTTGACATCTCCTCTACCGATGATTGATCTTGAGTAGTTCTAAATGAATTCAATTTGTGGTTGATCAAAATATCAAAGAGGAGATGTATAGATGTTGGAGGTTGTGGAACAAAGCTCATATTTGGATCACATGGTTTTCCACAAAATAATAGACCCTCTAAAACATCCCATGAAATATTACCATACAAGAAAACCAAATCCATGGATATGATCCTGACATTAATGTCGCCCGCTGAGATAGGACATGCCATCCGACTCAAAGATACCAAGTGATTCATTCCTTCAGAGTAAGAATCCCAAATAAACGTGAACATGGATTTTTTCATCCAGTTTATTACAAATTTTGGGACCTTCATATCATAGATGATGTGAATAGTAATATACTTGAGGATGATGTTGATCATGGTAATACAATCAATGAGCATTAAAATTAGATTTTTCCAGTTCTGAATACTACCCACGGTCATATCCACTAACCTATTGAAATTTTGAACTCGTATCCTCGAGGGAGGTAGTGGAGCACCAAGATTGTCCATTAGGAATAAATATTTACACATCCCCATTGTTCATTAAAGTAGAAGAACATTCATTTTAGATAAATGAGGAGGATAATAAATACATCAATTATCATGGTTGATCAACTCACCCCTCCTTTTTCAGTACTACTCAAGGATGCTATTAATATTAAAAATAGATCACCTTTTACCATTTAGAAAAACTACAGTTTCATCCATATACATTAGATAAAAGACTATATCTCCCTGATTTCTGCATGAGTAATCACCATCCTTTCCTGCATGGAAAATTTTATTGAAATGTTTTCAATGGTTATCCTGCATAAGGATGAATGGGCCAGGGGAGAGCGGGTCTCCATGTCTAATACCATAGACATATTTGAAAAAAGCCATTGTTTTTCCATTATTGACATACTGAACAAAGGGGAATAGAGGCACTTGAATAGCTGGTCGGAAGTGCACATTGAGAATCCTAACCACCCAATAACACTCATCATTAATCTACAATCATTCCTATAATAGGATTTATCCATGTCGAGTTTGATAATAAAATTCGAACATTTCGTTTTAATATTGATATACCTTAATGTTCCATGAGATATGATGACATCCCCATAGATTGACCACCATGAGAGGATGTCGTGTTCTTCATCGAAAGCCCAAGCCAAGAGAAGTAAATAAATACACCTATTAAGACCATAGAACAACACATTTTAGTAGAAATTACACATTCTAATATGGTATTAGTGTTTAAATTAGGAAGGGTATTTAATAATTGGGATACGAACAATCAGGGTTTCACATGAACCTCATGGAAGATTCCCACCTATAAATAAGTCAAGGACCACATCCAATAAATCCCTTCCAATGATATCCCAAGAACAAACCTAGAAGAAACCCAAAAAACCAATTTGGTCCAAGAGAGTTTTTAGGGCTGAGACTCTTCACTACCTCAATGAATTAAAGAATTTCCAACATCGTCTCGAAGCAATGGTTGTCTTGTAAAGAGATAAAGTGAGGGTTACTTTCATGGAGCCTTGAGGTACTTCTAGGATATCCAACTTTCATGTGGGGATTAGGGTCTTCCAGAAGATCCCTGAAGTGTTCCTTGACCTTAGTTCCAACTCCATTATGATCATTAGAGATGGTTCCATCCTCAGAATAATATTCATACTAATGAGGTGTTTTTATGCTTGAATACATGAATTAAAAAACCTGTGTTTCAATCACCTTAGGAGAACCACCTGATGTGGGAATGATCATATAGACATCAACCCTTTTCTATGAGCTTAATGAACATGTCATTAATTTTTTATGGAATGTGTATTAAAAATATCCTCATCCCAAAAGCGTTTCAGCGAAGTCTCCATGTTTTCCACCTCATGTGATATGGCGTCCAGGGAATGGAATTGGTGAGGAATATTTTGTCTCTTGGAATGAAGAACTAAATAATAATACTTAATTTTCTTATACAAATAGGACCAGTAATAACCACACAATGGTTTATTCCATGATAAAATCAAAACCTCTATGAATTCTAGTGCGAAAACCCAGTATTTAGAAAACCATAATCCATTACCATTACTAGTAAAACTAGACAGAGTCACTAATAAAGGATATTGTTCAGAGAGATTTCTGATGAGGTGAATAACCTTTGATTCCATGATGGTCGTGATTGCATGAATATTTTATAGGAAGTTATCAAGAAGGAATGACGTTCGGTTGGGGAAATTCTGATTATTTCACCAAAGTAAAACATTCTCCTTAGAAGACCAATTCATCAAAGCCATTCCTATCCATGAAACCAATCAATGCATTGATCACTGAGAGAGGCAATTCAATGCACAATTGAATCTCTAATCTATCGAAAATGAAATTCATATCACCGACCAACAACCATGGGACATTACCTAGATCAAAGTGTTTCTAGTCACAACACAAGAGTTATTTATCTACTAACCTATATTTAGCATAGTTAAAAGAGAATATAAAGCTGGACATATCATTACTTATCATCGTATTGATGAACTCCTCTAAAGAAATGATTATATCGATAGTGATGGTAGAGTTCCAGAATAACCAAATATCGATATTACATGGGACTTCATGTATAGAAAGATATACACTTATCATGTGTGTAATGGAAGATACTATGGAGGGTTATTACATTAGCTCAAGAATAACCACAAAATAAATCTTCAATTTAGAGAAATAATTTGAGATTTAGCTAGTCTTCACCCAAGAACCAAGTCCTATATAATTCCATATCAGGGTAGATATCATTAAAACATGGGTTTTCATGCCTTGTCACTATCCATGGATGATGCCTTGAGGGAAAAAGTTGAACAGGGTATAAGGGCCTTCTTCATAGACCTTTTATATATACCATTAGGAGAGGATATAGGGGGATAAGAAAAAGGAAGGGAAGAAGGTTCATGGGATTCTAGAGTGGTGATAGAATTGATCATTTGTATAATATGGATTCCAAGGGGATATGTAACATTCGGGAAGGTGAAGGTCTCGGGGAAGAAGGGGGAGGACCAGTGTAGGGGACTATAAAAATATTTTGGTGGAAGAGGTGAAAATTTGAGAGAAAAACCACGAACATGGTAAGGAACCATATTTAGGTTTATTATGTCTTAGACAAGGGGATAGGAAGAGAATAGGGAGGAGGAAGGGGAGTGAGAACCACAAAAATTAGGATAGAGGCCAGAAGTATAGGGGAAGGGAAATGTGGGGGTAATGTGTAGTGATGGAGGATGGGGAATAGATACAATATGAAGGTATGTGGGGGATATATTGAATCCCACCACATGGTATGGGGAGAAAATGAGGGATAATGGAGAGCCTCCTTTTAATATGGGTAAGGGGGTACCAATAGTTTCTACATTGCATAGAACAAAGACCATGCAATTGTAAAAACCTACAGAACCACACCAGATTACTCAAACTGATGCCGTAATATGTTCTATATTTAGTTATTTCATTCTATGGTGTCACATATCTATTAGTGGTGCATATTTCAAGGTGAAATTTGGGGTCATCAGCAGTAGAAGACCTAGGAACCACAGATATCAATGACTCTAGTGAGTCTTGTTTCAGATACGTGAATAATTTATTCTATTCATTAGCTCTATGATATATTCAAAAAATATTTGATATGATATTTCTGATCATTCATATCCACTCCTATTTTTATTTTCCTAAATTTTACTATTACATTATTTTATGTTTTACCCTCTCTTGAGAAGCCATTAGGAGTGAATATGGACCACATTTAGTGATGTAATGAGTGTAAAATGGTTATTGATGGAAATTGATATTTATGTAACTTAATGATATTATACATCACTTGTTTTAATGTGATATTCGGGATAGACTGGATCACCATATTTTAATCACGTATTGACTATTATCAATGACAATTATCATTAACCATGATAAGAGGAGAAAAGATTTTGTTCACTTGTGAATGGGATCTCAGAGTTGGTGGGGGGGGGGACTAAAATATAGTTATAATGGATAAATGATGGAACATATGTTATGATTTTTTTCTTATGGTAGATTCAACCCCCACCCCACCACTTATCCTCCAGTGCTGTATTGGTTTCACTATATTTTACATGACTTCCTAGATCATCCTCAGGATATTATAATTTAGTTTGGGATTGAGATTATTCAAGGTGAACACCCAATATTAATTATAATTTAACTTATTAAACCCACTAGGTTGAGAGTGTTAAATTTGTTGTGAAATTATTTAGAGACAAATGGGTTCATCAGATATAGAAAATTGATTTAGGGTTCCTAGTATGGATTCCCAAGAAAGTTAATATTAGTCTATGTATTAGAATGGACTATAGGAAACTACATTAGGTAATGGCGATGAATATTCTCCCATTACCTAGGATTTATGATATTTTTCATCAGTTATATGAAGTATTATGTTTGTATATTATTTATCCTTATTCAGGCTACCATCAACTATGAGTTATTAAAGTGGATATTCACAAGACAATGATTAAGAGTAAATATAGACTATATGAGTTTCTTATCATCCCTTTTCAGTTGAAAAATGCTACAGTACTATTCACATCTCTTTTAAGGAAGATACTCCATCCATACCCTGAATCATTCATCTTTTCAGTTGTTCTTCATATCCCAATTTATTCCAAGGCATGGTAGTTTCATGAATGTATTCTTGAGAATAGATTCACTACACTTTGTGGGAAGTATCACTATAAAAAATATTTACATTCTAATTATGGATTTTTGATTTGGGATTCCATTTGAATGTAATTTAAGATGTAGCTATTTTAGTGGACCAAAAGAAAATGGGGTTTGAGATTTCATGGGAATGTCCTCAAAATTTTTTTAGAGATAAGATGCTTCCTTAGGCTTGTGGGGTACTATTGGAGATTTATCTATGCCATGACCCCTTCCCCCAGAGGTACCCAACATTGGATGATATTCAAGGAAAAGGGTAAGGTCCCATATCTCCTACATTCAGTAGGCCAAGGGTTTCCAACATTATTCAGGGGTGTAAAAACAAAAAATGAATTAATTTCCCTATAATAATATAGTATCAAAAGATAATGTAAAAAACCAAACAAATCCAACACATCAAATAAGAAAACCCAATACAGCATTGAATGAATACACAATGTTAACATATAAAAATTAAAGTCTATATGTATTGTATCAAATGAAAATTACTACTTTAGTGACTTAAAAATAGATCTCACCTAAGGTATCAATGACTATCATGGTCCCCATTGTCCTCTTGAAAATGTGAAAATGTTTTATTTACAAGGGGTGAGAATTAAAGTATACATGGTAGGATGATAACCAATGTCTCAAGTGAAAGAATAAAAATAACATACTAATTCACAAGTGAAAATACTAAATAACGGACAAGATCATATATATGTGATCTAATCAATCATACCCTCACTATAAAATGTTCACCAAATCACTCATCCAATACTGTATAATATTTAACAATAATAAAGAGGATCCCCACTACTGTTTCCATACTGGTTTTACACAAACATAACCCAAGGAAGAAGATCCTATGCTTCCATCCCTTCCACACCTATCAGACCACAACCACATCACTACACATCTCAACCACATAAAACTGTTCCATTATATATCATCTCCCATAAATACAATTGGGACATCACACCACATCATTCTTTAATACACCTAGTCCATCACACCTTATACCGTCACATATCTGGAGTACGAGGGTATCATGAATGTAAATGAAATCAACCTCTTTGCCACCTCCTAACTTGAATTTTCAACAAAATATAACCATATCACACCACTTCCAACACACCACATCTCATCCAAAAATATATGTTCTATCATGATATCTAAAGGATGAATGAGGATAAAGGGTTTTCCATTCATCATTATCACCTCCTACCTACAGGATTGGGGAAAAAATGAATCCAAAATCCTCTGAGAGTTGGTTATGTCCAAATTTCATGGGGAACATATAAAAATAACATAAAATACATGGTATATTGATATCGAACAATACCCAACCAATGAGTTCAGAACAACTAAACTATAATAAACCATGACACTAGTGTTACATAACATGTCAACTACTATAAAAACTACAACCACTATATACAACACCACAAAACCTCTTCAAAATCCACACATTTCAACATTCTATTAAAAGACCGATAATTTTGATATTAATAGGGTTCCCAAAATTCTATTTTTTTCCATTTTCCATTTTTATTTATAGATACTATTAATTTGTCACTTAATTAATTTTACCAATTACTGAATGAAAAAACAAACCCACTAATATTTATTTACCAACACATTCACAATCAAATTCATTTTTTAAAATTATATCAAATCCTTTTAAGAATAAATCACAACCACACCACATAGAAAACCACCTATCACACATCAATCATCAATTTAACACTACATCGACCAATACATATGTTTCAAAAAACCATATGTGAAAATGACCACATTTCTACCACCACACAAATACAACTAAAAAATCAATTTAATATAAAATTAGACATCTTCCCACAATGAATATTGACCATATTCTATCACACATATACCCTCCTTAGTATCCTCATATCACAAAATCAAAAAAATCATAGCATAACATCACCACATAACATCCCATTATATACCACAGTCAAAATATATATCATCATAACTAAAAACATATCATAGAGGATCTGTTCACCACCACCATTACAAAATATCCCAAAAAAAGTATCTATGAAAAAACACAAACACAAAGGATCGCATCCCATCTTTCACAAATAATTCGATGGAATTCAATAATTCATCTATTTATTCACCATGGGTATTATTTCAGAAACAATATTTCCATTGGAATCCTATTACTATCCATCAATATATTCACTATCCATTTATATAGGGTTCCTTAAAATAATAACACGTCAATTTTCACACATAAATCAACTACAAAACAGAGAAGGCACCAAATATATGTCATTTTTAGTATGGGAAACAAAAACATATATTATCAATAAAAATATCTTCAAAGAAATAAAAAAAGTTTGTACTCTTCATTTCAATCAATTTTTGATGTTAAAATTAATTATATCCATTAATATGAACCATATTAATCATATAATATAAAGAAAAAGCATAAAATACACCCAAATTGCATATAAATAGGGAGTAAATGAGCATCAACTATGTGAGAGAATCTGTTTTATTTTATATGCATGAATTAGAAAAAAGGAAATAACTTTAAAAAGTAAAACCATAGTAGAAATTTTTAGAGTAACCTGAAAAAGACAAATTTATTTTAAAAAAATTAAAACAAAGGCCAAATGAAAACAAAACCACCACAATAAATCTATGAGGGAAGAATGCAATGAAACATGTTGAAAGGGAGAAGAAATCAACTTAGATCAATAAATATCATCCATCGTAACCCATGAAGAAATGACAGAAGAATGTGGAGAGAATATCTTGTGAAGATGTATATGATATACCTAATGTTAGTAAGAAATAATAGATAGATTGTTGTATTCAGATCATCTCACATGCTATAAATAGTATATAACTCACCTAATAAATTGTGTTAATTCCATATAACTATTTTTATTTCCGTAGGTCTTGTGAAATACAACATGTGAGGCATATTTATATTGTCAATTCCCATATTCTCAATCTTCTACAAAAATACATGGTGCCTCAATCTAAATTATTTATATCATGGTAAAAGTATTTACAATGAGAATTTCTTTTAGGAAATACTCATCCTCCATGTATAATTCATGAATCTCGAGTTCCACAAGTCTGAAAACATAAACTCATGTCATGAATCATCCATTCATTTTGTGAGTCACATAATAAAGTACAATTGTACCTCCCACACTATTGTACCCTCATTTATTTTCAAACAAATACATGTAACTACTTAAACTAGAAAATATATAGGTGGGTATGGAATGGATCATTACATTAGAGGCCACTCAAATTATTTTTTTGCATTCATAATCAATAACAAAACCAAATGAAATAAGGGGGTATTAAAACCCCCCATGATATACCTTTAAAGGATATCATTAAACCTCAATCTATACCACCAATCAAATATGACAATCCTAAACATCCCGCAAATAAACATCACCATATCTCATAAGGTATATATCCACATCTTATAGAACCATCCATAAGTATCATGATTTCCACAAAACTATCTTTAATCCTATTTTAACATCTACTAATACCCAATAAACAACTTCCCCAACCAATACAAACCACCTCCCCAAGACCAAAATTCAAGGGATTATATCTCCTCATTCAAGATATCATCCTCCTTGGGTAAAATTAACTCAACCACATGATTATAAACATTTCATAGAATAAAACATATTTATTAGGGGCCATGTTTTCTCCAATTCAGTTTCCTTGAGTTTTATCACAGATCACATCATCATGTATACAACACATCACATAAAATTGAATGATCTAAACATGAAGCCATCACAGAGAATAACATAAAACAAAAACTCAAAAAACTCTATTAACTTAGAATGAGTCTATATATCATGCTCCCAAATACTCTCCTACAAACCACTATGTGTCCATAGAACAAAAAAAAAGGTTTTATATTATCCACATAGAAACTTCTCTTAGTGATTTTGGATCTACATTGATCATTCCATGAATTTCATATCATCCTCAATATCTCTCTCCTCCAATCAATGATTTGGGAATCTTCATGAAGATGCCGATGAAGCTGGGACACGTGAATGATTTCATGGATAATATCCAACTACAGTGGAATCACAAACCAATTTGAAAACATATAAAAATTATCTGACACCTCAAAATAAATTAAAAACAAGGGATAAATATTACTTCCCATGTCAAAAATCCACTAGCCAAATCAATGAGAAACCCTCAAGAACACATGGTCTCCATCCTCATACTCTAAGGTAATACACCTATGATCAACATAAGCCATATGATAGTCATATTACAACCTCATCATCTCTCAAACTAAAGATATATTCTTGGTTTTTCTTTGTACCACTTATATACCATGAACTAGTGACTCTCCAAGATCAATCCAGAAAAACAAAGAAAAACATGGCCTTTAATAAAATGAAACAAATGGATCCATTTAATTTGAATAGTGATAGATTTTCTTAAGAAGATGATGCCTATGGAATGTGCATTACCAATGATCCAGAAATGTTCATGTTTCTTAACAGAAACATATCATTTAGCTTCAAAACGGCCTGCTCCATATTCCATCTTATCAGAGGGTGGAACGAAATGGTAAGGAACAACTCATAGAAAATGATATCCAACCACCTACTGTATAATTTTGAGTTAATGTGAGGATATAAATTAGATATTATTTATTCTAGTACCCCATGATGCTTAACCACATCATCCCCAAACCACCTCCCTGTAACATTCATGACACATGACTAACAGATCGTCATAAAATGAGTCGACTTCATATATTGTTCCACCACAACAAATAATACATCACATCCCCCCAAATCATAGTAAATAAGGTTGATATAATCAATAAATATATCCCCCCATTTCTACATGGGAACATATAAGGACTACAACGAACCTCGGTGATAACTCTATTCCTCATTCACATGTTGAAAAACATGGAAATTAGCAACAATCTCTTACCCCTAACCACTAAAGATTCATTCTCGAGACAAGATACATATTAATCACTCTAGGGTTAACTTTTAAAGGTGATATATGAAACTCATGAAAAGAATTCACATATCCCTATAGGGAACAAATAACTTCCCATAAAAAAACCTACTTCTATTCATCCTTTGATTATCTCTGTAGAGCATTACCATAGCTAGAACAATCATGCCTCACATTTCATATATGTTGGACCAATGAAACTCTTATACTACCATTATCATGGTTGATTACATAGCCAATTTATGATGAAAATTCATACACTAAACTTGTCGATGTAAAAAACCATTTCTAAATGATCTTCAATACCTTTATAATCAATGATAGAATCTCATCCCACGTGTCCTTAGGACTACCAAATCAATAAATCATCAATAGAAGTCCCTTTTACTGGGATTTAATATATCTCGAAATAATATTCTTAAAGGGATTCCACACACCACAGAAAGTGTATATTATTACATCAAGGAGAAAAGAAATATTTTATTCCCTTCTGGTCTGTAAAAACCTAAAATCACTCATCGAAGAGGTAATGTAGCCACATAGTTATGAAAACACAACTAGAACTAGTCATAGATCTTTGGTGGTATAATTAATCTCATGGGGATGTAACTACATATACCCACTAGAGATCATTACCCGATGATTCATCAATAAAAATATTGTGACTAGATGTGGAGAATCACTGAAAACATCTAACATCACACCCTCCAACAGAAACTAGATCAATATGGAATTGAAAAACATCTATTTTAGATAACTGATTGTCTTCTATCACTGATTAATCCCAAAAAGTATTAATCCTTCATTTTAATAGCTATTAGCGGGGCTGTAACCCAAGAAAATTGTAAAAAAAATCCTAGATAATATTTTGTGAGACCTAGAAAATGGTAAAACTACTACACATTATTATTTTCATCAGAAGAAACATCTACGTGAAAATTTAACGATTCTACTACAACATCCATTTGAAACACCATTTATCAAATAAGATGAAACTACAATAAATAGAACATGAAAATGGATAATTTTCATAGATTCAATAGGTTTTATGGACTAGTAGATAGATTAGATATTCTTGTCTTCCTCATCCTATGAAATAGTGTTAGGTCCAAAAAGGGCCTATATACCCTGAGGGGGGGTGAATCAAGGTGAAAATATTCTCTACTAAAATTCTTCTTTCCCCATTGGATCATGACCTCTATGTTACAAGGGTCACCTATTATGCTCTTTAATATTAATTTCCATTCAAATTTTACTTGATGAGGATGTACTATAAGTAAAGTAGTAAAGAATTCAAAAGGACACAATGATTTTTACAAGGTTCACCCTCACTGAGCTAAGTCCAAGGATCATAAAATGATAATGTTCGAATGTACCAAATTCACTGAGGTGCACTGCCAATAATGAGTACAATGTTTGGGCTAGATATTTTATACTTTGTCTCATTATAATTACATGGTTTTGGGTCTTCTCACTTCATTCTCAATTGTCACACCCTATAGCACTTTATCTGGATCACTACTGCTTGAAAGGGTCATTGTTTTCCTATTCCTTCAGTCACTAGTTTTGGAATGTAATTCACTGACAGTTTATAGACTTGTAGGTAATACATAGATCATGGACATGTATCTCTATTAATTTTCATGAATTCATACTTTCTCAACTATTGGAAAATGCTCAGTTGAAATCCTGTTTTCACCCGTAGATGAAGTCCACCTTACTGGATGTTGTTAGATGCTGGAATATACCTTCATATACAATTCTGGAAATTTTTTCATGATTCAGTGAGGTTTTTGTGAACAAAATTTTCCTCAAACTTACAGTGTAATGAGGTTTATATGTGGATCTCCTCTTAAGCATTCCCCGGACTATTCTGCGAACCACCTTCATCCAAATACTACATATGTGTTCTGCCTCTGTGACCTAAATCCATGTACTACCTCCCTATACTGCACCCTATGCATTAAATCTGCATCAACAAATCTCCCTTTGTATGAGAAATATTCTCTCTTTGTGGATTTCCTTCGCTTCTATATACGGATGCTCCCCCTCCACATACATCATACCTCATATGAAGACTTTCTTCTTTTGTAGCCTAAAATGCAGTGAAAAAAACCTTTCACATATTTTCTTATGGGAACACCTTCATCCTTTGAAGAATTTCATTCTGTAAACCAATTCTCCTTTGCAGAACCCTCCTCGTGAACAACTTCTCCTCCTAGGAATCCTACTCAATAACCACTTCTATTTCACATAATCCCCTACATACAGGGCCTTCTTACCCAATGTACCAAGCCTTGTTCCCCTATGAACTCATCCATTACTGGATATATTTTTCAGTAAAAACCATTGGCATATTTTTTTTTGCATGAACCACTTCATCATTCAAGGAATTAGACCTCTCAAAGTTCCTTTAGGAATCTGAGAATTCCCAATGAAAAGTTATTCTCTATTGAAAATTGATCTCACTTCAAATATGTGGGATTAGATAACCATATATAGGAAATGATATTTGCTTAATCCAATAAATTTATATTTACCAAATCTTTTATTCAACATAGCATTCACAACATATAGCTTCTTCCACAGTGAACCACAAGCCTTCTCACAAATCATTTTCATATTTGGTTCATGTACTTCCACTTTTCCTATGTGACGCCATTATCTTCCTCCATCCTGAAAATCATCATGCCTTTCACATACCACATACCCTTCACCACAAACCATCATCACGAACCATTTTTGGTTCCATGAACTACTCTCATGGTCTTGGTACCCGGCCGTGAACCGTTATAGGGCATGGTATACAGTCCATGCTTCAAGGTAAGAGGTTACCTTATTTTTATTATTTTATTTTAAATTATTCAAACCATTCATTCCTATGATGAAAGAATTCCTTCTAAAAACACAAACTCCCAATTTCAGAAATGAGTAGAAATCCACACCACCATAAACATCTTCTTTCAGGAAACACCAACCATACTCATTCATAGTCATTTGATATTGTCAAGAAACATAGTCACACACAAAACATACTGGGAGGAAATTTTAGGTATTTATTTCCAACAGTCTCCCTCTTTGAGTTTTTTTAAAACTCCACTAATATCAATTTGTTTCATTTTGATACCTCGTTAAGGCTTCATCCTTCTTCAATCAGTATTTGCTTCATGCTATTAAGATTGTGATCAGATATTTAATCAACAGATAATCTAATCCCACATGAGCTATTCTCTTCATGAGAAACAAGAGTATAATGAAATGTTCATCAATGAATCACTTCCTTCTTTACACCAATTCATGAAACCAAACAACTAATTTCATTAAGAACCTTAGTTGATGTGATATCAACTATTTGATAAATAACTATTAACATCATCATATTTAACACTCCCCTTATATCATAGCTCCACTAAATAGCTTCATCTCAACTTCAAATCCCCCTATCTCATTGCTCCACTTAATAGATTCTACCTATAAAATAAACAAGACATTTTAAATCCTATGAATAGTCACACTCTCCCCCTTTCTCAATGAACCAGAAGTATACCTCATGGTTGTCTGTAATAGGGTAATGAACATGTATTGGTACATTAGGGGAAAACACAACATACCTCAAGGAGAGAGGGTCTGACATCCTCAATTTTTCAATGGTGGGGAGTCGACTAGATTCTTTGAGACAAATGATGCCTTTCAAATTCTTCTTTGGTTAAGGCATTCATAAGAATATCTTCAAAATTGTTATTCTGTTAGAAAATACTCTAACTTCACAAGCCCATAATCCACCATATCCTTGATAAAATGATATTTTATTTCAATGTGATTTGTTCTTCAGTGATGCAATTTTTTTATCATAATTATAGCACTTGAATGATCACAATGAATTCTAATCAGAGACATCACCTCAACTAAGATATCATCGTAATGCAGCTTTATCCATAGTAAATGTGTGTAGAATTGATTAGTCAAAATGTACTCAGCTTCTAGAGTTCTTAATGTAATGAAATATTCTTTCTTGATCACCCATGAAATAAAAAATCCACCAAGATAGAAAGAACCTCCAGATGTTGATTTTTTATCATCTTCCATTATAGCCCAATCTCCATCTGTATATCACATAAACTATGGATACGGTTTTTCATTGTACATTAAATTAAAATACATTTTCCACTTGATTTAAAAATAAATTATTTTCACTATAATAATTTGGATCTCATTGGTATTGCATTGATATCGCACTACTTGGCATGTGGTGAAAACAATATCAGGTCTTGCCACTTTGAGATAGATTAAACAAAAAATAATTTTCTTATTTTTTGTTATATTAACTACCTTTCCATCATCATCCTTTGATAATTTAATCATTGAAATATATATTTTAATCAATTCCACCATGCTGGGAACTGATCTTCTTCCAAAACTGATCTAGCCTTGAATACCATGCTCTTGGTTCTTGCTTCAAACCATATAAATCAATCTATAGAAGAAAAACTGAGTTCTAATCATCATGAATGAGAAAATTTTTTGTCTTATCTGTATAAAATTTTTCTTCCAGAACCCCATTTAGAAATGTTTACTTGACATAAATTTTGAAAAACACGAACATCACTTTCACAGTAATGGAAAAAAATAATTTGATTGTCTATAGTATTACAAATGTTGAAAATATTTTATCAACATCTATGCACTCTATCTGGGAGTATCGTTTTCACACTAGTCATCCTTTGTTTCAAATCACAACTCTATCTTCATTCATCTTATTACAAAATAATCATTTTCAACTGATGATATTCTTATCTATTGGCCTCGAAACAATATCTCATGTCTAATTCTTCTCCAACTTTTCAGGCTATTCATTCATAGCTTGAACCTAGTTCCCATCTCTGGCTTCTTATTCAGAAAATTTATGCTATATCTATGATATGTTCTATTCTTGATGTAATACCTTCAGCCTTATTATCTATACTTAAACTTTCTGATCACCAATTATTTTCTATCTATCAATTTCATCTTAAATCCTCAAATTTTTTGTTGATATTAAATTGACTCCCTTCTCCTCCTCAATAGTATCCTGTTGTGAAACTGCATCTTTTACTATAGTGAAATAATTTCATTCAACTACTATTCCAGCATCTTGTTGAAATTTTTTGATGTTATCTTGCAACATCATTAATGTTGTTGCTTCTCCAATAATCATTGTTCTCTCAGTGGCTAACCAGCACTTGATCTGGGGCCTGATGCCAATGATTTTATCCTCAATACTTGTAACTACCAGATCATCCAGTTATAGATTTTAAAGGTGTTTGATTTAGAAAAAACTTTTATTCATTCGATTGGTCTTCTTCTGTTTAGAGAACACAAACATTCATCCATTCTATTACATTGAGTGTTTTCAAGTGATCAATTGATAGAACACCCCCCTATGAACCTGAATCACATGTACATTAGTTAACATCATTTATACATATGGTTAGAGGGGAAACCATTATAATCCACATAGGTAGTATTTTGGGTGACCCTGATGGATCAACCATTTTTTTATTTTCATGAAATTTATTTTACTTTTTATTTTTTATTCCAACTTCCTATAAAACATAAATTTTTATTGCCAAAAAAAATGACATTCCTCTCCCACATGCTGATGATTTTTCTTATATATAGATTCTACAGAGTTCCCTTTGTTCATAATTTGTGTATTGTACCCACTAGTACACATTCTCTTTTTATATGTCCCACCAAAATTCCATTTATCATTATTCCTTATTTGAGATGGAATGTCTCCACAATATATAAGATCATTCTTCTTCCTCCATTAGAGGGATCATTTTTTTTCTTCTACTTCTCAGAATGTGGCATAAAATCTGTATTTTCACAGAAATTCTTAATTCATTTATCTTTTATCATTTTTCGAGTCTTGCCACCATTTTTGGTGAGATTGAGTATTCCACTGATTTTATATTCTTCTTTACTCATAACTAGAGTAGATATCCCATGTTCTTCTATGTTAGTTCACATTCATTCCAAGAGATCCATTGTGACTGTAACAGAGGAGGTAATTGATACACCTTTCATTGAGCTTCTTATGATTATCCTGAGGCAGTATACCTATTTTCATCTCACTATGTTTTCTTCTAATATAGGCTTCTTAGTTATACATTTCCTATGCTGGTGATCTCCATATTGGTTCATTTTCCTTCCATGATTTATTCTTACTACAATGTATTGCAAAATGTACATGATTAAAAAATATTAAACATCGTCACCAAAGGAATACCTCATTTCATCATTTCATAGGTGAGATGTTGTCGCAGCTTGAATTTTTCTTCTGACATTGATATCCTGAGCTTCCTGAAACCTACTCATGGTGTCTCCCATTCATCCACACTAAAAAATATCACGGATACTCTCTTCTAAGTGACAATTCTTTCAAATTTATCATGTTTCTTATCTTATTATATGATTTTGATATATATTTTTCTTTATAGAATTAAATATATTCCAATTCGTTAATGAAAAATCTTTAAGTATGACCATGAATTCAACGGAAATAGAAATTTTTTGATTACATCCTATAAAAAAATTTTATATATGTCTCTATAACCTACGGAAATTTTCTATTCTCTGGAACATTTCAAATCTTCCTTCCTCTCATCCATGAAAGGGATGATCTAATCTAATGCCTATTTTCTCCAATATGTATGGACATTGAAATGAGAATATATGTTAATGTATATATTTTGAAATAACATTTTTTATTTTTTATTTCATCATCATCTGTTGAAGGATAATCAAATTGTATGTGCAATACATCTTTATATTTTTGCTTTCCAATGACTTTGGATCAGTCAACTCTTTCTATAATAATTATAACTCTTCTTAAAATTTCTAAATCTTCATATCCCTTGATTCAACTTGAGAATTATATTCACTCTTGCGATTCTTCCCTCTACTCATCTCATCTTCAAATTCATGTGTGAGATTATCCACCATGTAAAATTTTTTCCATTATTTTCAGTTATTGTGAGCAAAAAAATTATAAATACATGAATTATCGTATTGTAACCTATTCTCTCCCTGAATTAGTTAAGATTGTTTCCTATCAAGACCATTATTTCTAGTATTCAGATTCTGAATTTCGTCTAAGTTTATATTATTTCTCTAGTCATTATCTTTTAGTTTTTCTATATTTGAAGATGAATTTTTCATCTCTTCACCCTGAGAATATTTCTCCTCCATGAGGTCTGTTGCTACATCAATAATACATTGATTTAAGCCTATTTTTTTATTGATCTCAATCTCAATTGCTTGAATCTAGATATCATTAGATTTAGTCTCTTTACTAAATTTATGATACAATTACATTATTTTGTGGAGACATTATTATCCTGGCCTTCCTGGAAGTTCATCATCATCAGTAGTTTCAACTTCACTTGATAAGTCGTGTTCTTAACTCATTCATACAACATCATTGTTTGATTCTATCTTTTCTTTTTCTAATTCATCTAAACCATTATTTAGAAAATTTATGGTTTCCTTAAACTCAATCATAATTTTCCATAAATACATACACTTTGAGGAACAACACATGACTTTTACTTCTTCATTGAGTCCTTCCTTCTACCATTTAACACTAATATATGACTATATTGGACCTTTAACATAAAATATCTACTAAAACATGTCAGGTAAAGAAAATATGATAAAATAATCCTTCAATCTGATACTAATTTTTAGATCCAAAATGGGATTTGATACTCGCCGAGGGGGGGGGGGTTTGAATCAAGGTATGCGTATTATTTTCAAGATTATATTTCCCCACTAGATGTCAACCTATTTATTACAGCTATCAATTTCTATGATCTCTAATGTCAATTTCCACTCAAATTTTACATGTTGATGATGCACTGAACGTAAAGCAGCAAAACATGCACAAGGACACATAGATTTTTACATGGTTCACCCTCACTAGGATACGTCAAATAAGTATAAAACAACAATTTTCTGATGTACCAAATTCACTAAGGATCACTACCAATAAGGAGTAAAATTATCAGGGTAGATAATCTATTCCTAGGCTCACTATCTTTAAAAGGATTAAGGTATTCTCACTGAATTCCTAATGGTAACTCCCTATGCCTCTTTCTCTAGATTATTGTCAATGGAATGACTGACTGTCATCCACTACATTCACTAATTTCTCTTGGAAAATAATAAAACAATAGTTTATAGACATGTTGGTCAAAAAAATTTACGGACATCTGGGTCCCTTCATTTTCATGAATTCTAATATCATTAACTATAGGAAGATGCTATGTTGAATTCCCTTATTCACCTGCAGATGAATCCCACCTTCTCAGGTACTGTTAGATACAAGGAAATACTTTTCTAAACGGGGTTGATTCTTTTTCAATATTCCTAGGTTATTTCAGGAACTACATCCTCCTATCACATACTATGTAGCAGGATTTCTAAGAGGACTGCATCCTCTCTGTACAACTGCCTATTCATTGAACCACCTAGATCTGCATACTGTCACCATGTTATGCATCAACAAACTACCTCCACCTATTGCATCCTCCTACCATGTCCATGTACTGGCTCTTCCTCTTTGAATCACCCTCAATCTGCAAACTGTTATCTGTTCACAGACTCCGTTTACATCCACATACATAATCTCCCTTCCTTGAACTGTATTCTTCATTCATGGGTGATCTTTATTTTTATCCTACATCACCCCGAAAAAACCTTTTTAAATTTTCTTTTATGAAAAACATCACCCTTTATAGAACTGCTTCCTCCAAACCACTTCTCATGCGTAGAATCCTCCTTGAAAACCACGTATTCTTCACAAACTCCCCTGTGTATCATGCCTTCTCCTCCCACATACAGAGCCTTCTTCCACCACGTACCACTCATTTTAAGACATAGTTTTCCACAAAAACCTTTTGTGTTATTTGTTCTGTATGAAACACTTTATCCTTCGCTAAATTCTCCCTCACGAACTTCCATCGAACTTTACTGAATTATCGTATCAAGGATCTTCTCTAAAAACATTACTCTCAACTCTAATCATTTGGATAATTACTCCATATATAAAAAAATATATATTCTTAATCCACTAAATTGATATTTTACAAATCATTTATTGATCATTTCCTTCACCGCGTACCTCTTCTGGCACTACAAACCGTAAGCCTTCCCATGAACCATTTTCCATACATGGTCTGCGTGCTGTATTTTGTAAACTTCAGTCCCATTCCTTTTTTCCATCCCTAAAAACAATAATTACTTCTGTATACCACATTAATTTCACCGAAAACCATCAGATCAAAATATTTTGGTTCTGCAAACCTCTCCCGCTCTCTCAGTACACGACCAAAATCCATTCTGGGACATGGAATGAAGTGCATGTTCTGGGGTACACATTTCCCTTATTTTGTTGATTTGTTCGTAGTTATTTACACCATTCACTCCTATAATGAAAATATTTATTTTCCAAACACCATGTCTAAATTTTTTGGTCCAAAAATTAGGGATAAACTATGAAATAGCACCACCTTAAAGACCTGCTTTCGGCAAAAACCAACCACACTCATTCGTTATAATCTGACTTTGTCATCAAACATAAAAACACCCAAAACATTCAGAGGGGACACCTTGAGAGATTTTTCTGAAAAAATAGATTTGATTATTATATTTTCGATGGTAATTCTTATGAACTTGTCTATAAATTAATAAATGAGGAATATTATGAACACTATGAAGTCAACTAATGAGTTCATGTCACCGAATGACATTACCTCATACTAAAAGTGCCCATAATGGAATCTGGAGGTATTATTCGATAAATCATTATAATTTACCATCATTTGGTGAAATATATAAAATAAACAGTCCTTTAAAAACTAGTTTCCATAACTCAACTAGTCTAATAAATTTTTTTATCCTTAGTAGAGGGCAATGGGTCTTGATTGTAACATGATACAAACAATGATTGTCGGTAAAGAAAAATAGAATACCATATACCTTCAAGGAAAAATACTTTGGATCACACTAATGATATAAAATTGGTTAGTAAAAACACCTATGTGCCAGATCATCCACGTTAGATCTTATCTCACCAAGCTCCATAGGCATCGCTCGTTAGGGATCCATCAAAATCAGATATTTTATCGGATGTGACTATATCCCAAAGACGACATTGAATCATGGAGGTTGTGCCACAAAAGACTCTAGTAAAATATCTAAATATATTCCCATATCCATGGAATATAATCTATATAATAATTCACTGACAGATCCACTAAATAAGTAAAATATGATCCACTTTCCAACAATACTTATGATAAATATTCATTCCAATAAACTCCACTTGTTGGCCCTACATGCTAGTAAAAACTATTTCCTATGGAAGTGGTTAATGTATTTACACATATAATGTCACCAATCCTTACCTAGGATAATATATTATGGTTGTATTAACGAATGAAAAATTCTATCACTAACAGGTGTTACCCCATCAATAGTCTACACCCCTAACACAAGTTAAAAAAATGTCGCCTCACCTACAACTCACACAAATAATATAAGGGGAAATGGAAGCCTATACATGTCCATTAATAAATAAAGGAAAACAGTAGGAGTAAAAAATAAGTGGTAGGATCCAAAATCAATCATGGTTTATATCTGGGTAGATGATAAATTAATTGTACCTATAAAAACCTCTATCCTTGATAGCATCACTACCGATAATGTGTGCATCTAACCACCCTAAACTCATCTACCTCCCTACTTATGGACTCTATGAGAACACTATGGCCATGTTAACTATGGATGGGGACTACCATGAGGCTTACCTCTACCAAAACCATATTTCCTTAGCTTCTAAATAGGCACCATTGGTCGCTTCTATTGAATGTTCCTCATATGCAAGCGTCGTTGCTGGAGAAAAGGGTCCTGAACACATATATGAAACTATCCTCCCTAAGTGGTTGTACACTAATCCTAGAGATTATAATTTACCCTGAAATTGTAGCATGAAAATGGAAATCTCTCAATTTTTTACCGATAGAGACCTGCCAGGGAAGGATGGGAAAAGATCTACAGTATCCATCTCCTCACTACATAAAAACTTGAAAACCAGAACATCCATAACCAAATACCCAAATTTATACTCCCAGAGACATAGTAATAGGAGTTATCAGTGGAAACAATATTAAATTAATTATTCACTCAATGACAACCACCTTTTTTCAACCTCTAGGTATGTAAAAAAGTTGAAATGGGAAAACTGCATACTTAAATACATGGAACAAATTATTCTCTAGACTCCATAATATGGAATCAATTTCTATAAAATATATATATGTTAATATTAAGGAGTTCAATGAATAGTATTATGTGCTACTTCACACTCAATATCCCGGATAATGGGGAAAAAACCCCTAAAATACCTCTTCACTTTTCATCAATTGTAGGAATTCTTAACAGAACATCTAATAAAAGACTCCCCATAACACATCTACCTCCTTTTGTTTTACATGCTACATCATCCACCATTGAAATTTATGTCCCCATAACTGAATTACTATAAAAGGTACCCATAAATCATACTGATCTTGAATGAAACCAAAAGTGATATCAAGATGCTCCCACCATTACTTTGTCTCTATGAGCGAGACACTCCACTCACCCATTTTCATTCTCTTTAACTGAAAGGCGTGAGGATATCTTTACAAAGAATCATCATCATCTATCAAATTGATCCTGTAAATATCATTTGGAATAACCTGACAATCCTTAACCACATGATGTAATTTTGGATGTAAACCATGATACATTACGGAAATCAAAGGAAGGATCATAATCCTATTAGTGTCTAATTTTATCACAACTTAATTTAATCAATTAATTTGTTCAACATAGTTTCCACATTTATTTTATTCATAAATAATTAAAAATTATAATGATTCAGGTACCTCTCATAGGTCTCCACAATATAAACAGACCTAGATAACCTATCCATTTTATGTGTTTAGAGTCTATTCATAAGATCATGGGGGTGTAATTCTTATTTTCTTTCGAGTCTTTGAAGACCATGTCATCTAAAAAGGATGAAAACAATTGTATCCTTAACAACACATGAACTACATGCAGTTTCTAACTCCAAAATTCATTATATCAGTCAACCAAAAACCATCGATACCAATACATATTGACCTCCGCCCCCATTGGTACTCCTTTTGAGCCAATAATTATTGATGAATGATAATGGTACCTTGAGTCCTACCTCATTTAGCCCCCGGGATGGTGACAATAACAGGTGGTATAAAAAATCATAATTTGACAATATTTTCCTCTGATAATATTGGATCAGTTGATACGATAAAAAGAAATAGAAAAACATCATCACACTGTATTGAATTACATAAAACCATATTATAGTGAATGAACTATGTTAAGATATACAGATAAAAGACTCTAAATAATGTACTAAAAAACATTTCACAAAACAGTGAATCAATAGTACCTCCACCATAATATTGACATGACTAGTTCATCCTGAAAGTCCTCATGTAATCCTGAGAAACATTTCATATATGTTGGTTGAGAATATAAGAATACTCAAAAGGATCATACCCAAGGTCTCAATTGTGCAGGTGAAATAAATGTACTGATTCCATAATGAACAAACAACTACACCAATAATATCATAAATAGGGAAACTAAATAATCAAAACCTCCCCATTTTTAACTCACCAAATCATGTATCCAATATACAAAAATAGTAATTAAAAATAACCATGCCCCTGGAAGTCACATTAGCACTAATTTTCAACTAACACAACAACATTGAATGTTGTGTTCTCCCATGCGTTCTGTACATATCTGACCACAACAACATCACCTGACATCTCACCTAAAGTAACATGGGGCATCATAAAAGAACTCCCCTGAAGACACATAGCCATCACACCATATCTCAACAGATGACACCTTGTATTTCACATCATATAGCATCATATAACTAGGGATGTGTGGTATCATGATTGTGATGTAAATAAAACTCATTCCACTATCCAAAAATTAATGACCACCACCACATATCACAACAACATAGATACCATATCACATATCAAAAAAAAACATAGGCCTTCAATCTTGTAGATGGAAGAGTGGGGAAGAGGGTGTATCCATCATTTTTACCACCATCTTCTTTTATTTTCAGGATGAAACCCGGATCATAGAACCAAGGGATGATGCTAAATACCAACTCAGGAAGTTAATTAATAGAAATAACATAGAATTTATTATATATACATTGTAAAAAATTCTCATGAAATGAGAAAAAAATTATTACACTAGAGGACACCACCACTACACCACAATCACTGCAACCATTATATAAAAAACCACACAAGACAACCATGTCCACTATCAATTCCCAGACCCATATTTTTGAAGATTTATTATGTTTCCAAAAATCTTATTTACATGTGTAACATCCCCCGATCTGATACTCTCTCCTGAGGATGAAATTGGTTAGTTATGATACCCCTAGCACACCTCCCCATAATAATGATACTGATAAATAGTAGTATGGGTATGATAGGTAAGGTGGGGAGACTATACCACCAGGTTAGATAGATATAAAATAATGGAAATAATTAATATTATAATAAATATCAAAGAATTATAAATTTTAGAAACAATACAATATAGTAAAAATGCCCACAATAAAAACCAATTGAAAAGTTAAATTATTAATAAAGTAATAATATAAATTTTTTATGGAATGTAAATAAATTTTGTTGTATAATAATTAAAATCAAAATAATAGATGACCCAAACAAACACAAAGACCTCAGTCTCGACCCCCAAGTCAATTCCATCTCTATACTCCACACTATCCCGCAAACTACAATCAGTAGTAAGGCCCCCTACCTGTGTCCAATCCTACACCATGTGAATCTAATAATTTTCCAAATGGTGGACCAAATAGGATATTACTCAAATGTAGTTGGTCGACTCAAATTTTTATAAATATAACCTTTCTAATAAAAATATTACGGAATAATACATCAATCATGTTTATTAAATAATTAGAAAATTTAATTAACACACCATAAACTTACTTTCACACCATTCTATAATATATCTAATAATATGCCTTTATCATGCCAACTATAACCATATATACATGGAAAAAGCATTTCATACTTTGGCACTATGATGGAATGTGTTGGAGTATGTTTCCTAACCAGTCCAATTGTAATCATATATCCACAGTAAAACATAACCTATGTCTGACCCTCTATATAATAATATCAACAATAAATCATGGCCAATCCAAATGTATAATAATTAAAATATGTTTCAGGGATAAAACTATTATATAATAATTATATAAAGTATCAATATTCATAGACCTCTATATAAGAATTACAACATGAATAAAAAGGCCTAGAATACTATAAAAAATTAAAACATGAATAATAAGTCATATCCCACTGTATAATAATTAAATTTTGTATAAATAGCCATATCCTTTAATATAATCATTACAACATATATCACTAGGCATAAAATCAATGATATCCAAATATTACATCATAAGGTTTAATGTTTAATTATGAAAATTACTATTTATCATTCAAATTCACATTTAGTTTATCATTTTTTCACAAACCAATAATATTCTAGCCATCTGAAAAATAATTCCAATCTAATTTGAATATATTAAAAGAAATAACCCAAAAAATTGACATGCAAAACACAATTTAATCCACATGTCAATTCATTTATAAGTAATGGTTCCCCCACCTGAACGATATCTATAAGATAGTTCAACAAAATTTTGAATGAAAGAGATTCCATAGAAAATTATATTTCATATTTATGTTTATTTATATGCGCATTAAGTTGGAATAGTTTAATTTGAACATATTGTTCAGTTAAACTAACCATAAGGTTAAGGTTTGGACTCTCTTCCTTAAAATAATGATCAACAAATTTTTTGAACATCATTCACAAACAAGTAAAAAGGTGTATACGATTGATAAAAGGGTCCTACAAAATTACCAATTGTGATCAAAACCATCAATGACCATGTTCAAGTGATTACACCACAATGGTGGGACAAAAAGTGGAGAGAAGGTAAATCCTAAATAGATTGAGTTACCAGGGATTGATTTTCTCATCCATTTTGTCTGGAAAGGATGTAAATGATTAATAATTACCTAGAATCCATCATAGGTCAAGACATGAAATTTGGAAATAGATGGAATGAAAAACATATGCTACGTAACAACCTTCTTGAATTGTTGTCCATAGAATAACATGGTGTGTAAAACTTGTACACATCTGGTATTTTTTTGGATGGATACACCGAAAAATCTCACATACATAGTTAATTTGTAACCATACACGAGATTTAAATGAAATAAAATGTTTAAATTAAATAAAACCATTTCATTTCTTGTATTGGTTCCTGATACTATGCTAGTTGGATTTTACATGTCTTGTAATAGGTACACAGCGTGTAATCACCTAGTAGTCATTTTTAGCCCAGTTTCATACATAAGGATCTAAAACACCTCTAAATACTTCTTAATCATGGTAAAACCTGATAATCACATTTATAATATTTATATCTAAATACATTAAATCAAACAATCATATATCCCGAAAATTTATATCATTTTCCAAAATTATAGCAATGCATCTCCAAATAAGACTCAACCACCATGTCTCAAAAAAATTAAATAGAAGCATACCTATAAAATATGAGAACATAAAACCTATACCCCATATAAATACTCAACATCTAGATTCTCTAATCATCATAACGGGGTCTAAGAAAAAATTTTGGGCCATTGTTCAAGCATTTCATATTCCCTCTCCCTAGTCTCGTCCTAATATCTCCCATGACTACACTAAAATGAAACTAAATAAATCAACCAACCATAGATAAACATCACACTATGGTCCATAATCCTAATAATATGATCCTAAATTTACACATCATCAATAATATTATTGTCTACTTAGTTTATCACAAGATAAAATGTCTGAGACAAATCTCTCATGATGCGGCATGTGAAAACTGTTGTGTATAGCACTGTATCACGGTGGTTGGAAAAATAGGCATTCCACTGGTCCAACCCTATCGACTACAATAATGGCTTGACAAACCTAGGAACTATTTTTCCCTATTTCATTATACAACATTTCCCCAACCTTGGGGACTCCTTAAGGAAAACACGATCAACATCCATGAACACCTGAGGACATTTTCTATGGTAAGCATTCAAATTAATCCTTTTCTCCATGGTCATATACAACGTAATGATTTGATAAGACTTCTTAGATGTCTCGTACTTGAAACTAGGCACCACAATTGTGGACTCACCTACCTCCAACCAAAATATAGGAGATCTGTATATTCTTCCATACAATGCCTCAAAATGTGACAAAAGTATTGACATCGTGCATATATTTTTATATGAAAACACCAAGACAACCATATCAAACTCCAATGAACATATGAAATTCAAAAAAAACAACTCATAACATATATTATTGAACCTGAACAATATTTCAAGTTTTATCTTCAGTTCATGGATGATAGGCCATACTCAAAACTATCAATACCCCTAAAGGCTTCTGAAGACACTAAAAAATCACGATTGGAAATGATTTTCTATATATGAAATGATACTACTCATATGAAAATTATGTAAAAATACCTAAAACATGTGAATACTACCTAGATCATCAACTATGAATATCTTCCTGGTATCAAAGTAGTGGGATATCATCATAAATTAATCAACATATACCCATAACACATAATTATTGTGATATATCCTTTGTAATCCTAATAGAAAATCCATACTGTCATCATCCCATTTCTACTCATGAATGGGAAAAGGTTAAAAAATACCATATAGAATCTAATTCTAGACATTAACCTTTTGAATAATGAAACATCTTACCACAAATCCTACTACTTCCTTCTTCATTCCTAAACACTAGTACTATCTTTGAAGACCATGATACATATTTGTTAAATAAGGATGTTCCAAACATCTATGTGAAAGAAAATATCTCATAATATTATCTAAAAAAACATGTAGGAACCCATAAGTGTCCATTGAAAGTAAGAGAATTGGAGCCTTCAAGAGCCCACCACTAAGGTGTCTCTCCACCATAGATGTTGTCTCTTAGAAATAATACTTCTTGATTAAATAACGTCACTATCCTGATAGAATCAAAAATATAATGTAAAATATATATTTAAGGTAGAGACATGAATAAAATGGACTTCATGACATCTGAAAACACGTGTTCATAGAGTTATGTATTCTGAAAATCATGTCAAGACTATTTTGATGCCATTATATATATCTTTTGGCCTGAATAATTGGGAATAAAATTTCCCTTGCCCAGTGTATCTGAAAACTCAATGTTGAAATACTACATATACATGATTGTCCTCCTCTTATAGTGGATCAGTTCTCACTGAGAAAAGATGTAACTTATTCTATTTTGGTCTATGTATACCCAAAATCTCTCACCCATGATACAATTCCATCAACATCTTTGGGAATTTACAACTAATGGTATTTCATGATCATGAGTATTGAAATTCCTCTCTTGTGGTGTCATCTAGTTGGAGTCCTAATATGTCGCTTGATCCTCAAACACACGGAATCCTCCTGGTCCAACATTAGATGCATCATAGTACATAATATATGATTTACCCAGAAATGGTGATATGATTATAGGCGTCGAGGTCAACATGAACTTTAGCTCGTTAAAATATCTCCCACACACAATAGACAAAACAAACTTCACTACATTTTTTGGAGATCCCTTTCATCATTTCTTCATAATGGGAGAAGACTTGGATAAAGAAATGATACAGACCTTTTAAACCCTAAAGCTCTTATTTTTGAAGTTATTCATGGGATGATCCCAACATACAAGGGAAACCAAATTTTCATGGTCCACTTAAAATCCTTCCTCTAATATGACATGGACCATGTATTGAAATTTCTACATCTAAAAACTAATTTTTTTTATATTGGAATAATTTTGATTACCTATAAATATACTTTGTTTGATTTGAAGATGTTTGGAATCATAATATACTAATTGATAGTACACTAAGATTTCCCTAAAAAATTTTTCCACAAAATGATACTGAATGGGATGAAAAATCATATTCATCAAGGCTATTAATTCCATCAGTTTATTAGAAAAACCAAATGAAATCACTATAAAATCATATAATCATTACCTTATCATAAAATATTTATGAGGTATGTTTGATGGCCTCATACCCAAAAGATGATATCATAATCTAAAATCATTGTTAGAGAAGATAATAGAACCTCTCAACTAATTAATTTGATCATCGACCCATATTAGGGGATAATGGTTCTTGACCATCATCTATTTTAACCTATGATAATCCACGCAAAAGTGAAAGGTACCCTTAGTCTTCTTGGTTCGGAGAAGTAGAGATCTCCAAGGAGATATAATAGTTCCTATGAAAATGTTACCTTCTAAATCATCCAACCGAACTTTCAACACCATATCCTCTACTAGTGTCCATCTATAAGACATTATTGAAACCAGTTCTTCTCTAGGAACCAACATGATCGTAAACATGATGTCTCTCTTGGGATGTAAGAAATATAAATCATCAAGAAAACCATACTAAAATAGTATTCCACTAGAGGAATAAAACAATGATATTTTCAATGATAATATAGATCAAGACTATCTATTGGTTCCATGAGACAATAAAATATGCACTAAACATTTCCTATATGACAGTCGAATGTTCCCACTCATCGGGGTGAAAATAGTTTCCTACTTCTAGAGATATAAAGGTAACTATCCTCTAATAATAGTAGTATTAGCTTATATTTTTTATTCAAAAAGAAAAGGACACGGAAGACAATATCCTCTCAAGGGGACCAGAAATGATGGAGCCCAAGAGCATCCCCCATCACTATAGATTCACATTAGGGAGGGAGGGAGAGAAGGGAATCGTAAATGATAAGGGGCATGTCCTACCTACCCAAGCGAGCAAGGGAGTCCGCCGCAAAGTTGGTCTCCCTACAACTGTGATGAATAAGCTTACCTTGTGATGTTTCGATCATGCATCTCCTAATGAGGTAAGTGATCTCCCAAGGGACCCCACTGGTCCCTTTTTAGATCTTTACAAGGAGTTCTGAGTCCTTCTCTAATAATAGTCTATATGAGAATGTAATATAACTTTCCAATTCATACCATGAATCAAATCATATCCTGTCATTTCATGATCAATAATTTCACAAAATAAAAATTAATCCCGCACCACACAATGCGTCGATAGTCAAAAAGTCATTCGATATTTCCACATCCATGACCAAAAAAATTAATAGTAGATAATTGAAATGAAATTTGATGCTTCTATATAAAAAACATAAGATAAGGAAGATGATAGAAGAATCATACCTATTACAATAGAATGTCTTGCATACACACTAGATAAAGTAGTCTATAAAATGTAGAGTTCACCAAACCCTCTTCCACAGGATATAGTTTGGCTCACCTACTCCATTCCATCTTCCTTGTGATGTCGTTCCAACATTTGGGTTCCACATCCACTATCAGGACCATAAAATTTTATAGAACTCCAAAAAATGTCTATTGAGGACTTGTTGAGTCCTTCATAGAATCTATTACATGTACTGATCCCTAGCACTACACCTTTTCTACATGCCCCTACAAAAACTCTATAGGTGTCCCATCATGCCTCAATAACTACACCAATGATCATATTACAGTAACAAATTTAGCTTATGTACCGTCATTCCATGATAATAATTCTATAATAAAACATGATCCTGACATGGATTCCCAATTTCATGACTAATCATACCAATATTTACTTGAACAATAATTGCACTGATTCTTCCCTCCATTCGAAGATGAGTAATAAGTTCACCTTCTTGAAATGGATTGGCTAATAATTAGGGCCTCCCTCACATTCCCTTCTATGAGGATTTCATGATTCATCACATCCACAAAACAAATTATATGGAACATGTTCACCTATGACATGATCTCATGGTGAATTACATACTGAAAAATCCTCTCCATAGAGATATCATATGAATCAATATATATCCCAAAGAGTGGTAGGATGATGAAACGTTCAACATTGTCAAACACTAAAATACCATCCTATGTCTGGTTTAAAAATTCATGGGCCTTCTCATTCCCCAATTTATTGAGAAAGAAATGTATCATGAAATTATTCTCAAAGTCATAACAAGATTTTTCATTTAACTTCCCAACATTCTATAGAACATCCCACCAATTCCTAGTAAGTCCATATAGAAAATATCTAGAAAACGTAACTATCAAATATTCAAGTCTCGAATGAATTTTAATATTTTTTGGGCTAACTCAATCTAGATTTATGTTTACTGTGTACTCAATCACCAAAGAATATCATATGATTCTATAGAAAGAAAACTCTTTTCTTCTTAGAGATCAAAAGAACAATTTGAATAGTATATCTTTCCATGGATCACATGATCCTCTAAAAGCTATCACAAATCTGAACATCAATATGGACATCAAGATATAAAATAATCTACATATCATCTTGATTCGGAGTGAGTTTTTTCACTCTCCTGATTCTCTACCTGAAGTTGATGAGGATGAATTTTCTTTAGGAGAATAACACACTGTCTATAACACTAGCTACAATAATAAGGTCATCCTTAAAAGGTGAAAACAATAGTAAAACACTACTCCCTATATCTATAAACATCTCTTCCATGATATTTTATAATGAATTAACAATTTATTTAATTACATTTCTTAAATATATTATGTATCTCATCTCACATATCGAACATTAATGTATATATCATATGTAATAAACCTGGCCCTTACATTAAAAATGTATGTCAAAAGATATAATTATGTGCCTATAATAATTCATCAATACTAATATCATGTTGTATTGGCCGATGATTATAAACATCAAGAAACAATAAGATCACTAAATAATAACCTCAAACATATGTGAATCAATCTGGGTTAAATAATATCATCTGTAACATGGAAACTTTATATAACTCAATATCATCCTGATGCACTCATATTTTCCCTCATATATGGGACAAATACTCATGGAAACAAGTTAATTACCATATTCAAAAACATCTTATTATCATTTCTACCTTTCCGAATTTGTAAATATATAGATTATGAAAATAACATGTACCCAATAATACCAATTTGTAACATCCCCCGATATGGAAATCCTTAACATGGTTGATACAGGTGATTATGAGACCTCATGTTCTCCTACCAATACACCATGTTATAATGACTAGTAGTGGTGGTGAGTTATGTATATGGGGGGGGGGGTACTACATCCCCTAGTTATAGAGTCACAACATTTTGTAAATAAGTAATATAAAAATACATATCATGGTAGAGGAAATAATAGAAATGATACAATATATCAAGAATTATAACGTTAAAATAAAAATGAATAATACTATAATTAATAAATGAATAATGTAATTTCATTTTGGAATGTACCTGAATTTCTTACAAGAAATAATAATAAAATCATAGAAGATTTAGAAAAACTCATTGAACCTAGTCTTGATACCTATGTCAGCCCCGTATCCAAACTCCATCCCATCCAGTAATAAATAATCAACCACAAGGTCCATTTACTTTGATAAATCCTACAACTAGGTAATCCTATTAGGCACCTAATAGAATCCCAAATCAGTTGAGTGAATCCCAATAGGATTATAACACCATGTATAAACTTAACACATCTAATAATAAGTGTATATAAAAATAAAATAAATAGGTACATTAATTAATTAAATAATTTAATTAATACCACATCAACCTAGATCCAAATAATATTTGAATATAAATAAAAATCAATCACAACCATTCCTGCCATAACCATATATCCATGGTAAAACAAAACCTACTTCAATTCCATGCCAAAATTTCTTGGAGAAATTATCACAACCATGCAAACCATAACCATATATATATGGTAAAACCTAACCTTAGTCAAATATTATATATAATAATTTCAGCAATAAATTAGGTAAATGACCAATTCGTATAAAATACATCATGTTATAGGGGAATTCATGTTGTATAAGCATTACAACATTTATCACTGGGCATATCCAATTATATAATAATTACACTAAGAATCATTGCGGCTGGCCCTCTATATAAGAATTGCAAAAAAAAATCATAGTGCATATCCAACTATATATGAATCAAATCATGTATCATTGGGAATTTGTTTCTATATAAGAATTTAAAAACGAATCACTAGGCATAAAAGCAACGATATCATAATATCACATCATAAGGCTCAATTATTCATTATTCAAATTAACAGTTGTCTTTCAAATACAGATTTTTTATCATTTGGTCATAAAACAATAACATTTCAGTTATTTCAATAATCATTCAATTCTATGGTTAATATATATTATAAATTCACCGAAAAATCATTACATGAAAAAAACACAAAAGCCATAACTCAATTAAGTTATAAACAAGGGTTCCATCACAAAAATGTTTGATAGAAGCCATGTCAGTAACAATTGAAACCAATGGGATTATAGAGAATAATCCTTTTCCTTATTTAATTAATTGAGGTGGTCATTATGTTGGCATAATTTATATAATATAAAAAATATTACATTTAAAAAGACCATAGGATTTTGTCTTGGACTCCCTACCATAATATGATGGTCAAAAAATTCTTCCAGAAGAATTATTTGACATTAAAAAGGAACATATGATCGCATAAAGGATCATAGATCACAATCAATCAAGATAATAAAAATACCATGGTCAAGATATTTCTAATCAATTGCCGAAGAAAAAATGTAGATATGGAGAAACATAATAATAATGACTTACCAGGGATTTATTTTCTTAATTGGGATGCCTATAAGGGATAGAATTCCACTGAGATCTCCTAGAATCCATTAATTATAGAGAAAGGAAAGGTTACACATAATTGAATGAAAAAAATTATCTTAAAAAATTCTTATAAAAAATCAGGCCGGGGAATTACAGGACATGTAACACCTTCACAGATCGTCTATTTAATTTAGTGGGATTGACCAAAAAACCTATTTAAATAGATTATTTTTAACCCTACACAACTTTTACATCGCATGAATAGTTTACAAAAAAATTCAACCATTTCTTTCCTTGTATTTGTTCACGATTAATTTCTGGTAGATGTTTCACACTGTGTAATAGGTACACAGCATATAATCTCATTGTAGAGAGTTTTCATCCCATTTTCATACATAAATATCTTAAACACATCCAGAGAATTCCCAAGAATGAGAAACCATCATAACCCTAATTAAAAGGTTTATATCGAGACTCCATTAATTCAAACAAACATATAACCCTTAACATTAAATTACATTCCAAAAAAAACATATCTCGCTTTCCAAACATGAATTAGCCACCATGACTTAAATGAAAAACTCAAATAGGTATGTACTTAGAGAATATGGGATCATATAACAATCATTTTCACTTTTCATTAATTGAACCAAATCCTTTATCATTAAAACGTTTTTTTACCAACCACACAAAAAACCCATCCTAATAATATTAATTTCTAACCCTTTCAAACTAATTTTAAATATTGAAATTTTTTTCATGACTACAACAAAAAACAACACAACCACACCACACAAAAACTCACCCATCATAAGTCAACATTCATTGGAATTATACATTGTCCAATATATCTAATAAAAACAACCACATGTTGCAACCACCAAAACCCAACCACCATACAACTACTGACAACTCATTATGTATATATAATATCTCAAATATACCAAAAATTCATCTTGTTTGTATACCATAATACATCATCACATATCGACAACCTCAAACTATAACAAATGAAAAAAATATGATAAAATCTCAACAACACTTCTCATACCATAACCCCAGGAAACCAAAATCATCAATACATCAATCATCTATGAGCCTATATGTTCACCCCCACAATCACTAAAAAAACCCACAACAATTAATTCATCACATGAAACACAACCACACACAACATAAAATTAGATAATTCAAAGATAATTCAATGGATTTAATATTTTATTTCATTATTTGGAAATGTTATTATCATAGAAATAATAATTCCACTCATAACTAATTATTATCCATATATAATTTATTCATCATTTTTTCTAGGTGGGTTCACACAACAGCACTTTATGGGTCTCACATAACAAAATACAACACTCTCAAGGATCCCAATAACCATGATTTTTATTATTGTTAAAAAGAACATATAATCTAAACCAAAATTTCAACAATGAAAAAATAAATTTCATTACTCCCCACCCACATAAAATTTTAATTTTATAAATAATTATATTCATTAATAGTTCCCTTAAAATCCACCCAATTAATGTAAAATCATGTAATCCCCACAAATTTCATATAAATTGTCATGACCCGTCCTCGGGGCCCGAGCCGTGACTACCCCAAGCCCGCCTTCCATAGGCCAGGGGCTGGTGACTAGCATCAAAGGCATAAAATCCCGATAACTGGGAAGGCATTGCCTTTATAAAAGAAAACAAGCACCATAGAGTACTTGCGGAAGCAAAACACTAATTACAAAAGAAATGCTGAAAAGTAAATGGGCCAGAATACAAACCCAAAAGAAAGTACGACTACAACCGAACAAGGTACAACAATATAAAGACAACAGCTGGAAAAAGGAAGCAGCTCCTCGGTCGTCCTCCTCGGATCCTACCTGAAGGGTAGGTACAGATAGCCTCCTCCACGCTCTCGTCCATCAACCTCCTCTCTGAGTCGTCACGTCGTGTAGTCCACCTCCGGGTACTGACTCGTCGTGTAGTCCACCTCCGGGTACTGACTCATCTTGTAGTCCACCTCCGGTTACTGACTCGTCATGTAGTCCACCTCCAGGTACCGTCCAGTCCTCGAACACTTGGCCTCCGTCAGCACTATCCGTCGTCTGCAACCAACACAACGAGGTGCGGGCATAGCCCGTGCATGGGTGAGTATAACGATACTCAGTAGGTACACCGAGACCCTCAAGGTCTCACTAAACCAAAAAGGATAACCACAAATAAGATCTCAACAAATAACCTCTACATAGGTATATGCCCATACATATACCTAAGTTATCAAGTAACCCATCTCAATTATGAGGAAACACAGGGATTGTGAAATCAACGGATAACCACTACCCAGGTATATGCCCATACATATACCTAAGTTATCAAGTGACCCATCTCAATCATGAGGTAACCACAAGGTCAAAAGTCTCAGCTCAAACCAGCATTTTCATCATAGAAACTGTAACTGCTGAAGAGTTTCGTCTCTGGAGTGTACAGTGGTCCTGTCATGACTCTGAGGTACTGCTCACTAACCTAAGACTACTAAGGTACTCCTCCTATCGAGTACCGCAGACCTTCCACCTCACACAGTAGTGCTTCCCGACGGGGTCTGCCACCCAACACAGTAGTGCTCCCCCCTCATAGCCTACAGAGGTACTCCTCCTGTCGAGTACCGTGGGTCTGCCACCTCACATAGTAGTGCTCCTCCGCTATGGGTCTGCCACCTCACAAAGTAGTGCTCCCCACTGGGCTACGTAATTCACTCCGAATCGAATCGGACAAGCAGTCTTCGGGTCTCTGCCGGCTACACGGTCTCCGTACTCCGTACGCTAATCTTTGGGAGGGTTTTCTCCACAAGCTACAAGTCGATACTCCAATTATCTCAAAGTCCCACGAAAAAATATCTCAAAGGACCGCCTCGTCATAGGGGTCTCATCGCAACAGACGACGCGTCAATCGGATGCCCGGTCGGTGAGTTATTAGCCTTTTCGTCCCAGGGGCCCGGTTGGTTTCGTGAGCGAACCAAACCCGGCCGTATCTCAACTGTACCCCGAACTCTCAGAGTGTATTCTCATAGGGACCGTTTCTCAACGAGATCACTAACACCGCTGACGGTTCGTCAGACGGACGTTCTGTCAGAAATATATCAGCTTTTCCATTCCAGGGGCCCGGTTGGATTTCGAGTGAAATCCAACCCGACCACTATCCAACTGCATCCAAATCTCGGGTGAAGGATTCCAAAAGTTTCGTATTGTCAACAAGAACTCAACGCAACAAAAGTCGCGTCAATCAGACGCCCGTTCTGTTAGTTATTGGCCTTTCCGTCTCACACCCACCCTGGGAAACATCCCAGGAGGTCACCCATCCTGATCACTACTCTAGACCAAGCACACTTAACTATGGAGTTTTAACCACGTAGGCTCCCGAAAAGGAAGGTGCACCTTGAGCATAGTATACTGAAACGACCGTCTCGATCCAAGGATCGCGTTGCCGCTGACGGCGAGTCGTTTGGAAGCCCGTAGCCCAAGATACGGGCATTTGACCAATAGTGGTCCGAAACTGAGGGTCTGGGCCCCGGCCGACCTGGGCCGACCCCCCCCCCCCCCTTGGTCGGCCGAACCGGGTCAACCCGGCCCGGGCGGCGACCCAGCCCGTCGACCCGGCCCTGCGGCGCGGGCCGGTACGATGGTGCGGTCCGGCGCGGCGGCGCGGCAGCGCGGGCCGGTGCGGCGGTGCGGTCTGGTGCGGCGGCGTGGTCCAGCGCGGCGGCGCGGTCCGGCGCGGCGACGCGGACGGGCACGGCGGCGCGGCCTGGGCGCCGTTCGAGTGCCGCGCGGGGGGGGGGGGGGGCAAAGCCCCCCTTCCCTTTGAGAACCGCGACCCCTTAATTGGGGCCGCTTTTGAGACCCGGCTGGGGGAAATTAATTCCCTCGGACTCCACTGCCTGGCCAGCCCGCACTGGCCGGCCGGTTTTGCCAGCAAGGACCGGCGACGGCAGGTCCTTCCTTCGCCGACACCGGCGGCCCGGTGCCGGCCGCCGGTCATCTTGCTCTACCGCGGCTCGGAACCGGCCGCGGCCTATGCCGTTCGGCGCGATGCGACGGCATCGCTTCCCTCCACCGTGCCCCCGCTCCGTCCACGGCGCCTTTGACCTTCTTTGACGCGACTCGACGGCGTCGCGTTCTTGGATTTCTTTCCACGGCGCGACACGACGGTGCCACGGGTATCTTCAGCAATAAAACGCGTGGTACGACGACACCACGTTTTCTCGTATCATCCTCAAGAAACCATCACGAAAAACAAAGGAGGAGGGTCGGCCGTGTTTGTGCGGTCCGACCCCCTCGCGTTATTCGATAACAAAAAGTGTTTTAATCCATGATCATCACCAAGTTTGTATTCACGAACAATTAAATAAATAAAAACCCTCAATCATCAACCGCTTGATCGAACGATCCGCGGATCAACCTGGTATTGGTTGGTCCGCGCTCCTCATTCTTTTCTCAGAAGATAAGAGAATTCCAAAATAAAATTCCCCTACCTCGGCTTCAAGAACGGAGTTCTTTAACGACCCGCAGAAGACAAGCGTCGCAGAGGTCGGGCGTCATTCCGTCTAGGTTGGTGGGAGAAGATCTCGGTGAATTCGAGCCGAGACGTCACCCTCTGTATACTTTGTAGGCGACGGTGCTTCCCTTCCTTACTCCGATTGAAGATGGTCGGAGGTGTTGCTTCACGTTCTTCGGAAACGTGGAACGTTCTTCCTCGAGAGGTTGGTGATCTTCCAACAGTTTTTCTCCTCTCCTTAGTTCTCCCCACAAGGTTTATGCCAACCCAAAAAGAAGAATATAATCTCTCTTTTTAATGTTGGCAAAATGAATTCAAAAGAATTCAAACACTCAAAATAATTAATTAAGTTGGTTTAATTAATTAATGGCAAAGTGTTGGCAAGAATTTCAAAAGACTGAAATTCAAATAAACCATACTTAACTCACCTCATTAATTAATCAAGTTGTCAAATATTAAAGAATGCGAGTTAATGGGGAGTTGGAATGTGAGGGGTTAAGAGGGTTAGGGAGTTTAAGGAATTTGAAAAGGTGGGGGGTTCGTGTGGGCCCCACCCTTTCAAATATCCACACATGGGAAGTTGGATGGATGTGGGCCCACCACCAACTTCCCATGGGAGAAGTTAACCACTTAACATTGTTAAAATTTGATTTAACAATTTTATTCACTTTTTTAATTAATCCCCAAAAATTTACTTCTCGTCCCGCCCAAACGCAACTACGGTAAAAGTTCTCTTAAGCGATTATTGGCATTGCGAGTTCATCGGTTCAATCGGATTTAAATTCCGAGCACCGGTTCAAAAGATAGAAATTCTCGCTCGCTCGTTCACTGAACGTACCCGAGCCAAACTTCGGAAATTAATTCCGGGCACACCGGGCCTCGGAATCAGGCACCGTCAGAAACTGCATTCTTGTAAAATTCCAATGAAAATTAAGAAAAAAAAATTTCCTTGAAATTTCCGGGTCTTTACATTACTCCCACCTCAGGGCTTTACGTCCCCGTAAAGCTTCAACACAAACTAGGGTCACAAAAGTAGTACAGAGCACGCATCTGAGCCTTCCGCTCCCATGTGCTTACCTGGAGGTTCCGTACTACCAAAGAAAGTGCACCTGAGGAATCGATCGTCCTCGTAGGATCTGCTCCTGTCGATCCTCGATCCCCACTGGAACCTCCATGAAAGACACCCCATCGCCATCGTCCAGCTCCTCATGGTCGATGATATGCGAAGGGTCGAGCACGTATCTCCTCAGTTGAGATACGTGGAAGACGTCGTGCACCTAGTTCAACTGAAGTGGATGGGTGAAGCGGTAAACCACCTCGCCTACCCAGGTGAGGACCTAGAAATGTCCATTGAACCTCGGAGATAACTTGCCTCCCTGGGCACATCCCCGTAAACCTCGTCGAGGTGAGACCTGTAAGAAGATGTGGTCGTCATCCTCGAACTCCATAGGTCTCCACCTTCTGTCAGCACAAGACTTTTGCCGGCTCTGAGCTGTCCTCATCCGGTCATGGATGACCTGGACCCATCTCTTGTCTCACAAGAGCTGCTGTGATTTCTTCTTTGCCGATAAGAGAAATCCAGTCTCATCCCCTGGATGAACCACATCTGTTGCCTAATACAGTCAATCCTGACATGAATGATGCATTCATGCCATGGATGACGTCGTAAGGCCTCGACGTAACTACTAAGTGATCCAACTGTCACTCTCTCCTCAAAGGGTCGAGTCACACTGTCGGCATCAGTGTGAGGTCACTGGGTCCCCTCCAGTAGAAATATCGAAAGTGAGGGTCAAGTCAACAGTTTAACCGGGACCACTCAGTATCAACCAAACAAAAGGACAGGAAATAAAACATCTCAATGATAAGTGACTTTTTATTATTGCAGCTCATAGTACAAGACATGAATACAAAAGCAAAATGGAACTAGAAGTACAAGGGACGTATCCACTAGTTCCTCTCCTGTCCACCTGTTCCCGGAGCTCTACTGACTTGTCCACTACTCGGCTGTTGCTCAAGAACCAGCCGCTGCTTCTATCTTGGTGGCTCCTCCAACACCCCCTAACCAACCGTACGAGGAGTCGGACAGTCACATGCCAGGTGACCCTTCCCGCCGTAGGAGTAACATTGTCCGTTTCTGGCACGCCTGGCTCGGACCCCACCTCGAGTGCCCCGCACCACCGGTCCAAAAACCCGAGATCGTCCAACTGCTAGTCTGATCCTCCTGGACCTCTGCATCATCTGCCTACTGCCCACAGATGACTCGAATACTGATCGAAAAACACGCGGCAAAGGTAGAATCTCCTGTACACGCTCGGGGTGTAGAGCTACTGGCACAAAATCCACCCTGAAGAAGGTCTCGATGTCTTCCCATGCGAAGGTCATCCCGTCGCAAAACTAAAACAAGTGGCTCTACCACCTGCCTACTGCTGCCTGAAGGAGGCTGGCAGCAAAGATCACCATGAAGTCTGCCGGCGTCCCCACTAGCCTGAAGACTCTCACCACAGCCTTCAGCCAAACCTCAGCCGCCTGCAGGTCTGTCTCTCCCTGGAACCTGGGTGGCCTCTGGCGCTGGAACTCATGCAGCGCGCTCAAGCGTCATGCATCGCCTACTACTGGGGCTGGTGGCATCGGTGGCCCAACGTATGGTAGTACCGTTGGTGCCTCCGATGGTGCCTCAACTGCAAAAGGGCCCTGCGCCGAAGCCTCGTCGCTCGACAGGCTGTCAGCACGCACATCCCTCTGGGCTCTAGCTGGTCGTCCGTTAAAAGGCATCCTGAAAGAAACATCGTGACACAGTCAAACGTTTATACCTGGTGAGATGACCTAGTTTGAGCTATTTTAAGGGGAAACCTTTGAAAACACACACGCAATCAGTGTTTTCGTGCACAAAGTCAGAAATCAGTTGTCAGGGTCCTGGTGTATGGATGCGTCGGCCGCCCGCACCAACACTGGACTCCCTAAACTGAAAACCACACTCGGTACTCTTAACACTATTGCTTCACAGAAAGAAAAATATTAGAGTTATAAGTTCTGCGGTAGAACTGACTCCTCTGATACCAATTTGTCACAACCCGTCCTCGGGGCCCGTGTCGTGACTACCCCAATCCCGCCTTCCATAGGCCAGGGGCTGGCGTCTAGCACCAAAGGCGTAAAATCCCAATAACTTGTAATGCATTGCCTTTATAAAAGAAAACAGGCACCACAGTGTACAAGCGGAAGCAGAACACTAAGTACAAAAGAAACGTTGAAAATTAAATGGGCTAGAATACAAACCCAAAAGAAAGTACGACTATAACCAAACAAGGTACAACAGCAAAAAGAGAACAGCTGGAAAAAGGAAGCAGCTCCTGGGTCATCCTCCTCGGATCCTACCTGAAGGGTAGGTACATATAGCCTCCTCCACGCTCTCATCCGTCAACCTCCTCTGTGAGTCGTCACGTCGTGTAGTCCACCTCCGGGTACTGACTCGTCGTGTAGTCCACCTCAGGGTACTTAATCGTCGTGTAGTCCACCTCCAGTTACTGACTTGTCTTGTAGTCCACCTCCGGGTACCGTCCAGTCCTCGAACACTCGGCCTCCGTCAGCACTGTCTGTTATCTGCAACCAACACAACGAGGTGCGGGCATAGCCCGTGCAGGGGTGAGTATAACGATACTCAGTAGGGACCCCGAGACCCTCAAGGTCTCACTAAACCAACAAGGATAACCACAAAAAATATCTCAACATATAACCTCTACTTAGGTATATGCCCATACATATACCTAAGTTATCAATTAACTCATCTCAATCGTGAGGAAACACAATGATTGTGAAATCAACGGATAACCACTACCCAGGTATATTCCCATACATATACCTATGTTATCAAGTGACCCATCTCAATCATGAGGTAAACACAAGGTCAATAGTCTCAGCTCAAACCAGTATTTTCATCATCGAAACCGTAACTGCTGAAGAGTTCCGTCTCTGGAGTGTACAGTGGTCCTGTCATGACTCCGAGGTACTGCTCACTAACCTAAGACAGCTGAGTTACTCCTCCTATCGAGTACCGCGGGCCTGCCAACTCACACAGTAGTGCATCCCGCCGGGGTCTGCCACCCAACACAGTAGTGCTCCCCCATTATAGCCTACAGAGGTACTCCTCCTATCGAGTACCGCGGGTCTGCCACCTCACATAGTAGTGCTCCTCCGCTATGGGTCTGCCACCTCACAAAGTAGTGCTCCCCACTGGGATACGAAATTCATTCTGAATCGAATCGGACAAGCAGTCTTCAGGTCTCTGCCGGCTACACGGTCTCCGTACTCCGTACGCTCGTCTCTGGGAGGGTTTGCTCCACAATCTAGAAGTCGATATTCCAAGTATCTCAAAGTCCCACGCAGAAGTATCTCAATGGACCGCCTTGACATAGGGGTCTCATCGCAACAGATGGCGCGTCAATCGGACGCCCGGTCTGTGAGTTATTAGCCTTTTCATCCCAGGGGCCCGGTTGGTTTCGTGAGAGAACCAAACCTGGCCGTATATCAACTATACCCTGAACTCTTAGAGGGTATACTCATAGTGACCGTTTCTCAACGATATCACCAACGCCGCTGATGGTTCGTCAAACGGACGTTTTGTCAGAAAGATATCAGCTTTTCCGTTCGAGGGGCCCGGTTGGATTTCAGGTGCAATCAAACCCGGCCACTATCCAACTGCATCCAAATATCGGGTGAAGGATGCCAAAAGTTCCGTATCGTCAACAGGAACTCAACTCAACAGACGGCGCGTCAATCGGACGCCCGGTTTGTTAGTTATTTGCCTTTCCGTCTCACACCCACCTTGGGAAACTTCCCAGGAGGTCACCCATCCTGATCACTACTCTAGGCCAAACACGCTTAAATATGGAGTTTTAAACACGTAGGCTCCCGAAAAGGATGGTGCACCTTGAGTATAGTATACCGAAACGACCGTCTCAATCCAAGGATCGCGTTGCCGCTGACGGCGAGTCGTTTGGAGGCACGTAGCCCAAGATACGGGCATTTGACCAAAAGTGGTCTGAAACTGGGGGTCTGGGCCCGGGCCGACCCGGCCCGACCTCCCCTAGGACGGCCGAACCGGGTCGACCAGGCTCGGGCGGCGACCCGACCCGACGACCCGACCCGGCTCGGAAAATCCCGGCCCGGCCGGTGGCGCGACGGCGCGGGCCAGTGCGGCGGTGCGGTCCGGCGCGGCGGCACGGACCGGCACGGCGGCACGGGCTGGTGCGGTGGTGCGGTCCGACGCGGCGGCGCGGACCGGCACAGCGGCGCGGACCGGCACGGCGGCGCGGCCTGGGCACCGTTCGGGTGCCGCGCGGGGGGGGGGGGGGGGGGCAAGCCCCTCTTCCCTTTGAGAACCGCGACCCCTTAATTGGGGCCGCTTTTGAGACCCGGACGGGGGAAATTAATTCCCCCGGTCTCCACTGCCCGGCCGGCCCGCACTGGCAGGCCGGTTTCGCCAGCAAGGACCGGCGACGGCCGGTCCTTCCTTAGCCGACACCGGCGGCCCGGTGCCGACCGCCGGTCATCTTGCTCCGCCGCGGCCCGGAACCGGCCGCGGCCTATGCTGTTCGGTGCGATGCGACGGCATCGCTTCCCTCCGCTGCGGCCTCGCTCCGGCCGCAGCGCCTTTGACCTTTTTCGACGCGACGCGACGGCGTCGCGTTCTTGGATTTCTTTCCACGGCGCGGCGCGACGGCGCCGCGCGTATCTTGCGCAATAAAACGCGTGGTGCGACGACACCACGTTTTCTCGTATCATCCTCAAGAAATCATCACGAAAAACAAAAGAGGAGGGTCGGTCGTGTTTGTGCGGTCCGACCCCCTCGCGTTATTCGATAACAAAAAGGGTTTTAGTCCACGATCATCACCATGTTTGTATTCACGAACAATTAAATAAATAAAAACCCTAAATTATCAACAGCTTGATCGGATGATTCGCGGATCAACCCAGTATTGGTTGGTCTGCGCTCGTCGTTCTTTTCTCAAAAGATAAGATAATTTCAAAATAAAATTCCCCTACCTCAGCTTCAAGAAAGGAGTTTTTTAACGTCCCGCGGAAGACAAGCATCACGGAGGACGGGCGTCGTTCCGTCTAGGTTGGTGGGAGAAGAGCTCGATGAAATCGAGCCGAGACGTCACCCTCTGTATACTTTGTAGGCGGCGGTGCTTCCCTTCCTTACTCCGGTTGAAGATGGTCGGAGGTGTTTCATCACGTTCTTCGGAAACGTGGAACATTATTCCTCAAGAGGTTGGCGATCTTCCAAGAGTTTTTCTCCTCTCCTTAGTTCTCCCAACAAGGTTTATGCCAACCAAAAAAGAAGAATATAATCTCTCTTTTTCATGTTGGAAAAATGAATTCAAAAGAATTCAAACACTCAAAATAATTAATTAAGTTGATTTAATTAATTAATTGCAAAGTGTTGGCAAGAATTTCAAAAGATTGAAATTCAAATAAACCATACTTAACTCACCTCATTAATTAATCAAGTTGTCAAATATTAATGAATGTGAGTTAATGGGGAGTCGGAATGTGAGGGGTTAAGAGGGTTAGGGAGTTTAAGGAATTTGAAAAGGTGGGGGGGGGGGGGGGGTTCGTGTGGGCCCAAACCTTTCAAATATCCACACATGGGATGTTGGATGGATGTGGGCCCACCACCAACTTCCCATGGGAGAAGTTAACCACTTAACATTGTTAAAATTTGATTTAACAATTTTATTCACTTTTTTAATTAAACCCCAAAAATTAACTTCTCCTCCCGCACAAACGCAACTACGGTAAAGGTTCTCTTAAGCGATTACCGGAGTTGTGAGTTCATCGGTGCAATCGGATTTCAATTCTGAGCACTGGTTCAAAATATAGAAATCCCCGCTCGCTCATTCACTGAATGTACCCGAGCCAAATTTCGGAAATTAATTCCGGGCACACCGGGCCTCAGAATCAGGCGCCGTCAGAAACTGCGTTCTTGTAAAATTCCAAAGATAATTAAGAAAAAAAAATTTCCTTGAAATTTAGGGTATTTACATAAATAATGAGGAAACTTAGACAAACTACCTAAATAAATATTTAGGATTCATTGTGAACAACATGGAACAGAAGAAATAACTTCAACACAATATTCAAAAACATGAAGCCTTGGATGAACCTAAACCGCACCATGGTGCCATTAAAAAATATCTCAAACCCATCCTAAAAAACATTATAGTGTATATATGAATAAATAATGTAAGTAAATAACTGTAAAATGGAAAATACCTATCCTTATATAACAAAATAGAAACAACCAAAACCCCAGAACCCACACTTGTGGAAATCAGTTTAAAAATCCTCTAAATATAGCATGGGTTCACCCAAACATGATTGGAAATGTTATCCAAATGGGAGGAGTTATCTGAGACCTATTGTTATAAAATTATAGTATTTATCCCCATTCATTTATAGAATTCAATATTCATGCTAGGAATTCAATGAGGCACATGAAATTTAATATGTGAAGCCAATTTAATGAGTGAATTACCACATTCCCCAACATCTAATGAAATAAATGATTCCTAATAATTAATGATCCTACATCATGGATAAAAAAATCAGTGACATGAATTCGTTTCACATAGTAAACTCCCCCCACATACTAGTTGATAATCTTGAGACATACAATCCTGAAAACATAAAATCATGTTTTAAATTAAATTTTCATTATGTGAATTACCTATTAAAATTCTCATGTACCTCCAAATACATATAACTATAATCAATCCTCCTATTAACATATTTTATATTTTTATCTAGAAAAATAATAGGTGAAGAAGGAATATACATAATGAATAGTGAAAATCTACATTATGGTTTCATTGAAGATACAAATTACCTCGAAATAGATTATGTATAAGTATATTTAACCATTTGAGAAGGATTTGTGATATATAAAGTGGAGGTTGAGGAAAACCATAGTTTTTATTCTTCCAAAGCTTAGTATTGGCTATGCAGTGAAGTGATATGCATCATGTTCTTGGATCTATGTTAATGTAGAATGACCAGGTAGTATCCTATGGTTCACGTAAGATGTTTCCCCATGATAATAAATATCAAACTCATGACCCATGTTGGAATTTTTTTTTATATTTCATGATTTTTTGTGGACTTGTATCTATGGAAAGTGAATTTTATTCCACATGGACCACAATTGAATATCATATATCATCTTACAGCATGATCATAGTATAAGGTAGGGAAGCTAGTTTAGTATATTCAATAATATAACATTGATGTGGATTTTTATCCAGGTAATTATTAAGGCATTTCAGATTCTCTTAAGAGGAAAAAATTAGAAACAAAAGAGATTATATATCTTGCATCGTAGGAGTAGTGTTGTCTCATGAGTTTGATGGCTAAGTGGAGAGTAGATGCATATGGGGATCGTTGTGTTATGAATTGGGTACTTTTATTGTTGATATATTCATTAGTGGACCATGTGAATGTTATCCAAGAGATAGATCTCATGTGTTTGGTGATGCTGGAATGCATGATGTGGGATGATTTTGAGTCATGGATTCTCCTTTGAGGATGAACATGTAATTTACACTCAAGGAGGGTTATTGGTGCTATTATCCTTAATGAATGATTTTATTAGAGAATATTATGATTTGATGTGGTAATTTCATCAATGATCAAAAAATATACACCATGATATTCAAAATTAGATTCGGTAGACATGTATAATGAGACATGTCATTGGTTTCTCCTCACAATGCCTTATATTCAAGAGGATAAGGGACAAAATTGAAATTCTATATGGTTTGCTTCACTAAAAAATAGTTCCCTTGTTGATGTGGGATTTTATGATGATTAAATTCATGGTGGGGTTACAGAGAAACATTGTAGCAGCACGTGCACTATAGAAATACTGTTCACTGAGGGGTCCTTTGGGAACAAAATGGGCTTTCAAGACATGTATTCAGGCCACTTTTCCATGGGACTTCGGGCTATGTAATGGTTCTCCATCTACCTAGTCTGAAGAGGTATTTTATTTAATAATAAATCGAGTTTTTGACCCCAACCTTTTAAGATAAGTGGATCATTTATTTACATTTATAGATACCCTTTCGGTTGATGAATTTTGGGAACATTATGTATAAGATATTATTTCCTACATGTATATCCCTTGATAATTTAACACATATCTCTTTTATCTTAAATTTTTTTCTTTTTCAAGGGATTACATAAGATTCTGCGAGCCCATTTGACATTGATTACATCGTATCATCTATAAATAGAACAATTGTTACAAAGGATGATCTTTATTGTAGTGGATATATGATGGTGTTTCGGTATATACATTGGTCAATATTGGTATGTCACCTAGCCTTGGTAGAGCTCACATTTAAAAAAATTCTAGGATTATATATATATATTTATATGAATCCTTTTTAGGGTCTTTATGACAAGCTATTTTGTTCACTTCAATGTTGGTACAAGGAAGATAAAGTTGCTATTGTGGGGTCGATCCCAGTTTAAGAGTCCTATGAATGAGTATAATAGATCTGAATTTGGTTATTCATATATTAGATAATGGAGTGGTAACAAAATTAAATGATCATGTGACCCTTTGGGTTTTTTTATCGGTGAACATCTTTTCTTATGGATGACATCTCGACTATGACATTAATGACTATAGAAATAATAGAATATATTGCTGATATTAGTTAGATTGTTCATTTTTACATAGTGTTTCAAGATAGGGGATTGATATTTACATCTTCCACCATATTATTGAGGTATGAATTATGTGTTCATTTTCATGTATCTTCGGATTCACATTCCTACACAAATAAATATCATCTACATAGAGGGCGTTGAGATAGATATTGAAGTAACATTTTAGGAGTGCCTAATGGTAATAATAGAATGGGGGAAGAATGTATTATGAGGGAATATGGTTCACCTTATCATATTCATATATGTGAATAAAAGAATTCAACAGGAGACATGATAGTGTGAGAATTATGTTCGGGTGTATTAGCCAAAGTTGATAAATCAAGATCACTAGAGACAGTGATGAACGATGATAAGTCATTAAAAGGGAATAATTATAACATCTAATTTTCCAATGTATATCTATTTTTAAATTATGATTTATATTCATTTAAATTTTCTTTTGGGAGTTAATCATGGGTAAAAGGATGTCAGGGTGAGTTCCTAAATATGTAGGCTTGTTGGGAGTACAGTAGTGAGAACAAGGCCACTGGCTATGTGGTGGGGGTCCATTGGTCATGCAGTGCCTGTCATTAATGTAATTTTAATTTCATTCACTAATATGATTATTTATCCAATCTCCCCTAATTCGGAAGCTAATAAAAAAATAACCCCTTGGAGAGATCTCAAAATATTTCTCTAGGTGTTCCCATAACCATTTTGGGAATCTCAAAGTGTATATCAATTCTAGGTACTGTTTAATGTAAAATGTAACACCCCGAGATCTTGGGAATTTTTATTTATTTAATTTAATCATTTTAAGAATATTCATTTTATGCTACACTAAAAATAGTTTGTTTGATATAAATGACTATGATTTATTTGAGTTATACACAACACCAATTTACTCATGCACTTCCAGAAACATAAATTTTATATTTCTCTATATGGTACATTGGGGATAGATTTCCGGACACACAATAATGACTTCCCATCATGGCTTGAATAACACACAAGAATGAGTTTTACTAAATAATAAGATATTATTATTTATTACAATAAGATATAAAGTAGCCGTTAAATTATATGTAAGGAATATTATTAATAAAATATAAAAATATATGGTTTCCCATAATATGATATGGATTCATATATTAATAATTAATTATAATTTAAAATAATAAGAAACTATTGAATATAAATGGAATATTTTTATTTTCATGACCCCAAAGATGTTTTGTATTAATTAAATAAATTAACAATAGTTAGTGAGTAATATTAATTTTAAAAAATATTTTATATATTCAATAATGTATTTTGTTTATTCATGTATTAGATTTTACAGAAAAAGAAAAGAATAAATCCAATTTTATACTTCAAGACCAATATTTTTATAAAGGAAGTTTTACCTACTTTTATTAGAGAACCCATTATAAATCCCATTTTTTCACATTTATAGATATAATATTTTATAATAAACATAATATTCTATGTATATACAGAAATATTTCTTTAAGAAATATTTATGTATATATCTTCAAGGATTCATTTTTAATGAATACTAAAAAAGTTAAATTTTAATTCATAAGTGATTTTTAAGCTAATTTACTTATATGGATAAATATTATTTTTAATTTCAATTAAAGATTTATTGAATTTTATATTAATTAGTTAAACCTATTTACTTCATATTAATTATTTTAACATTTTAATTGGTTTAAAATAATTTGAAAAGTGTGGGATGTTTTTAATTTGAGAACCAACATTGTCTTCCCTTATATGAGATTAAATTTAAATTAAGCTCCCTCTATTTTGTGACCACTAAGCATCATGAAAATGGTTTCAAAATATCTGATCATTTCATTTACTCAACACATTATCGTCACTGTGGTCAATAGAATTTTTTTTTCTTAATAACTGAGGTAAAACTTCTTGCATTAGATTTATGATATGTTCTTATTGGGATGTTTTTTAAATGCTGTGTGCCATTGAAATTATTTAGAAATTCTCTTGATTCCATTTCTATTTAGGTTTTTAATTACATCATATTAAACTAACACAAGGTTTTGTTTTTTCTCTCTTCTGAATACAACTATTATAAACATTGGTTGAAGCAATAATGGTTTGTTGGGGGGTTGTTCTATGAATGTTATTAAATGAACCCAAACATCTAACCCCTACCCTGAGTCCACTATTGTTTTAATCTAGATTAGATTCCAAAGAATACCACAACATTTTTTCAGTAAAACCACCCTTATTTTAATTTCCATGATCATTGGTAATTCATTGAAGTAAGTTTCCTTGACAAACAACGTCCCAAGACCCTCAATTTCAATAATTTTAGTGGAACATGAAGTTTCTCAATATCTTCCATCTCAAATATAGATACAAAACACTAATTCTAATTTCATTCAGAATGTAGTTTATAAAAATCATCCTGATTACTGTTTGTCATTTCTTATTCTAGAACAAGATTTGATGGTTTGTGACTTTATGATTTTACATTTTCACTCCAAGAGAGTAACATGGGATGAAAAAAGAAAAAATAAAAACTAAATGACTATTAGTCACACAATTGTGGTTAGCTGCTCTAATGTTAGTGTAACTAACGAAAGGATTAAAATCAATGTAGACTAAGAACTCATGATATACAATGAAATGTACAATCAATATACAATCTGTTCAATTGAAACATGGGGAAGGTCTAGCTCTAATTATACTCCCTCCTCTATTGGTGAGGAACATGATAAACACAGTGGATAACATGACACATGAAATAATGATTAAGGTGACCTTTCTAAATCTAGTGAATCTGCACCAAAAGTGTATGATCAACCCAATCAATTTAAAGTAGCTTACTTAAAACCATGTTAAAGGAAGGGGCAAAATCCAATGACGGATTCCGATAGATTAATTTCACTAAATTTTAAATTTCTGAAAAATAAAAGTGATTACTCACACCCTGAGTAGACTATTGTTAAAATATCTTTATATTCCTCTAAGAAGAAAAAAATGTACCGCTAATTCATCCAAATGTGGTTTCTCACCTGATTTTAACATCTATACAAGATTATAATAAAGATGATGAAAAAAATATCTTCTGTACACATCTTATTATTTTATTGATGAGTCGGTGGGGGGAGAAGTTGATACATGGATTGATAAAAAAATAATATTATATTCCACAAGATCCTTGATGGTGATATTACTAATGAAAATTCCATAAAACTGGAAAATTTTTGTTGATAAGGTTGCTGGATGACAACAAAAGAAACTCTGATTTCATCTTTAAAGAAATACCATGGTAATTTTTTTTTATCTGTTCAAATTCCTTGATTTTTTTGATATTTTATTGATTTTTTCTAGTTAAATTCAATGAACACTTATATTTATGTTCCTACACACTCTATTTATGTTTTATTAATCCTTTTGGACCACTTATGGTTATTGTTCCTTGTTAGGTGTGGAACTTTTTCTACTATGTATGTTTTGTTGCACACTGTAGGATTGATACACGGTCTAGTTTTTGGTTTGATTTCATGATCAATAACTAATAATGTAAAGGATTATATCTTATCTTATATATTTGGATTTGGATCTAGGTACTGGGTGCATAGATCCCTTATTTGGAGGAGTTTCATAGGCAAAACACCTGATTTTTAGTGGTATATGTCCACATAGGGATGAATTTTTTGTGATGTTAATGAAATAAAAATATTCAATCATATTTGGATTGTTTTTTCCCTTATATTGATATGTGGATTATTTGAACATAAGAGTTCTTCGTCATTTTATATGACTAGAATGGATTAATGAAAGTATTTTTTCTACTTCAATGAAGCTATCCCTGCTCGATTAAAATATCATTTATAAGATTAGATCCCTTGAAGGATGTTGTATAGATTTACTCTTAAATGTGTTTTTCCATGAAGATGAATTGAAGGTTGTTGAAAAAAATGGAAAAAATAATTATCAAGATCAAGATGTTGGTGTGCCCATTCCAATTTTTTCATCCTATAATTAATGTGCATTTTTTTCTATATCACCCAACTGGTTTAAGCCCAATAAACCTCATGTTCTAACTATAACTATTAAATTCGTTAATAAATTGTGAGGGTTTTGGCTGGGAGACCAATGCATATCTTTTTCTCTCAGAAAAAATGATAATAAGGGAATAAACCGTAAACATAAGGGAAAAACAGTCAACAAGTCCAAACCCCATTGCTAGGCATAATCTCTACTATAAAACCATCATTATGTAGGCCTTTTAGGTAAAAATGTAGATTAATCTAATTTGTTTTAAAAAATTCCTTATGTGTCCTTTCCCTTCACTACGAAATTTCATCCACTCTACCACTTTATTAAACATCTCAAAATGAATAATTTTTGGAAATAACTACCCAATACACTTCCCATAAACACTTACTTCCTCATTGAAGCCTCCATTTTGGATGAATGACTTAAAATTATATCCTTTGTAGAATACCAAAAATTTTCACATGATTAAGAAGTAACACCTTCCCTCAATATCCTTTCTTTTATTCCCATTCTCCACCTGCTAAACTCTTACTATTACACTATTTTATAAAAACATTATCCTAATTGTAATAGGATTTTTTATGCTAATGTTTTATCCTAACAATACACACACTACCATCTAATGGGTAATGAGCTTCCATTTTATTTGTACGGAGAACTACCGCCTCCCTAAATGATGATTGTGCATATTTTCTTTACCACATTTCATGGTGGAAATTATGATGGGAAATATATTTATATATTATATATATTAAATTTATAATGACTTTATGATTCTATAATTTTTAATTCAAATATAACCTTATTTATTCCATCTTGTGTATGTACGATAAGTTCATTTGAGAAAGTGTGGACTACTGCCACTAAAAGTGATGTGATTTATTCAAGAACAACATAAAATGTATTAAGGATAGGTTTAGTTAAAATACAACATATATATTAAATAATAATTATAATTTAATAATATTATAGACATATATACATATTCATAAGTCATTTAATTTCATTCTATCAATACATTAATAAAATAGATGTAGTGTTTATGCATATGTACGACGTACTGACTCTATGAATGGTGTCTTCCATTTCATAATTACTCATTATATATATTATTATAATACAAATATATATAATATAAATTATATTTATATCAATTTTTAAGAAACTATAAATCATTACATAAGAATAAAAACCATAAATTTAACAAATTAAGAGAGATGTGAAAAACAAATCGAATACTACCCGAAGCGTAACCTTAATATGAAATTGGTAAAAAGAGTGTAATATAATGTCATTATATAATAGTAAATGGTATTAGATATAATAATATGTTTTTTTAATATTTATAAAAATATTATATTTTTTATACTAGAGGTTTGAATGTGTATGACGAGATTCAATACATAGGGTAAGAGGATTTTATCTCCCATTTTTTTCTATGATATACATGCCTTACACATTAATCTTTTCATTTGTGTGGTATTTATAAATTAAATGGATTTATTCTATGATTTGAATACATTAATTTATTATTATTGTAATTTACATTTCTTTTTTATGATATTCTATTCATGGGTTCCATGTTTCAAATGTTACAGAAGTAGTAATGTGATTTTTGTCTCTATTTTCATTCATTGAGACAGATGCCATGTTATGAATTTAAGTATTTCCCGGAGGTGTATCTTCTACCATTGAAAAGTTATACCATGAATAAACTTATTTCACGGATATTTTAGGAATCATTTTACTATTATTATTATTATTATTTTAATCTAAAGTTACTATATTGCTAATGGTTTTTTGCTACAATCTAACAATTTATCGAGATTGTTTATGATTATTCTCAAATTGATGAAATTTTATGATCCATATCTAAATATACCTTATGTGTTTTCTTACCCTATGGTTATTCATGTTATATCCATGTAATGGTACCATTTTCTGCTATTTTTAACATATCATTATCAATAATGCGTACATTCAAAAGTTAACTTTACCTATATCTTCATTCAAAAATATGTGTTTTCCTTGAAAATAATGTTTTCCAAAAATGGTTTACCAGAATATTATACTATTATCCTATAATCTATAAAATTAATTTATACCGTTTAATCTTTTTTCCAATGATTTATATAAAATATTCATGTAATTTTCAAAATCATGCTTTTTTCTTACCTTTTATCCATCCAAAAAGAAACATACTTTTTACCCCTTACGACATGTACCTATTTACCTTCTTTAATTTCATTGAAGATTATTTAAATTTTTAAAAGGGTAATTGTTATTCAATTTTTTTAAAAAATTATTATTATCAAGGAAATTTTTTTCAAAAGGATTTAAATAATGATTTATAAATTTTCAAGTAAAATTGTTTTCAAAATGAATTAAATATTATTATATATGTTTTAATGTAAAATTGTTTTCAAAATGATTTCAAGATCCTTTTAAATTTATTTAACTATTATTTTAAAATATCGTTGAAGCCCATATTAGAAGTTTTCATGAAAAATGGTTATCAAAATATTTTCATGATCTTATTATATGTTTAAAAATAAAATGTTTTAAAAAATGTTTCAAATATTTATTTATATGCATTCAAGTTTATTTTAATAGAAATTATTTTCAAAATGATTTATGTTTTAATTATTATTTTTCAAATGAGGAAATGATATTTTCTTGATGAAATTATTTTGAAATATATTAAATATTATTTTCAATAAAAGATGAAAAATATCGATGTTACTCAAGCCCTTATAGGAAATGATCGAATGGTTTAATTAAAATTCATTTTTAATGGATTATGTTATGTTGGAATGATTCTTATTAAACTTATTTCTCTTCCATGAGCCATATGCTTTTTAAATACACATAATTTCATTGGTTATGGTTTGATGAAATTATTATCAAACCAATATCTTTTACATAGGTTATGATTTGAGAATTGATAATGATATTTATTTCATTTCATGGGATTTTATTTCATGCTTATAATACCCATATATTTTTATTGGTCATTATATAATGAATGTTTTATTATCTCGTGGAATATGTATGAATAAATTTATTATGAAATGGGTGGGAATTATATCTCCATACAATTCCTTGGGTAATGATTTATATCTCAGGAGATAATGATGTGAATCATGCTTATGGGATTGATCCACCATGTGAAGATGGAGAAACTAGATCCAATACAAGTAAAAGACTACAATTGGGGATGATGGTGTGTCCCACTAAGTAGGTGTAGACACCATTAAGAAGGATGATGGTGAAACCTGATCCACTATGTGAAGATGATGAAAATCAATACATTATGAGAAGATGGGGCCACCTGATCCCTAAGAAGGAAAGGAATGCGACTTGGCAAGATATAATTTCACACCCAGTAAGTTTTGTTCCCATTAAGTGACAAGATATGTTATAGAAATGCATATTGACTTACAGGGAATGATATCACATGTTTATGCATGCCAAATTCTTTGTATCATTACTAAGTTATGACCTCATTTCTTGTGTTCTTTATTTCTACTTGATTAGTGACTTATGAATTTCAATTATCTATGGAACTTTTCATGTTTATGATCTTTTATATATATGGTTTGACTTTCTAATATTATGATAATGATCTCATACCCCTATTCTCATGTATTTTATTACATTTATTGCTTGATTATCCTTAATAAGAATATGATATCACTCTTTTTTATGTTTCCTTCCCTATGTTAAGAAGATATGTATTAAGTATGATGTTTCTAAGAAGGGTTCTAGTCTTGAATAACATAGTGTGATATAACATCTCTCACTAATGAACAATGGTTTATATTTACATGTTTCTAATGCAACTAAAATAAATATAGTCTTTTTCCTCATATTTTCATAATTTTTTTTTGGAAATTTCACAAAAGTGATGTAATGTATATATACATTAAGACATAGTTGTTATTGTTTTTATCAGAGAAAATGTTCAGTTGACCATTGGAAAGTAGGATGAGATAAACATAGGGATGCCACTAAGGATGAGGAAAATTATAGTAAAATGTCGTAGAATTTTTGTAAAGGATAAATTGAGTGGATACCAAGAAATACATCCCTTTATGGATACTACAAGTGGATGTTAATCTATAATATATTTACATTGGGGTATCTACTCAAACAAGATTTTCTGTTCTTGAATCGAAGTAATATTTTACATGTCAAGGGTCCTTCTTACACACCTGGTTTGATACTCCCATGGGATATTATTTTGAAATTCATAAACTAATCATGAACTATTATGGAGGATTTTAATAGAACATGTCTATGAATAAACTATGATAATCCTAAGGTGTTATAGATTAATAAAGTTGTCTAAACATACACATCCTATAAGTGACGTTTAATGATTATGTCGTTCCTCACCATGACAATTGTTTCTTATTCAATGCTTTCTAGTTTTAGACAATACATGGAATCATATGTCACATGATTAATATTGAATGTGATATAAAATCTTCTAAATTAGATTCAAATAGAATGACCACTGAATTGAATGATATTGTGCTCAAGCCTAATATGTTTTCAAGGAACATGCTAAATATTGGATGCCTTATCCAACTCTCAGACTCACCAAATAAAATAATGAAAGAGATCACTGAGAGATCAGAAACTAGAGACCATATGGGAAATAAGAGTTGGTATCCTAGGTGTCAATAATGTTAAAATAATCTCCTTTGAGAATTTCTTAGAGGAATAAGAATTTAGTTTAAAAATAGAAAAGAAAGATAAAAATCATGTAACTCCAAAAGAAAACTAAAGGGTCTAGTTAATGAAATTGATAGTAATATTGGACTCTATATGAAATCATCAAAGGTAAAAATATATAACTATGGAATTAATGGTCATTATGAAATCGATGTCATAAATTTTAATATTTTGAAGATATTTTGAAATGTGTTGTGACTAATGGTTATACTACTAATCATTATGAGACTATATAAGAAATGTAAACAGAAAGTAGAATTAAATAATTGGATGAGGTAACCATATTATGGATTATTGATAATGTGAAATATTATATGTTTTTATGTATTTCGATTGAAAAATAATGTTATATGAATGATGAAATACAAAATGATTGTTTGATATTTCTTATGGTGTTTTCATGTTTTTGATGATTGTTACAAATGAAAAGGTAATGTGATTTAATGAAAATATCATATTTTGCCTATGTGGAGATAACCATTAATAGGTTCTTTATATTAAGATAATGTTGTTGGAATAAATATATATGGGATATGAATAACTAAATTGGACGGTACTGATAAACTTATAACTAATTAAGGACATACTGATCGGTGGTTTATGTAATCATTTAAGAAGTTTAAAACATTTATCAATTCAAGTAAAAGATCCAATACACATGGGAAGAAGGAAACATTATTGTTTTCAATATGGATACATGATAATTCATTTTTTTACCATTATCAAGATAATACACTACGAATGAACATACTTGTTTGGTTTGTAATAATTAAGAATTAATTTTTTATATATGGGGGATCAATTATAATCTAATATCAATAACTTATTTCTACTATTTTGTATTATAATATATTATAATAGTTATAAGCTTAACCATTTAATAGAAGATTAAGTTGATATTTAATGGAATTATTTTGGAAGTGAGATCGTATTTATATACATTGTTAAAATGAAACATAGTGATTAAACTTTTTTCAAGGATTTCTATCATATTTAGTTTGGAAATTATATTAGCGTGTTATTATATAATGAAATAATGTTTTTTGGGTGACAACCAATAATGTCTGGTGAGGCCAATGATCTTCAATCCATGATCTATGGATGATAACGGTTTCACACCTACCATTGGACTAAATGATTTCATAGAAATCTGTAATTATTTTTGATGAATAATTATTAATCATTAACCAGTTGTGTTAATTTATTTGTTCATTAATTAATGTATTATCTAAATTGGATGTTAATAATTTTTATATAAAATAGTTATAAATTTCATTATTTTTTCCCTTATGATATATAAAATGTGTTTTTTAGTACTTCTCACAATGATGGTATTTTATGGACATCCATTTCTGGAATTACTTGAGTAATTATAAAGTAATAAAATCACAATCCAAAAATGAACTTTTGTGTGTGTATATATATATTAGGTAACTATCATTATTTTATATTCCTGGTTAATAAAATAAATAATTAACACCATTAAGATGATCAAAAAAATGTTCTCCTAATACCTCAATTTTTGATGAACTACTGGCCTTTTAAATCATTATAGATTTATGACTTTGGGGACCTAAACATTTCATTAATCATCCATATATTACTAATTAATAAATTTAATCACTCCCTATAAATATTTATGATTTCCATCCATGTCTAATCCCCAATCCAAACTTTTGTTCTTCTATGTGGAATCATAGTTATATGTGACATTGGGTAACAGTTTTGGTTCGTAGGTTCCCTTTTAAATGGAATTTTTAGTATTTTTTTACACTATGTGTGTGACTATGAATTAATCATTAAATTATTAAACATTTGATAACCCATATGAATTTTGCGGAAAATTATTTTTAAGGGGGTATAATCAATTACCCCAATATTTTGTGGAATATATTATTTTAAATTAATTAAATATTTTTGATAAATTTTATTCCATGCTACACAAGAAATAATTTATTTTATATTAAAATACTATGCTTGGGATCAACACTCAAGATTACAAATGAACACATCTCTGCTCTCCGATTCGATGTTGGATGACTTTTCATGCAACTATTCTTCTCATAGGAAAATTTCATGTTCCCCACCAATCAAATTATTCACGTGCCCCACCTATCAAACTCTCATGTTTCACTACCAATAGAAATTAATAGTCACTATTATAGCATCATATATCACCATCCCCGACAAATGCACGATCTCTACCCAAACCCATTTCCACTACCAATGATCTAGAACACTTGAGATCACCTCATTAACCCCAAATTATCCCCATGTGTCTATCTGGAGGTTTTATTCAACAATGTAAAGGTTATATGAATGGGAGAAGATATCAGCATCCACTATCTCCATTTTCGACACCTCTCTATATGGAGATTTATCCTTCCCACCAACATGGATGCCCTTGATACCCTTGGAATGAATCCATGGAACAAATTTCAATGTATTCTATATCCACATTGATGACTGGAGGGGGGGGATATTGAGATGCTCTCCATACCTCCACCATAGCCCTTCTACCCCACTTTTTATGATGGAACTCCCGTGTGGAAGCCCCAAGTTACCATGAACCATAAACAAGCCTTGAATAATGAGGGTAATCTCATTCTATCACCCACTTCCAGTACAAGATCAAAGAACTAACCACCTAAATGACTCGAGTGATTCCAAGATGAAATATAGAATATCTAAGGAATTTTGAAATTGGAGATGCAAAAAGATATTGATATTCCATGAATTGAATAGGAGGACCAATGAATCATTGTGAATATAAAAATTGATCCCATTTTTAAGAATATTAAACACACTGACAATGAGATGATGATATTCAAAATCATACCTCTGTTTGTTTTCTTCATTAGTTAATTCATTTATTTATCAACAATATAAACTATGTATTCTTACCATTCTTATTAAATGACCCCCTTTCCTGGAGTTTTATAAACCCTTGTAGTTGGGCTAATGGAAGGGGTTCCCTTCGTGATTCATGATTTTTTAATGTAATAACATTTAAAAATTATATTATTTTTTATTTAATGGTTCTCTACTAGATAAAAATATAATTTATGTTAAATATGACTGTGTTCAATTTAATTATTAAATTTTAAATTTCATCTATTTAGAAATGTAATCTCCTTATTATAGGTTATGGATCATACTGAATGGTTGATAAAAAAATTATTTAGGGGGGTGATGTAGTGATTGTTATATATTTGATGAAAGAATGGTTGAATAGTCTTTGTATTTTGGGAATGTCAACAGTTGGTTTATTATTGATTTAATAATTTAAATAACTACCATTGTAACATTCACTCATTGATAAATCTAAATAAATATTTAATAAAGAGAAATGATTGACACTCCCTTTACATAATAATTTTAATAGAAACAAAATTATTTTTATTATAAAAAACCATGATATAATTTCAAAATGGGAAAACCAAACTAAAATCCAATCACTTATATCTCATATGAATTTTAAAAACACTATGTTAACTTTCATTATTGTAATTGGAATCTAATTATTTTATTTATATTAACATAAGTGACTACTAGACTAAATTACGGATCTACAGTGATGACTTTTGGTTACTGCTAAAACCACACACCAAGGGAAATATAAAATTCATTTTACAAATCCCAATATTGGCATGTTTAATTATCCCAATCCAAAAAAATGGAATGAAAGTGGCTATATCAAGCCTGAAATAAGGTACATGAGAGGTTATACCATGCTTTAATTGGAGTAAACAAGAGACTAATGTTGGTAGACATGTCGTTTTCTTAATAATAAAATATTCTGAATTACTATGTGGGATGACTTGACATAGTATTACAAAAATTATTAATTTTCTAAAACATATGGAACATTTTAATAAAATGATTTTATACTAATGTGAAATTTCTATTGGATGATTCATTTTTCATTGATGATTTCTGTCTTATGAATATTCAATAATTATACAATGACACTATATTATGTTCCATGACAAGAATGAAGGACCTCAGAACACCCTGAGAGTGGGGTGAATTAGGGTGTCAACTTTTTATTTTATAGTGATGGATCTTGTTCCAATGTTGGTATGAACTTATTAAACCTTTCTTTTTTTAATGTGTAGTAATTTAAACATTCACACACAAGACCAAAGAAATATTTTACATGGTTCACCACTAAGGTAATGTCCATGTAGCATACACCAAATTTTCTAATTCATTCCCATGTCAAATAATGGTCACTATTTATGGGTTGCCAAATTTTTTCACAACCACACTATTCTTGGTGCACATCCTTTACAAGAATTTACAGATAAAACTCTTTTTCCCATGGATCACCTCTGTTAAATACCCTTGACTCATGATGTTTGAAAGAATATGAACTCAGTTTATCGACATGATATTCTCTTCAATGTGTTGTCATTAAATCATGCATCCTCAACTCTAGATAGATTCTCTATTGAAATAATCTATTATCATGTGTATGCAATTAAATTTTTCATGCATTATTCATTTGTGAACTGTTCCTCAACATATTATCCTTATTCCTCCATGTACATCACTAACCCACATACCATGAGTACCTCACGAACCACCTCTCCTTCTGTGTACTATATTGTTTCACATATGCCCCTCTTACACAGAATGAAAGGGATTCGTCCGTGTACTGCCCAGATCCATGTACTATACTTATTTATCCACATACATCAACTACTCTATGGAGTGAGATCATCCTCGGTGTATTTCCTCTCCTACATGGACCTTTCTTTCCAATTCTGGCTATTGTTCCCTACAAAAAATATTATGTAGACTTGATTTTGTATGAACCTCTATCGGACATAGAAGAATTCCCAGAGCGATGATTTTCTCTAATGAAATTATATATTCTCCCATATCAATGGTATTATCAATCCATATATTTGAATATTGATCCACCTAATCTACTAATCATAGATGTACCAAATCATTTATGTGGCATCACATTCACCATGTATTGTGAATCTCCCACAAAGTATTCTACTCAATTTGGATCGTGTTCCAACTCTCTTCTTTCACGATGGATGAACAATTACATGAACCAATATCCACCTCATTTTCCCCACCAACATGCCATCCAAAATACCTCTTTCCTTCTATGAACAATTTTCCTCCCACAAACTGCAAGTGTCCCTATGAAGTGGTATACATTCAACGAATTGTTTCTTGTACGCTTCTCGCATACAGTTCGGTGTTGTCTGTATACTGTCTTTTGTGATTTTTAAACCATTCTTCATAGTCCATGATTGTTCAATCCTCTGAATAAATAAATCCTTTATAAAAAAACTACCGATTTTTAAGCCCCAAAATATTCCAAAAACATGGAAATTACGCCACCTTAAACATGAACTTCTAACTATACTGTAAGATCACATGACTTCTAAACCACTTAATTATTTGAATGTGGGTTGAAAAAAATACCCAAAACATTATCCATTTTCAGCATATAACATCATATATTATAACAATTCATGGTATTGTTTTCAAATGATAAGCACGTGTTCTAATACCTTTATGCTCATGTTATGTTAATTTGATCAATTATACCTCCCTTATTTACACTTACTATGACTTTTAGATCACCCACAATTTTTTTATATTCCCCTTAATATGATGTATTTTGTTAAGAATATTGTTTCAAAGAACATTGATAATTGTGATGAATTCAAGCGTATATGATGTATATATTTTAAAAACTAATTGATTATATATGTTATTTTCCAATGACACTAAACAATTATAGTTATTTCATAGAATGTAATTTTATAAAGTTAACCTTCCTTGTATATGATTTAATATTTTTGTGTGAAAAGTATCAGTCACTATATGTGATTAAAAATACATAACCCTCAAGGATGTCCTAGAGTTATTTATTAATGATAGAATAATAATTTTCCACAAAGGATGTTGAGTTTACATGGAATTATCAAATTCATGTAGTTGACTAAATTTTATATCATTCTAATAATGTATGAAAGAATATTTTATGATGTTTCAGGGTGGATTTCATAGCACATGTTCACTCAGTACATGGTTGAATGTATGGTTGGATGAAAATTTACATTAAACCATGTCATACACTTCCATATATATATATATATATATATATCTGTGTGTATGTGTGTTAACACAAATTAATGATACAATTGTGGTGTACTACTTATAATGACACAAACTATTATAAATAAAATTATTATTTTATTTAATTAAATTTCTTATTAAGTAACATAGTTATAGAAAACACATTCACTTCCTCTATTTTTTATATCCAATTGGATTTAAAAGACTGTTAATGTAATGCCTCAGTCATAGTAACCTAGAATCGGTGAATTATTACATAACATTAGCATTATCATATGAGATCATGTCATGAAATTCAAATTAGATTAGTATCCATTGAGGTACTAGATACATATATAGGTTTTACATTACATTATGAAATTGAAAAACAAAAACATTGTGTCTTATATGAACACACTCATACACCTAGGCTTATTTTTTCATGTAAATCATAATATAAATCATCACATCATTGGAAAAATAAAACATATGAGAGGGTTGATATTATATTATCATTAAAGATAACAATATATCAGAGTCATTCATAAAAAAACATAAACATCTGAGGCAATGTATAAGAATAAAACATAAGCCTTTTAAACATTATCTTCAGAATAATATGACAATGATAAATAAAATAATTCCATGTACTTATTAACATGGATATTATACTTGTCGAATAATAACATGAAATATCAATATGCAATTTCATATAGATGTAATGCATAATGTCGGGCATCCTAACCACATAGTCAAGGCCTCATACATAGAATACAAATATAGATTTTGTCAAGGCCTTGTGCCAAGAAACTAGTTTGTCTCATGAGACCTACAGATGCATCATGGTTCAATAGTGAGCTCCACCCATCACTTACTATGTCTAATTCATTTCTCTTATGAAAAGTTTGAAATGTTATCTAAACATTCATATTAAAACTAGCATATGAAATATCAATATTTTAAATATAAAATATGTTTGGTATAAAAATAGCACATCCATAGTAAATAATAACTCAATAAATACCATATGAAATAATGTATTATAATTAATCAACCTCAATCATGAATAATAATTTATATTGACATTGATGAAAATAATTACTAAAACTATTTGAGAGAAATATCCTATTTGTTCTTGAAAACAATATAAAGTATCATTATTTATCAAGAAGATGGTAAAATAGATTTTTCAATCAAAGTGTCCCATACCACATTGAAAATATTAAAAGTAATTTAAAATTTAAAGTATTCATGTCCAAATAAATAAATACCTAACACCATTTTTAAAACATGAACATTAATGTGAATTATTTCGATGAATAAATCTTTAAAACATTTAAAATGATATTTTAGTTAGAGTTCCTAACAAAACCAGTGATGCTTGAATACAGATAATTGAGGTAATAAATACATTATAATATCATGGGAATAAGGTATTCATGATATACTATGTCATAGTACATCACATACACTATATAACTATGAATTGGTGTATTACTACAAAGAAGTACCAATGGAATATAAATTGAGATGAAATCCCTTGTAAAGACTATATCAATAGGTTAAGGATAGATAAATGAAATAATTAAGTATGAAAAATATAAATACAGTAAATATTATTGAATATTAAGCGTAAATCAATAACAGTAAATTCACACACATTCATGTAAAAACAACACATATGACTTGGATTTTAAACTCAATGAACAGAAATTGAGATAAAATTACTCTTATCAAGTTCATATCGATGACTAGAGAATTTATCAATTGAGTGATAATGATTATCAAAAGTCTATCCATAAAATGGAGAGTTTAAATTACTAAATAAATAAATTGTTATTTCACACATAATCATAGAGTAAAATAATCAATGAAGTTTCCATAAAACCCAATGAGTAGAAATTGAAATTAGAAATTGCCTCTCCGATTTTGTAAATTATGAAACATACATCCCATTAAATAAGGATCACAAAATGAAGGTATAAATACCCATAAATTTATTTATATTATACAAATAATTCATTCCTGGGAATTATATACACCACATAAAGGGATATAGTGACAATATAGCAGGAATCTCATAGGAATAATATGTGAGATGAAAACCCCTTACGTTTAATTTTTCTTTGTAGAGGGTAGGATAACGTAATGTATAATGGTGAAATAATTTTCATTAAATTATAAAAGAACCACATAAAGAAATATTATACTATATGTGATGTCTTAATATTTTATTCTTAATGAAATTTCTGAAGTATCTTTGTTTTGGGGGTCAATAGATTCGTTTTCCATTATATGATTTGTTAGGAAAGTAATTTATGTCATGAATAATATGTGTCTAATTAATATAAATAATTATATTAAGTTCTTGAAAATTATTTTTAATCATCAAATGAAAATTATTCTGGAATGGTTTTGATGGGGAACGAATCTCAGCGCGTTTGTGGATACGGTAATCCGTACGTACACACGATAGACAATAACATTCTATTGGTAGTGGAATCGTATGTAATTGGATGGTATATATTATATACATAATAATTAACATGTTATATTTATTATTTATATCAATTATTCTCATTATTATACACATAAAATTAACTATTTGTTGAACAAAAAACTACACCACGACGTGGTGATGGTAAGTCGTACATATGCGCGTATGGTGACATTGCTATTAATAGGATAGATAGAATAATGAATATGGTTGTACCATATTTATAATACCATAAATGTATATAGAAGGTACTAGAGTTGTTATTTTGGTTTGGAAACAAAAAATAAAGTAGAAGTGTATGATGAAAAGTACTTTGAAAGAGGTGATGAAATTATTACCTCTTCTTCTAGTTCTTCCTTTGGATTTGATCAAAAGGGATCCTTAAGATAAATTTATGATCAATGTAATGCCTCTAGGATAATGTGAGGGTAGTTGGGATGATATTTGAGTAGGGGTTTCCTGAGCCAAATATGATTTTTGATGTGATTTTGAGAGAAGGGTAAGTAGCTGTTTATAAGAGAGGTGATGGTCACTTTACGAAAAGCATGAAACATTATTTTATTATAAGATCCTTTTCAGTTTATAATGGCTGAAAATGTATTTATTTTTAGGATAAGGTAGGGATGGGTTGAAATTATCTCAACCAATATTTTTTAGACAAGCTTAGGTTACCATATTCACATTATCGTTTATATTTAACACATAGTTAAATAGTTTAACTTTTACAATGACTTCTTGTATTTTTATATTATATGGTTAATAAACATGATATAGAATTCCAAGAGAACCCCATGTGGTTAATTAATGATCATTTCTTATGTCCTTTTTCCTATCATTATATTTTTAGGAATATAATATCATTTAATAATATAGTATTTATTTTAAGAACTTATTTATTTCAATTTTGACACTATTTAGTATTTGGTTTTTTAAAAGTCAACACAACATTATAACAACAAAAAAAAATTAATCAACCCTAAAATGACATATTAACCAAGATAATTATTGAAATTTATCCGAAGTCTAAAATTAATTTAATTTTTATATTTATAATATCAATTATTTTATTGTGTCATTAATAAGGTAATTACTACATCATCATTGTGTCATAAATATATTTAATTATTTAGTGTATAAAATTTATAAATAAAATACCATTATGTAGGAAATATATTTATATTTCTATTTAATATTTATAGTCTAATTTATCTTATGAATAAACTAATATTAATTTTTTTATTTAATAAAATTTAAATTAAACACTTTTAATCGTTCTTTAAATAAAATATTATAAATGTCATAATCTAAATCCAGAAGTTAAAAAAGGATCTTATTTTTTTTACTAATGTTTAATTTTCTAAAATACACTAATCCAATAGACTTATTACATGTTTTAGGAAAATTATTATATCATTTTTACCTTTAATTACCCTATATACTTCTAACCAGGGTAAATAAAATTCTATAGATACTATTAAAAAAATTATTTTCATCCTATTGAACAACATTTTACTTACAGATGTGAAATGTGTTTTTCATATTTTTGAAATTCAATTCACAGAAGTGGTAAAATTACATTTTATGAAAAAAATTTGAATGTGCCTAGAAGGTGGGTAAAAGATGTTAAAAAGTTCAATAAATCTTATATATGATATATTTTTATAAAATGACTCCAACTAATATCATTGGACTAATATACGTATTATTTATCTATTTTGACATTAAAATATATTTATGTAAAAATAATAATTATTTAAATAAACGTTGGTTTTAAACAATAACATAGTGTCTTCACAATTCATCAAAATATGAATGTTATCAAAAAAGCTCCAAAAATTTATCCAAACTAAATTTTTATGTCCTGATTCTAAAGAAGATATTTATTTTTGTCAAATTTAATATATTAAAGTGACGAATATTAGTTTTAAAATGGTTTCTCCATTAAAATCGATAAAATTAATTTTTTTTTGAAAAATACTTCTTTTATTTGAAAATTTGAATTTGTTCTTATATTACATCTATGAAACAGATAATTCGGATGTTATAATTATAAGGAGTATATAATATTTAAAATTCAATTAATACTATTCATAACCATTTTTTGAATGGCTAGTTTGGTATGTTGTGGTGGACTCGAACTCGGTGTTGTGTATAACACAAGATATTGAATTACATTATAGAAAAATAACATGATATGAAATATTGTGGAATTACATTCATCTCCCATTTTTAAAATTATAACCTAAAAATTTTTAAAGTGTGCTTGGGAACTTCATCGAATTCCCCACATCAGAACAATAGTCACTAAAACTATCAGTTTATAAAAAAAATAGAAGTACAAAGGTCACACAAGATAACCCATACTAGGATTACATGTAAGAAAATATGGATATGTAAGATAAAATAAGTGTCATATTCTGATGGAGGGTGGTATAAAACATAATCTAGATAAATTTAACAATAAGAAAACCACATACATGTTATGGGTTATAAAATCATTAGTTTCCCAGTACTAAATGTAAACAGACAATGTTTTTTTGTCTTAAGATGCTTTTCATAATTTTGAGGAATTTATTTATTATATTTACTACTAACATAAGGAGATATACTTACATTACAAGTATTGTATAATTTTTTAATAAATTACTTACACAAACTCATATTTTCACCAAACGTTGAGTATTCAAGATAACATGGTCATGCCTAATGTGCAAGAATAAACATATAGAGAATAACATAATCCACAAAAATGAACTATGTATTTACCATGTATTTAGACATTAACCTAAACAAAAATGGTTAGTACAAGATCAGATGAATCACATAATGGATAATCCATTATAGAATGAAATACTAATATTAATTTCAAAATTTAAATAGACAATACCCAAAAATCAATAATGATCGTTCAATAGACAATTGTCCTTAAAGTCCTTAAATATAATAAACCTAAGATTAAAACCCAAATATTAGAAGAATTTAATCATATAGGATTTCATGGTAAATCATAACATTTATCTCTATATACCATCAAATAATTTTAAAGTCTCATTCAGAAGAGTAATTAACCAAATCACATATTCTCTATGATAGGTTAATCATTTACATTAGTAACCTAAATCTCTGTAAAAAACATATATTCTTCCAAAAATAAAAAATTCTACAATTACTCCTCAATTGAAATCCCATAATATTCTATTTTTTGTAGGCATATAGTGTTCCAAACAAAGAGAACATCATTCAAAATAACATTTATCACTTAATAAGAAAATCATTTTCCAATACTAAGGATATATATTTGATAAAACATTATATACAATGTCAGCATTTTTTATCTATCAAATTATATATCTAAAAATAATCAGTCACACTAACAAGGGACATCATGTTGTCCAGTGGTAGGTGTTAAATCCCAATTTCACTTTCATTGTGGGTTTGATTCCTATAGCTTTTTTCAATACGATGTGTGGTTACACAGTCTACGTGTTGTCCTTTTTAAAAAAAATTATAACATTCCAAAAATAAGATAAATTCCTCAAAATAACCATAAAATAATTTAACCACAAATGATATCTCATACCTTGCATTTACGTGCCAACAAATAATAACCTAAAATTTCCTCATATTTAAGGATTATTTAAATCCAAAAGGTTCTTTTTAACTATATACACAAAATAAAATATAATTCTTCCTCAAATAGAATTTTCAAATAACAAACTACTGGTATACACATAAAAGATAAATTTTTACAATTTAATCCCATAAACAAAGATCATTAAAACATTAAAACATTTCACCATCCATTTTTTTCTATATAGGTTCTTCCTTAACCTAATGGTTATCTTATAGAACAGGGTATTGACTCGGGTAATTACCAGGTCCCCTAAATTTACAAAAGATGACTATAAATGGATTCTTAGGATCATTATTATTTTCTTCTATAGTACTGTTCATTTTTTCTTGAATTTTATTTCCTTTATGTCCTTCTTTCCCACAAAAAAAAATTATTTATTCCATTGAGACACTATCCTGGGTGTCTCCTACTAGTTTTCTGGCATGATGAAAATTGTTCTTTCTTTTCGCCATGGTCTCCACTACTAGAGCTATAATAATTATCTGCCATTCTCTTAATTATTGAGTTTAAGAGCTGGTTAATGTATTATTTATTAATTATATTTTTGAAAAACTGAAATTGCATAAACATGATTTTTTTTACGCCTATCAACAATCCATTTCGTTGCTCATTTCCACCATCGTTCCAACCTTGTACATAATGTTCAATGATATTATGACTTCATTAAATTTATCCAATGACTAACACCAGAAATAATAGTGTGGGTCATAACATAATTTAGATAATATCGTGAAACCTTATATTCAATCCAAAACACCTTAGTATTAACCAAGGTTATTTATTTAGATCTTATATTAAAATCCTCCAAATCAATTTGTAAAGAAAATTTGAATAATCCTAAGCATCTCCCTGAGGAGTGTCGTAACCAAGAGTGCTACAAGGCATGTTCTTGTGTACTAGGATACCCCGGGTCAAGTGCAAAACTCCTTGTCTGAGATTTCATCCCTAGGTATGTTTGTGCCCGAGCTACCTCTACATGATTTTATCTAGACAGGGATGTATTTCGAGGAAAACTCACAAAATTTCAACATTACCAAAATTCTAGAAGGTTCTTTTAAACTAATTTTCAATTTCTATCTGAGGTTAATGTTCTCAAATCATAGTTTTTCTAAATCTTATTTCAAAGGTTTTAACTAAACATCCTCTGATACAAACTACAACTCCCCAACCATAGATACCAAGATTCAGTGCATTATTACATAACGTTGAAATGATCACAAGTGATCAAGTCTCAATAGACCGATTTGATTAGTAGCATTGAAGGTACTAGATACATACATACCTTTTACTTTAAATTTGGAAATAGAAAAACTAAGACAATGTGTCTCGTTTGAACACACTCATATCCCTTAGTGTATTCATGTAGGTCAGTCATAATATACATCTTCAAATACTAGGAAAAATAAAACATATAAAAGGGGTGAGCTTATATTCATATTATGGATAACAATATACATGAAAATATCACAAATAATCATAAAAATTTAACGCAATGTATATGAATAAAACAAAAGCTTTTTGAACATAAAATTTAGAATAATTTGGAAAAGATAAATCTAATAATTCCATTTACTTATTCACATGGATATTCGACAAGTTGAATAATAACATGTAATATCAATATCTAATTTATTAATGATGGAATGCATAATAATGAACAAAATAACCACATAGTCAATGCCTCATTCCAAGACTACAAATAAATTATTTTTTTTCATGGCCATGTTCCAAGACACTAGTTTGTATCATAAGAACTACTGATGCATCGAGGAGCTAGATTGGGCTCCATGCATCACTTATTATACTCAATTAATTCCTCATATGAAAATGGTGAAAAAAAATCTAAATATTCATATTAAAACTGACATATAAAATGCCAAACTTTTAGCCAAAACCCATGAATGGTATAAAAATAGCACATTCATAGTCAAACATAACACATTAAATACAATATGAAAGTTTTTATTATAATAAATTAATATAAATCTAGAATAATGAAGGATATTGATATAGAATAAAATTATCAGTATAACTATTTGAGACAAATATTGCAATTTTCTTGAACATATATAAAAATATCACTATTTATCAAGATGTTGTTAAAAATAGATTTTTAAGTAAAAGTTTCCCATACAGCATTGAAAATTTTAAAAGAAATTTTAATTTTAAAATATTCAAGTCCATTTAAATAAATCCTTAATACCTTTTTAACACATAGTCAATAACAAGAATGATTTATAAGAATAAATCATTAAAATATTTAAAATGATATTTGAGTTTGGGTTTATAACCAAATGAGTGATGCATTAATATAGATAATTGATGTAATAAAAACATTTGAATATCATGGAAATATGGGATTCAAGATATAGTATGTCAAACTACACTATATACACCATATAAATGTGAATTGTCACATAACAACATATATGTATCAATGGAATGTAAATTGTGATGAATTCCCTTGTAAAGATTATATCCATATCCTAAGGATAAATCAATGACATAATTATATTTGATAAAGTTAAATATAATATGTATGATTGAATATTCATTATAAATCAATATTTTGACATTCACACATATTCTTGTTAAAAAAACACCAATGACTTGGATGTTTAACTAAATGAATTGAAATTGAGTCAAGATTAATCTTATTAACATCATATCGATGACTTGAGAATTTATAAATAGAGTGATTATGTGTATAAAAAGTATATCTACAAAATGGGGAGTGGAAATTACTTCATAAATAAATAAATATCATTTTCACACGTAATTGTGGTGTAAAATAATCAATGAATTTTGCGTAAAACCTAATGAGATGAAATCAAAATTACAAATTCCCAAAAAAATTTGCTAACTTATGAAACATAAACCCCATGAAAGAAAGATCATAAAATGAAGATTTAAATACCCATAAATTAATGAATATTACACACAGAACACAATCCTGGGTAGTATATAAACCACACAAAAAGAAAATAGTGGCAATAAAGCACGAATCTCACAAGAATAAGAAGGGATATGAAAACCCCTTACCTGTAACTTTCCTTAGTTAAGGGTAGGTTGACCTATTTTATAAATTTGAAATCATTTTTATTAAATTATACAAGAACCAAATACATAAATATGATATATGATCCTCCAAGATTGTTTTTAATGATATTTCACCAGTATCATTATTTTGTGTGTTAACTGATTCATTTTCCTTTATATGTTTTTACGTAAGCCATGTTTGTTGCGGATAAGAGGTATTTGATTGCTATACATAATTATATTGAGTTCTTAAACATTATTTTTAATCATCAAATGAAAATTATTATTGAATGTTTATAATTGGGAATGAATCTCATCGCTTTCTTGGAGACGGTAATCCGTACGTACGCAGGGGTGAAAATACCATTCTATTGATGGTGGAAACTTATGTAATTGGATGATATAACAGATATAAATAATAATTAACATGTTATATTTTTTATTTACAACAATTATACTCATTATTACCCCCATCTAATTAATTATGTTTTGAATAATAATCCACACCATGACGTGGAGATGATAAGCAGTGCATACACACGTATGGTGAAATTTTCATTCATAATATGGATATAATAATTAATATTGTTGTACCATATTTATAATAACATAACTATATATATAAGGTATTGGAGTAATCATTTTGGTAAGGAAACAATAATTAATTAGGATGTGGAAGAAGAAAATATAATTGAAATAGGTGAGGAAAATTTTACCTTTTCTTCGAGTGCTTCATTTTCATTTGATCAAAATGGCTTCTTAGGATATCTTTATTATCAAATTTAGGACTGTAGGTTGAAGTGAGGGTATTTGGTAGGATATTTTATCTAGGTTTGGCAGAGAAAAAATGTCTTTAGTGTAGTCATTTTAAGAGAAGGGGATATACCCTTTTATAAGAGAGGTGGTGGTCACTTTATGAAAATCTTGAAATATTATTTTAGTAAAAAAAATATTTTTTGGTTTATAAGGGCTCCAAATGAATTTATTTTAAGTATAAGGTGGGGATGGTTTGAAATCATCTTAACCAATAGGTTTTAGACAGGTTTACATTACCATATTAACATTATCATTTCAATTTCACTCTCAGTTAAATAGTTTATCTTTTACAATTTCTTCTTGTATTTTTATATTACATGTTTAATAAACCAAGTATAAAATGCCAAAAGATACCCAAGTGGTAAATTAATGACATATATATCATTATATTAGTCCTTTGGCTGAACCATATATTTTTATGAATGTTATATCATTGAATAATATAATATTTATTTTAAAAACTCATTTATTTCAATTTTGGTATTATTCAGTGTTTGGTTTTAGTGAAAGTCAACAAAACTAGATTACTTATAAAGAAATATATTAAATCAACCATAAAATGCCATATTAACATAAAAATTATTTTAATCCATCAAAAGTCTCATCTTAAATTAATTTTGATATTTATAATATCATTTATCTTAATCACTCAGTAATAAGTTAATTAATACATTATCGTTTTGTCATAAAGAAATTTAAATAAATAATTTATATAAATTATAATTAAAATACCTTTATATAATTTTATTTATCACAATAATTAATATTTATAGTATAATTTAACTTATGTATAATCCTATATTCCAAATGTTTTAGTTATTAAAATTTGAATTTAGCACCATGAGCTCTTTTTAAAATAAAATATAATAAATGTCCTAATATATTCCAAGTTGATCAAAAAGGATCATATTTTTTCTTAAAGTTGATTTTTTTCAAAATAAACTTATCAAATAGACTTAGGAAATGTTTAATTTAATTATAATATAATTCTAACATTTAATTACCCTATTTAAGTTTAACAGTGGTAAATTAAATTCAAAAGTTATTATTCACATAAAATTATTTTCACCCTATTGAATCAAATTTTACATACTGATTTCAATCATGTCTCTTAGAATATTGAAATTCAATTCACAGAAAATATAAAATTATGTTTTAGGAAAATTTTGCAAATGTGCCAGAAAGTGAGTAATATAGGTTAAAAAGTTCAATTAAATTTTATATATCAAATTATATTATAAAATGACTCCAATTATCTACATTAGACTAATATAGGTATTATGTATCTATTTTTACATTAAAATAAATTTATGTAAAAATAATAATTATATAAATAAAAGTCATTTTTAGACAATAACACAATGTTTTTCATTATTTATCATAACATGAAAGTTATCAGATAAGCCCAAAAAATTTATCAAAACTAAATTTTGATGTCCCATTTCAAAATAAAAAGATTATTTTTTCATATTTAATATATAAAAGTGTCAAATATTGGATTTGAAAAGGATTCACCATTAAAAGTGTTAAAATTCCATTTGTTGAAAAATATTTCTATATCTGAAAAAGTGTATTTATTTCTATATTATGTATAAGAAACCCATAATAAGGATGTTAAAAATATATTTAGTATATAATATTAAAAATTCATTTAATACTATTCATAAATGTTTTTTGAACGACTTGTTTGGTAAGTCGTGGTAAGCCAGAACTCGGTGTTGCATGTAGTGTAAGTTATGGAATTACATTAATGAAAATAACTTAATATGAAATCATTGGGTGTTATAGTTTGGTATCATTATCCTTGATAATATAATTATTTATAATATAATCATAGAACAATGATCACAAGGTTTGTATCAATCGAGGGTTTTATCAAACACAATTGATACAAAAAATGGACTTGATGGCCTCAACTAGTAGGATCATACCCTAGGAAGAACATTTATTATAGCTTTCAGGAAAGGTACCATTTATTTTATTTACCATTGACTAGTACCAATATGAGGTCCACCATCTTACGTATAAGTGAAACCATTTACAGGATTATTTTTTCCTCATTGAGAGTAGAACCCAAATCATGTTTGTCGAACCGCCCCATAGAACTTCAACCATTGCACAACATAAACATGGGTCATTTTATAGTTCACTAAAGGTATATGTATAAAGACCATATAATTATTATTATGTACATAATTTTTTATAGGAACATTATTATATTTTTATCTTGTTATGTTTATTTATAAATTAATATTTTATACAATAAATAAAAAAGTTTTTTTAAGTTATTTTAAATTTGATTAGGTAATTGATATTAATGAATTAATGGAATTTTGAAATAAATATTTTTTTTTAAATGTAATATTTTTATAAATGTTTATCAAATATAAATGATCTTATAATTTTTAGGATGCCAAATGTATTTGTTTTGTAAGGGTTCAGAAATTGTTATTGTCAAAAAAGCGTCATTTCTTAATAAATATTGATTTTATTTTAAAAGTGAAAATTTAAATACTTGAAAATTTATTTAGATAAATTGAATATTATTATTCGAATCAATAAATCAAAATTAACCAATGGCGTATTTTTATTAATTTTTTGAGATTGTTGAATTTATGGGTAAAAATTAGATACCATATTAATAAATTTTATGCATAATGAAATCACTATTACTCAAAATTGATATAAAAATACCATATTGGGTATCCAAGAGAAAAAATATGTTTTTCCTTTAAAATAATTTTGTTTATATTTTATTTTAATTACATTATACATCCATATTATATCCTAAAAAACATGTAATACATTTTACGTTTTTAAAAATATATCGTTATGAATATGACTCACCTACACAAAAGAAAGGGAATTGTTTTATGTTTTTAATGCTAAAAACATAGAAAATTATGTAGGACCCTTCCAATTGGTAAATAACATGGGAAAATTGCACATAACGGTTAGCGATTTTTAATATTTTATTATGTAGAGGCCAAACCAAAATAGTGATTAAATCTCTTTCTATTCCTATATAAACCCACACATGATAAAATTTATCTTCACTAATTCTCAATAGAGAATGACCAATAACATCCCTATACTCAATAGATTCCTATAATGTTTACCCCAATCTCTAATGTTTCTCCTCTTATGGATTTGGAGTCACACACTAATGTAAGGGTTTCTCACCATCCTCATCTTCTTTTAATTCAAAAAACCTTCTTTGAAATTCGTCTTTATAATATAAATTGGCTATATTTTAATTTGTTTATTATCATTACATTACTTTAAAATTGATGTTATATGAATTAATAACCATTTATACTATATAATTTGTATCCTTATATAATCCAATACAATAATTAAATTTCATAAGGGATTTCTCTCTTCTCATTTCTATTTAAGCACTTCCTTTTTGTTATGTTTTTCACATTCATTTGATTATGTTGAAATATGGTATTCCATATTCCCCTTACATTCCATTAAATTTATTACTCATGAGATACCCCTTTCTCTCTCATTAAGCCTCCTAGGATCCTTTATGTACATTTTCTACCTTGACGAAATAGAGTTATGATTCTTTTCATTATTTAGGATTCTTCATTACCTTAAGAATTATCATTCATATTTATTAATGTTGTGATATTATTTTACATGTCCCTATTACCTCATATTTTACTTGTATGTCATGAGAGACCTGTTGTTTCTCTTATCAACCCATTTTTATGAATCTTTATGTGTTGTTTTTGTGCTGCTGAAATTTCACACCGATTATCCAAGACAAAAAAATTTGTATTGAATAACATATCCATTTATTATCAATGGTGTTCACATTTATGAATATATAAATTTTCATTGGAGGCATAAATTTGTTTATTTAAAACACCTTTATTGTGGAAAAAATTATGAATATTAATGAATCCATGTTGTATGATCAATTTGGATCAATTAAACATGAGGATAAAATGAATTTGATGGGTGCGCCCAGATATATCCCCGATTCATTGGATAAAGTTTATCATCATGATATGTATCATTGGGATAGGGAGTAAACCTGATTCCATAGTGATACATTTTCCTTCATTATGTCCTGGATGATTTATCCTTAAACTATGTTATGATTCATTGGTTTATTTTTTCCCTCATTTACCATGTTTGGATTAACATTTTATATCATTCTATATTATTCATGTTCAATTTTATTCCTCATAAATAATCCCATTGTCTTACATGTGTCACATTTTTCATGTTTATTAACTTATTTTGATTTATAACTCACCCCTTTCATATGTATTTCCACATGATATCCCATGAATTTTTCTGTTCGAAGGAGTATTTTTCAGCATGTTAAATAAGTTTTCACTAAAGATATTGTATTCCCTAATTTTCATATTTATGTAATGTACCTAATTCCCAAAGAAAATATACATCTCTATAAATAGGGATTTATTAAGTGTCTTTATATGTAATAAATCAGTTATTAATGTAAAATAAAGAGGATGGTAATTCTAGTTGGTATCATATAAAAAATATAGTTATTTTTGGAATTATGAATAGAAAACTCATTGGAATTCCATAGTTATAAAACTATGAATATGAATAAAATTCGCAATTTTGGTTTTTATATAGTATGTTTTATATCAAAAAAATACATTCGTGTTTGTATAATATATGTGGACGTGGTTCTGGAATAAATTTACCTAAGAGTAATAACTCTAACAAGGTGTTCTGGGCCTAACTCGGGGTAACCTAATAGATGACGATATGCCTTACTAAAAACCTGATTTGACACTCTTGATGGATATTATTTTTTAAATTTATAATCACATTACAAACAACTATTATGGGAAATAAAATTTCTTATTAGATTATATGTTAGGAAATAGATTATGGATAACGTAAACTGAATCTTGTAAATTAATAGGTTATGTAAATAAATAAAATTTATAAGGTATCCCATTAATAACATTATATTACCATATATTTGTTTAATACATTAAAAATAATAATCCCTGATTTATCCTTTATCTTAGAAAATCACAGGAAATAGGGGGAATCAGGTAAACAGTTGATGTGAAGGGGAATGTGTTGACTACACCAATGATATTTCCAAAATGATGGGAGTAGGAATCCCAAAATTTTCAATGACAGTATATTAGATAACATGGGTTATAAATAAAATCCTTGACCATGGGAAGACATTAATCACACTAAAAGAGGACTAGAAACAATTGAGATCCTCATCTGAAAAATGACTCCTGCATTTAATGGATCATCTGATCCATTGAACACAGACCAATTGATCAACTCTAATGAGAAGATATTCCCCATCCATTAATGATTTGTGAAAGAGAATGTTCCATTATATTTTTATTGTATGGAGGGAGATGTTGATCAATGGGTTTTCATTATGAGTAATATGAATCTTGGGGAAGATATAGATGTGATGGATTTGATGAAACTCTTCATAATGTTTGTTGATAAATATTTTCCATACAATCCTTAACATAAAATGTAAATTAAATTACCTTCCCTCAATAAAACAGATGACAAATCTATTGGTCAATGTAAGGAAAACATTACAATACTCTCATTATATGACTATGTATTTGTCATTACCCCAGAATTTAACGTTCAACACTTCTTTACTGGGATAAAACATAGTATATGATAACCTCTGCTGATCCATGACATTGATTACTATGATGGAAATTCATGATAATCCATTAATAACAAAATGTGATCAGATAATCTAAATGGAATCATGTGGATACGAATAGTATTGTAGAATTTAATTATAGAAGTTTGATGGAAAAATCGAATAGTGCCATAAAATTTCAACATACCACTTTTCATGGTTTGGGAAGAACAACCAATGAAATTTCCTAAATGTAATTGTAAAATGATTTAGGTGTGGTATTTAAGAAAATATAGCTAGGAATTTCTAATTGGAGAATCCATTTATTGCCAAAGAGGAAATTCATTATATAGTAAACCCTCAGTACATTGTTTATTGGTACAACTCTATGTAACCATGAAACTTTTCAAACTCATTCACTATAAGAAGGTTATTTGGATACAACTGAAATCCTCTATGGTAACAATGGTGAGATTTCCCCATCCTAATCTCTGAGGTGGATCCTGAAAATGATGTGATGAAATGTATGTTTTTAATTAATTCATGGGTAGAAACAAATACTTTATTTATTATTGTTCAATATATTCCTTAATATCATGAAATATTTGCATAACTATTCCAAACCACCATAGATCATAGACGTAGATCTGTCGGTCAAAATGGAAAATATGGAAAATATTGCATCCCATGTATATAACTCATCCCCTATCAATCATTGGGGGTTTGACTTCTCGATAATCCTTTTCATTCTATATGAAACCATATCTATATAAAATAACCTGGTTTAAGGAATGAAACATCCTATAATACATTTCTTTTGTAACGGAATACACTGATGTGTTTCCCAATTAATTTCATGCCCTTCTTCCTAGATCAGATATATTTTTTCCAATCATTCTTTTACATGGGGAATATCCATTACCCAAGAATATGTATAGGATGGATGTAGTAGAACTAGAGGATCTAAAGAAACAATTATAGTATAATTTAGATAATGGTTTCATATACCGATCTGCTTCACCATGGGGTGTACGAGTCCCCTTTATCAACATGAAGTAAGGGTCAATGTACCTTTTCTTTGATTATCGTGAGCTCAATAATATAATGAAAAAGAATAAATTTCTTCTAACTCATATTGATGACTTATTTTGTTAGCTATATGGATCACAATACATATCCTTCATGGATCTATGGTTGGGATATTACCATGTTAGTATGAAAATGGACGATATTATGAAGACTTCCATTAGTATGAGGTACGTGAACTACAAGTTCATAATGATTCTTTTATAACTCACTAATTACATAGAAATATTAATGGAAATGATGAATAGAGTCTTTATATATTACCATAAAACATTTATGGTTTACTTTATAGATGATATTATAATATTGTCCAAAACAAGGAGGATCATGAGGAGCATCCAACAATATGATAAAGACCATATGAAAAGAGAATGTCTACACCATGTACATCAAATGTTAGTTATAGTGGATAAAAGTCTCTATATAATAAAATATAATCACATGTAATAAGATATATGTGGACCCATAAAAGTTGTCGGTAAAGGAAGGATTTTGGAGTACTGCAACTGTTATAGATATTCATAGTTTCACTTGGTTACCTTGGTATTATCGCAAATTTCTTAGAAATTTATCAATATTGTGAATCCATCGTACCAAGATAACTCAAATGGGAGTCATGCTTTGTTGAATTCATAAATCTTAATAGAGATTCATGGACATAAAAATATATCTTATCTTTTTCCCAATGCTCACAATAAACAAAAGTGGATATCTTTTCATGGTATTCAGTGACGGTTTTCATAATGTATTGGGTTTTGTGTTAACTAAATATGAAAAAGTAATAGCATATGATTCAAGGAAGCTTAATGTTCATGAATGGAACTACCCAATGTGTGATATAGAGTCGTATGCAATTTTAATTACTTTAAAAATATGGAGACATGATATGTTTTGGGAAAAGTGAAAAATATATAAATATTAAAAATCATCAAAGATATAATCACAAAGGAATAAATGAATATGTATCGATGATGATGGTTAGAACTGATAAAGGACCATAACTGGCCAATCCATTACAGTCTTACTATAGAGAGTAAATTGTATGATGATATAAGTATGAATGATTATTCATCTTTATCAATGATTATAATTGAGAAGGATTAAAGCTTCTTAATCCTATAAAGGATGGACATGAGAATCTTCAAGGAAGGAACACCATCAATCCTTTCACAAATGATTTCTCAACCGTATCATTTGGAGAAGTTAATGTATGCTCAATGAAATGTTGTGGGAATTCCAAAATAGTTGAAGGAACAAGTGAAAAATAATCCTTGGAGTTCAATTTTAATGATGAAATATTTATGATAATTAGGTCAACATTATTTGTTCCACCACATTAATATTTAAAAAGCAATGATTGGATGATGTGCATAGTTCGATATTCCCCAATCACATAGGAAGAATAATGATGATTTGAGATATCATTGATCACTATTGGGGTAAATTATGTATATCATAGATTAAACATCAAACTGAATGGAATGTAATCAAGCTAATAATGAAATGGATATGTCTATGGTGAGGATGTAACCATTACCCATACCAACATGGAATTGAGAAAACATAACTATAGAATTTTCCATGTGGCTTATGAAGATATCCGGGTAGAGTATTTCTATATGGGTTATTTTGAAGCAGCATATGAAGAAATATCACTTTATTGAAATTCAAGACGATTTACAATTGGATAAACTTTCACAGATATACATTATAGAAGTGGTAAGGTTGTATGGAGTACTGTTATCAATTGTATCTGATTGAGATTTGAGATTCACCTCCAACTCCTGGAAAAGTATCCAACACTCTCTAAAAATTGGGCTAAACTTATATACATCCTACCATCTTTAAAATGCTGCTCAACCTATGTGGACTATTAAGACACTGAAAGGTATGTTTCGATCATGTTCTGTAGTCTTAACAGGGGGATGGAATCAACATATTTCTCCATTCTAGTTCTCATACAAAAAAAGGATCCACTAAATCATCCAAATGAATCCCTATTATGAAAATCATGGAAATATTTTGATAACACTGGAATGATTGTATAATGTTAGGGAAACAAGTTCTTAGCCCTGCAATGATTGAATAAATGTTGCAGATGGTAAAGTTCATATAGTATCACATCAAGGTTTCTCAGAGTCAACAAAAGAACTATAGTTAAAATTATTGACGAGACCTAGATTTTGATGTTGGAGACATGGTATTCCTTCGCATATCACCATTGAATAATGTTATGAGATTATTGAACAATTTATTTCTTAGTCTAATATACATTTACCCCTTTCATATCCTTGATCACATTTGAGATGTGGCTAATCTACTAGTACTCATACCTATCCTATCTCCAAGAGATTATGTATTCCATGTATCCCACTTGAGAAAGTACATACTAGAACCCTCTACTGTACTAAATCCAAAGGTAGTTCTATTATATAATGATAATATATTTAATGAGATCTTGGTGAAGATCATCGATCTCAAAGAAAAAGTTATATGAAATTAGATAATTCTCCTTATCAAAAAGATATAATGAAACCACATGATTGAAGAAGAAAAATGAGAACCGAATGTGGTGAAGCACCTTAGTTACCCACATATATTTTAATTTGGAAGAATAATATTTTGAGGGTTCAATTTCTTTAGAGGGGAAGATTGTATTTACCAGAACTATTATAAAAAATCCCCTATTTATTTAATTAAATATCTAGTTATGTAATATTGTTATTCAAACACATACACTTCTTTTGTTTAATTTTATCCATTTATATTTAAAGTAATGTTTTTAATCTTTAGCATTGATAATATATCCACTAAATAATGGTCACATTGTTAGTGTAAATATTGGACTTAATGAATACAATTGACATATAAAAATGATTTGATGTTCTCAAGATATGGATCATACCATATGAATCCGGTTTATTTGGGATTTGGAGGGATGTTGTATTTTTGGGGGTTTCCCTTGACCAATCAAAATAAGAGATCTTACAAATTAAGATTGATAAAAGTATTTTATGAGGGAAGTTCAAGCTCATCAAGATCATGTACCAATCCATGTTCGTCAAACCACCCCATGAACGTCCAAACATCAGTCACCTTACTTTAAGGGTGTTTTGGGTGTATTAATCGAACATGTATCAATACCATAGAATTGTAATTATGTAAAATATTTTTATTGGATAATGAATATAATTTCATCCTAATTTTTTTACATTATAAATGATTTTTATTTTGATATAATAAGTATACAACAACATATTTTCATTATATTTAAATTCAATTGAGAATTTTTATTGATGAAATTATAGATTTTTTAAATAATTATTTTTTTATCAAAATATTATTTATATATAATATTTGAAGTGGAAAATTTTATAAAAATGTTTAGATAAAATGAATATTATTTTTTGAATCATAATTTTTAAATTATGAAATTGTTAACATTAAATCATTTCTTTTGATAGTTGAATTTTCAGGTAAAAATTAAATACCATATAAATATTATTTTGTGTATAATAGGATCATAATTACTAAAAATTGATTCAATAAATACGATAAATGGTAACCAAAAAAATTATTTTTTACATTAAAATAATTTTATTTTAACTTTATTTGAATTATTGTTTGAATCTGATATGATTCCTCCAAAACATGTATCATATTTTATGGGTTGATAATAATAACTTTTGTAGTATGACTCAACGTAACATATGTAAAGTAATTATTTAAATATTATATGTCATTTAACTTATAAAATAGTTTAAATCACTACCATTTTCCAAAACATATGGGTGAAAACCAGGCGATGGATTGTGGTTATGAATATTTTTTTCTGAAGAGTCCAAAACCAAAATAATAATGAAATCCCCCTATTTTCGAACACACACAAAACTAATATCAAATTTTACTTCACTATAACATCATCAAGAATGACCATATTGTTAAATCCACTCTATAGAGTCCTCCCAAGGCACCCCAAGCTCTCAAGAATCCCCTCTCAAGCATTTGGAGTCTCATAGTCATGTTAGGAACCCTCACCTTCCTCTCCTTCTTTCAATTGATAAACCTTTTTTGAAATTAGTATGCATAATTTATAGTAGTTATATATTATTCATTTATTATAATTTAATTATAGTTAAATAATGTATTTTAATGATTTACCATTTATACTCACTCATTTTATCCCTTACCTAAGCCATTACTACACGAAAATGTTTTATGGGATGTATCTCATCTCATTTCCATTGAACAACTTATTTTATCTTATGTTTATTAAATTATATTTTATTATCTTATAATATATTCTATCATAATCCCGTAACATTTAATTTAATATATAAATTATTAGAAACCCCTTTAACTCTCATTATGCCTCCCATGATACTTTATGTACACTCCTTACCATGATGAAATATTTTTTCGATTCTCTTCTTTATTCAAGTTTTTAAATTATAGTATTCTTTATATTTACATGTTTCTAATGTCAGGATATTCTTTTTGATGTCCCTATTAATGTCAATTTTATGTCAATGTTATGTGAGACCCTTATCTCTCTCAAAAACCCCATTCATATGAATCATTAGGTGACGTTGTTGCGCTGCAAGAAATTCACCATGATTTTCCATGCCAAAACAATTGTGTAGTGAATGTCATAAAAAGTTCCAATCAATGGTGTTAATATTTACAAACATATTAATTTGTATTAGGTACTTACATATATGTATTCCACACTCCTTAGTCATGGAATAAATCATGAATTTGAATGAATCCATGTTGTATAATCTATGTGTAATACATAAGCATGCAAATAAAAACAATATGATGGTTGCACCCAAATAGTTCTCCAATGCATTGGGTAATTTTTATTATCATGATATGTCACATTGGGATAGGAATTGAACCTGATTATATTATTTTAATTTATCCACCATCAACTATTTGTGGATTTATCGTTGACCTATGTTATGATTTAGTGTTTTAATATGCCTGCACATTTCCACTGTTATGATTACCATTATAAATCAAGTCTTATAATTTATGTTAATTTTATTCCACATTTATATTACTATTATATATAATGTATCACATATTCCATTATTATTCCCTTACTGGGCATTATAGGCTAACCAGTTCTTAAGTATTTATTCGGGTTATCCCATGCAGTTTTTAGTTCAAATGGGTATTTAGATCATGTTAAAAAAGTTTTCAATAAAGATTTTGTATTATCTTTTTTATGTTGTTATGTAATGGGAATAATTACAAATTAAAATATATGAACTAATCATATGATATTCATTATGATTAGTCTTATGTAATACATCGTGTACTAATGTGAAATGAAGATTAGGGCTACAATAATACTGGGATTATACTCACACCATGAATGGGTATCTCGACACACATACAGAATTCATGAATAAATATTCAGTAAGTAAAGATGTATATATTATTAGATTCTAAATAGAATGGGGTTTGATGATGGACATGGTACTATGATACTTTGGATTCCTTCAATTTAAAATTTATTTATCGTAAATTTAGTAGTAATATCATATATTTTGACCCACCACATTGGTGGTCTATGGAATATCATTGTATAAAATGTAATGAAATATGTTTTAAAAATATTTTTGTATTAGTATTCCAAGGTTTTTATTTGGTATTATATTTATATAGTAATAAACTATTATATATATTATCTATAGAATTATAATCTACCCACATCACATTAGACCATCACTTATTTTCGTTGTCCCCTTGTATATTTGGTGGTGAAAATGAGGTTTTGAAACACTCGAATATGAACTAGGAAATCTAAGTAGAGGTCTTATAGTTTGGTTATAGATAAATATTTTATTTTGATCACTCAATATTTGGAATTAGGATAGTGTATATAAAATATTTAATTATTATTATTTTACTCATTCTAATTGTGGGTGCATGGAAGGTAATACTTACTTTCAAGGCCTGAAAGGTACTACATGACACATGACATAAATCATGAATCATTTGTGCATTTTTATAAAGAACAAATCCACAATGTTTTTTTGTAGAATATATGAAATGTGTATGGATTAAAAGGCCTTGAATTATATATTCCACAATAGATAACTAAATGATATAAATAATTGATGGATGTTTTATTTTAATAATTTTGACATTTAGATAAAATATACACTAGGGAAATGTAATATGGTAGTTGATAAAGTGGGTAAAAATTGTCATGGAGATATATATAGTATTATGCAAAAGGGGAGTGAAATCATACGATTTATTTTTTGATATGTTAGTGGATGTTAATAACATTGTTGATTATAGGGTGTTATCAAGCAATATAGTTACTCTGAATTTTTGAGATAAGGATTATGAAACCTAGATTATAGATTTATAATGTATAACATTGAGTGATTCCATAAAGAGTAATGAGACTCTGGGATGATGTATGGAAGGGATACATTTGGTATTATATTATAAAATTATATTTTCTCATTACTTATTGAGTACTTATAATTGTTATCTAAATATTATATTTAATTATATTAATATAGTGAAAATAAAATTCATTAGTAGATGATATTTTCAATTTTATTGTTCAAGAACGAAAAGGGATGTTATATAGTATATTACTCAATAAGTACCTATCATCGGGAAATGAATTATCCTAGGTGTTCTATAAGAGATAAATTTCCTTTTCCTTTTCCCTATTTAATGTTGGTTCAAACCTACATAGATTTTGTTGTGGATTGTCCAAAAAAAACGTTGAACAAGCATAATGTTATCTGGGTTTTCATAGATAGGGTAATGAAAACATCTCATTTGTTACAAATTGGGAAATAAAATTAGGCATATATTTAGTGATGATATATTTTGGGATGTGGTAATGCTTTATAGTCTGCAGACATAAATTATATAAATTTAGTATCTCTTATCAACCTCAGAAATAATATCATTCTATGTAGACTATTCAAATATTTTATGAAATTCGTTGATATTCTGCTATGAATTTTGAAGGATAATGGGAATATAATATCCCTTTAGTGGAGTAATTTTAAGATAATTGTTGTTAGATTATGAGAAGGATGGATCCCATAAATAGTATCGACGGGTTTCCATGTTGTGTATCTCTATGTTATGTGAGGAAACATCCATACTATGGTTAAGTATTTTTTAAGATAATATATATATGATTCAACTAATAAAATAGTTAATAGAGATAACTGAATGTTGAAAAATTAATATCTAAGTAATCATTGATGACCTTTCACTATGAATAAATGGCATTTAAAAAACCTTAAAATGGCATTTAACAATGCTAGATAATCATTGACTATTTGAGAATGATTAAAATCCATAGTCTATTATCAAAACAAAAAAGCACCGATAATGGGGATCTTTATAAACACTTTTATTTATATTCGATAAAGGGGACATTTATTGGGGATTACAATAGCACTGATAAATGGTACCTTTACCAGTGATTGTAATTGTTCTCATAAAGGACACCATTATCAGTTTTAGTAATTGTTCTAATAAAGGGGAATACAGTAGTGAGATGCAACATCAAACTCCAACACTGCTGAATTGTTTAGTAATAGCACACCACATCACAAAAAACACAACAATATATCAAAAAAGTCATGTAATAAATGATAATTTAAAGGAAATGAAATTAACAACAAATATAATAGTATAAAACACTATATTAAAAATATTTCAAACAATAGTTTATACAATCACTTAGGTAAAAATGATTATATATACTAAAAAAGTTGTTTTTTTATCTTCTGATAATGGCCCTGACTAATTTTATTTATGAACAATGATCCCCTACTCAAGAAAAATATCACACCTTAATAAGAAAAAGTTTATTGTGTTAGTATTAATATATGGAAGTAAATTAGTATAAAGTGTTAATTTTGAACTAACCATTGTGTGATACTCTGAACATTATGTATCAATTTGAGTTGTGGATAATTATTACACATCACCAAATTTATTTTTCATGTTCAAGAATTATTTCTATGAATATTAACTGTATATTTATAAGATAACCCCCCCCCCCCACTGAGTTCATCCTAGTGGTTTTTCCCTGTAGTAGTGTTTTAGAGGTCTCAATTTCAAGCATCCATGTCTGTATTTAGGTTACTTTTATTGGTGGTTTATTCCCCCTCCACTAATATATTTAAGATAAATAGGTATAAAAACACAATAATAAGGCAATAAATTGAGTAATAGTATATATAATGATGATAAAACTATATAGGCTCATATTCATGGTGTTGGGGATGTAATGTTTTCTTTAAAATAAATAGACACTTATAAATTTTAAAAACGCAATTGTAGTCAAACTGATCACAAAATTAATCTGATTAAGGTGTTTTTGATTCCTAAAAATCATTAATGACTTACGGATAATTTTCCCAATATAAGAAAATAATGTGGATGTGTTTTCTTAGTTTTGAGTACATCACTAGTCTTTTTAACTAAAATGTCATTTTTAACAAGAAACACGGACATTGAGTCACAGTGATCATATAATGCATTTATTTGATGTGATACTAATTCCTATAAGGAAAAAAACCCCTTATCAATCATTTAGCTAAATCATCAAGTCAATTTGAGCTCATTTTCTCATTTATTAGTGACTGAAACTTTTTGAAATAAAATTCAAATTTTAAACTGACCAGACACATTGAGTCAGAGCAGGAACATATTCTATTATATTGAAGTTTTTATGATTAATACAAATCCAAAATTGATTATGAATAATTTTCATAATGTATCAATATAATCCAAATACATTTTCATAGTTTTGAGTATCAAATTTTCCTTTTTTATAAAAAGTAGTGTTAATTTGAAAAAAAAAGTCACACAAGTAGTCATAATATTCACACTTTCTGTCAGATTGAGGTATGGATGATTCATGACAATATATAATTACATATTGATCATTTTAAAAAAATTATCAAATCAATATGAATTCATTTTATGAGTTTTGAGTACATCACATGAGTTTTTTACTAAAATTTGTCTTTAAACTAAAACATAAACTTTTACTCTTACTAATCACATCACGTATCAGTTGGACGTGGGAAAAATTACTACATGTTGAAAATTAATAATAAATTTTTTCATAAATTATCATGAAAATATATGTGTGTTTGATCTATGTTTAGTGAGTGAATCTTTTAGAACTAAAATGTCAATTTTAAAATGATAACTGACCCCTTGTGTCATATTAGGAACACCATGTATTATATGGATGTGTGGATTATTCCTACATGTTAAAAATAACTTAAGGATTTTTTTAATAATGTATCGAATAAATCCAAATAAATTATCTATGTTTTTAGTAGGTAAATATACCTTTTTTACTAACATTGATGTCACATTAAAATAAAAAGGAACACTTGGAGTCATATCCATCACTCCATATGTCATATTAAGGTGCTACGAATTCTTAAAAATAAAAAATGACATATGAATAATTTTCCAAAATTTATCAAAACATTAAGAATTCATTTTATTGGATTTGAGTACATCACGTCACTTTTTTACGAAAATGTTATTTTATACTAGAAACATTCACTTTTACTTATACCTATCAAATAATGTATCAATTTGATGCAAGAATGATTCTTATACTTAACAAATGAATTATGAACTGTTTCCCCAAATTATCAAAAAAATATGAGTGTGTTTTGTTTCTTTTTAGTGAGTGAATCATTTTGATATATAATAAAACTTTTAATGTGAACAAAAGCACATTGAGTCTTACAATACATATTGTGTATTAAATTGTAGTGTGGATGATTTCTACATGTAATTAATGACATATAGATTTTTTTAAAAAATTATAAAAATAATATATATTTGTTTTTTTGGAATTTGTAGGTCATTTATCCTTTTTAGAAAAAATGATTCCAATTTTAAATAAAAAGAATCCATTAGAGTCATACTGGTCATTCTATATGTCAAATTGAGGTGTGTCTAATTTATACAAATATAAAATGTCATATGGATAATTTTCTTAATGTATCAATAGAATATGAATTCTTTTTCATGGTTTTGAGTATGTCCAATGGCTTTTTTTGTTAATATTTAATTTTAAAACGGAAACACACGCATTGACTCATACTGGCGACATTGTGTATCTGTTTGGTATGAGCTCGATTAATACACATCAAAATTGATGTATGGATCCATTTCATAAATAATTAAGAAAATTTGAGTTTTTTTCATTATGTTAAATGAGTGATACAATTTAAACTAAAATGTCATATTTAAACTGATAATGAGAACATTAATTCATAAAGGGAAAAAATCATATCATATTGAAGTGTGACAAATTACTACATGTTAAAGAATGGCCTATGGGTTATTTTCCTAATGTACAAAAACAATCTAAATATGTTCTCTCACTTATGAGTATGGTAGTGTTCATTTTTACTAAAATTAGTGTCAATTTTCAATAAAAAAGAGCACATAGTGTCTTACTTGTCACACCGTGTACCTTATTGATATAATTATGATTAATATTTGTCCCAATGTCTCAAAAATAAAAATATCAATGTTATAATGTTGTTCATTTCCATTATTCATTGACCTACTAACACTGAATTTTGAGTCATTGATCATATTTAAAAAAATGTTATCATTGATGAATGATTGAAGAGTAAAGGAAGCTAATGTTCCAATTAGATCAGGAGAGGTCACCCCAATGGGTGCATGAGATTATTTTACTATTATGGAATTCAACAAATATATAGGATTTTCAACTATGAAAATATCATCAATATATAGTTATGGTTGTTTGAACAAACCACATCACCCTGAAAAAACAAATCCACATGTATAATCAAAAAATTAATATATGAGTAATAATAAAAATGATAAATTAATCATAAATATGAAATAGTAAATTATTTTTATGTAAAATTATTTTAATATGAAAACATCAATATTACCTCTTTTATTTAGTAGTGGAGGAAACATGATGGAATGTGATAAATTTAAACTATAACATTTTGGAACCAGATGCAACCCTATGCTGGCCCGAGCCCAGCTGGACACATGGCCTCAAGCGTGTCTCCCCAAACACATGAGGCTACAGACTTGAAGCAAGGGTGTAACACCCCAGGTAAATAAAGAATATGACATTATTATATTTATCCATATTTTTGAATAAAATATTAATAATTACTTTAAAGGGTTGCTATGTTCGATAGCATACCCGATACGTAACAAAGAGTTTCATTGAAATCTTACGTTGCACACTAGTAATAAAATAATATTATTTTAAATGGAAGTTAACACATAGCCGTTGTATTGGAGGGAAATGATAGAAATAACTAAAATATGATTATATATGTTTTTTAAATGTTTTTACTTTTATCTAATAAAAGATAAAGGCTTAAAATACGGAAACAATTCAATTTTGGGAATATATGCCCTAATTTTCACTAAAGGTTCACTTATCGCCTTTTGATGGAAAACCGTCATTAAATATAGTTTTTATCACTCTTATACATTCTATTGGACCAAATAAAACATCTCTTTATAATTGGGACATCAAAATTTACTTTGTGTAAATTTTTGGTATCTTTCCGATAAAGTTCATTTTTTAATGAATAGTGTAAAATGTTGTATTTTAATTCAAAACCTCTTTTTAATCTAATTTATTTATATTATTAGACTATATTTTTAATTGTTTTTAATGTTAAATTATAAAATATTTTCACCATTAAATTTAATAGTGGTCATTTGAATTAATTTCACTTTGAAATCAGACTTAAACTAGTGTCAATCTTTTGATACTTATTGTTTCATAAAAACAGGATATTTTCTCTAACAGCGGGAATTAATTATTAAATTAGTTAATGCAACTTATATGTTCTTAATTTTGTAAAATATAATCCATTTTTTAATTCGGAATATCAAATATAGCTTAGGGTGAAGTTTTGGTATTTTTCTGAAAAACTTCAATTTTTGATGAATAGTGAAACCACTAAGTGGTACATAAAAAACTGATTTTTCATTTAAATGAAATTATACAACCTATGTGTTTTTAATTTAATAAATCTGAAATACATGTTTGTCATTAAGAAGTAAAATGTGGTTCAATGGGATTAAAATAATTTTTTGGTGAATAGTAACTTATCAAGTTTTTAATCACGATTAGAAGTAATTAGTGTAGTTTAAGGTAAAAATAATGTTTTAATAAAATGAAATGTCCTAGAAACATGTCCTACCATAATTTTATGTGTCATGTCCGACCAATAAAATCCATGGGTCAACTTTAGGACCCCATGTAGCCACTTTGGTTGGAAAATGACATCAATACCTTTTTATTTAATGTTAAAGTAAAAAAGGACACAAACATGAGATGTTTTATTAAAAAAAATTTTACAAGGGGTTATACAAGTCAGATTTTTGACTATAAATTGTCATTGGAAATAAAAAAATATTTCCTACATCATAGTAATTTTTTTATAATTTTTAGACGTTATATAAATTAAATTATTTATGACATCATGATGATGCAGCGATGACCTCATTATTTAACGATTTAAATAAAATGGAAATATAATGTAGTATCTAAGACCTAAACATGTCCAAAACTTATTGGATGAGTGTATTTAGAACCCTTGTCACCTTATCCTCGAATTATATCAATATTGGACCTCTTAAATCCGAATATCATTTTAAAATAATGTGACTTTTCTTTACATTCCAAGAGTGCCCCTCCTCTCCTCTTATAGAAGGCCCCCACCACTACCTCCTTACCCACACTCCCAAAGCCTTTGGCTCGGCCAAACCCTGCCCATTTCGTCTCTCTACTTCCCTCTCTTACTCATTGAGGCCTCAATTTGGGCAGAAGTCTTCCCAGGGAAGCCTTTGAGCTCAAACCAAAGGTAGTTACCCGAGTTTAAGGTAATGTCTTCACTTGAGTCCTTTTGTTTTAGTTTGCCTCTACAACCCCCTAAACTCTATTTATTCATTTCCTTTGTAACAACTATAGTATCTTAAATATACTAGGATGTTGTTATAAGAAGGACTCTAGATACACATACACACACCTACATCTAATGGTTAAAGAACATATTGTTTCTGTGGATGGCGAATTTCTGCATCACGAAACGATGATTGTTCAACACTCATATAACATCTTCAAAGGTGTCCATTAAGATGTCACTATATTTATATATGATATATAATATGGTTATGTTTTCTTTAAGCTTCTGTATTATTAATTTTTATCATACCTTTATGGCTTCCATTATGGGTAAACACGATAATTTCATTTTAGGAAGTGCGGACTACCGGCCCCTCAAAGTGATTTGATTCATTAATTCCATATGTGGGACATATAAAGAATGGATTTAAAGTTATTATATATGATGTTATACTGAAATTATAATATACCTATATTTCATTATTATTTTTTTCCATTAAATTATGAGATAGAAATGAAAGTAGCGTTCATGCGTACGTACGGCTTACCTTCTCCATTAACGGTGCATTTCATTTCTTATCCCCAAATGTAATGTACTATTATAAGTACATGTATATAATGGATATATATGATGAATGATACATATAAATGATGAATATAAATCTGGAATTAAAATATACATACCTCTCATTTAGTTTTAATTCCATTAATATGACAAAGAAATGAAAGTAGAGTTCATGCGTACGTACGGCTTACCGTCTTCATGAACGGTGCATTTCATTTCTTACCTCTAAATGATTATGTGATATTATAAATACATGTATATTCTGGATATATATGATATATATGATATACAAATCAGGAATATCATTCTGGATATAATGAACCATTGACCACATGAACAACATGTAATTGTATGAAGTTCACATTCAACTTAAGAACCAAATATCGACAAAACAAACATTATTAACTTAAATGATTACATAATGTTTATAACATGGAAATAAGTTACATAAAAGGAATAATGAACTTGAAAAAGGTTCTTAAGCATATATAAATTAACTCATGTTTATTATTCAGGACGTTAAAGAACGATCGAGTCAAGTCGGACCCGAGGTAAGGGATCCTACTCCTCTATTTTTAAGTACACTCTTTTATGTCATTCCTTTTAAAGATCATCTTTCTTGTTCATGGGATGTTATTTTATATTAATCTTACTTTAATTTTTATGTTCATATGATGAGAGACCCTATTTTCTTTCATCAATCCTTTTTGTAAGTTTTGAGTGGTGCCGTTAGGCTGCCGAATTTTCGTAAGAGATCAAACCCCTCTCTTTCTTTTAAAGTACTCTCCTTTATGTCACTTCTTTTAAGATTCTCTTTGTTATGTAGGGGGATTTTCTTTTATATTTCTCTTTCTGTAAACTTTATTTTAATATGAGGAGAGACCCTATTTTACCTCATCAATCCATTTTTGTATGTTTTATGTGGCACCGTTTGGCTGCCGAGTTCTCGTAAGGTATTTTTCATCTCACTTTTATTCTCGTGAGATTTATGCTACATTTTCCACAATTTCCTTTGAGTGGTGTATTTACTACCCATTATTTTAATCATTGTGTAATATAATTTCTTTTATTAGTTTTTACATCAATGTTGTATTGTCCTTCTTTTAAGGGGTGCATGTCTCGAATGATACCCATGTCGGTAAGGGAACCTTTCACCCTCTTTTTTTTAAAGACTTATTTTGTAATGTCTTTTAATTCACATACTATTATGTTGGGATATGTTCTTCTATATCCTTATTTATGTAAATTTAATTTCCATGTGATGAGATCCCATTTAGCTCTTTCATCAACCCTTTTTGTAAAATTTTATGTGACGCTGTTAGGCTATCGAATTTTCACGAGGGAACTTCTTAACTCAATTTCGATTTCTTTGGGTTCAACATGTAGTTATTGAATATTTCATCCTTTGAATATGTGTGAATAACCTTTGATTGTTTTACACTTAATATCCACTTATATTGGGTGTATTTATATTTTTCACACATAATTATGAGATTGATTTACCCTTAATTTAAGGATACCTTCTTTATAATGGATTTCATCTCATTCTACATTTCTTTTGAGACTTCATTGTTGTTATGCACCAATTCACTATTATATGGTTTGTATACAGTCCTTTGACATATTATATCATGAATCCCTTAATTATCATGATATTATAAAGATCGGATTAAATGTCATTTTGCTATTATTTGTATTCAAGAGTCTCTCATTTTGTTAAAAACTATTTAACAAAAATATCATTTTAAATGTTTTAAGGATTTTTTATTCTAAATATTTATCTTTAATTTCAATGTTTTCAAAATAGATTTCAGTGTTTATTTATATGGAAATTAATTTTTTAAAATTATAATTCCATTAAAAGCTTCAAAGTGGTATGGGACACTTTGATTCAAAATTCTCTTTTAAATGGTTTTTGAAAATGGATCGATTAATTCAATATCTTGGAATTTATTTTTGTTATTGATAATGAAATGATGTTATCGAAATTTTTATATTTTCAATATTTTATGTGTAATGATGGTACTTGGACATTTTACAGGTGGTTACGTGATAAACCATATGACGGGTGGTGCCGTGAATACCAGGACGAGTGGTTACGTTATAACCTCCAATGCATTGGGTATGGAAGTCGGTCGTATGGCTATTCCATTAAGTATGTATGAAAGTTGGACAAATGGATATTCCATTAAGTGATATGTGTGGAAGTTGAACTTATGGTCATTCCACTTAAGTATTTTTATGTCCCAAGTTACCTTTATATGTTATGTGATCTTTATATGGGTTTTATGATAATATTTTTGTTACAGAAGGGTAAGTAATGATCTTTTATTCAGTGAAGAGTTTTTACTACTTCATAAAGGTGAAAAGTATTACTTTGATAAAGTATTCATGGTTTACTTGTTGTTTTGATAAACTAACAGTTTTCATTCTTTGTATATGCCTAACTGAGCTCTTTATGCTCACCCCATGTTTTTTTAAATGTTTTTCACAGGACCTAATGTGGAATAGGGTCAAGGATGGGATCAATGGAAAGTCATGCTATATAAAACATGGAACTAGACATGTTTCTTTTTATGAGTTTTTATTTTATGGAAACTTAGTAGAAGGTTCTACTTTGTAATCTTTTGAGATGTAATAGTTATTTCCTAATTCTCTAAAACTCTAAACCTAAAAAGATCCACGATGTGAATTATTCATTTAATTCAATATTAAGTAAGGTTTAAGGCTGGGGCCTTATAGTTGGTATCAAAGGTCGTTTTAGATAACATTAGAGGTTAGGGTATTCTATATGCATAAGTGACATTACCATAGTGGTTAGGATTTCAGAAAGAGTCCTATTTTTAGATAAATTGAATGAGTAAGTATATCTTAGTGTTTATCTTCCTCATTAGTACATAATGGTTTTGTTGATATACTCACACTGACCCTTTTTGGTTTTAGTAAATGGCTGGATCTAGCAGGCACCCAAGAGTCAACAGGTTTGAAGGAAATTGTGGTGGTTCTCTGATTAAGATACTAGATAAAATGGAGGATTCAATGAGGAAAATCGTGGTTGTTTTAAACCAACTATCCAAGATTCATGATCAGCCACTTGTACCTTGGTATGTTCTATAATGCATCATGTACGAGAAGACCAATCAATGTGGAAGTCCAGGTAATAATTATAAAGGTTACCATTAGGGTTTATATGATCCTTACTTTTGAGGTAATTATGGGTTATTATATGTTATGATGGAAAATGAATGGAATAAGATAAACTTCAGGTTAAAATATTTTATGATTATTTTTGAAGATTTTATCTCATTTTGGGGGATGTTTTAAGAATTATATAGTTTTGTAAAAAGGACAACACGTAGACCGTGTGACTACCCGTCGCGTCGGACAAAGCTGCGGGAATCGAACCCACAACCAATGTGTGACTGGTATTTATCGCCTACCACTGGACTACGTGAAGCCCCTGGTTAGTTTGACTAATTCATTTTTGTCATGATGATTTTAGGAATCAAGAGTATGTTTATTTTGGGTTATCTATGGAAATGATTAACCTATCATCGAGGATTTGTGATTAGGTTAATTACTTTTCAATATGAGAATTTAAGAGCAACTGATGTTATTTGGAGAGAAATGTTAATTTGAACCTCGGGAGACTATGTGACTAAATCCTTCAAATATTTGGGTTTCAATCTTAGTTTGGTTTACTTTGTTGAATTTTATAGACAATTTGTTTATCGAATGGTCCTCTTTGAACTTTGGGTTCTGTTGGACAAATTTTGGAGATTAAGCATAGATTTTATTTTTAAAGGGTTATCCTTTTTTGGATTATCTGGTCTTGTACTATCCTTTTTGGTTTGGGTCTTGGATAAAGCCAAAAGACATGGTAAGTATATAGTTCTCTTTTGTGGATAAGGTGATTCTCTAGAAGTTGATTATAGTACTCTTAATATGAACAAGTCTTCCAAAATACTCGTCTTTTGGAGAAAATATGTGTTTGTGTAAGGAATCTAATAATAGTTAAAGGTCAACATGATAAGTGATTATGTTTCCTTATGAATAAATTCCTCAACAAAAAGTAACTTAAAACAAAAATGATGTCTATTAACTTTTCCGACTGGGGAATCAAATACCATTTAACCCATCACAAGTTTGTGATTTTCTTATGGTTAACTTTCTCCTAGACATGTTTACTATCTCTCTCCCTCAAGAACATGACCCTTTGATTTTTCTTCCATGTCCATATTTTCCTACTTGGAATCATAGTATGGGTTAATTCGGGTGACCTCTGTACTTCTCTACCATTATTTCAATGTGATTGTTTTACCGACTCTTGTTCCGATGTGGGACTTTCAAGGATGTTTCTGAGCCCAATTTTAAAAATGCGAGGACGCAATTCCCAGAAGGGGGGAAGGATGTAACACCCCAGGTAAATAAATAATATTACATTTATATATTTATCCATATTTGTGAATAAAATATTTATAAGTACTTTAAAGTGTTTCTATGTTCGATAGCGTACCTGATACGCAACAAAGAGTTTCATTGAAATCTTACATTGCACACTAGTAATAAAATAATATTATTTTAAATGGTAGTTAACACATAGCCATTGTATTGGTGTTAAAGAATTGAAATAAATAAAATATTATTATATATGTTTTTTAAATGTTTTTACTTTTATCTAATAAAATATAAAGGCTTAAAATACCGAAAGAATTCAATTTTAGGCATATATGCCCTAATTTTCACTAAAGGTTCACTTATCACCTTTTGATGGTGAACCATAATTAAATATAGTTTTGTTCACTCTTATAAATTCTATTGGACCAAATAAAACTTCTCTTTAGAATTGGGACATCAAAATTTATTTGTGTAAATTTTTGGTATCTTTCCGATAAAGTTCATTTTTTAATGAATAGTGTAAAATGTTGTATTTTAATTCAAAACCACTTTTTAATCTAATTTATTTAGATGATTATACTATCTTTTTAATTGGGTTTAAAGTGAAATTAGAAAATATTTTTACCATTAAATCCAACAGTGGTCGTTGGAATTAATTTCACTTTGAAATCGGACTTAAACTAGTGTCAATCTTTTGATACTTGTTGTTTCATAAAAACACGCTCTTTGCTCTGAAAGTGGTAATTAATTATTAAATTAATTAATGAAACTTATATGTTATTAATTTTGTAAAATAGACTTCATTTTTTAATTCGGAATATCAAATATAGCTTAGGGTGATGTTTTGATATTTTTCTGAAAAACTTCAATTTTTGATGAATAGTGAAACCACTAAGTGGTACTTAACAAACTGATTTTTCGTTTAAATGAAATTTTACCACCTCTGTGTTTTGAATTTCAAAAATCCAACATACATGGTTTTAATTAAGAAGTAAAATGTGGTTCAATGGGATTAAAATAATTTTTTGGGGAATAGTAACTTATTATGTTTTTAATCGCGATTAGAAGTAATTATTGTAGTTTAAGGTAAGAATAATGTTTTAATAAAATTAAATGACCTAGACACATGTCCTACCCTCATTGTATGTGTCATGGAAGACCAATACAATCCATGGGACAACTTGGGGACCCCATGGAGCCACATTGGTTGGAAAATGACATAAATACCTTTTTATTTAATGTTAAAGTAAAAATGATACAAACATGAGATGTTTTACTAAAACAATTTTTACATGGGGATATACAAGTCCTATTTTGGACTATAAATAGTAATTGGAAAGATAAAAATATTTCCAACATCATAGTATTTTTTTATAATTTTTAGACGTTAAATAAATTAAATTATTTATGACATCATGATGATGCAGTGATGACCTCATTATTTAACGATTTAAATAAAATGGAAAGATAATGTAATATCTAAGACCTAAACATGTCCAAAACTTATTTTATGAGTGTATTTTGAACCCTTATCAACTTATACTAGAATTATATCAATGTGGTACCTCTTAAATCCGAATATCATTTTAAAATAAAGTGACTTTTCTTTACTTTCCAAGAGTGCCCCTCCTCTCCTCTTATAAAAGGACCCCACCTCTACCTCCTTACCCACACTCCCAAAGCCTTTGGTTCGACCAAAACCATCCCATTTTGTCTCTCCACTTCCCTCTCTTACTCCTTGAATCCTCACTTTGGGCATAAGTCTTCCCAAGGAAGCCTTTGAGCTCAAACCAAAGGGAGTTACCCGATTTTAAGGTAATGTCTTCACTTGAGTCCTTTTGTTTTAGTTTGCCTCTACAACCCCATAAAATCTTTTTATTCATTTATTTTGTAACAAATCCATTATCTTCAATATACTAGGATTTTGTTATAAGAAGTATTCGAGATACACTTACACACACCTACATCTAATGGTTAAAGAACATACTGTTTTCGTGGATGGATAATTTCTGCCTCACGAAACGTTGATTGTTCAACACTCATATAACACCTTCAAAGGTGGCCATTAAGATGTCACTATATTTATATATGATATATAATATGTTTATGTTTAACTTAAGCTTCTGTAATATTCATTTTGATCATACCTTAATGGCTTCCATTATGGGTAAACACGATAATTTCATTTTAGGAAGTGCGGACTACCGCCCCCTCAAAGTGATTTGATTCGTTAATGCCATATGTGTTACGTATAAAGAATGGATTTAAAGTTATTATATATGATGTTATACTGTAATTATAATATACCTATATATCATTATTATTTCTTTCCATTAAAGTATGAGATAGAAATCAAAGTAGCATTCATGCGTACGTACGGCTTACCGTCTCCATGAACGGTGCATTTCATTTCTTATCCCCAAATGCAATGTAATATTATAAGTACATGTATATAATGGATATATATGATTAATGATATATCTAAATGATGAATATAATTCTGGAATTAAAATATAAATAACTCTCATTTATTTTTAATTCCATTAATATGACAAAAAATGAAAGTAGCGTTCATGCATACGTACGGCTTACCGTCTCCATGAACGGTGCATTTCATTTCTTACCTTTAAATGATTATGTGATATTATAAATACATGTATATTCTGGATATATATGATATATATGATATCCAAATCATGAATATGATTCTGGATATAATGAACCATTGACCACACGAACAACATGTAATTGTAAGAAGTTCACTTTTGACTTAAGAACCAAATATCGACAAAACAAACATTATTAACATAAATGATTACATAATGTTTATAACATGGCAATAAGTGATATAAAAGGAATAATGAACTTGAAAAATGTTCTTAATCAAATATAAATTAACTCAAGTTTATTATTCAGGACGTTAAAGAACAATCAAGTCAAGTCGGACCCGTGGTAAGGGATCCTACTCCTCTCGTTCTTTTTAAGTACGCTCTTTTATGTCATTCCTTTTAGAGATCATCTTTCTTGTTCGTGGGATGTTCTTTTATATTACTCTTACTGTACTTTTTATTTTCATATGATGAGAGACCCTATTCTCTCTCATCAATCCATTTTGGATGTTTTGAGTGGCGCCGTTAGGCTGCCGAATTTTCGTAAGAGATCAAACCCCTCTCTTTCTTTTAAAGTATTCTCCTTTATGTCACTTATTTTAAGCTCCACTTTGTTATGTTGGGGGATGTTATTTTATATTCCTCTATATGTAAGCATTATGTTAATATGATGAGAGACCCTATTTGATCTCATCAATCCATTTTTTTATGTTTTATGTGGCACCGTTAGGCTGCCGAGTTTTCCTAAGGTATTTTTCATCTCACTTTTATTCCCGTGAGATTTATGCTACATTTTCCACAATTTCCTTTGAGTGGTGTATGTAATGCCGATTATTTTACTCATTGTGTTATATACTTTCATTTTTGAGTATTTACATCAATGTTTTATTGTCCTTCTTTCACGGGGTGCATGTCTCGAAAGATACCCATGTCGGTAAGGGAACCTTTCACCCTCTTTTTTTTAAAAGACTTCTTTTGTTATGTCTTTTAATTTACATACTTTTTTGTTGGGATATGTTCTTATATATCCTTATTTATGTAAATTTAATTTCCAAGTGATGAGATCCCCTTTATCTCTCTCATCAACCCTTTTTGTAAAATTTTATGTGACGTCGTTAGGCTGTCGAATTTTACCAAGGGAACTTCTTAACCCAATTTCGATTTCTTTGGGTTCAACATGTAGTTATTGAATATGTCATCCTTTGAATATGTGTGAATAACCTTTGATTGTTTTACACTAAATATCCACTTATATTGGGTGTATTTATATTTGTCACACATAATTATGAGATTGATTTATCCATAATTTAAGGATACCTTCTTTATAATGGATTTCATCTCATTTTACATTTCTTTTGAGACTTCATTGTTGTTATGAACCAATTCAGTCTTATATAGTGTGTATACTGTCCTTTGACATATTATATCATGAATCCTTTTATTCTCATTATATTATAAAGGTCGGATTAAATGTCATTCCGCTATTATTTGTATTCAAGAGTCTCTCATTTTGTTAAAAACTATTTAACAAAAATATCGTTTTAAATGTTTTAAAGATTTGTTATTCTAAATATTTATCTTTAATGTCCATGTTTTCAAAATGGTTTTCAGTATTTATTTATATAGACATTAATGTTTTAAAATTATAATTCCATTAAAAGCTTCAAATTGGTATGGGACACTTTTATTCAAAAATCTCTTTTAAATGGTTTTTGAAAATGGATCGATTAATTCAATATCTTGAAATTTCTTTTTGTGATTAAAAATGAAATGTTGTTATTGAAATGTTTATATTTTCAATATTTTATGTGTAATGATGGTACTTGGACATTTTATTGGTGGTTACGTGATAATCCATATGACGGGTGGTGTCGTGAATACCAGGATGGGTGGTTTCGTTATAACCTCCAATGCATTGGGTATGGAAGTCGGCCGTATGGCTATTCCATTATGTATGTATGGAAGTTGGCTGAATGGCTATTCCATTATGTGATATGTGTGGAAGCCGAACTTATGGTAATTCCACTTAAGTATGTTTATGTCCCAAGTTACATTTATATGTTATGTGATCTTTATGTGGGTTTTATGGTAATCTTTTGGTTACCGAAGGGTAAGTAATGATCTTTTATTCAGTGAAGAGTTTTTACTACTTCATAAAGGTGAAAAGTATTACATTGATAAAGTATACATGATTTACTTGTTGGCTTGATAAACTAACAGTTTTCATTTTTTGTGTATCCCTTACTAAGCTCTTTATGCTCACCCCAGGTTTTTTGAAATGTTTTTCACAGGACCTAATGTGGAATAGGGTAAAGGATGAGATCAAGGGAAAGTCATGCTATATAAAACATGGAACTATACATGTTTCTTTTTATGAGTTTTTATTTTATGGAAACTTAGTAGAAGTTTCTAATTTGTAATCTTTTGAGATGTAATAGTTATTTCCTAATTCTCTAAAACTCTAAACCTAAAAAGATCCTCGATGTGAATTATACATTTAATTCAATATTAAGTAAGGTTTAAGGCTGGGGCCTTATAGAGGTCCTAGATGAGTTAGTGGGGAGACAATTCCCTCATTAATACAGTGTCATAGTAGATGTCAAACATACAATAAATAGGGGATGTGAAATAAATTACAGTCAAATAAAAGTAATATAAGACTATAATATATATCAATAATCAGAAATGATTCATATACCATATCATGCAGATGGTAGAAGTATCTATAAAACATCCAAAAAATACATTGAAATGTAATATAGTGAATGTACGAAAAAGAAGACAAAAAAGGTATCCCATCATCGTAATCCTCAACTTTTTCTTATGCTCCCCTCATCTATTACCATTTTAAACAACATATACTAGGGTTCTTGACCCTACCTTCACCCATAACCATATAATCATTTTGTGTCCCTGAGGATGACCAAATAGGGTGTGTGATAAACATCACAGTAGGAAAGCACCATGGTTTATATAGTTCCAAAAGTAATTCATCAAAATTTCTAGAAATTGTAAAGGAAGAAGTAAAATAATCTGAATGACCAAGTTATTGGTCTACTATAAATATGAAACTAAACCTCCCCTCAAGGATTCTTACAAATGATACTTCTCTTAAAAAGGATTCTATAACAACATAAATAAGTCAAACTAGAATTTCTTACATCCATCAATATTAACTAATCAATAACCACAATTTATAAATAAATCAAGAAATTTCCATGGCCTCACAGTTTAGTGAAATGTAAAAGTCGTCAACTATACCATGTAGTGAGAAGTATAATACAACAAACCATACATATATTGAATACCAGACCCCAAGGGAGGGATCCAAGATGTCATGTACTAGGGTATCCATGTAACAAATCTGGACCATGAAGCGTAGGAACCAATGAGCTTGTCTAAGACATCCCATCATGTCCCTCAGGCAACCCAATGGAAACATGGTTTGTAATTGATTAGGATACTAGGTTAAAGGCATGGAAATTGCATATACTATGTGAGCCCAATAAAGACTGATCAACATGGTATCAAGGACTGATCCATTCCATGCAATTAAGACCCAAGGGGAAGAGTCAACCCAAGCTATCAACTACTGTGTTCCAGATCTAGGAAGAGTAGTCCATTGCATTTATCAAACCATTCATTCAATAACTTCAATTAAATATTTCATTTCATGTTAGTATACCATCTCTTATAATAATTCCCAAGACATGAGTATACTCACTCATGCTAACTATTTATCAACTACATGTATATAGCCCTACCCTCCCATATAAATCATTTAACATTCCATTAAACATTTGATATAGGTATACCCACCCATATAGAAAACGTTTAATATAAGACAATCTATCAAAATATTTTTGGAATCATAATATATTTAACAAAAAAGTGGCAATACATATCTTATGAAATATATTCAAGCTATCAAGGCATTAATGTTCTTCCTTTAACTAGGAAAGAACATGAAAACACCCATTGGGTGGTTTAAATATGCATAAAATTTTCAAACTCAAATTTCTCACCCCAAGGGTGATATTGATACATGTAACGGGTGACAGTGTAGAAAAAGGGAACATATGATAATCCTCACTAGGACAAACTAAGTATATAACAAGAAGCTCTCTCAAAAATAGGATTGCGCCCTAATGTCGGATGGACGTCATATCAGCCAAATGCTCAAAAATCACTACAAAAGCAGAAAGAAAGCATAGAAAACATACGTTTCCTTCGGTAGTAGATAAATTTTCTTATATCAAGTCCTTATTCAACTCAGTTTTGGATAAATTTAAAGAATGGACAGAGAATAGAATATTCTGAAATAAGAGCCTATATCCAAATAGCCTAGTCATTATTGGGAATAATCAATAACGACTATAAAGTAATTGAGTACATAAAATATTAGATCCCATGAGACCAACCATGTTCGAATTGGAGTCTGGACATATTCTATATCTGAAAATCATTTTTATTAGATTATTATGCTTCAAAACGAGAGAAAAATATATTTTGTAACAAAAAAAGAGATGATAATGACTCTCTTTTTTAAAAAAACTGGAGGTCTAGTACACAATGTGTAGGATAAGTACACAGTTCATAATACCCTTTTTTTCTTGAACCCGAAAGGCTACAATCTATGAAAGACATGTATTAGGAGTTTAGGCCAGGTACACCACTTGTACCTAGCTTGCAACCAACATTTAGCCTCATTTCCCATTTATTTCCCAAAAACAACTCAATTGGACCAAGATCCTATGATGGTTATAAGATAAAAAATTAAATTAAACAACATTTAAACCAAAAGGAATGATTTATAACTCATGAAATATAAGGGAACCTACAATATTCTCCCTTATATAAATTGGTCCTTGAATTTATCTCTAAAGGGTATTTAACAATTGCATGAAAAAAAACATCAGCCACCTAGCATGAATGGCAGCCTCCCTCTCCCAAGTTTCATATTGTAAAAAGACGTGCTTCGATAGTACTTGTACTAGAGGAACTGATAATCCTCTGAGAACCATCATTCCCCTATCAACGATATGAATTAGATGGTCATCAAAGGATGCATCAACATAAAGCTCAAACACCTCGAGATGAAAAATGGGATTCATTTATGAGTGATAGAGTGACAAATGAGATATGGGGAAGACATCATGCAAAGATCAATACCTCTAAGGAAACTACAACCGAATTGAAACCGACCTAACTCTCTACAGAATCTCGAATGGCCTTATATATCTCGATGAAATCTTACCCTCTCTCATTATCCTTCTGTTCCCCATCCTTGGTGGAACATTCAATAAAACTCGATCCCCACCCTCAAACTATATAGGTCATCTGTGGGGATCTGTTTCTGATTTCTTATGAGAATATATAGAATAAATAATGTTCTTCATCAGCTGGACCTTCTCAGAAGTCTCCCACACAAGATGTGGTCTCAGTAAAGATTCCTCTCCATCCTCAAACCATCACAAGGTTGAATGGAATTTCATACTATATAAATACTAAGAAGGTCACTTCTTAATAGTTTCATGATAACTTTTGTTATAGGTGAACTCACCTTGGGAAATGTGCCTCTCCCAAGAGCCCCAAAAATCCAGTATGCATGCTGACAACATTTACTCTACCAGTTGTATCATTCGCTTTGTATGGCCATCAGTATAAGGGTGGTATGTTGTGCTGAAAAGAACCTTTGATCCCATCACCCTCTGAAAACTCTTCTTGAAAAAAGCCGTAAAGTGGGAACCCATATAAAAATTATATAGTATGGGTCCCCATGATTTTGTACCACCTCTTAGATATATAAACCTCTAAGATCATCAACACTGTAGGTATCCTTGATCAGAAAGAAACGTTCAAACATCATAAGCCTGTCAAAGACATCCCACACGACATCGTTACATCAAAGAGACCTCGATAAACCAAACACAAAATCCATTGCAACATCATTTCATTTCTACTATGGTATATGTAACTGACTAAAAATCCCCATTATTCATTTATATACCACCTTATCATTCTATATGTGGACCACCTCGTATCAAAACCAGCTACCTCTCTCTTCACACACGACCACCAATACAGATGACGAAAGACAAGGTGCATCTTGGTGACACCAAGATGCACTGCCCATTATAATGCATGAATCTCCCACATCATTTCCTCATGTGTGTCCACTAGCACCCAATCATGTCCATGGATACATATGATATCATCATCACCTACCATCTAACCATGAAGAGGGTCCTCACCATCCAGACACTCCTTTAGTAGTAGGCCTTCTAAAACGGATAGCTGCCACATACTAGTTATGTCCAGCAGGGTGTAGGTCATAACTAAGGATTATAGATAAGTATTTCCATGTCTATCATGCACCACCAGATTCATATCATAGAAAAACTCTATATGCTGCCACACGATACGAGTTTGATGCAATACATGTATCTAATTCGTCCTACTCAGTACATCGACAATTGCATTTCCCTTTCTATGCGTATATGCAATTATGATATCCAACGATTTTAGGTACTCCACACTCCTTCACTGCCTCAAATTTAGGTAATGCTAATTATAGATATACTCAATGATTTTATGGTATGCATACACCATAAAATGCTCTCCCTGTAAACAGTGCCTCCAACAGCGCATCCTATGAAAAACTATAGCTAACAGGAGATCGTTTATAGGGTAAGTCCTAGCTTGATGCCTAATACTTAGAGGCCCATATGTCACGACTCAATCGCCCTACATTAGCACTACCCCCAACCAAATACCTAATGTTTCACAATAAACCGTGTAACACTTTCCCTTCTCAAGAAGTATATGGACGTCTGCTGATGTAAACCTTCCTTTCAACTCCACAAATGATCTCTTGCAATAATATGACCAAATGATCTTCACAACCATTTTGTGAATCCCATCAATGGTGATGTTAAGTGTGATAATTACAGTATAAAAAAAATTTACTAACCAGACAACCCGAAGAATCCTTTTTTTCAAAGACGTCCTGTAACACCCCAAGCTTCAACGGTGCACTTCTCATTGAATAATATAGTTGTGTGTGTTGTATGCAACTTTGAGTTCTAACACACACAACAATCAATATAACTAGCCGTTTTGAATAGTAATACCCACTTTTGGAAATTTTATAAATTCTATCATTCAAAATGAACTTCATTTTTGGATTTGGAATATCGAAATTAGCTTAGGGTGAATTTTTTTTTATTTTCCTAAAAACATTCAATTTTTGATGAATAGTAAAAAAACACCGAGTTTTAGTTCAAAACTGAATTTTTATTTAAATAATTATTTATTTTATTTAAATTTAATTAATGTAAAAATGGATACATAATACCTATATAATTTCAATGGAATTAATTGGAGTTGGTTTAGAATAATTTTAGATATATAAAAATTTTATGGAACTTTTCACCATATTTTCCCACCTCCTATGAGAATTTATAAATTCACATAAAACATAATTTTTCCACTTACATGAGTGAAATTTAAAAAATTAAGGAGACATGGTTAATATCAAATACTAAAATGTGGTTCAATAAGATAAAAATAATTTTTGGTGAATAGTAAATGTTTACTTTTATTTACCACGGTTAAAAGTAAATAGGGTAATTTACTGTAAAAATGATATTAATATAACCCAAACACATGTCCTAATTCTACTGGACTAGTGTATCTCGACCAAAAACAACCTTCAGAATAAAATATTATCATTTATGTCCACTTGGATTAGATTAGGTCATTTATTATTATTTAATTCAAAGAGGAGTTAAAAGAGTTAAAATCAATCTTTAATTACTAAAACATTTTTAATATAAGTTTATACATAAGATAAATTCAATTATAAATATTAATTAGAATGATAAAAAGATTTAATATATAATGGTATTTTATTTATAATTTTTAGACATTAAATAATTTAATTTATTTATGATACAATGGTGAAGTAGTAATTACCTAATTAATGAAATATTAAAATAATTGATATTATAAATATAAAAATAAATGTAATTTGATAATTTTTATGAAATAAAATAATTTTATAGGTTAATATGACATATTAATATTGGGTATATAAATTTTTATCTTAGTAATAATGTTGTTATAAAATTATCAAAAACAAAATACCCAATAGTGTCAAAATTGAAATATAAGTGTTTAAAACAAATATTATATCATTAATTGATATTCTACTCCTAAAATTCTAAATATGGGCCAAAGGAATTATATAATGATATTTTTATCATTAATGAACCACTTGGGGGACCCTTGGAGGAATATAGTATGTTTAGTAACTATATAACATAAAAATACAAAGACACATGATAAATGTCAAACTATTTAACTAAGAGTTAAATATAAATGATAAGGTTAATATAGTGACCCAAACCTATCAAAAATATTTTGGTTGAATGTATTGTGACCCATACACACCTTAAAATTTAAATATTACACTTGGGAGCCATTGGAAACTGAATATGAATTTATTATAAAATAATATTTCTAGATTTTCCAAAGGTGCCCCTCATCCTTCTTATAAAAGGGCACTGCCCCTTCCCTCTAATTAACACCTTAAAAGCCTTTTGGCTCGGCCAAACCCTACCCAAATATTCTCCCAACTTCTTTCACTTCAACCTAGAGTCCATTGTTTTCTCAGAAATCCAACATAAGGAGCCCTATTGATCAAATCAATAGGAAGAACCCAAAGAATGGTAATGTTTTTTCACCACCCTGTTTCAAGTACTTTTGTTCGTCAACTTCTTATTTATTTGTTATTACATTTCTAAAATAATAAATCCAGTATATTAAATATATTGTGATGTTATTATAAATATGGTACTACCATATTCAGTATTCTATCCATCAATTGAATGATATGTCACCATATGTGTGTACGTACGACTTACCGTCTCCAGGTCGTGGTGTAATTGTTATTCAAAACATTATTTTTTGAATAGTTATAATAATGATGTGTTTTTCATTTAAATAATAAATATAACATTATAATAATTATTTATTTATTATATACTATCCAATTATATATTATTTTAATATCAAAAGTGTGATATTGTCACTCGTGCGTACATACAGACTATGGTCTCCAGGAACGTGATGGGATTCATTCTCAATCTTATCCATTAAAGACTAATTCTCATTTGAAGATTAAAAATAATTTTTTAGGACTTGATATAATTATGGATATGAATAAGATACAACCCATCCATAACAAACAGAGATTTTTTAACAAAACAAATAAAAGAAAAAGAGTAAGTTAACACCCGAAACGATGATAATACTACGATATTGTTAACAAAGCAATGTTAAAAGATCATATATGATATAATATTAATGTATATGATTCATGTATAATTTAATAACAATTATTTCACTATTACACAGGAGATTATCCTACCCTCAACCAAGGAAAAGTACAAGGTAAGGGTTTATTACACAATCTCTTCATTATCTGAGGTTGTTTTTACGTAATTATCTACTCGGACCTATTTTTTATCCACATCCATGTTTATTAAAAATGTATTTCAAATCATTATTACTATTTTGCAGACTATGGGTTAAAGTGATTTATTCCCTTTTTGGCATTTTATAAGAAGTTTATAAAAGAATATTTCTGTCATTTTCCAAAGAAGGTCCTTTTTAACCTTTTCGACAGAATCAATGTAAGAATGTCTTTTTTAACTTATACGGAAGGTGCAACTATTTTCCACTATTATAAATTCGTCTAACTTTACCTTACAAGATTAGAAGAATATATTCAAAGTAAATGTTTTTTTCATATTTAATTGACTTTTAAATGATTTCAAAACAGATATATTTCTCTCAAATAGTTTTGATTTCATCTATATCAACATCCTTTGATGGATTTTAAGCTTATTTGTAGTTTATTTATTATGATACAAAACTTACATATTGTATTGAAGGTTTTGTGATATATTTGACTATGGATGTGTTATTTTTATACCTTTCATGGTTTATGGAAAAAGTATTGACATTTTTTATGCTAGTTTTAATACGAATGCTAATGTTATGTTTAAACCTGTTCATATGAGGAATGAATTGGACTGAATAAGTGAAGGGTGGAGCCCGCTATAGCTCCTCGATGCATCGGTACGTCTCATGGAACAAACTATTGTCTTGGCACATGGCCTTGACAAAATCTTATTTTTAGTCTTGGAACAAGGCCTTGACTATGTGGTTATGATAGTCTGGCATTATGAATTTCATCATTATGAAAGTGGTTATTGATATTTCATGGGATTATTCATAGAGTAGAATATCCATGTGAATAAGTAACTAGCATTATTTGATTTTATCATTGTCATATTATTCAGATGTTCAAGTTTAAAATGCTTCTGTTTTAGTTATACATTTCATTAAATGATTATGCTTATTTATAAAAGTTTCCACTATATTGTTATCCTTACTGAGCATCTGATATCGCCACTTTCAATGTTTTATTTTTCCCAGGATGTGAAGAAGTAATTTATGAATTACCTATAGGGATTGTATAAGGGGATATGACTATGGAGACAATATGATTTTGTAGTTTTCAATTTATGATGTAATGTAAACATTATGAATGTATCTAGTGATTTAAAGGCTACTAAACTAATCGGTATTTCAAGACTTGATCTTTTGTGATCATTCCAATGTTATGTAATAATGCACTGACTCTAGGTAACTGGGGTTGAGGTGTTACAATTGGTTTCAAAGGATGTTTAGTACAAACCTTGGAAACTAGATTTAGATAAACTCTAATTAGAGCACATAGCCCTAAGATAGACTTTTAGGATTAGTATAGAAGAACTTCCTAGAATTTTGGTATTATAGAGATTTTGTGAGTTTTATGAGAAATATTTCCATGTCTCGAAGCGAGCATGTAGAGGCAGCTCTAGCACATATGTACCTAGGGGAAAAACCTGAAAACATCGCTTTGAGCTAGACTCGAACGGGAACTGGTACATGACAACAGGCCTTGCTACACTCTTGGTTACGACACTCTCAGGGGATAAGCTTAGGATAATTCACATTTTATTTAAAAACCATTATGAAGGGTTTATTTAGTATATACTTCCTCAAAGAATAAATTTTTAGGATTATGGATTATATCCATAAATAGTGAAATTTATGTTTAGTGTTTTACAAGTACGGAATTATGTATTTTGATTCATAAACTAATCTAGTTTATGCCATTATTTAGAAATGGAGTGGAGTTGAAGAAATGGAAACCATATAAATTCACACACACCATGTAGGGATTTCCCTCCAACTCAAGAAAATTATAGTGGATCTGGCGATACAACTGGTGATGATAAGCTAATAACCATACTGAAAAACACGCTCAAGTTATGAATAATAACCTTATTCGTATGGAGAATACTGATCCGCAGCATGGAGGATCAATGTAAGATCGCTTCATGAGGCAACAACCACCAACATTAAATGAGAGTACAAATCCATTGGTAGCTGAGAAATGGGTAGGTTCCCTAGAGAAAATATTTCAGGCTTTGGGGAGTAGTGAAAGGGAAAATGTTATCATGGCAGTTTACCGCCTCACTGGAGAAGCTGATCAATGGTGGTCATTGATTCAAAATAGGAAGGAAGTTGATGAAGTATAGAATATGTAATGGAGGGAGTTCAAAGATCTATTTTTAGAAAAATACTTTCCTCGTGACCATCAAGCAGAAATAGAAAGGCAATTTCTGAGTCTGAGACAAAAGAAGGATGAGAATGTCATAAAGTATGAAGTTAACATTACAAGGTGAGCGAGGCATGTAAGATATTATATAAATAACCTAACGAGTAAGATTTATCATTTCTTTTATGTGTTAAGACAATTTATTCATCAATCATTATTCTCACAATCCTTCTCGTCGTACAAAGACATTGTCTCATGTGATATCCAGACTAAAAAATAATTCTCTAAGTCTTATGACTTTAACGAAAAGAAAGAGAAGAAGAGATCTACTAACCACTCTGGAAATGGAAATAAGGGGAATAAGGGAAAATTTTAATATCAATCCTGCAGTAAATGTGCGAAGAAACACCCCGGTACTTGCTTGAAATGAATGAGAATCTGTTACAAGTGTGGTGAAAAGGCCACCATGCTCATGATTGCAAGTTGAAGAAAGAAGCTACCGATGATCAATGCTACAACTGCAGGGATATGGGACATTATTCAAATGAATTTCCTAAGCATCATGGGAACTTACCTCAGAAAAGGACAAGGGATCAAGGCCAAGTTTATGCTGTCACTACTTCTGAGGTAGAAGCTCCGAAAGGCGTGGTGGGATGTAATTTCATGGTTTCCTCATGTTTAGACAATGCGTTATTTGATTCTAGATCATCACATTGTTTCATATCATCCATGTTTTCTAAGAAAATTAGATATTTCCAATTTTATATAACAAGGAAGTCATCTGTCAAAACACCTAAGGGAAGTATCATTACAATAATGTTTTGTGAATCATTCCCCTTTAGAGCACACAAATGTTCTTTATCTGATGATCTCATCATCAGACCTATGATTGAATTTGATATAATACTCGGTTTGGATTGGCTTTCAAACCATGATGCTAAAATTTATTGTAAGAAGAAGGAGGTTAGTATTTTTGATGACGATGATAAGGAACACCTTATCATTGGAGCGGAATCATCACCACCTAATTCTTACCTAGATCCACCCCCAGTAGATCAACTAAAATCAATAATTAGGTAAGAAGAGAATGAAATGACTTTGGGTGAGGAAAGGAATGTTCAAATAGAGGATGCACCTATAGTGAGAGAATATGTGGATCTGTTTCTAGAAGATATACTTGGACATCCCCCAGAATGAGAAAGTAAGTTTTCCATTGATTTAATTCCTAGTTCAAGGCCCATATCGAAGACCCCTTATATAATGGCCACTATGTAATTAGTGGAACTAAAGAAACAAAAAGAAAAATTGAGTAATAAGGGATTTATTCACTCTATTGTTTCTCCATGGGAAGCCCCTATCCTTTTTGTTAAGAAGAAAGATGGATCTATGAGGATATGTATCAGATACAGGGAAATCAATGCTATAACAATAAAGAACAAGTATCCCCTACCTCGCATTGATGATTTATTTGACCAACTGCATGGAGCTCAATACTTTTCAAACATTTAACTTCAATCTGGATACCATCAGTTGTGTGTGGGGAAGGAAGAAATTCTGAAGACAACATTTTGAACTAGGTACAAACATTATGAGTTTACATTAATGCCTTTTGGATTGGCTAATGCACCCTCAGTATTCATGGATCTAATGAACAGAGTTTTCAAGGAAATCCTTGATGATATTGTAGTGGTATTTATTTATGATATCTTTGTATAATCTATAAGCTATAAAGATCATGAAAATCACTTGCGCATTCTCCTGAAGATTCTTAGAAGACATGAATTATATGGGAAGTTTAGAAAGTGTGAATTCTGGCTTCAAGAGATCTCTTTTCTTAGCCATATTGTCTCAAAATATGGAATCATTGTTGATCCTTCAAAGACCAGGGAAGTCCAAGAATGGACTGCACCAATGAGTATAAATGAGGTACACAGTTTTGTTGGTTTAGCAGGTTATCATCGACATTTTGTCCAAAAATTTTCTCGGTTGGATTAGCCATTAAGATAGCTCACACGTAAAGGGGATAAATTTGGTTGGACAAAAGAGTGTGAAGAATGTTTGGATGAACTTAAGATAATATTAGTCAATGCTCTGATATTGACTCTACCATCGGGGAATGATGGGTTTCTTATTTATAGTGATGCTTTAAAGAAAGGACTGGGTTGTGTCCTTATGCAGAATGATAGGGTTATTTCCTATGCATCACGATAGCTAAACATCATGAGAAAAACTATCTTACTCATGATCTTGAGTTAGCTGTTGTAATATTTTCATTGAAGATATGGAGACATTGTCTCTATGGTAAAAAACGTGAGATATAAACCGATCACAATAGTTTTATGTACAATTTGTCACAGAAAGAACTCAACATGAGGTAAAGGCGATGGCTTGAACTACTCAAGGATTATAATTTCACGATACAATACCACCCAGGGAAGAAAAATAAGGTGGCAGATTCTTTTAGTAGAAAAGATCATGGAGTTTTTAACAAGATAAGAGTTGAAATGGATCCTATTTTGATGGATTTAGTAAAGATGGATATGGGAATCACCATGGAAGGTGAAACATCAATTATTTTTAAAATGGTTTCCAAACAATCTTTACTAGAATAGATTAAGAGTTCTTAGACCAATGATGAAGAATTTCAAAAGGAGATTGAAGTTGTGAATGATGGCAGATTGAGAGGCTCTATGTATGAAGCTGGAATTTTGAAATTTGGGAGGAGAATTTGTGTTCCTGAAATACCTGATCTAAAAAGGGATTTGTTAGATGATTCTCATTGCTCCAATTCCACTATGCACCCTGGGAGCACCAACATGTATAGAGATTTGACGGAACATTTTTTTTGGGATAACATGAAGAGGGAGATTGCTGATTTTTTGTCAAAATTTATGGTTTGTCAACAAGTGAAAGTTTGAATGCAACATCCTGGAGGAGTCATGCATCCTCTTCCCATACCAGAGTGGAAATGGTATAATATTACGATGGACTTTTTCATGGGGATATCAAAGACTCCTAGAAGGAACAATGTAATATGGGTCATTGTTGATCATCTTACCATGTCAGTACATTTTTTTTCTATAGGAAAAGATCTACCACTGGAACGTCTAACAATATTAAATAGTAATGAAGTTGTGAGACATCATGGAGTAACCCTGTCGAATTTTTCTGATCGTGATCCCCATTTTACATCAATATTCTGGAAGAGTCTTTAGAAGGCCTTGGATAATAAACTTCATTTGATCCCTGCCTACCACCCTCAAACAGATGGACAATCAGAACAAACTATTCAAAACTTAGAAGACATGTTGATATCATGCTCACTTGACTTTCAGGGTATGTTGGATCAATATTTACCACTGGTGAAATTTTCCTATAACAATAGCTTCAATTCAAGAATTTGGATGGCCCCATATGAAGCATTGTACAAAAAGAGATGTCATACAACAACCTCTTGGGATGATGTTGTCGAAAGAAAACTCGTAGGCCCAGAACTAGTGGAGGAAACGATGGAAAAGGTGAAGGTACTCCAAAACCACATCAAAGCAGTTCAATGTGGGCATAAGAGCTATGCCGATAATCGAAGGAAGGATTTGTAATTTTAGGTAGGAGATCATGTTTTCTTGAAGGTATCTCCATGGAAGGGAGTTATACGTTTTGATAAGAAAGGTAAATTGAGTCCCAGGTACATCGGACCTTTCAAAATTCTAGAACGAATTGGTGATGTAGCATACCGTTTGGCAATGCCGCCAAATCTCTCCCAAGTTCATTATGTGTTCCACGTATCACTGTTGAGAAAATACATGTCTGACCCAACGCATGTACTCACCAATGAAAAATTAGAACTAGAACCTGATCTATCTTATAGTGAAGCGCCCATCATGATTCTTGATACCAGAGAACAAGTGCTGAGAAACCGGACGACTCGTCTGGTAAAAGTTCTATGGAAAAACCATATGATGGGAGATGCAACGTGGGAACCTGAGGAACTACTGATAAAGAACCACTTGAGTCTTATTATGCCATAATATTTTTGAAATTTCGAGGATGAAATTATTTTAATGAGGGGAGAATGTAACACCCCAAGCTTCCATGGTACGCTTCTCTTTGAATAATACATTAACGTGTGTGGTAAGCAACATCGAATTCTAACACACACCACAATCAATCAAACTAGCCGTTATGATTAGTAATACCCACTTTTTGAAATTTTATAAATTTTTTATTTCAAAATGAAAATCATTATTGGAATCGGAAAATCTAAATTATCTTAGGGTGATGTTTTTGTATTTTTCTGAAAACATTCAATTTTTTTATGAATAGTTAAAGTACACTGAGTTATATTTTAAAACCGAATTTTTTTTAAATAATTATTTATATTTAATTATGTTCAAAATGGATACATAATACCTAACATGTACCTGGTGATATTCATTGGGTTGGTGATTTTTATTTTTAAGATGTTACCAAAAATATTCATTTGGAAAGTCATCCCTGAAGTGATCAATTACCGGAGGGAATAATGTCTATCTATCTCCTTAATCATTAAGAAAAAAACTAGAAATATGTGCTACCACCACGTTTAGCCCATGATTGTCTAGTCCATATCAGCTCACCTGGATATCCCATTCACCCTTTTTAATAAAAATTGAACCCTCTAGTGATGTGAATATCACCCTCCGTTTATATATGTATATGTATACTCGATAATCCACAAGAGATTCCATTACAAGAATGATGTCAACCCCTATCATCTCAAGGATAAAAGGTCCCAGATGACGTGGCACCCTCCAACCGCAAGGGGAAACTTCATACACTTGTCAAAATCACCTGGTATGACACCCAAATATGTGTTTAGCATCAAAACTCCCTTAAAAATAAAAAACACCAACCAAAGACTTCTAAACAAATCTTAAAATATAAAACTATGGGATGCACCTATATCTAAAATATTAGACACAATTGTAAAAGACACTATGATCATACCACTAATTTTATACAGTTTGAGATCCTACTCCCACTGGGTTTGTTACACTACATAAGTCTGGAATGTACCATGACCCTATGAAACTGCATGGATACCCTGAGCTGTCCACCCTACTATTTCTATGAACCCATTGTTTGGATACTATGTCCATGACCCCCACTTCCCTAGCCTGACCAGACAACATTTCTCCTGCTCCCAGCCTGATGTGGAGATGAAGAAAGATCTCATGAACTCGATGTCAGAGATGACCCCTACCACTGGTAGTTGGTTGGATTTTCCAACACAACACCTTCATGTGCCCCATCCTTCCTCAAGCTCAACACTAGACTAGGTTGCGGTCTCACTAATTATTCAGATGGCCTCACCTACCACACTGAGAGAAATTTTCCAATATTCCTACATGTATAGCCTATCTAGAACTCACATCACAAGATGCATTAAACTGAATCATTCTTCTTGAATACGTAGATCCAATGGGGAGAGAAACAACACTCCCATGTTATGTACCCCCATATTACCTCTCATTATGCTTTGTGATCAATAGTTGATTCATAATCTCAACGATGGAATAAAACATGGAGTCATTGACCTGATATTTGATAGCATGTCATAAATCTTCCAAGATGCATCATTCACTTGACAACTCATTTATATTATACATTGGTGTAAAACAATAAAAATCTGTATTACGTTATGAGTATCCAATTACTATCATCGATTTCTTCTCCTGAATCCTGAACTCACTAGCCCCCCACACTCGTAGTGTCATGGGGTAAATATATACATAGACGTGGGATCAAGAAATCATCCCAACCCATATGACGCATCCCATCATCCTAGTTCAAAACACAGCATTGGCTCTTTTCTTCTCCATGTAGATTATATGTTGTGAGCTGGACCCTATGATCAAGAGGCATCTCCAAATGCTCAAATATCGCTAATGCGGTCTCTATCAATAGCTCTATATCCCATGGTCTTCCATACCTTGAAAACAGAGGATGATGATGTTACTTCAACACTTGTGCCAGGTCATCCATAGTCAAGGCTGGATGTGATTCTCCCATGATCATCTTCATATATTTAAATAAATCCTCATTGAACTATTAATCAACACCACGGTTCTGAATAGCCTTAAGTGCAGAAGCTAAACCTATAAAAGTATAATCTAGTAGCCCATGACCAACCATCATTGAAGTATGTTCATCGCCTCCCACACAGATTACCACAAGAGGTCCACATAGTGGAAAGTATCTATAATGCCAAACACATGCCTCATGAATAAAAAATTAAATTACATAGGTTAAAAAATCGGATTGGTCAAAACCCTCCTAAAAACCAAGTAAAACCAACAACCTGCTCATAAAGAAAAGGTAGTATAAAGAACAATAGTCAAACTACTAGAAACTAGGCCTCTTGCCATCACAAACGTTGGGTCTAGGTCAATTATATATACATCATTTCATGTTACATTTCTATTTCCTGATCACTTTCTGTTTTCCTAGAAATTTTACTATGGGTCACCAATTCTGAATCCACAAGGGCCCATAAATCCTCAAAAACCCAAACATTGTTCCCATAAAATGAATACATGTGACAAGATCATTTAACATTTAAATTCCATTTCTACGTTATTTACCAATTAATAGAGAACCATACACCGTATCAATGGAACAATTATGTCCCTTATTTATCAGCTTCATTAAAACTAACACAACAACATGCATAGCTATTACATCATCTATCCCAACAACATGAAATATATAATGCATCATAGATGGAATCAAATAATTCATGGAATTTGATACTAAAAAGTGTCTATATGATACATGATATGGACCACCATCATCTCATCGGGTTGAAATTGAAATAGAACCCATAATTGAATTAATAGTAATAGAAAATATAATGTGAGCCCCACAACATTGAAATTGAATCAACTATAAATGCCAAAATCCATATAATTATAACTCAATTTGAGGAAATATGGATTTTCCCTCTACAAAAGGTAGCTACTCATAGTAACAAATTATTAAAAAAAATTATTTCTTTCATATCAATATCTATTATTACCAAATTGTATGGGAACCTAGAAAATATTTCTATGATATAACTTTGTAACCTCCCGGACCCATATGCTAATGTATGCTGCCCCTATTCCTGGTAGGCCACATGTCCTTAACCATATCTCCCCAAATTCAAGAGGGTGCTAACTTGTATTGAGGTAATAGGTGAGATTGTGTAGACACTATTCCCACATTACCAGAGTATCACATCATAATTCAAACATTCAATAAATAGAGAAAGTAAAATAAACATCATTCAACTGAAAGTAATACGAGACAAGATTACATATCAATAAACATGTGTATCTCTTATATGAAATGATTTAGATGGTGCCAGTATTTATAATGTAGCTATAATAGTACATGGCAATGTAATACAATGAAAATAACTAAAAGAACAAAATACCAAAAAGGTATCCCAACATTACAAGCCTCAATATGGTATTATTATCCTCAATTCCAAAGCCATAGTCAAAAACCTGTACCATGGTATATTCCCCCATCATCACCTACAACTATATAATCTATTTAGGTTCCTAAGGAGGCCCATATAGGGTGTGAGATAAACATCACAGTAGGAAAACACCCAGGTCTATTCAGTTAAAAAAATTCTACAAAAGTGCTTGTAAGTGTGAATGAAGTAGTAAAGTGAAGTGAATTCCCATGATATTGTTCTATAGTAATATGAAACTAATAATCCCACATGAATAGCTATAAAATATTCAGATCCTAACATGGTTGCTATGACAATGTAAACAGATCACATGGACACGCCATACATCTATCAATACAAAAAATATCCACAACCACACTATATAAAGAAGTCAAGAAAATATCTTGAACTCCCCATATAGTGAAATAAAGAATCCCAAATCCAAATCATATATTAAAAATTAAAATCCCATGGCCACACCTTATAGTTAAAAGTAAACCAAATGTTCCATATCTAATGTGTCATATACTAGGGCATCAATATAGTAAATCTAGACCATAAATGTCATGTTCTAAGGAGCATGCCCAAGGTATCACATTGATTACCATGGGAGTCCCACTTGAAACGTGGTTAGGATCTTGTTGGGGTCCTAGGGGAATGACAATGAAATGTTCTATGTGAGCCCATGAAAGATGGATCTATAGGGTAATAGTGCCGGAGGCATCCCACAGAATCAAGACCCCAGGGGCAGAGTCAACCCAAGGCGTCCAATACCACATTCCAAATCCATGGAGAGTGATCTAGGGAATCTATAAAAACGTTCAATAAAATCATTCAATTTAAACATTTATTCAAAGTGATTATACAATTTTATATAAATATGAAAAATCTATGGGTATACCCACTCATTCTACCATTTTATCAAATAAAATAACATGGTTCTACCCTCCCATATAAACCATATAACATGTCGTTAATCATTTTATATAGGTATAACCACCCATATGAACAAATTTCTTTTAAAACAAGCTGTCAAAATAGGTATGTAATTAAAATATATCTAACAACAAGGAGGTAGTACATCTCCTAAGGAAGAAATTCATATAATCAAGACATTATCAGGAATCCATTAACTATGAATGAATAAGCACACACCCCTTGGGTAGTTTAAATAGGATTAAATAGTTTGAATCCAAAAGGCACACCACACGGGAGACCTTAATATGAGTTACAGGTTCCATAAAACCTAAATGAAACTAATGAGAATCCTCACTTGGTTGGACTAAGCCTATGGTGATAGAATAAATCAAAAATGTGTCCACCCATAAAGTCCTATGGATGGAATATCAGGAGAATGCTCGAAAAGCTCTAGAAAATTTAAATGAAGAATATAAAAACTACCTCTACCCAATAGTAGATTGCTCTTCTAGTATGAAGTCATGATTCACCTCAATTTATAAGAAATATAAAAAAAGATGATGAATTGAATATTAAGGCATATGATTCTAAATCCAAATAGAATATTCATTGTTATAAAGAATTAATAAAACTGAAAATTTAATTGAGTACATAACAATGTAGTTCCAAGGAGGCAAACCGTGCTTGAATCAGAGTCCAAACAGATTCTAAATTTGAAAAACCATTTTAGAAGGATTTTTTGCTTATAAAATGACAAGAAACTGTTTTATGTAACAAAACATAGAGGAAAATGCCTCCCTTTTTAAAGAACCTAGTTGGCTAGAATACAATGTGTAGGTAAATTATACATCGTGTACTAACCTATTTTTTCAGAACCATAACGTCTACACATTTTGATAGAATAGAACATGACTTGTTGGCCAAGTATATGTCATGTTGGCCAAGTACACGATGTGTACCTGGCCTGCAACCATCATTTAACCGCTATTTCCCTTTATTTCCCATAAAAAAACCCAATCAATCCATGTTCCAACCTAGGGTCTAAGAAAAATAGGAAAATAAACAGCATTTAAACCAAAAGGAAAGAACTGTATTGCACGAAAATCCCAAGAACATACACCAACAATACATTGGTGAAATGGATTTGGGAGAGAAGATGTCTGTAGATGTTTTGTTAAATAATGTAATGAAATTTGTATAGACCAAGCCAACTCAAACAAAATAATAAACCTGTATAATAAAAAAATTATGTGAGTAATAATAAAAATAATTAAATTAAATATAACTATTGACCAACAAATTAATAATATGGAAAATGATGTTATAGAGAAAATATAAATATTTTTTATGTTATTGATTAGAGGTAGTGTTGTTGCACTTTCTAAAAAGATAGTTGAAGGAACTAGAAGGAATGTGAAAATTTTCATCACTATAGAATGCTGTGAAAAACGGATAGACCCCCCCACTATAGAAAAAAAACCACATCTATTAAAAAAATTATGTGAGTAATACTTAAAAGAATCAAATTAATCTTAAATATTAAATAATACATAAATTTTATGGTCAATGATTATATAGTAAAAAATAGATTACATATGTGATTTAAAAAAATTAAGCATCTATTCACTTTTATCAATTTTATTTGAGTTAACATGACATAAATTGATAAATTACAACATATATGAAAGGCTTGAATGATATAAATACCACCCCAAATCAAAAAAATAATGTACCTATAAAAGAAAACGATTATTATGTGATTAATAATTAAATAATGAAATTATTTCATAACAGTTGCATTAAATCTTCTCAAAGGGTATCCTTCATTATAGTTTTTTATTTAAATGGATTGGTAACATTGTCATGTTCATAAGATATTATCTAAATGAGTAGTCAAACATTTAATTTAGATTATTTTAATGTAGTAGTTAAAATATAATATTAGAGGGAGAAATAGTGTATTAAAAATACATTTACATATTCATTGAACTATATATTTTTAAATTTTTTTAGGGATTTGGTTCATCTATTGAGAATCCAAATACCCTCTTTGTGGTCCCATCTAACATAAAATACATTCTGTTACTTGTTATCAACTTGAACAGATTGTGATATCGCAATGAAAGGTTTATCCTTAATGTAATTTTCATACAACCTAACATTTATTTTAGTCTCTCGTAGGACAATCAAACAACTCTTGTTTGATGGATATGAGACTTAAAATACTTGCACTACTTTTGATTCCATTTTGAATGACACATATTTTAGTAAGTATTTTTTCCTCTAATATGCCATATTTTCATAAATTACATATTGTAAACCCTTTTTCAATGGAAAATGACAATTAACATATTATATAATTCAACTCATATATCTATCAAATAAAAAAAATATGGCATATTTTCATAAATTAAATTTCTATCCTTAGAACAATATATCGTAATCACTTCTGTCATAAGCATAACAGCTCATTTTTAATTAATACTACAATAATCATGTAATTTTGAATAGAAAATATATCCATTGATTACAAGACCATTGTAAGATATAACATTTTTATTCTGGCCTCAGGATAGTCATTTAAGCCATTCAACAACTTAAATTGGGTTTTATAATAAAAAATTATAAATATGATTCCAGACTAATCCTTTAAACTATTTATTATATATATTTTATATCCGTTATTCATCACTTGATTAATTAAAATATATAATAATTACATTATGGGAATCAATGTATGGATCAAAATTTTCACTATTATGTAAAATGTAATTGTGATCTTTCTCCCACTCTATTAAGGTAAATGAAACAACATATTTTCATGAAATCCGATTTACCATAAGGAATCAATTATGATTTGTATTTGGGATACTGGTTCTATCAACATATGATATTTAATTAGTACAAAATTCAATTTCTTCTTAAGTAATATATAATTTTTCACTACAAAAATATGTCTGACATTTAATGTGTTACATACCATTTCAAAATATTCATATACCATTAAAAAGGGTACATCCAACTTTAATTAATATGATCACATAATTGAACCTTTATAACCTAGTGTGCCATCAGGTTGACAATAATATTAGATAATGATGGTGGGGAAAACATCTATAATTCAAAAAATAAACCTAAAATCCCATTATTCATAATTGGAAACATCATTGGGTCTATAACATTACTCCATATAGATTATTAAAATAAGTAGAGTATGGATAATGTATACCATACATATTGCAGCAGAGTAGAATTAAAGGAAACATGCATCAAATCTTGCATCAAAACATGACATCGGTGTGATTTTATTCCTTAAAAAATAAAATAAGTCCTTGAAAAAACATTCTTGATATTTTTTGAATACCCCTATCAAACATTTAATCTATTATGCAAAAAATAAATTTGACAATTATCTTTTTGGGATGGAATGTTAGTTGCTGGAGGAATAAAATATTACCTTTTACCATTCACTAGTGTTAACTCTTCCCTTATCTAATTTTCAATCATTTCCAACCTATCCTTGATACCATCATTCATTTTTTCACGAATATTTATTAACATTTCAAAAACACTATCAAATGAATTTTTCTCTATATGCATGACATCATGAAAAATGTGAACATAGAAAAAATTCCAATATCGTAAATCATAAAAATTGATAACTTATTCCAACCCAATTTCCAATTTATTTTTTAAAATGGATTACCAAAATGGTGTTAATATAGTCTACATTACCAAACATTTGATCACTCGTTTCGGGATATGGTGTTGTACCTTGTCCAATATTCCCATTGAATGGTTTTTTCTAGGATCCTTATTTATTTCATGATGGTAAAACAAATTTATGTCCAAAAAACACAACCTTAATGTTTTTCTTCAACTGAACCTAGAGTGTGAATTATTCAAAAATGGGACACCCAGTATTCCTTGAATTTTACATCCTGATAAAATTAATTAAATGAGATTTCATTTATCAACCCATACAAGATGGTCATCAATTTGAATTTTTCACTTCATTGAGCACCTTAAATTTTAACACATGTATCCCATATTAGTTTTAGATCTTCGATCAATGGAGACAAATAGAAATCAATGTCATTAATAGGTTTCATTGGTCCATATAGACATAGTGGAAACATAATGTATTTGTGCATCATGGATAACCACTAAGGAAAATTATAATTTACCAACACGACAGTCCATGTACTGTGAGTACAAATCCTTACTAAAAAAGTATTTATTCTATATGTAGTTAACAAATGATGATGTTTTCTCAGATCATTTCCTAATTCAGGATATTTGAAAACAATTTTACTCCATCGGTAATAATATTCTAGATGTTGTAGGTTCACATCATTAATTCTTATATCTTCACACCATGTCGATTGTATCACAATTTCTATACATCAATATACAATTCTAACCCCTAGAAAGATAGGATATTTCAAAAAAAAATTCAAAGGAATTGTTTGATTTTTCGTATATTGACATGAACCCCACATATGTTATTTTATGTGTGATTCAAGGTTATACTGAAATAATTTAGAAATATTTAGAAAATAATGTAATTTTTAGAGATCATTCCCATTATATGTAGTATTGGATTAGATACATATGTTCAAATATGTAGTTCATTTTTTTCTTGGAAAATATCATTCAAGAGACTATGTATTTGTATAAAGCTGTTGTCACTCTTTCTATTTCTATATTTCAAATTATATAACTTCAATACAGAAGAGAGTATTTTTTATTTAGTGTAATATGTATAATATGGTCTCTTTTAAAAATTATTTAACTCCCCAAAAACATTTAAAAATCATGAAGGTCATCTTTAATTGAAGTTCTCCTTTCTTTTTTGCGATATCCATCACCATTTGCAGTAGAATTTATGTAAAATGATCCATAATCAATAGTATCCTCCCAATCGGTGTTCACCATCAGTTTTCCCCACGTTTATTCAATCATTTATTTCTATGATCTATTGAAAAACAATTAAAATGTCATTCTAATTATTACATACTAATTTTTAATGAATAAAAACAATGTAATCATTGAAAAATGATTCGAGAAGGGTCGTATTCATGCCCTATTGTAAACATGATGAACTATTTTACTCATTCTTCATGCACTTTTTTCAAACTATTAGAGTGCGTCCATTTTGGATTCAAATACATCATATTGGGTCCATAAATTGTTTTTGTTTGAAATGAATATATAAATACACTAAAGATAATCATTATCAAAGGTGAATTATGTATAAAATTGTAATATGGGATACCCAACATTTGATTGTTTCAAGTAATTTAAGTATGCTTTGATGAAAATGATAAACTAAATTTATGAAAAGGATTAATCAACAATTGTAAGAGTTAGGCTATTCATTTATTCAAATATTAATGTTATAAAAAAATATCTTTATCATAATCTCATCTCCCTATAATTTATCATTTCATTTTTTTACACACATCATCCATCCCTTGTGACATGGCCATATGTTTCATGAAATAGTCTAAGTGGAATTAATCCATTGGGTGACAAGTATTCATAGTTAAAAACAAAATATAAAAGATATTTGGTATGAGTATCAAGAAGGGAAATGAAATAAATATTTGGGAGATAAACCTGATGAGGATTAAAATTATCTATATAGGAAATTGGTGATGAGACTGACGAAAAAATTGCAATAATTACTTTTGCTTAACACACACATCTAGTATATATAGACCCCCTAAACAAATGAAAATATAAATTTTTAAATTAAAGAGTAATATGAATCCTAAATATGGTAAATAATAATAATAAACTTTCATTCAATAAACTAGAGGATATAAAAATGTACTAATAAAAAATTTCAATAAATAAAGAGTAATTCCATATACAACGATTGTTATTCTGAATTCATAGTGGTGGAACCAATACAAATATTGTTACTTGATTAATAACTAATAAAATATCTAATATTGTGAACTTTATGACCTATATTCATTTTTTGGATCAAGTCATATAACTAACTAATGAAATACTATATTTAATATTTAGGGTATATCAAATATTTGAAAACATACCAGGACACTTAGGATTTCATATCAATACATATAACAATTGCAACGACTTTAGGGTTGTCACCACATCATATCTGTCCAAATTTTGGATTCATTTGTGGATATCTAATACACATTGACTCATCATTAGAATTCTAGTGAGTTCTAAAAAGAATTTGGCATAACGAAATAAAATATATTGACAAGATATATCTCAAACCGGGAATAAAACCAATCCAACCCTTCCATCGTCATTATCATACACACTATCATCTACTAAGATGGAATGAATCTAGTGAGGTCACATTTTATAACTGGCCCAATTACTAATCATAGAAATATAGGTAGAATCAAAAAATTAATTGACTAATAAAACATCACCACCCTATATGATCCTTACTACAAAAATTAGAAAATAAATATTCAGTTCGGTATTCTAAGATGTAATCTCATATAAAACCCGACCACCATCATAGATATTTATGGATACCAAATTATATAAACTATGTAAAATGGGATGGGACATATAAAAAATGTTATATTTTAAGATTTATACAATAAAAAAACATAATCCATCGACACATTCACAAAAATAAAAGTTTATCACAAATCCTCCAAATTAATCCATAGCTATAACTTGGAGTTAAAGAGATGCTTGTATATCTTAGGATAAAAGCGGGGAAGTCTCACAATATAGGTGTTTTGCACTCTAAAAATTCCAAGCATCAAAATTAAAAATCTCCACATCCAAATATCCAATATGGATAACTCACCAAATTCAAAGTTAAAAAAACAAGGCACCACCATGGAAAGAACGATTTTTGATTTACACCATGAGTTCTATAAGATAAATTAGATAAATACAAAGGATCAAGATTAATTAGAGAAATACCTACATTCGAGCCATACATTTGTGAGACCCTGGAATTACTTAATCCTTTAATATTATCCTTATAATTCTTGAAGCCTTTACTATAACCTTTATTCAAGCGTCGATTCACTATGGATGACAATCATTAGAGGTTTCCCTTATATGTAATGAATCAGATATTGCAATGATTTCACAACTAGTTAGGGTTTTTATAAAAGATCGTGATGCTTTTATCAACGATCCAAAAAAATTGATGATGAATATCCCTTTTTCCAAGCTAATGTAATATACTATGATGAATGAAATATATATAAGTGATTTATAAGCACTGATAAAGATATATCTTCAGTTTTTCCAATAAAGAACTCATAAATACCATCACTATCAGCACTAAAAATGTTCTAATAAAGAGGTCTTTTATCAATACTTATTACTTGATCACTTATAAAGGATTTATAATCATAATTTCAATAAATAGTTTTTTTAAATATATTATTAATATATATATATAATAGTAAACATATATGGATATAAATATATTGAATATAATATTTATTGAAATTTATATTTTATAAATTTAAAATAATATTAATAAATATATATATATATATATATTGTTTTTAATATAATAATTACATCAATATATAAATTTATATATATTTTAAACTAATATATTTAAATTTATATATATTTATAAAAAAAATTTATTTGGATTTTGTTTCATCATTAAAAACACATCTCAGCCCCCTTTCTCAAAGAAATGTATTAATAGAAATGAAAGCATGCACTAAACATATAAATTTTCCTTGGTACGCCCTCACTTAGCTACGTCTAAGGAGAATACAATGGTGATGTGTCGATGTATCAAATCCACTATGGATCCCTACTAAATTCAATTTTTGAGATACATAGCTACGATTCGGATGCTCAATATCTTTACAATTGTTTTAGTGGACTCACTATCCCTATGAGTTTGCAACTAATCATAATTTTAATGATCACATCTCTCTCAACAGAAGTGTGATCACTTCTCCTCCAATATAATCATTTTTGATATCTTGAATCAGTATATTTTACCCATTATTTAGTGTATCATTAAGTCCCACATTAAATCACTTGATGAACACCCCTTTCCAAATAATTATTGGGAGAAATATATCTTTAGCACAACATTTGGGTGTATTCCACACAACATTTGAATTTAGGTATAGAAATCCCAACATCTAAACACTATCATGGATAAATATCCTGTGAAAAATATTAATTCTTTGAATAAACACTATTCTTATGATCAATTTTAATGTAACATGCAACTCCATTTGTTTGAAATTATTATATGATTCAGAGCATTGATTTTCTCTATGGGTTTAGATAATAAATGAGGGGGGTGGAGATGCTTAATTATATACATTACCGACCCTACATGGATGTTTTAGTCTACCTAATTCCTTAGGTGCAACATTTCCCCAGGCGTGGAAATCCATATTTCACTACGCATGGGGCTCATAAGTATCTTTCACATCAATCAGTTCATCTATATCTATCTGGTGCACTGAACTATTCTTTTTCACGAAAACTCATCTTTTTTAAAAACTCCAATCTATAATGTTTTTCTTGTAAGAGTTAGTATCCTAGAACAATTTTTTTTTTCTTTTATTACAATAATATTTATTAAATTTAATTATTAAACACCTTATTTCAAATTTTCCATAGTTTTTCATGACTATGGCGGTTTAATGTATTGGAGTATTTGTCGCATTGACAAAGTCGTAATAGTTTCCCACTATGATGATAAACTTGATGTGCTATGAAAATATTCTTAAATATAGTTCTATAGTGGGAAAAATACTATGATGGGATACATAGTATAGAGATCATCAGGAATGAGTACTTGTAAGCATATGTGACTTCTTCTCATGATGTTAGCACATAGTAATCTCCACGATATGGGATTATGAGAACATAACTGCCAGTAGGAATTTTTTAGGATTTGGTTGGCTAAAATATTCCTATATGTAAGCATGTGTAATGTTCCTTAGAATTTAATATTTTCATCAATACGTGTCATGACTCACACACATTCATTTACTGGAGAAAACTGTCACACATATAGTTGGTGGGATGTAGGGAACATTGGGTGCGACGTGAATGAAATTTTATTTATGGAAAATTTGAATAAGGATTTTTTTTCCTTCTATTTAGGAATGTTGATATCTTGGACCATAGACTGAAATAGAACCGTCTCATGAAATTACATATCCATGAAGTAACGATGAGACTATTTCCGGTAGTTAAAGAACATCATATCAAGAATAATGGTTGATGACACTATCATGAAACCATTTTGATGATATATGAAGACAAAGGGGATATATTACATAATGACCGTTCATATGTGGATTTAGTTTTTGCGACATTATTTTCTTTATCATGGGCTCTGTGACCCATTTCTAGAAAATAATATTGGACTATAGGCAAGCCCACGTAATTCCCATCAGAAAAAATTCTAGAGGGCCACAAACTAATTATTTATGGTGGTCTTATCAAAATTCTATTTGAATTTAATTAATGGAATAAATATTATTCTCAAGATAGTGGAATAATTTTATTCAAATTATAATTACATCATAAAATAAATATACATGTAGTTATGATATTTTGAATAAAAATATACTTATTTATTTTACTGAACATTTAATTAATATTTATCTAATTCATTGCAAATAAAATATTTTTTAAGAGAATAAATTATTTAGTTATTTATTTGGGTTTTTAACAAATGGAAGTGGAGTTCATACAGACCAAGGACAATCCAATAGAAAAATATTTATTTGCAAGATGGTAAATAATTTTTTAACTATTTCCCACAAAAAAATAATAAATTGGTCATAATTATGTCGAACAATATTTCATTTGTGATTATGTTTTATGCATGTTGGTGCACCACAAATAATGACACGATTTTTGATATTATGTAGTATGAGTTTCTTTATGTTTATGAATGTATTTAATTGCTATCATGTAATTAAATATTATAATCGTATCCACATTTTGATAAATAGATAGCTACTTATATTATTCCATGTATGGGAAACTAGTGACCCCCCAAAAAATATCATTTTAAAAATTTTCTCTCGACTCCTCTCCTCTATCCCTATTAAGAATGAGACATGTTCTTCAGGATCTAGGAACAAGCAATCAAGATCAATCAACAGAATTCATTCAATTTGTCGTGATAGCTCCTAGAAAGTGGGTGACGTTAATTAGAGACCATTGGAGGACATGTGGATCACTACTAGATTGATTCTGGTTTGGATACTATAAAGCCTAATGAGAAAATCTAAAAGGGTCATCTCAAATGATAAGCATTATCAATGAAAAATGTACTAAAGAACCTGATATTTTATTTCTTTAGAACATAAATTTTATTTGATTTTAATCATGATGTGCAAGATCCTCTCTAAAGGTTTCAGACCTATTCTTTCTATATTTAAATCACTGATTTTATTCAATGGAGACTGGTGTTAATCATTTTATTGGTCCCATGATAATCATTGATCATGGTAAAAATTAATGTTGGGCGTTGACCCAACCATGCTTCCACTGTTCATGAAACCAACAGGAGGTTTCAGAGTGAGGTCATCATTGTTTATAATTATTTATTTAATTTTGTGATGATTTATGGATAATAATTTATTTTTTCAATTCATGATTAATCATTCTTGTAATCAGGATTTCAGGAATTTTTCTCTCTCCATCCATTTCTAAATTATTTCATAACAATGAATGGTTTTTTAATATTAAAATGGAGAACTCATTAGGTGGAGTCGATGATTCTACCCAAATGACACGAATGTACATGCTATGTGTTCAAAAATAGGCATTGTGATCTCTGCCAAACAGGATGTGTAATCTGGACTACACACCATGTAGTTGTGTTAGACTCATCAGGAGTAATTAATAAACAACTCAACCCGTGTGAATTTATTAAAAGAGGTGTAGTTAATTATATACCATGTTCTGACCAAGACAGATAGGCACACACTTAATATATTACACACCATATGGACCACTGCACATGATGTGTTGTCCCTTCAGGTCAGTGGCCAAACCGTGTATACCATACCCGGCTAAGCCAGCTGGAAAACATGTAACATGGAGACAACACGATGTTTAACTATAAACACCATGTACTTCAAAATTCTCTATGTATGATTCAGATTTCGAGTCCCTAGGTGTGTACTTTTGGACAAAAGGTGATGTCAGTACACATAGTGTAGTCCGAACTACATGATGATTACATTACTAAATTACAAAAATTTAAAACATTAAAGATTAAGTAATGATCAGAATTTAATATCATGTATAAATTATAGCATAGGTTGTTACTCTATGCATTGAATCAAGTTGTATACCATATGTCAAAAGATTAAAACATTTTGTGAATATAATATATGATGGTCAGATTCGAACGAGTATTCACCAGGATACCTCCAATGTATGTTTATGTACTAGGTGGGGAATATCATGGAATTTAAAAAAAAATGATTAAGATAAAAGTATTGATTCAGTAGAAATAATTATTAATATGTTGAAGATAAATTTTTCTTCATAAGAAAAATTAATGAATTTATTACTAATTTATTTAAATGTGTAACTCATTGCATGTATGTGGGTGATCATGAGCTAGACCAAAAACTTTATATGTGATCGGTTTTCTTTTAATTTATTTATTAAATTAAATTATTGGCCTTCAATCCATCTCTCTTCATAAATATGTAGGGACTTTGTTACCATGGTTTGTTTTTCTTAACCCCCTTTTTACATCTCACCTCTCTATGTGTTAAAAATCGTAGGTAATGGATGGAGCTCCTAAGCTGTTTGAGGTAGTTCAAGCTAGATCCATGAAGAAACCAATACCCGGAGAAACAAAGGTCGAAATAAGGAATGTTGTAATAACAAAACTAAAAGGTTCACGGTGTTTCTCCCATAGGTTAGGGCGAGTATATCAATTCTTAGATAAACTAACAATTATAAAATTTTATGATCATTCCATTTAATTTATTTTATTTATGTCATTTCAATGGTTTATCAATATGGATGTGTAATCGTGATCACATGTTTAATGAATTCAAAAAGAATAAAATATGTAACTAAAATAAACTAGTCTTATACGTAAATACATATCAATAAATATTTAATCACTTATTTATGTTTCACTTAATATTGACAAGCGTGTGATAAAAATAGAAGTATCCCCCTCTAGACATGGTGTAATATTGTAGGGGAGTGTTGGGGAAATCTATGTGTGTATTTCAATATTGGAGAGTCCATTAATTGGATCATGGAGCTGGAATACCATAGTTGGAAGATACCTTCCCACCTAAATACCTTCAGATAACCTTACCATCCCATTCTGGGGTTATGTGAAGCGGAATATAGATCATGTCCACTGATTTTTTTCTAGAAACTAGATATTATGAGTTTAATAGTTTGGCCCATTTAAACTTCATAAATTAGTGGGAGTATTAATATAATTAATTTTTTATTACTCATAAAATGTATTCAAGAAATTACTTGTCATATTCTCTTTGAATTTTAGAATATAAATACAATATTGTCAACCACGCTATCCATGCGATATATTTTGGATAATGACAACATACTCACTGATAGTAACTTACATGAATCGGTTAGATGCCTTTGGGTTATTGTACGCCATGAATGGAAGTCTTATGTGCTAGAGCCAGTAATAACTAATCTACCCGCCCAAGAGGAGAGTGAAGAATATTTATTGGTCTATGAGAAACAGATTAATAATGTGATTAATTCTCAATTTTTGATGATATCATCAATGTATAGTGAGATAATGAAGACTCTTGAAAACATCCATGCTGATAGCATGCTAGAGCACCTCCACCGTCTTTAAAAGGATAGAGAAAGACATGAATTGTTTGAGATATCCAAGGAACTCATTTAGAGAATTGTTAGAGAGTGTGCCTCTTCTAGGACTCATTTAGTCATGCTCAATGGCTACATTGATCTCTTGAAGGTTATATCTTTTAGACTCCTTGAATAACTAGGTACCAATCTCTTTATTGCATCACTCCATCCAAGATTCTCTAGCTTTGTTGTTAATTTCAATATGAACAACAGTGAGATGTCTATATCTGATCATCGTATCCTCATTCAAAATGTGGAATAGATATGAAGAATGAAAATTCCTATGTCCTTATAGTTAGTAATAGGAATGGGAAGGTGAATAGAATTATGTACAAGGCTTCCTAACTCCCTTCCAAGAAAATGATGATCAAATGGGAGGCAAGGGATCATGTAGTTGTTTATTTTCCATGTGGAAATAAGGTCCACTAGAATAAGAACTTCACCAGGCCTCACAAGAATGGGGAAGCTTTATGTAAATTTTTTATTTAATGAAATCTAATCATTTCTACAAATTGGGTATTAGATTAGATTTTTGTTCTCACATATGTATCAAAATATAGAAAATAGGTAGATTCATTAATATTTACTAAGGCTATGTAGATCTATGAGTAGTCAATGAAGATAGACTTCCTGATGTATATGTTGGGTAATACCACCTCACATTGCTAGCTGGGATGATCTTGGTGATAAAGGGTTTTCATTATGTGTCATTTTTGACTAAAAACATTATTTTTATAACTATATAAGATACATTGGCATTTGATTACAAATTTAGAAATGAATGTTACTAATTTTACAAAGATATTATTTTTTTTGGTAGGGAACATTTATACAATAGTCTGTACATGTTGTATTACATAATCCAAGTAATGGAAATTGATAACAATGATATTTCTCTTGACTCGTACCACACAAATCATTGGAATCACCGTAGAGGTCATTTAAATGATTAATGCATGACAAAGTTGCATCTAGATGTATATTTAGATTCATTCAAACTAAAACCACTTTGAATATGTCATGAATTGATACTTGTAAAAATTACCAAAGTCCCATTTAGTGGGAATGGTGAAAAGGGTAAAGGGATCCATGAATTGGTTCATACTGATGCATGTGGACCATTTCTAGTAGAATAAAGTGGTGGGTACTCATACCTCATGATTTTTATTGATGATTTTAGTAGATATGGATATATCTACAAAATGCTGTATAATTCATATTTTTTTGATATGTTCAAAGAATACAAGAATGAAGTTGAGAACCAGCTTAGTAAGAAGATTAAGAATCTCCACTTAGACTGAAGTGTAGAATAACATCTTCAAAACTTCAATGAATACTTATGGGATTTGGGAATCCTATCCCAACTAACTTATCCTCACAATCCCTAGTTTAATTTTATGAGACAAATAAGTAACCACACCTTGTTGGACATGGTGAGATCAATGATGTGTCATATAATTCTTCAATTATATTTTTAGGGACGTGAGTTACCAACTATAGCACACATACTAAACCATGTACCAACTAAATCATTAAATGGTAATCCATAGGAGTTTTGGAGTGGGAATAAATCAATGTTATCGAATTTACATGTGTGGGGAAGTGAATCTTTTGTTAAGACCTCATTAGATAACAAACTTTTACCTCGAGGCACAAAGTGTAACATTTTGGGATACCCCAAGGAAACATGGGGATATTAACTATACAACCCCTTAAGAAAAAAAATTTCATAGTGGAAAGACATGACATATTACAAGAAAGGTAGACCATCTCCCAAAGATATTCTGGGAGAGTTATAGGATTTGATGAAGTCTATGCTTATGGAAGACAAGAGTTGGCACCTGAACAGATTCCACAAAGCCCTGTGAAAGAAATAATAATTTCAAAGACACTAGAACTGTTTTGGAGTGTATTGAGGTTATATACTAGAATGATACAAATTTCTAGTTACCAATGTTGGTGACTCATTATTAGTTGATAATAATGATCCTCTAACAGACAATGATCCTCTAACATACAAGGAATAAGTATGTGGAACAGAGGCTGCCAAGTGGATAGAAGTAATGATTTCTAAAATAGATTACATATACAAAAACCACGTCTAGATTTTGGTAGATCCACAAGTTGATATAATTATTGTTGGTTTCAAAAGGGTATTCAAGAAGAAAAAGGACATGGTAGGAAAAGTCAGTACCTATGTGACACAACGGTTTACAATACGGTTCAAGAAGCATCAATCTGTTGACTAAAATTAAACATTTTAACTAGTTTCAATGATGAAATCCCTCAGAAATGTATTTTCCATTTCTTCTTTTCATGACTAGGAAATTTGGAAAATGGATGTCGAAACAGTCTTCCCTTATTGGAACATTCAGGTAGATGTTTACATAACACTACCTGAAGGGATTATGACTCCAAAGCATGCAAATAAAATATGGAAGTTTCAAAGATCCATTTATGTAATAAGGAATGAATCCAGGTCATGGAATATTAGTTTTGATGATTCCATAATGGAATTTGGTTTTATAATGAACCAATGTGAGCCTTGTTCCTACAAATATTTTAGTGGGAGTGCAGCTTTTTTCCTAATCTTATATGTTGATGAAATATTACTTATTGGAAACAAGATACCAGTCATACAGACTATTATGATATGGTAGAATGAATGCCTCTTCCTGAAGGACTAGGGCAAGGCAGAATATATTTTTGGGATCATGATATATCATGATAGATCCAAGAGATTAATGGGACTATGTCAAATTACATACATTAAAAAGATAACGAAGATATTCATTATGGAAAAATCTAATAGGGTATTGTTTCCAGCATCACATGACATTCATATTTCAATGAAAATTTGTCCTCAGACACATGAGGAAAGAAAGAGACTAGAAAAGACTCTATACACATCAGTGATTGGGTCAGTCATGCATTCCATGCTATGTACTAGGCTGGATTTCACCTACGCATTGAGTGTTGTATGAAGATATCAAGATGACCCATGTTATTGCCATTTTATGGATGTCAAGACTATCATAAAGTGTCTAAGGTGTACTAATGATATGTTCCTAGTTTATAGAGGTGATGAGAAACAAGTCCTTAGAGGATATATAGATTCTTGTTTCCAGATGGATCAATATGAAATTATTTCCCAAACAAAATACATCATTACATTGAATGGAGGTGCAGTGAGTTGGAAGAGATCAAACAAGAGTTTGGTCACATATTCTATATTAGAATATGAGTATATAGAAGCTTCTATGTCTGCTAAATAAGCTTCTTGGATGTGAAGCTTTTTATAGTTGCTAGATCTGTTACCTAGCAGCAATTATCCCGTCACACTGTATTTTGATAATACTGTAGTGGTGGATATCACAAAAGAGACAAGTTCACATCATCATATGATGAACATACATCAAAATTATAATCTCCTGAGGGATTTTAATCAACGAGTTGTAGTTTTAGTGGGCAGTACATCCATGGATGACAACATGGAATACCCTTGGAATAAATCCTTGACATAGTAAAAACATGATCATCATGTGAGGTCTAGCGGATTGAATGTCATAGGCAGTTGGCCTTATTCAACTTTTGAGATTATAAGAGTTGGTGTCCAGGAACCAACTTTTTGTAATTTAATTACATTAATATTTAAGTTATTTAAATATTAAAAATCATGTTAAATAATTTTCAATGTTTTAAATTACTATAATGTAATAATTCATTAGAGTTTTCATCACATTGACATGGTCATAGAAATTCCCTACTAAGATGATAACCATGAAGTGTTATGATAATATTTGTAAATATTGTTCTGCAGTTGGATGAAATATTATAACGGGAACTAGAGTATACAGACCATCAGGTGCAAGTACTCATAAGAATATGAGACTTCTTCTAATGATGTTTTCACATAGTAATATCTAAGATGAAAGATTATGAGAATATACATGCTAGGAGTAATTTAGCATGTTTGGGTTCGTTAGATATTCCTATCTGTGAACATGTGTAATGTTCCGTAAACATTAATATTATCATTAATATATTTCATGACTTGGACACTTTGATTTTTTGATAAAAACCATCATGTATTTTGTTGGATGGATGTAGGTTACTTTGGGTGTGTCACAAATGAAATGTTATTAATGGATATGTCGAGGATGGATTTTTCCACCTATTTGTAGAAGTTGATATCTCGACCATTTTATTGAAATGTAAATGTCACTTGAAATTCCATGTCCATGGTGTAATGAAGAGTTTATTTTAGGTAGTCAAAGAATGAAATATCATTCATAATGATTGATGAAACAATCATGAAACCAGCTTGATGAGATATTGTTACAAAGGGATTATATTATCCATAGAGTATTCATTTGTGGATTTTGTTGTTGAGACATTATTTTCGTTCTCTTGGGTGTCAGGACCCATTTTTAGGTAGTATTATTGTACATTAGGCTAGCCTACCTAATGCCAATGAGAATGAATCATATAGGGTAACACACTATGTGTTTGTTGTGGTCTTGGTTAAATTCTATTTGAATTTAATTAATGTAATATATATTATTTACAATATAGTGGAATAATTTAATTAAAGTCAAAATGATTACATAAATTAAACAAACATTTATTCACAGGAATGTTAATGAAAATATATTTATTTATTTTATTGAACATTTAATAAATATTTATTTACTTTTTTTAAATAAAAAATTAATTTACGAAAATTATTTTTTTATTTATTTATTCAGCTGTTCAATAGAAGAAATTGGAGTTAAAGGGGACCATACGTTTTCTGGTAGAAAAATGATAATTTGAAAGACATTAAAGAATTATTTAAGTAGTATGCACCAAAAAAATTGTGGAGTTATAAATATGTTGTACAAGATTTCATTTACGATTCTGTTTTAGGCATGTTGGCGTTGCACAAATAATGAAGTAATTATTTCTATTTTGTAGCATGGGTTTTCTAAATGTTATTAGTGTATTTAATTGGAGTTACACAATTACATATTATAATTGAATCCCTATGTCGATAAATAGATAGGTATAACTATTGGGCATTGTACAGGAAACTAGTGGTGCAAGAGAAATTCATTGTTAAGAATTTTCTCTCTACTCCTCTCCTCTATCCCTCACAAGAACGAGAGACGTTCTTAATGATCAAAGAATAGGTGATCATGATCGATCGACACAAGACATTCACATCACCACGCTAGCATCTAGAATGTGAGTGGTGTCAATCGTAGACCATTGGAGCACATTTGGATCACCTATAGAGGGATTTTGTTTTAGATCCTCACAAGCACAATAAGATAATCTGAAAGGTTCATCCCCGAGGGTCAACATCATCAAAAATGAAAGTACATAATAACTAGGTATTTTATTTCTTCAAAAATTAAATTTAAATTAATTATATACATGATGTGGAATAACCTCTCTAAATATTTTTCCCTCTTTGTTATTTTTCTAATACTTTGATTATATTCTGTGAAGATTAGAATTCTTTATCGTATTGATCTTGGAATAATCATTGATCATGATAAAAATTAAAGTTTCTCACCCACCAAACCATGCTTCCATTGCGTTTAGAACCAACAATTCTTAAATTTTCCATATTTTGATGAGGTGGTACCTAAAGAAGTTGTAACTTCCTAGGGCTGGTTCCACACTGTGATGACCCAGATCCGAATACCACTTAATTTGTGCCCTGAGCCCAGTGGGACACATGTCCTCAAAAGCATCTTCTTGAATGCTAGATGCTTCCAACTACCGTTGAGTTCCTAGGGTGTGCCTATGGGAAGACTATTCCCTCATTAAAAGAGTGTATCACAATAGAATATATATAAATGAATAGTAAATAGCCTATGAAATATAAATAAATTTTGGAAGCAAAATGATGCAATAGATAAACAAGAATAATAATAATTGTATCAACTGGGACAGAGATGATGTAATATCATGTTAATTGAGTGATGGAAATCACAGACACATGACAACAGGCAGAACATGTTTCACAAGGTAAAGGAAAATAAATTCTACTCCAATAATCCCATGATCCTACTTGGTCATCTGCTATTAAGCTCCATCCAATGTGCACACAATCACGTTTTAGAAGCTTCATGCTTCCCTATGTCTATACCTACAACCATGTAATCTACTCCATGTACCAAAGACGCTTGAAGAGGGTGCGAGATAAATCCCAGTGGGCCAACACCAATTGTGTATATAACATCCATCCCATGAAATTGAATATAGAAGTGTGAAAGACTACTTGTAATCTATAGAATGTTGTACAGAATAACTAAATAACCAAGTAACTACTTCATCTGAAAACTTCTGTCTGAACATTTAACTAATTATTTAATTAATCAATTACCATTTAATGTTAATATGTCACATGAGGCATAGCTAACACAGACATCATCTCGTGATAGTATAAGTAGTGAAGGTCCCATGACATAACAAGGAAACTAGACAATGAAATCCAGTGAGGGGGTTACAGTGTGAAAACCAAGGTAACATAGACTCACAAAAAGCTAACTATGTAGTATCTGATTCTAGCTAAGGGGTAAGAGAGTAATCAAATGAGTATAATCCAAGGCATTCCACAAAGAGGCGAATATTGAGTCTAAGGTGATCGACCAAGGTAAAACATGGATATGTAATGACAGGGCCCTATGGGATTTAACTATGGAACATACTAGTCAATGATAGATCAAATGAGTGTATATGTGATATCCTATAACAAATAGAAAAACCCTATAGTAGTATACCAGTCATTCAAGGAATAGAAAAGAACTAGATTCTAGTTGGGTGTCAACCTAAGAAAACAGTTTACTTGAATCAGAATGGGGTTCCCATGACCCAAGGTATTCTCTTCTTATAATCCTAGGCGATATATAGTAAGTCCATTACTATGTGATATTTTAATCATGTAATAATTAAGTTGGTTCATATCTTGCCTTACATTAATGTGTATAAGTCATGTAGATTTGATACCATTGGTCCATGCCTTTTCTTACATTACTGTGGATAGATCAAGTAGTGTTGCAAACAATTAATCTAGTATTTGATGGTCATTATGGATTAGTCAATTATTGAGGTTCACTCCACTAGCATCCATCAACATCGAAATGGGTGATACATACATGTAACATTTATTTAATCACTTTTTATAATTATAAGTTATATACGTAGTATACTTTCCAAATCACATTTCAAATTTCACATTTAACAACCATTTGGAAGCACTTTGCATAGGTGGGTCAAGTGGTAAGAATACATTTTTCATGCCATTATGAAATTCTCATTAATATCAAGCCATTTATTATAAAGAGAATCAAATTTAGAAAGGTCAGGTAAAGGAACACCTAAATGGTTACTCAGATGTACTGAAACACTAACAAACAAATTATGGCATAACCTTTGACATGAGTCGGGATGAGTAGTGGGTGAAACCACTAACAACTAATCACATATTTTTATAGATAATATCCATAAAAATCTAATGATTATAATCATGTCATGATAATTTAAGAAACGGTTTCCAACAAAACCAGTGGTCCCTGTAGAAACATTCTAAAAAAAACTAACATTATGGATGAGTTATAGACTACCGTCCTTAGGGTTTTAAAAGCCTTATCCTACGGTATATGCCCTTGATTTTCCTCGAATTAGAGTAGACCTAAGAAAGGGTGAGAAACATATCACATGTCAATAACTAGGTCGAGAGTAATAGAGAATATTAATAGCTAATGAGAGCTTGATTACTTACTATTGTGCATACAATGTGACGAACAAATGCTCGATCAGATTTCAGATGAACGAGATTTATTGAACCCAAGATTATGCCTTCAAAAAACACTAATGGGATGTAAAAAGAGTAAAATAATGTATGTTCTATAATTAGAATGATGGAGTAGGATTAATAGATCATTAAGGTCGTTTTAGACATTTTAAACTTGTTCTAGCCTTCACACGGTTTGTCCACACGATTGGTATAACTGTGTGCAAACTGTGCGAGATAGTTATGCCCAAACCTAGAAAACAGGGGCAGTCACATGATTAGGAAACATGGATGTGTGAAAACCATGTGAGTTCCCACTAGAAAAAAAACACATACCTCATGGTTAAGAATGTCAGGCACAAAAAATGCAACTTGGCCATTTTTTCCAAAAAAAGGAGTTCTGAGCTCCAAAGAATCCCCAAACACCCTCATAAACATTTATAACTCACTAGGCATCCATATTAGGTACAAAGAAAATATTTGGACCAAAAACTAATGTATCTATTCCTATGTGAAAAACTGAGTTCTTATAGTCTCCCCCCATAAAATAACCCCCCCCCCTTGAGTTACACATAAAATGGTAATGAAACACTTTATGAGAACAACCCTGGACATTAATCATGCACATCTACTTCCCTCTACCATGTATCATCATGTTCTCAGTCCTGCTACAAAAGAACACGTAATAGAGGGACATACCTTCCTCAGAGAATCTTCATTCATCAATTAACGATGCATACTAGATACTCCTCAAAGTTATGATCAAAATCAAACTCAACTTCATTGGGATCAAAGGTATGAGATGGGTCCATATGATATTGAAGAATCTTCGAGACATGAGAGACATCTGGCATGGATTGGTACCTATGAGGTTGTAGAAATGAATAAGAAACCAGACTGAATCTCGCTAGAATCTTGAATGTACATGCTAAACGAGGAGATAAATTAACCTTTCTGTTAACTGTTTATTCCATAGCCTGGGTGATACCCGAAGCAATAAGGATCCCCAACCTCAAACACAATAGGTCATAGATGGTGATAACCATAAGATTTCTCTCTTGACTGATTAGTATTCATATGCTTCTAGATCAGTTGAACATGTTCGGAAGTCTCTTGAACAATTTGAAGACCATGTAGGGAAGCCTTACCTGCCTCTAGAAAGCATAGGGGTGAACTAAATAGACAACCATATAAGACCTCCATGGTAACCATCAGAATCATCACCTGTAAAATATTTTTATAGGGGAAATCGATTAGAGGGATATGCTTCTCCCAAGAACTGCCAAAATCAAGGACGCATGCTCGGAGTCTGTCCTCCGAAACATGTATTTTATGTTATGATTTTCCATCGGTCTGAGGGGGAAGAGCTATGCATTCAGGAACCTTAGTTAACATAGCTTTCTGCAAAACCTACCAGAATCGTGTTGTGAATCGAGCATCCCTATCTAAAATGATAATAAGTGGAACCCCATATAGTCATACAATATCATGGGCATACAGTCTTCTACTCTCATAAAATAAGAAATTATCTATTATAGGAATGATTTGGGATGATTTAGTTAGCCTTTCAATGACTACACATATAGCATTGTAACTTCTAAGTGACCAAGGTAATCCGACTAAAAAATACATAGAAACATCTTCCCATTTACATTTCAGAACTGGAAGTGGCTGTAATAATCCGGAAGGTCTCTGGTAATATTCCTTCACACTGACAAGTGGAAGACCATGTGATGAATCCTTCAATATGAAATTATATCCCAGGCAACCAATACTGGAATCATATATCTCAGTACATATTCTAGATGCCTGGATGAACTTCCCACTAGGAAGCATGTGACTCTTTCATCAAATCCTCTCTTATAGCTGCATGATCCCAGATACATTCAGTTAGACATAGGACGTCATCTCTATCCACATACCAATTTTGAGGTGGGTTATATCCTGATATACTTTCATGGAGAACCAAACCTTCAGGATCTGAAAACTTCCTACTTTTCACCTTCTCATGGAGGGAAGAGGTAACTATTAAGGATGAGAGGTAAGACTTCTAATGACTGTCATGATACTCCAAATAATGTTCAGAAAATATAGCCATTAACATCCATTCATCACTATATTCATGTATGATCTGCGTTTGAGATCTCCAACTCAGTGCATCTGTAAAAACATAGCCAATTCCATGGTTAGAAGCAAGCTAAAAATTAAAGGATTGTAGATATTCAACCCATATTTAGTGTGAGAGTATCAAATCACATTGAGAAAAGATTTATGTGTGGTTATTGTGATCTTTAGACACCACAAAGCGCTCACCCAAGAGATAATGTCTCTAATAATATAAGGCACAGACAACTGCTGCTAGCTCGAGGTCGTGAAATGGTTAATTTATCCCATGATGCCTCAACTAATGAGATCCGTACGTAAAAACATTTTATTTCTTAATCAACACTTCTCCTTGCCGAATTTATGATGCCTCACATAATAAAATATAACCTTTACTAGGTTTAGGAAGAATTGGAATTTGTGATGAGTCAATCCTCCCTTTAATCTCCTAAATGGATTTCTCGAATGCTTCTGACCACAAGAACATAACACCCTTATTTGTAAGACTAGTTATTGGTGAATAATGACATGAGAAATATTGTATGAAATGGGTATAATATCTATTTATCCATATTAATTTCATGATATAAAACAGTTTCATAGGATGCTCCCATGAGACTACAACAATAACCTCTTGGGGTCAACAGATAATCCATATTAGAAAAGAATGACCCATGATTTGGAATTTCTAGATCCAGAAGTCAGATATAGAAATCTTCGCATAAAGCTGATTCTGTCTCAATGTACTCAAAATGATCGCATGATATTTGGAATGGTCCTTATGTGCATGAAAATAAACCAAGATTTCGTCCACAATGACCATGATAAAAGAGTCCAAATAGGGATTTAAAACCCTATTCATCATACCCGTGAAACCAACAGGTGAGTTTGTAAGACCTAAGGGTGTAACAATATACTCATACTGACCATAACTACTATGGAATGTTATAGTAGGTATGTTTGATGTTATGACTCACACCAAATGAAAACATCATTTCAGGTTGATCTTAAAGAACACTTTTTCTCCTTAGATCTGAAAGAAGAGATAATCTATTCGAGGAAGTGGATATAAGTTATTTTCCATATGATGGTTTAAACTTCTGTAATCTACTCATAGAAGTATGGATCCGTCCTCATTCTTGGAGAAAACCGTGGGTGAACCCTAATAAGATATACTAGTCCTTATAATGCCTTTTTCTTCGAAGACCTCTAACTGCCATTTGAGCTCCTAAAGCACAGTAGGTGTCATCCTATATGGAAGAATGGGCACTAGTGTGTCTCTTGGAACATGATCAATTCTAAACTCAACCTCTCTCTAAGGAGGTAAGATAGAAAAGTCATTTGGAAATAATTCCTTGAAACGATTAACTATTATAGGGAAATCAGTTTGATTCATACCCTGATCCTTCTTGAAATGATTTTCAATTTGGGAAGTCACTACACCTTTCCCATGATGCTTTGGTCCTTCCCACCCAGTCTGGACATCCCAATCTCCTTTGAAAATATTTTTGTTGCCTTCATGTGGTGTAAAAGAAACCCTACAACGATAATAATCTACAAATTCATGATAGTGGACTGACCTGTGCATCCTGAGAATGATATCAAATACCATCACATAAATAACAAAGTGACTCCACAAGAAAGGGTAACTTTCAACCTCAAGGGGACATTTCCACCAATAGAATGTGATCTCTTTCAATTATCCCAATGGTGTTTCAAGGGTCATTACACCATACTGACACTAAAACTCTAGTCTGAGACATTTCAAAATAGATTAAAATATTAAAGAGTATGAAGAACCTGTATCAAACAAATCAGAGTCAATTTTATAGGATACAATTATAATACATCATACTATAGATGTTAATGTAGTTTGATCCTTGGGTATTGGGTGGAGGGCATGCAACTAACCTGATCAATGACCCTATGCAACAAATGGACTACCAAAATAATGACTCCTCTGTTGGAGTTGTTGGTGATCAGGGGTCAGACTACAATGGGGATGACCTCCTCCTTGACTAGACATGCTGGTGCTACTCCAACATCATTCCTGATGTGGTCCAAAATAACTATCTCATGAACATGGGTCTTAAGATGATTCTTTTTCACTCAAAGATGGTGGAACAGTCCTGCCAATGTGCTAAAGACGACCCATATGGCCACAATCCCATAAATCTATAGGGTCTCTAACACACTGGGGCTTCTTATTCCCTAGTTTTCCATAGTGATGACACACTATAGAGCTATCAAACTGGATACTATAGCATCCACTACCCTAATGATTATCCTAATGGGAATGTTTCCTGCCACCAGAAAAACTATTACCCTGACGCGACACTAATCCATTAAACTCGGTAATATCTCTCTAACATGACTTAGGATTGGTGATAATGGCCTAATAAACTATTCCAGATATGGTACGAAGGTGAAAGAAATTCACCTATGTTCGGATGGAACACTGGATCCCATCCACAAAATTACTAGCACGTGAAAGCTCATCACCAGTTACAATCAATGAAAACGATGTAAATCTATGAAACTTTCTGAATATTTCAATATTGTCATAGAACCCTACATTAGAGTCATGAACTCTCTAACTCTATTAGGTATCAGTGACTGGGGAAGGAACTGATCATAATAATGTAGTCTGGAATTCAACCCATAACATGCCCAGATGACACTTGGCCTGGGTAACAATATCCCACCAATTCTTGGTAAAATCTTGAAGTATGTATGTAGAAATCATGGATATCCACTATTTAAAAATTTCAAGATGCTCAAAGATATACAAAAAAGGACTATGTACAAGACTCAACATTCTGAGAACCTCCATCCCCTAAAAAATTTGGAGGATGCTGCTACATGAACTTGCTGGTCATATGAGCCATCATAGGTGAAACCCATAGAACACCTTTCATGGATTTCACCATATGTTTGAAACTATCATGCACATGGGAAGTAGTGCCCGAATTATGTGCAATAGATGGTTCCTCATGTTGCACTCCTAGATGTATGATTGGAAGCTTATGGCCCACCATGTCTGGGGCATGGTTGTCACCACACTACTGGAGAACGAAACTAGGATGTCGTGGTTGCATTGGTCTACAAATGCTATGAACACACCATAGAAAATCATATAATCAATGAGATAACATCACTAATAGAATGTTAACATAATAAATGTCACTACCCAAGATATACTACCCAAAATACCTACTTAGATGGACAGGTACCAGTATGTATTCAAGTATCAGTTTTATGTCATTGGGAAATTAATTCTTAAGTTCACTCATTTACCTTTCATAAACGTGACATGGTGGGAAAAGGATGTGGAACCAATTCACTTTATATTTATAATTAAATTTATAATGGATATTCATTTCTAATTAATCAGTTCCCATAACCCCATCACCAAAAATGACACCCATTTACTTATAGCGTAATGGATTGACTCGATAAATTACTCATTCTACCCCATGAGGGCCTCAAAAACTCAAGCATTAAGATAGGTAATATCCCAATATATGCCAATTTAATAAAAGTACATAATACTATCACAACATTAGTCAACCATCATAGGCATATCAAGTAATTCAAAGCATTTAAATGTACCTATATTGCATGGAAGTATGCATGAAATGTGAATTCTAGGTGCCTATAATTATGTATGTAGAAATAATATTTTCCATCATATCATCTGGAAAAGGATGAAATAAATTATCGTTTAGTAATACTCAACAATAGCACAAAACATGTGAGTCACCCAACATTGAAATAATATCAATTTTAAAAAGGAAAAAATAGATCAATAATTGCATTATAGGTAACTTGTATTATACCACGAACATGGGTTCGAGATGCCCAAGAATAGCTTATGACCAACTACCAAGAATTAATATTCTCCAATATATTATATTCATATAGTAAATTAAGAAAAGAAACCACCTCTGATACCACTTTGGGAAGAATCGGTCCCAGATTCCACATAACGGGTATCCCAAGCCCGGTGGGGTACATGGACACAAGCACATATTCTGGAATTCTAGAGGCTATCGACTAGTAGTGAGGGCCTATGGTTTTTCTGTATGAAGACTATGACCATATAAGAATTTTGTACTACAAAATAAGAGATATAAATGAATAGTATACAACATAAGTATTATAAATAAATAGAGGAATCATACTGATGCAATAGATATAAAAGAATATCAATAACTATATCAACTAGAACAGTAATGATGTAATATCATGTTACTAAAAAGATAGAATGATTTGACACAAGAAATCAAGCATAACATGTTCCACAAGGTAAATGAATACAAATTCTAATCCAAGCACCCCATGTTCCTACTCGGTCATCTGATATCAAGAATCATCCTATCAGCACACAATCATCTATTGGAAGCTTTATGTTTCTCTTGGTCAATACCTACAACGCTGTATTCTTCTCTATGTACCATACGGTGCTCGAAGAGGGTGTGAGATAAATATTAGTGGGCTACCTCAAAGAGTAGATATAACATCTTCCCCATGAAATGGAATATATCATTTTGAAGTTTTATATGTATAGTAAATAGATAAGTTCACAATACCTAAATAACCAAGTACCTGCATCAGCCCTGGGTCACTGTCTGAACATTTAACCAGTTCATTAATTAATCAATTACCATTTAATGTTAATAAGTCATGTGTGTTATAGCCAACACTGACATCAACTCAGGATAGTATATGTTGTGAAGGTCCCATGATGTAATAGGGAAACTAGAAAATGATATCTAGTTAGGGAGGTCCAGGGTAAAACCTAAGGTAATGTTGGCTCATGGAAATCTAAATCAGTAATATATGCGTCTAGCTAATGGATAAGAGTGTAATCCAAGGATCATAAGACATGGAATTCCATAATATGGTTCCTACCGAGTCTAATGTGATCGACCAAGGTAAAAAGGTGATAAGAATCGATAGGGCCCTATGGGTCTAACCAGAGAACCTTCTAGTCAATTCTGTATCCAAGGAGTGTATCTGAGGTGACCTATAATAAATAAAGGGACCCATCAGTAGTATAACGAGCATCCAATGAATAGAAAAGAACCGGAGTCTAGGTGGCTATCAACCTATGAAAAATGTATCCTTGAATTATAATAGGGTTTCTAAGACCTAAGGTATTATACTATCATAATCCAAGGTGATTTCGAGTCTGTCCTTTTCTATTTGATATTGAAATCATGTAATAATTCATTTGGTTCATGTATTTTCTTCCATTAGTGTGGATATGTCATGTATAGTTGAAACCATTGTACATGGTATTTTCATCCATTTGGGTGGATAGATCAAGTAGTGTTGCATCCATTTAATCATGTATTAGTTGGTCATTAAGGCATATTTAATCATTGAGGTTCACTCTTCTACCTTGTATCAACATGGAAAGGGGGTATTCCAACATGTACCCTTTATTCATACTCGTTTGATAACTCCAAGTTATATACTTAGTATACATTCCATTCAATATTTAATATATCACATTTAATAAGCATTTGGAAGAACGTACAATAGGAGGGTCAAGTGGTAAGAATAAATGGAACATGCCATTATGCACATATTAGTAATTTCACAAAATTTATTATAAGGAGACTCACCATTAGAATGTTCATGTAATGGCACACCCAAACAGTGGCTCAAACATGCTGAAGCACTAAAAACCCAATTATTCCCTAACCTCTCACATGGGGTGGATTGATTTCTGTGTGAAACCCCTAAAAACTAATCACATATTTGAAAAAAGAATAACTATACAATTATAACAAGTATAATCATGTCTTGTTAATTTAATATATAGTTTCCAATGAAATTGGTCGGCCCCACACAATCATTACAGATAACAACAATCATTAGGGATGAGTTATAAACCACCCAATAGAGGATTGTACATGGCTTTTACTCTAGTATCGAACCTTTATTTTCCTCGGATCGGAGTGGATCTAAGAAATGGTGAAAAAACTCACATGACGATAACTAGTTCAATAGTGAAAGAGAATATGAATGGATAAAGAGATCTCGAGTACTTCCCATTGAGCATCCAACATGACAAATTGATGCTTGATTGGTTGCTGGAAAAAGGAGATCTCTTAATCCCAAGATTAGGCCATCAAATAACACTAACGGGAAGACAAAATTGGAAAATCCTATAGGTTCTCAGATTATGAGGAAGGGGGAGTATTAATAGATAATTAATATAATTTTAGAAATTTTATGCATGTTTTAGCCTGTTCACGGTTTTTCCGCACAATTTTTCAGACCGTATTCAAACTGTGTACCATGTTTCTCAACAAATATGGGAAAAAGTGGCGTTCACATGGTTAGGATGCATGGCCATGTAGAAACCATGTGAGTGGCCACTGTCCAAAAAAAACACTAACCACATGTTTAGGCAAACCGTGCCCAAACCATGCATAGGCCACGCGATATGGCCCCCTTTCCAAAAAAGATGTGTTCTGATCTCCATACAAGCCCCAGACACCCTCAGAACATTTTTTTAACTCAATAATAATCCAAATTAGGTCCAAAGTAAATATATATACTAAAAATTCAGTGATCCGTTCATGAGTGAAAATAGAGTTCTTACAAACACAACGGTGCCCTGATCTAGACTGCCATAAGACCTCATGTGTGCCTCCCTCTCTAATGGGTACTATTGACCAGTAGGGAGGGTATGATAAGTCGATCATTGGGTGTGTATACCCTCTTCTATCAGAGTATAGAAAATATGAAATAAAAAACAAAAAATAAATCATATATTATAATAAAAAATAAAAATATCTCAAGATAGTTAAAGCATGAAATAAAATATCCTGCTGAAACAAAAAGAATCCCATGCGAATTATGTGAAACATTTCTCAGTGAAAACTAAAAAAAAGTCACTGATGACTCCCAAGAAGGTCGCGATGCTCATATGGTTCCCCTTCCAATATCCTTCCCCAAATAATAAATCTAATCAAGGGTTGTTTCCCTTAGCCTATCCTTCAATAATAATATCTATTCAGGTACTGATCTGACATCCTAAGTATGGTCTGTGTACTATATAGTAGGCCACCATAAAAAGTGTTTAAATGTATGTTAGTCAATAGACAGTGTATGCAGTTGTAAAAATAAATAATTAAAATTCTTAATTTCATATTTAACACATTATCAAATTAATATTTACATACCTACATAATCCCAGGGGTCCAGTTGATACATGACCCTCGGTATTGGCCTCCGATCACCGTGTTAGAGTCTGAACTATCTCCAAGGGGTAACATATATCTAAATGACGGTGTTTCAACTCATTAACATTACTTTTATCTAATATATTACATAAACACATATATCAGTTTGGCATTAGTGAAGTGAAAATTGGGACCTATCCTGATGTTATATTTAAATGAGAGTCAACCATGCATAATTTCTTACTCGGAAATGTTTAATATCTCAAAGTCCTTACCATGGACTAACTCTTATGAAACTCATATTCTCTCTTGGAAAATCACTATGGATGATCGCATGCCCCCACTCAATATGATATCAGTGTATAGTATCATAGGCTCTCACAATATTATACCACAAGCTCTCACAGTAATTCACCACATTCTTTCATGGTCCTTCACAACAGGCTCCCAATATCCTTCTCAATAAAACCTCTCTAATACCCTAGTAATACAATGTTCTACTACATTACATCATAATAAAAATTAAATTACATTTCACCAATCAATCAATAAATCAATTAATTAATTAATTAATTAACCACAACAATGCCCATTAATTAATTATAAAAATAATTTAGGAATCTAATTTAATTATTTAGGAAAAATAACAATTACTAACATCATATATATTAATTAATTCATCAATAAATTCACCACATGAAATTCATTAATTAATTCCACAATTAAATAATCTTTAACAATACCAAAATATAATTATTAATTTACTAATTAATTATTACACATTTAAAAATAAATGTTTTAATAATTAATTCAAAAATTAATTATCCCCAATTCCAACAATCATTTTTTATAATTAATTCACAATTTAAATACATCGATTCCACTATTACATTATTCAATACAAGCCTAATTTTTTGATGTAATTAATTGAACACATTAACTACATAAATTAATGTATTCTCATCGCAAAACTACACTATAAATTTATACAATAAAGTACACATAATTGATATCATTACATTTGGAATTTAATAACATACCACATTCCTCAAACATCAATGATAAATAACCAAATGTAAATCCTCAAAATTGAGCAGCACAACGGCGTAGATTTCGATTGGTATATTAAAAACTAACACATATATCAATAAATCAAGATCTATTTAATTATAGTTATAGTTTTATATTCTTATATCTATTTTAATAAATTCAACATCTAGTTCTAGAAAAATTGACAATAAATTAATCCAAAAGAATTAATGATGAATTGGGGATGAACATGACAATCTACGGGAAGGAATATAGTTATCAGGAGATGATATTATCTTTGATCTAAGCATTTAATATTGAATTAAAGAGGTTTTACCACCATGAAATCACTCTAGAAAGCACTGAAATCACCCAAAATCGTGTTGGTCCATGTTTGGGACAAATTGATGATGTTTTGGGAGATAAGGTGGATTTAAAACCAAATTTGGGCCATTAAAATTTCTAACCATGGTTTCCTAGGTAGCGGAACAACATTTTCCCTAAACATATGGAAACTGTGGGCCTATTATTTATTGGGGGGAATGGTTTGTATCATTAGGTAACAGAATTTGTAAAACGGTAACCATTCACATGAACCCTCATTATCTTGGGCTACACATATTCTTGGGATGGGTGCAAAGATTTCTCAAACTGTGTGCCAAGTTTGAGAATCCCCATTTTTATTAAATGTTTCTATATTCTCTACCAAACATACACAAAAGTAAACTGAATTTAAATTATTAAAAATAAATACCAACATTAATTCCTGGTTCAACACTAGAAATGGTTTGGATCTTAAAATCTCCACACATTATAACAACTTGTCCATAACCTGCACTACCTATCTTTTCTAAGGTTCCAAGCCAAAAAAGATCAAGCCACTGAGACCATATATCTTACTTCCATTCCCATTATTCCTCCATCACATGAACATGATTCCACAATACACAAACTATTAGGACAATCTATCCCAAAAACACCTTCTCACTACGATCCAACACTCATATTAGATTATCATCAAAGGATGTATCATTCATAACATCGACATGAGAATTGTTGGGGTGAATCTACCAATAGAGTGATACATGGAAAAAATCTTGTATAAAAATGTATTTTTGCGTATGAGATCATAGGTTTTTCACCAAACATATTCTCTCCCCAATTTCAATTAGTCTAACAATCATAGTCACCAACTTTCCATACATCTGTATATGGTGGTGACCTAACCTATGTAACACCTGATGGAATAAATTAGCACCACCTATGAACTCTAGGTATCAAATTTTTTTATCATTATATGAGTTGTTTCTAAAATTATCCATAACCATAGTTTTTGGAATAAGCTGATCATTATTCGATGTCTCCTCTATGAGACTCGGTCCCAACAATTATAACTCACATGCCTCCATCTAGCATAATCATGAACTTCATGACCTACCATAATTTGGACCATAAGGGTTCATATGTATTGTTTTCTATAACTATTTTTATATAAAAATATAAAAAATCCATGTTCTTCTCCAATGTCCTGCTAATGTCATGGACACATTCCCATGGTATATATGCAACCACCTGTATGGTATGATCTGAATTCCCATATGCCTATGGGTGAAAATCCATACTCAATAATAATATATACAAATCACCTTATGTAAGATTCTCTAAATATATGATGTGAAACATTATTCTAGATCTGAAACTATAGTGTGTGAAACCCCATGCAGACAGACTATCACTAGAACATAAAAATATTATACTTGTTCAATTTAGAAGGATTCCTATATTGGTAAGAAATTCTCTAATTTATTCAGTTGGTCCATAGTAACCCAAATCGAACCATTGTCCCTATGGTTCATTAATATTCATTAAATAAAAAACATGGTCACATCATTCCACTTCCATTATAGAATTGTCAACAAATACACTAATCCTATTTTTCATTGATACTCTTCCTTCATCTATTGACAGATGTAGCATCATGTCCTAGACACCACTATATCATTTTTTATTCATAACCACAAAAACTATCGATGACTGTCAAATTGAAGATTGATCAGGCCAAGTTGTACTTTCCAATTTGATGTATGAAATTCCAGAATGAGATCCTCTAGTATTATCATAGGCACAACAACCAAATTCCTGACATAGAAGATATAATACTCATATATGATCCAATATGAAGGTGATTTCCACCATCAAGGATTTCCTTCATTGTCAAATATTATAGTTTTTCATATTTCTTATCCTTGATCCATCCCAAAAGTGTCGACTCTACTGAAATGATACAAGATTCATGTGTTTCTAACTCTCATGAACAACAACATGCATCTCATCTTTCATTTTCATTATCTTACACATAGAACTAGTTTCATGAACTGTCTGATTCTGAGTTTTCCCACTCAATGAGTCAACATCATTTTTCCCCTTTTCAGCTGTATATGCTATCTCAATGTCAAACAACTACATTTACAAAACCCATAACATATTCCAAAGATTCAAATATCATTATGCGAATATATACCATGATATATATTTATATTTATCAATATTAACCTTCTCACCAAAAATATAATGTGGGAAACAAATCAAGGATTAAACCATAGGTGATAGATCCTGGTTGTGTGTAGGGTATTTTTGTTAATTAGGCCTCAACTGTCAAGACCATATGGGACAACTCAATCTCCCTACATGAAAACTATTATGAATCTGGTCCCAGAAAAATTTCAATACACCATATACACCTCACATAGCTCTGGTAGGATCAATATTGGTGTTGATGTCAAATTCTACACTAATTTTTGATGGTCTTGTCACATTCTTATGAACAATAATAATTTATTTTCTTTTTTGTCAAGACAATAAGTTGCACATCTAAATAAAAAATGTCATAGATGAATCTATAATAATATACTATTAAACCTTGATTTCAATGAATATTGAAAACGATCTTGGGATACAACTAATAAACCACTATAAGAACATTATTTGGTTCCACTAACACCCCCTCCTCCAATATGATGTGTCTCAAGAAGTGTACCTGATTGATCCCAAACCATCACTTTGATATCATGGAATAGAGCTAATACTCTGTAAATTTACTCAGAATGTTTTCATGATGTTGGGCATGATCATCATATGATAGGGTGTACATGAAGATTCCATAAATGAAAACTACAATAAATAGGTCTATTAAAGGGAAGAATATTCTTTTGATAAAATCCATAAACATTGCTTTGGAATTTGATGAATGAAAAATATATAACTCGTATAGGAAATAAAATCTTCGGAAAGTAGTTATTAGTATATCAGATGGCTGAAAAATCAACTAACGATACACTAAACTCATGTCGAACATTGATAACACAGAAGCTCCTCTTAACTGGTCAAATAGGTCATTGATGCATGAATGAGGATACATGTTTTTTATACTCATAATGTTCAGTATATGGTAATTTAACCACAATCACTAACATCTATCATCTTTCTTTATAAACATATAGTTTATCCCCAATAAGACTTAATCAGATGGATATATACCTTATCCTCTAACCCATCCAACTATGTCTTGTGTTCTTGAAGCTATGTCGATTCCATTCTGTATGGAAAAATAGATATAGGCTTAACCCTTAGAAAGATCTAAATGGTGAATTCCCCATCTCCCTTAGGAAGAATCCCTATGATGCCTTCATGAAATACATCTTGAAACATTTACACAACTTATGTAAGGGAATCAGGTTTTAAACCTCCATCATCCCACATAATACTAGAAACCCCAGCTCTGAGCTCTTCCTATTTCAGATTGATTCGCCCTACATTGAATTCCATGATATTCCTCTCTCCTCGGTGAATATATGGATCCCCAATTGGAGTCATAAACATTAATAACATATGGTAACAATAACTATGGGATTGATATGACACTAGTCATTCCATACCCATAGTATGGTTGAATCTTGACATATCAACAATATTGAGATCCCATAAAAAAGGATACTCTTCAATTTGGGGATAACATCCGCATAATAAACTGATGTCTATATACTGTACTCATAATGATGTATCTATTTTCATTGTCCAAATCCCTAACTCCACTACTCGTCTCAAACTGTTAAAATGTTTTGCAGATAGAAATGGGTTAGAGGAAAGAATAGAAATTAAGGCACTAGCTAATGTAGAAGCTACTAGAATAGTACCTATCACTGTCTATGGTCCAGCCTCACTTTCCACAATTGTTATTTGGACTACATATTTTTTTCCTACCAATATTACTATTGATATAGTCTGACTCTCATGAGTTACCACTCTCTATTGATACATGCCCTCTTTCCTAGAAGCACCACATCATCTGCATCTACTTCCATGACCAGTATTACTCCACCATTCAGACTGATATGGTGCATAAGATCCAGTTCCAAAATCCATCTTCTATCTAGATCCTCTTATACAAACAATATCTCATGGGTTCCTGCATATCATATGTATAAAAATTATCTTCCTGTAGGATTGAACCTCCACGGGTGGCAATGGAATTTTTTTCCTTGAGTGTCCTGACCTACCATTCTAGTTAGAATTCACTTGGGAAAGGTCATGGGTAACTCAATTTCCACCTTATCTGCCCTACTATGCTCTAGTTTGGGTGATTTTATGGTATCAATGCTTCCTTCTCTCATAAGTCATACATTTGGATTTTCCATCCATAAAAAACTATCCTACACTACGATCCTCTGTCAAGATCCTATAATCTATGAGGGACTGCACTACCACCATAGAAAACTTATCTACTTTAATGAGATCAACCTGGGACTTAATATTAATCATACTTACATCTTGGAAAAGCCTCACCATAGCTATATCATCTCTTGTAAATGATCGATCAACGAAGATAATATACATAAATCATCCATCATAGTTCATCATGGACTTGCTACCCTATTTCAACTGGATAAACAAAGCTTCTATATCCCACCTCGACATATCTGGGTAGAAATTCTCCAAAAAATCTCTAATAATTCCTTCAAAAATATACCATCATCCTGAAAAATCCATGCCTGAATTTCCCTCAAAAACATTGTTGATCCTTATGGAATATAAGTAGAAATCATGAAATTATTTTTATATGTATTATCCAAATGGACAAGTATCATAACAATATACTCAACCCAAAACTCATCACCCTCAGGTCCACCTAGTCCAGTAAAAGTCGAAGGGTGTTCCAACAGAATCACTCTTGTCAGGTCAAACATTCTCTACTCGACCCACCCTGGGCCTCTACCCATGAGTTGCATAAAGTGAGTAATGTCTTCACGAAACTCCACCCCTTCTTACTCACCTATAAAAATTAGCGACAAACGTTCAAACTATAGAGTATCTTTTCAAACCATGTCCTCAAGTCATCCTCTCAACAATTGTTATTATGGACACATAACCTCAAAATTATTAAAAAAAATTATCTCATTTATATTGGAGGAAAATACAAACACATCACTACAAATAATTTCCTCGAAACCCACCACATGATCAAAACTACAGTTCTATTACAAAATATTACCATCCTATACCTAGCACTGGAAAGCAAGGGTAAATACATTCCCAAATCATGTTTCACATTCATACACCAAATTATTCTATTTTTTGAATCAATTTCCTATTTTCAATTTCATATCAGGCACCCTTTTATATTCAATCTCTTAGGGAAGGAAAAAATATTAAGTGACATACATAGAACCAAGTGTCCCGTGCATGCAAAAAATGATGCATGTCACAGAATAATCACGAGTGACTAGAATGATGCATGCAGACTCAATTATCCTACTATGCTAGGCCATAAGTACATTATCAACAATTATTTGGTAAAATAATCACACACTATAAATTTTGTGTCTCCCATGGTGAAATAATATCAACCTGTAAAAGGAAACAACAAAAACAATAATTCCACAATGATTACTTGGGCTTTTAATGTACATGTGTTTGCAAATCCCATACATGAGCTCACTACTGTTGTGCCCAAGTGAAGTAATTGCATTTGTTGTCAATAACTTGTCTTCGTGTTCCATCTGATGAAGTACATCTTGAAGATTGATGATTGAGGAAGCATAATATCAGACGATTGAAGAACTGATCTTAATGGTTCAATTCTTGTATCAAGATGATACTAAGTTACAACACTTGAAGAATGAATGATGATGGAGCATCATTAAATCTGACGATTGCTGAACTGATCTTTAAGTTCTAAAAAACTTGTATCAAGATGATACAAAGTCACAACATGATTAGAAGACCATGCATTGTCTTCACAATGCATGAGGAGTTGAAAGGAGTTCCATCCACAACTACTAAGTGGATGATGTGCATTAATGATATCCGTGCACTATCACTTAGTGCATGTGAATTTGAAGAAGAACCAATCTGATCTCTGATTAGATCAATGAAGAACGTTGAAGAATCTATTTGACTAAGGAGCTCGGTTGATGAAGATGAACCTTCTACATTTCCCTCCTAAGTGAAGATTATTTGTTGAGTAGGAGTGAGGAATTCAAATGAAGAAGAAAATGAGGAAGAAGGCTTGGAGTGGCATTTGGCTTTAACTTATGGAAGAACTTGGTATTTGACAAAGTATTATTCTCATGCCTTTGCAAAAAATTGGCCATATCAAGCCAGCCCACGGGTTCAACCCCACGGCTCATATGGGCACTAGGCGCCACGCCCATGGGGGATCCCATGGTGCAAGCTCGAGAGGCAGGGGGGGCCATGTATACGCCCCCGAGGGCACACAGTGATGAAGCCCGCGCGCCCGGAGGAGGCATAGTGGGCTCTAGAAGCGCGCCCGCAGGGAGCAAGGTGGGCGCAGAGCGCGCCCGCAGAGAGAACCCGGTGCGGGGCGGCACCGGGAGGGAGGAAGTTCAATTGGGGTGTTGCGGTAGCGGCATGTTATTAAATCGCGGAAAAACAGGAGCTCGTTTCGATGTGGGACGCGGATTTTTCCCGCGGGAGCGATCCTGGCCGCTCGATTCATCGCGCGCCAGATCCGAGCCGCTCATCTAATCCCGCGCGAGATCTTCAGATCCAGTCCGCCTGATGCATCTCCATCGCCTGATCCGACGGCCGAGAGCTCGTCCTCTACCTCGAGCTCGTCTGAAGCCTCCCGCGAGCACCCGCTGAACCAGAGGCCTCCCGAGTGATGTTTTTGAGATTCCGGCCATCTCTCTCGAAGCCGAAGGCACCCTCGTGCTCGTCTGGACATACCGAATCCATCCATGCAATAAAGAGAGCATGCATGCAATGTTTGGAGGATTTCGAGTTCGGCCGAGGCAAGCAAAGCTGCCGAGGCCACGTGGTTCGTGTCTTGCATGGGATAGAAGAAACAGAGGCCGTGCATGCGTTATAAATCGCATGCACGAGGAGGAAGAAAATAATAAAAGAGTCCGCGTTGTGCAGAGAGAAAGAACGAGATTCTCGGCCCGCGTTTGAAGTTTTCAAAGAACCGAAAATCTCGGTGGATCAAGATTTATATCCCGCGGATGTTTTGAGGATTCCTCTGCCTATATAAAGAGAGGCCGAGACCTCTGGATTTGCTACTGATGCGCTGAAGTTTTGAAGATCCGTGAGAAGCCTTTGTGCCTCGCGAAGAAAGAAGCCCCGTGCAATATATTTGCGCGGCTGAAGTCCCGCGAGCACCCTGTGCTTTGCGAAGGTTTGAAGCCCCGCGCACCCCACTTGCGCGGCTGTTGTTCTCGGTGCCACCCGAGGCACGAAAGTGACCCCCTGCGCGCTATCCTTTGCGCGACAGGAAGGAGGGTGAGCAGCACGAACTTGTGTGCCACCTCTGTGCACCGCTGCCCCCTGCGCGGTTTGCACTTGCGCGCCCGCGGTGCTTTGCACCTGTGGCTTGCGCGACCCACGGCCAGTGGCACATGCACGACTGTGAAGAGAAGAACAGGGGCGCACCCCTTGTGCGACTCCTTTGAGTTTTCCTTGTTTGTGCTTAGTGGAGTGAAGGCCGTAGCCTTTGGTGGTTGTGCAAAACAAGAGGTGAAGGCCGAGACCACACTATCTGTGTGTGAGCTAAGTGCAAATTGAAGAACACCCTACGGGAGTAGGTGTGCAAAGAGGAGGAAGGCAAGGCTTGCACTTTGTGTGTGCATTTGAAGAAGAAGGCCGCATCCCTTATGTGGGTGCAGATATTGAAGAAAAATTAAATAACACTTTGTGTGTGTGCAAGGAGTGGAAGGCCACCACATTTGTGTGTGTGAAAAACAAGAGGAAGAACCCGAGGCTTGGAAGTGAGAAAGTAGGCTTGCACCTTGTGTGCAAAGTGAAGAACACACCTTGAGTGTGTGTGAAGTGAAGAGCCCGAGGCTTGTGAGTGTGCAAAGAAAGGAAGAGGCCGAGGTTCGGCTTGTACCCATTTGAGTACATTCAGAATGAGTAGTGCATGTGTGCACATGTGAAGAAGATCAACTTTGAGAAGAAGAGGAGTACACACTTAAGTGTGTGAATGCAAAAGAACTGATCATTCTAAGTGATTGGTTTTTTGGTGAGCAAGTCCAACGAGATCTTTTGAAGACTGTTGAAGCTACTTGGAGTTTTTGATCGACACCCTTTGAAGAAGTGAAGTGGAGCCCTGATGAAGATGATGCTGTGGAGTTGGGGGGTTTAACCAACTTGTAATTGGGGGGTATAACCAATTACTGTGTAATCATCTTTTGGCATAGTGAAGAATCCGTGTTGGGGGGTGTAACCAACACGGCAAGGAGTAGGTCTTTGTACCGAACCTTGTAAATCTCTGTGTTCTGTGCTCTCATTATTAATGCACCACTAAAAGAGTAGATCTAGGCTTTAACCAGCTGCAGAGGTTGAATTGATAATTGAAATGGAACAATTCATAAAAAGAAAAAGTTATCACTGATTCACCCCTCCCCTCTCAGTGATCACAACCGATCCAGGGATTTCAAGTGGTATCAAAGGGAGGTTCCCTCTGTAAGGATCTACTTCTGAGAAGATGGACAATCTGAATTCTGTTAATAGTAGGGGTGTTCTTACATTCGATGGAAAGAATTACCACAGCTGGAAGAATCGAATGTTACCCTACCTTCTATCTCTCGGCCTTGAAGTTAGAAATGCAGCCTTATTTGGATTCCCTGCTCATGCTGATGAAGCTGCTATGTCACCTACTGAGAAAAGAAATATGGAAGTTGATGGTAAAGCTCAAAATTCCATTCTTATGTCACTCTCAGAAAAGGTATACACAAAAGTCATGGGACTCAAGAATGCTAAAGAAATTTGGGACAAATTGGAAAGTAGTTATGAAGGCAACATGAAAGTCAAGGAAGCTAAATTACAAATTTGGAGAAGTCGGTTTGAAGATATTAAGATGGGAGAAGAAGAAAATATTGACGATTATTTCACAAGAGTCAATGAAATTGTCAGCAACATTCGAGGCTTTGGAGAAAAGTTGGAGGACTCAACTATTGTTAAAAAACTAATGAGAAACTTTCCTGACAGGTTTGATCCCAAAGTCTCCACACTAGAAGACAGAGATGATCTCTCTCTTGATGAACTTCACAACATTCTCATTACATATGAAATGAGGAAGATTCCAGTATTCAAAAAGAAGATCAAGGATGAGATAGCTTTCGAGGCCATGAGACAACTCAAGATAAGAGATGACGAAGTCTTAGGATCAAATGAGTCGAACAATGAAGAAAAGGATGAAGATATCAACAAGGTTATTTCCCTTTTATCTAAATGGTTTGGAAAAACTAAATTCAGGGGGAAAGGGAAATTACCATCGAGGTGTTTCAATTGCAATAACATCGGACACTTTGCTACTAACTGTCCCGAGAAAAGATCTAGTGCTCCGGAAGTTGAAGAAGATAAGTCACAAAATAAGAAATGGAGTAGATACCCAAGAGAAAGAAACAGATCTGGTGCAAGAAAGGAAAGGTTTGTTCCAGGTGAAAGAAGAAGCTATGTTAGCAGAGAGGAAGAATCAGACTTCACTTCATCCAGTCAATCAGAAGAAGAAACGAATTTTATGGCTCATGTGGAAAAAGAGTTTGACACATGCAGCAGTGAAGATGATGAAAATGAACGAACAGAGCTCGAACACATGTTGAAAGATGAACTAGTGGCTTGCCTTGAACAGAACACTAAACTCAAGAAAGATAATAGATTGTTACAAAAGGAAACCAAGAGGATGACTGAGGAGTTGGAAGAATGTATGAAGAAAGAGACAATGTACATTGATGAAATCAAGAGACACAAACTGAAGGTAGGTGAGCTGGACAAGATAGCAAAAGATCTTGAGGAGAAACTTCACCTCAAAGAAGAAGAGCAATCAGTGACACATTCCAAGTGGATTGAAGCATAGAATAGCTTGACCAAGATGAGAGAAGACTTCAACAAGGCTGTTGAGATTAAAGCAGAATCATCTCACACTGGTGCTCAGAGGCAAGTCGACTCACCACTCAGTAAATCTCAATTTACATCTGTTATTTCTAACTATGCAGGTTCAAAGATAAAATTGAGACAAACATGTCATAAACAAACCTGTTCAACATCATCTTCAGTGGAAGAAAGGAAATCCTCAGGAAGGACTACTCAAATCTTGGACAGGAAATTACAACATGACTCTTATCAACGGAAAAGGTCAAAGTTTAGAGGCTACTGCTGGTGTTGTGGTGTGTTTGGTCATAAGGCCTATGCATGCTGGTATAACATGTCTCTTCCAATAATGAGGCATGAGTCAAGGGGGAGACATCCTGAAACCCAGAGTGTTGTGCAGAAATTATCAAAACCTCCAATTCAGAACACATTTGACTGCCTAAGTGAAGCTTGTGGAAGATGTGACCAACAAGGTCATAGAGCTGATAAATGTATGACTACTCTTCCCGAACAAAAAGTCAAATACATGAAAGGGAAAGGCATTCAGGAAACCAATGAAGAAATCACATGCTTTGCTGAATTTGCTCCAAAAGCCAGCAGCAGAACCAAGTCATGGATTCTTGATAGTGGATGCTCATCACACATGACTGGTGATGAAAAAAATTCTAAACAACATAGAAAGTCATGAAGGAGGAACTGTGGTGGTTGGAAATAATTGTTCTCTAAAAATCAAGGGAGTTGGAAAGGCACTGGTTGAAACAAAAAATCTAAAATCCAATGATGTGTTATTTGTCGAAGGATTGAAACACAACCTGCTGAGTGTAAGTCAGTTATGTGATGATGGTCATGAAGTACTGTTCAATAAAGATTCATGCATCATCAAGAGCTCGAAGGATGGACAGATCATCACTCAAGGAAGAAGAACCACTGGAAACCTATTTCAAATTGAGGTCAAATCTGAATACACCAGTGATGAAGAGGAAGGTAATAAAAGTGAAAGGACATACAACCAATTGAAGAAACATACTGACACAAAAAATGTCCTGGGTGACCCACACTCCTCAGTAAGAACTAGAAGAATGTTGAGATTGGAAGATCAGACTGCACTGGTTTCTCAAGTTGAACCTCACATAGTGGCTGAAGCAGTTGAACAATGGATACAAGCTATGCCTACAGAGAAATTTGTTGAGCTAAGGCTGAATCATCATGTTCAGCCTTCTCCTCTAACTTGAGGAAGAAGAAGGTCCCTCCTTATTCCCTAAATTTTTGTATTCTTGTACTTACATGCAGGGAATTGAAGGAGATGAGTGCATTCCCTGAGGGGGAGCATTGGTAATTGAAGATGTGCAGGTTACAGAAGATCTATACTATGAGTATGGCTTTCATTCATCCCTTTGCATTTGTTGGCCAATAAGGGGGAGAAATCATCAGGCACACGACATTCTCTCAGTGTGCTTCGGAGTATTGACAACCAAATACAAAGGGGGAGATTATTGTGCCCAAGTGAAGTAATTGCATTTGTTGTCAATAACTTGTCTTTGTGTTCCATCTGATGAAGTACATCTTGAAGATTGATGATTGAGGAAGCATAATATCAGACGATTGAAGAACTGATCTTAATGGTTCAATTCTTGTATCAAGATGATACTAAGTTACAACACTTGAAGAATGAATGATGATGGAGCATCATTAAATCTGACGATTGCTGAACTGATCTTTAAGTTCTAAAAAACTTGTATCAAGATGATACAAAGTCACAACATGATTAGAAGACCATGCATTGTCTTCACAATGCATGAGGAGTTGAAAGGAGTTCCATCCACAACTACTAAGTGGATGATGTGCATTAATGAAGTCCATGCACTATCACTTAGTGCATGTGAATTTGAAGAAGAACCAATCTGATCTCTGATTAGATCAATGAAGAACGTTGAAGAATCTATTTGACTAAGGAGCTCGGTTGATGAAGATGAACCTTCTACATTTCCCTCCTAAGTGAAGATTATTTGTTGAGTAGGAGTGAGGAATTCAAATGAAGAAGAAAATGAGGAAGAAGGCTTGGAGTGGCATTTGGCTTTAACTTATGGAAGAACTTCGTATTTGACAAAGTATTATTCTCATGCCTTTGCAAAAAATTGGCCATCTCAAGCCAGCCCACAGGTTCAACCCCACGGCTCATATGGGCACTAGGCGCCACGCCCATGGGGGATCCCATGGTGAAAGCTCGAGAGGCAGGGGGGCCATGTATAAGCCCCCGAGGGCACGCAGTGATGAAGCCCGCGCGCCCGGAGGAGGCATAGTGGGCGCTAGAAGCGCGCCCGCAGGGAGCAAGGTTGGTGTAGAGCGCGCCCGCAGAGAGAACCCGGTGCGGGGCGGCACCGGGAGGGAGGAAGTTCAATTGGGGTGTTGCGGTAGAGGCATGTTATTAAACCGCGGAAAAACAGGAGCTCGTTTCGATGTGGGACGTGGATTTTTCCCGCGGGAGCGATCCTGGCCGCTCGATTCATCGCGCGCCAGATCCGAGCCGCTCATCTAATCCCGCGCGAGATCTTCATATCCAGTCCGCCCGATGCATCTCCATCGCCTGATCCGATGGCCGAGAGCTCGTCCTCTACCTCGAGCTCGTCCGAAGCCTCCCGCGAGCACCCGCTGAACCAGAGGCCTCCCGAGTGATGTTTTTGAGATTCCGGCCATCTCTCTCGAAGCCGAAGGCACCCTCGTGCTCGTCTGGACATACCGAATCCATCCATGCAATAAAGAGAGCATGCATGCAATGTTTGGAGGATTTCGAGTTCGGCCGAGGCAAGCAAAGCTGCCGAGGCCACGTGGTTCGTGTCTTGCATGGGATAGAAGAAACAGAGGCCGTGCATGCGTTATAAATCGCATGCACGAGGAGGAAGAAAATAATAAAAGAGTCCGCGTTGTGCAGAGAGAAAGAACGAGATTCTCGGCCCGCGTTTGAAGTTTTCAAAGAACCGAAAATCTCGGTGGATCAAGATTTATATCCCGCGGATGTTTTGAGGATTCCTCTGCCTATATAAAGAGAGGCCGAGACCTCTGGATTTGCTGCTGATGCGCTGAAGTTTTGAAGATCCGTGAGAAGCCTTTGTGCCTCGCGAAGAAAGAAGCCCCGTGCAATATATTTGCGCGGCTGAAGTCCCGCGAGCACCCTGTGCTTTGCGAAGGTTTGAAGCCCCGCGCACCCCACTTGCGCGGCTGTTGTTCTCGGTGCCACCCGAGGCCCGAAAGTGACTCCCTGCGCGCTATCCTTTGCGCGACAGGAAGGAGGGTGAGCAGCACGAACTTGTGTGCCACCTCTGTGCACCGCTGCCCCCTGCACGGTTTGCACTTGTGCGCCCGCGGTGCTTTGCACCTGTGGCTTGCGCGACCCACGGCCAGTGGCACATGCACGACTGTGAAGAGAAGAACAGGGGCGCACCCCTTGTGCGACTCCTTTGAGTTTGCCTTGTTTGTGCTTAGTGGAGTGAAGGCCGTAGCCTTTGGTGGTTGTGAAAAACAAGAGGTGAAGGCCGAGACCACACTATCTGTGTGTGAGCTAAGTGCAAATTGAAGAACACCCTACGGGAGTAGGTGTGCAAAGAGGAGGAAGGCAAGGCTTGCACTTTGTGTGTGCATTTGAAGAAGAAGTCCGCAGCCCTTATGTGGGTGCAGATATTGAAGAAAAATTAAATAACACTTTGTGTGTGTGCAAGGAGTGGAAGGCCACCACATTTGTGTGTGTGAAAAACAAGAGGAAGAACCCGAGGCTTGGAAGTGAGAAAGCAGGCTTGCACCTTGTGTGCAAAGTGAAGAACACACCTTGAGTGTGTGTGAAGTGAAGAGCCCAAGGCTTGTGAGTGTGCAAAGAAAGGAAGAGGCCGAGGTTCGGCTTGTACCCATTTGAGTACATTCAGAATGAGTAGTGCATGTGTGCACATGTGAAGAAGATCAACTTTGAGAAGAAGAGGAGTACACACTTAAGTGTGTGAATGCAAAAGAACTGATCATTCTAAGTGATTGGTTTTTTGGTGAGCAAGTCCAACGAGATCTTTTGAAGACTGTTGAAGCTACTTGGAGTTTTTGATCGACACCCTTTGAAGAAGTGAAGTGGAGCCCTGATGAAGATGATGTTGTGGAGTTGGGGGGTTTAACCAACTTGTAATTGGGGGGTATAACCAATTACTGTGTAATCATCTTTTGGCATAGTGAAGAATCCGTGTTGGGGGGTGTAACCAACACGGCAAGGAGTAGGTCTTTGTACCGAACCTTGTAAATCTCTGTGTTCTGTGCTCTCATTATTACTGCACCACTAAAAGAGTAGATCTAGGCTTTAACCAGCTGCAGAGGTTGAATTGATAATTGAAAGGGAACAATTCATAAAAAGAAAAAGTTATCACTGATTCACCCCTCCCCTCTCAGTGATCACAACCGATCCAGGAATTTCAACTACGAATCCCTGAATGTTCATAATCTCATGTATACCATTCCTAAAAATTAAAACAAATGAATTTGAATAGAAAACATCTCATATGACATGGTTTAATTTCTCAAACATAGTTCCGCCCCACTGGTGCCCCATGTTGGACCACCATATAACTTCAATCAGGCCTCCCTGTATGGAAGAGGCTTATGGCTAATTGTGAGGGTCTAATATGTTTTTCGTAGTGACACTATAGAATATTTTATTAGAGAATCCACCATCGTATATAGTAAAAAATAGAGGAAGAATAAATAGCCCATAAAATACCAATAACTTATGATAGTGAAAGTTGGAAATACAAAATCCGACATAAACAAAAATAAATCAATGCTAATATAGTTGGGAAGTGTCTAAATAAAAACACAAAAAAAGACAAAGATGAATCCGATCAGGGCCCCAAACCACATCTAGTTCCCTAATCCAATATCAATCAAAAATTTAGTAATATATCTTAATGCCTTTTTTAATATCTTGGCCTACAACAATAATGTCAATTTGGGTACCGATCAGGAAGCCCGAGGAGGGTATGAGTATAACTCAATAGGCCACCACCAATGGATTCTAAATCTTTTCCAATGAATATAAATTTTATGCATATGTATAAATAAATAAATAAATAAATAGTTGAAAATTTATCACATTATATAATTATTCGTTACATTACTATATAAACATTGGGTTCCTATGGAAACCCAAACCTCAATACCTTATATTGCTCACTGTACTAGAATGTAAAATATCCCTAATATATTTTATATATCTAAATGTCCATCTATCCATTTATCATCACAATTTATATTTGATAATTTAAATATACATGTAAATCAGTGTCGAAAGATTAAAGTGCTCAAAATGATATAAACACATGGACTATGTGAGTGAGACAAAACCAATCATAATTACATACATGGAAAAGGGGAATCTATCATGGTCTTTCAATTTTCCCAAATCCATGAAAATTCACAGACTTACTTGTAAAATCACTATAGAATATCTCAGTCTCCCCCTCAAGAGGATCTCATGGTCCTTTACAAAAATCTCCCACTATCCTTTTTAATATAACCTCACTCATTCACCAGTTATCTAATGAGATACTATTATCCAATATAATAACAAAAGAATGATATTTCACAAATCAATCCATTATTTATTTCTTCAATTAATAAATCACCCAAATTTAGATTATTTAATTATTATATTAATTAATCAACCCACTTCTATTAATTACCCAAAATATATATTAATCATGTTATATATTTTAATTAATTCATCTATTAAATAACCACATTAACATTATTAATTAATTACACCATTAATTAATCATTAACAATCTCAACATCCAATATTAAATATACCAATTAATTACTACGGATTCATAACTCAATGTTTTGGTATTAATTGAAAGTCTAATTATAACAAATTCAGACCATAATTCCTTAGATAATTAATTCCTAAACTAATTTTCTTCTTTATAATATTCCATTATTCATTTTGAATCCCAAAAATTTTTCCATGAAATAAATTCCCCATAATAAATACTTAAATTTATGAATTAAAACGACTAAAAAACCTAGAAATTTCTAAAATAAAATTAAAATAATTAATATCATATAATTGAGAAGTTAATAATAGACCACATACCTCAAACATTGATGATAAGTTACCCAATGGAAATCTCCAAAATTGAGCATCAAAATGGCCAAGATTTAAATATGTATATCACACCCTAAACCATGATTTAAAAATAATGATATCCCAGATTATAGATCTAGTTTCGTAAGGTTATATCTAGAGTCACCGAATCATGATCAAGATCCAAAAAATAAAGAGTAACTCCCACTAAAATAATGATGGAATTAAGGAGGATGGATGGGATAATCAATGGGATAGAATCTAATTACTGGTATAAGAGAAGATTTTTGATTTTTGATTTGAATATCGATGAAACAAATTTGGGAAGCCTTGGAATCCTTCAATAAATCTCTAAAATAATCAAAAATCATGTGAGTCTTAGATTGGGTTTAATGGTGATGTTTTAAAGGTTCAAGTGGATACTAAAAGAATTTTTTTCCATTAATGTTACCTCAAACGATTTCCTTGGAAGGAGAAATGATTTTACCTAACCATTCACCAACAGTGCAAATATTATTTTTTGTGTTGAATGGTATTCATCGTTTGCTCATGCCATTTTACAAACTATACACCTAATATGTAGATCCTTACTCCCACAGGATGCTCGATTTCCTTGGACGAACGCATGGTTTTCTCTAATATTACTCTAATCATGCACAACCCATGAAAATTTTCACCCAAACAAACCCCAAGGTAAACCCCAATCAAAAGGTATGTAAATAAAGACCCAAATTACCTGAATTCAAGACTGAGTCAAATCATGAAATGGTTCGGATCTACACATGACATGCATGCAATTTTCCAAACCACTGTCAGTCTTGTGCACAACTTCCATTATCAAAAAAACATTTATATATTCTATAGATTATTGGCATAAATAATTCAAAAAACATTGGGAAATAATTCCAACATTATACATGTTTTTCTAAGCTTCCTCCAAATCATATTTTTTATTTTCATGCATCTTTGTCAACATACATTGTCAATAATCTATATAAAACTCTACAAGTGACCATGGAAACCTTATTTTTCATCAAACACAATTAACCCAAAACATTACTTGATTACCATATGGAATTTTGTCCCTATAATTGAATAAATAAAAATGGGTACACATTAAAAATATTGAAAAATTTGTTACGTTTTGTTAATAAAATAAAAAATAATAAAATTATGGATTTATATATTGAAATTGACATGGGTACACATATTAAATGTATTAAAACATACTGTATATATAATAAAAATGAATTAATTATGTATATGTGACATCTCTATAACATTACTGATCTATGTTAAATTAAAAAATTAGTTGACATTCAGCTATGTCAATTACTCAACAAAATTAGATAGTATTTTTAATTTATATTAATTTTAATTTATAAACAATTATTTATTAAATATATAATTATTCATAGTAAAGTATAAATATTTTATATCATATAAATAATATATAAATATAGCCATATATATATATTTAATATATACTATTTACAAATATTATAAATCATTATTTAATTAATAAAATGGTTATTTTTTCACAATTTATTTATTATTAATTTTTATTTGTTTTATTTTGAATTGTTTTATTTTCATTTTCCATATATCAATATAGTTAATATATACTATTTATGATTATTTATAATTTATATATTGTTTACTAACTTTATTAATTTTTTAAAAAAAATTATGAAAAATTTTAAAAAAATAATTTAATAAATTGAGTACTATATTTTATTTATTTAATTATGTCATTTTATTTAGACCATTATCAGTGGTAAGAAATTGCTGATAAAGGATCTATTTATGAGAGTAAGAAATAAATCAGTGATAAAGGAATCCATTTATTAGTGTTAAAAATAAGGTGATGATAAAGGGTACCCATTATCAGTGCTAAGAAAAGGGTTGATAAAGCGTTAATTTTTTATCAGAACTGAAAGAAAGATGTTATAAAAGGAATCATTTTTCAATTCTTGTTTTAGTTCTTCTATGGGTTCCCTTAATAAAAACTTTTTCTCCTAGCGGTGATAATGGTTAGCACTGTTAAAGTAATGTTTTGTAGTAGTGTTTATAGTTTACATAGGTTGATCATGTATTTTTAAAGGTTTCATAAATATTGAGTCATATGATTCCTAATACTAAAGAAAAAATGAGTCCTATTTATGTGGGATTATTTGAAATTATTAAGAATATTTGGGTTTTTTCTTATCTCCTAGTATCACTTCATCAATATATCTTTATACATGATGTGTTTTCAATTAAATTGTTATATAAACATAATCCATTGTGTTTTAAAAACATTAGTTAATATAAAGTGTATTTAGGCCAATAAAAAAATAATTTTCAAAATACAATATTTTTATATCAATAACTATGATAATGTCTTACATTGTTGATTTTTCCGATTAGTAAATGTGAATTGGAATAATGATGTTGTGAATGAGGACACATGGGATAGAAAGGAATTGATGATACAATAAAATCCCAAACATTGAAAAAATGTAAACAACATCTAGCAATCCATGGATGGTATGTCAAATTTTTGGGTATAATTTTTTTCGTTGTCAAGGGTATTTTTTAACACCCCAATATTATAAGGTATAATGATGTATTCAATAACATTTGTGACACACACCACCATGTGTAAAATGGGGAATGTAATAACTTGAGACATTACAATCTTATATAAATATAATATATTCTATTTATTTAAATGCACACAAAACCATGTAAGCTTGCATCCCATGGAAGAGTGACCTTCCTTGATATCTTTTGTTGTACACAATATTTATCTTCTTCGATAGCTAGTGTAACATGCAACACTGAGTTATAGTAAATAAGAATATATTATTAAATTGTTATTGTTTAATATAATATGATATAAACTATCCTTTATGATTACTATTATAAGTATTTTAACTATCTTATATAACATCCTGCCATATATAAATTTATATTATTTCTTTTTTCCCAATTATTGCGAAATTAAAATAAGCACAAAATGGATATAAAATTAAATGTTATTATTTATATTCTTCTAAATTAGTTTTATATTAATAAACATAATTATTTATAATTATTTATTGTTTTTAATGAAATATTTATAGTATACACTCAATAAAATATTTTTATATTCATCCATTATGTTTTATAATAATAATATAAGAAGTAACCAAATTTTACACATAATAACCAATATTTTTATATTGTCAATTTGATGAAATTATAATTAAATCCCCGTTATAAAATAGAATTTTAACAGCTTAATTAATTTAATATGTGAAAATAATTTCCATATTTGAAATCAAAACATAATTATAGGGTTATTATGAATTTTGGAAATTTTTTAGAATCATTTCCTCTTTAATGAAAAGATAAAAATACAAAAATTTTCATCAAAATTCCTTTTTCATCTAATTTATTTTTAATTTTAAATTACACATTAAATTGATTTTAAAGATTAATTTTATCATATTATTTTAAATTAATAATTTTTTTAATAGGAATCAATTTCATATTGAAATAGATTATAAAAACATATAAAAATATTGGAAAATTTTTATTTATAAACCAAATTATCATCCTACCAGTGAGATTAAATTTAAATCAATTTATGACACTTTAATAATTATAATTTGGGAAAATGGATTCCATATATTAAATATGAATAATTTATAATGTATAATAAGGCCAACATTATTATGAAATAGTATTGAAATACATAGACATTACATAGCATTTGTGGATTGATTAAAAAATTATACAACCAGAAACACAATGACTATACTAGTCTAGTCACTTTGGAAACATGAAGAAATAAAAATGGGTACATGAGTGAGTTACATCATATCCCACTAGGTTCTCCTTAACTATCACCCATCATACAGACATAAAACAAAAAACATATATTTATATCTTTTTGTAAAGGAATCATAAAAAGGGGCAATCTTGGATTCTTATTATGGGTAAACAAGGGAGATATGTAAGCATAATCATGAGCTCGAGGGTATGAGAACATGATAATTAATATAGAAGATCTTATCCTTAATATATAATATTATAAACATGAATCATGCCATAATGAATGGAAAACCATAAGACATGATGTATAAGGAAATAAAGAATATACTCAATGAATGTATAACATACATATAAAATATGGATTTTTGGAAAACACATAGAAATATTTTATGATTTCCATAGTTTCTAGAGCATATATTTCAATTCCATAAATATAGATGAAGTCATTTACAGAACACGGTACACCACCATTCCATCATATTGTTCCCGAACCAGGTAAATTCTTGTTTCAACCCTATATTACTGAACTGAGTAAACACTCGTTCCAACCCTGTATTAATGAACCATGTTCATTTCCCATTCTATCCATGTCAAAATAATGAGGTATAAATATTTACCCAATGCATTGGAGGGTGATATAGGTCCCAAACATATCATATATAGATCATTCATACATGTTCCAAAACATCATAAATAATAATAGCAAAACCCAAAAAATGAAATTGGTATTGTAAATAAGTAATCATATCATAACATGTGGGAATATGCATGATTCATAATCATTTAAATATAAAAAAAATCATGACATAAGGTGGGTTTTAAAATAATATATCTTGTGAAAGAGAAATAAATTTCATAAACATCATTCCATTAAAGGTAAACCATTCAGATAAATAATATGAATGGAAACCTTCTATAATTTCCCTAAAAATTCATGAGTAACTCCGACAAGTGTGATCTTAGAAGGGAAATAATTTTGAATGATATTTTAAAAACATTTCTTACATAAAATATCCTTCTTAATTAAAAAATTAATTATATATCATAAAACCTTCTAAAATATATTTTCATTTAAAAAAAATCTTTACAACTTATAAAGGAATCATAGAAAATATTTTTAAAGCAATGTTTTCTCAGAAAACCTAAAGTGGAGCTTCAAAAACATTTGGAAACCATTTTTCCTCGAAAAAAAATGGGTCTTGAAAACAAAAGGACTTCCATTTAATTGAAAATATATTACAAATCATTACTAAAAACTATCCTTATAACAATGAAAATAAATCTTCAAATAAATAAAACTATGTAAATCCAGACATGTCATATGAAGAAAAATGAATATTCATTTTATATGAAAAAAAATTATATAATTTCACGTTAACAGAAAAATGACATGATTATTCATTTTAAATATTTATAATAGGTAATATGGGTTAAAATTTATTTCAATGTTAATATGATAATATTAAAAAAAATAATTGGAAACATGGTTTTGAAGGAATTATAGATTTTCGACCAAAGAGAGGGTAAAGACCGGATTTCTTATTGTTTTTACTAAATATCAAATGTATGAAATGGTATAAAATTATTATAATACATGAATAAATCGTTAATAAAAATATTATAAAAAATCCAATATTTTTCATGAATGAAATATCATCATATTTCATCAAATAAGCATAATCATCAATAATCTAAAAAAGCGGTTAGCATGTTTCAATAATCTCTTAGAACATGGTAACTTGGGATCATAATATTAATTTAAGAAAATGAATCATATTGAAGAATAAAATACCATGAAATAAAACATATTCATGGTAACTCATGTAGAATGGAATAATATACACCTCATATAAATGTTTAGGTGCATAAAAAACATTACTCTCATTGAAGGCCAATTGAGAAAAACATTTTATTACCAGTTTTGTAACTTTTGAAACATAAATCCCATGAAAGAAAGACAAAAACAGTGATACGTAAATATCCATAAATTAACGTATAAGAGTGATTGGTAGTAGATACACCACATAAATGAAGTTAACGGTGAACATGAAAATTATATCATGGATTTAAAAAGCGAGATGCAAATCTCTTACCACATGTATTTACTCTCATGGAACTTGCCCTAAAAACATGTATAATAAATATAAATTTATTAAATATCATTTATAGAACAATATTTTTATATATCATACCATATTTTGTTTGATTAATACAACATATTACCCACTTGTTAAACATCATTTGGGACGTTTTCACTAAGGATAATATTTTCTTTGTTCTTCGTGTGTATAATACTTTGTTATATAATTTTCTCTTATACATTTATATAGATTAACGAATGGAAAACATGATTAAAATATAATTTATAACAATTATATGTGTATTATAATAATCTATATAATATAGAAGTATGGAAGGAAATACACTGTTCATGGAGACGGAAAGCTATACATACATATAAACGCCATTTTCATTCAATTCTTGTGTGAAATGAACAAAAGTAAAAGACATATATATATATATATAGAAATAATTATATATATTACTAATAAAGTATATTTATTATATAATCTACAATATAATTTTTTTGAACCCATCCATAATAAATTCCATGTAGTTTAGGAATGAATTACATCGATTTGAGGGGATATAGTCTGCACTTCCTAAAACAAAAATATCGTTTTAGGAGAAAATGCAATGAATAAAGATGTGTGTTTGTAATAAAATAATAGAATCATAAAGAAAATTATATATGTTATATATAAACTATATAAATATTCATTCAATCATAAGATACACCATGACATGCTATAAATGAAAATTTAACAATCATCGTTTAGTGAGATGGTAGTCTGCCTACATGTAAACATTATGTTCATTACCCATTAGATGAATCTGTGTGTAATTTCATGTTGAAATATTGACATAAAAAATCCGAGTATATTTAGGATATGGTTTTTGGTGATATTATCATGGAATAGTAAGATTTTTGGGAGTTGATAAAGGAAATAAAATAACTGAGTTTTAGGGATGGGGTTACCTCTTTATCAGGCTTCTCTTTTTGGTTTGTAACAAAGAGATTAACTGGGAGTATTTCATACCAAAAGTGATTTCGAATGAGAATAAATTGATTACATGGAACTATTTAAGTAGAGAGTTGGTTATTTCAATGCGGGTTGAGAGGTGTGAGGATGTGGGAGGATAGAATTCCTTTTATAATTGAAGAGGGGTGTCATTGTTGAAATATATTACAAGAATGTAACCCCACCCACATTTTTTTAAAAATGGTTAAATAATGCGTAAAATTAAAGATAAGAGAGTATATGACATATATAGATATATAAAATGAAATTAATAGAGGTGTATATTTTTTTAATAATATTATTGTTTTAGTCTATTATGAATTTTAATTTAACCTTAATTGTTGTAATTAATTTTAATTTCATTACGATTAGTTGTAATCACAAACTATTTTTAAATTATTCTATATTATAAATTAATATGATTCAAAAGATGGATTCCATTTTTCCAAATTACAAGGACATAAGTGGAAGTAATTGACTAAAATTTATTCCCGTAGTTGGGTCGACAATGTGGGGTTTATGAAAAAACATTCAAAAGTATGAAACGTTTTTATTAATTTTCAAAGTGAAATTTATTATAATGATCTGAATATAATTAATTGGTAAAATAATTTGCAAATTTAACTTTTTAAAAAATTGAAATATAATATAACCATATAAATAAATTAAATGAAAATTCATCTTGAAATTAAAATCCTGTGTTTTGAACTATTGATGATTAAATATGAAACAATACATAAATTATAGAAAATTTAGCCTAAAGAAAATTTTATATTTATCATTTAAAAATTAAGTTTATATTGACATATAAAATATATAATCCATTGAAAGTAATTTTATTTGAAATACGATATTCACTAAAAGCGACTAAAACTAAAAAGCATGGGGTTTTAAGTTTAAAATTGAGTTTATTATTTTATTATGCCTATAATATATTTTTGATGATTATAAATAATAATTGATTTAAAATATAAAATATATATCAGAATAATATAACATTATAATTGTAATTAATTAAATTTAGTTTACTAAAAATAATTTTTAGCAAAATAATTATTTTCTCTATAAATAATCTCTATATATTCAATCTATTATATTAATTTATTAATAATTTGTAACTTACTAATTGATTTTCTATTTTGTGAAAACAATATATTTACATAATATAGTTAATAATATTCATAAAATTTTATTTAATTCCTTATTTTATTTTATCATTTTAAACAAATATTTTAATTCTAATTTTTTGTTCAGTAACACTCGGTCTTGCTTGTTACCCAAGCCATCAAGGAATGTAATTGTTGCCCGTAACGCAAGAAGAAATCATGTTCTATATAGAGAAAGATAACCTTTATATTTCATGTACTCTATGTAATCTATACATTTTCCATTAATATAAAATAGAGTACTTTTAGTGTTGCGTGAAATGAAAAATGTTAAGAATATTAATTTTTTTTCAAAAAAATAATTCACAAAATATGATGGTGTTACATTATACCCCCCCACATAAAATGAATTTAGTCATCAAAATTTATATTTGTTATCAATGATTTAAAACATTGAAGATTCATTCTTAGAATCCAACATTGTAAAAAATAATTAAAAACCTCACATTAAAAAAGGGAATGTAGTAACCATAATAGTTACACATAGTAACATATAAATAGGTTTCCACATTGGAGAACATATATTGGGAGTGATAATTGGACATGGAAGAAGAATGAAAATAGTTATAGGGTGTTATTGAGGTCATCAATCACAGACAAGTGGATGTTCAAAGTATATTAGAGGGCCTCAAATTCATAATTATGTGATTATTTAAAAGGTAATTAGCTCAAGAAAATTACGGTATTTGGAAAAATAAAATATTTATCAGTTTTCTATCTTTGTGTAATTATTTTGTTAACATACAATATAAGGAAGTATACATATTTGATAAATTATATAAACAAAATTTTATTATTTGTATTTTATTTTATCATTTTATAATTCAACCATTAAATCATGTAATTCATGTTTAGAAATTATCATTTATTCTAGAAGAACTAAAATACAGTTTTTGTGAATTAGAAGGACCAAAAAATAGTGAAAATATTAACTATTTGTCTCTAAAATATTTAAATTAGGATGTCAACATAAAAATTAACTCTATTGGTTCATCACTAATAATACAAAAAATAATTACACATTAACCTAAACATCACATAGGACAGTGATAGGAGTGAAACCCTTATATTCCTTTAGTTTTGTTTTTAATAACCACAGAATTTCCGATCAGTAGTGGTTATCCCCCAACACAAATTAGGTCCATTTATAAAACCACACTAATTCAATTTCCTAATAATATATGATCGACCTCCTTGAAATAAGGTTAATCAATAAATAACCTTTTAAATATGGTAATACATTCAACCTTAACACAAACATACTTTATTTGAATTTTAACAGAAACTTTTCGTGAATTGTTAACCTTATAACCCTTTTAAAAGATGGAAAGCCCGAAATATTAAAATTAAGGTAACTGAATGGTCATTACATTGATCCCCCATATATCAAAAATTACAATTTGTTTATCACATTCCAAAACGATAAATATCCTTATCAGATATTCCCTTGAAAGATGGTAATAACCTTAATTAACATAATTACTTTTCTAAAACAATAATTCTTAATTATTCAAAAATATATTTCATCTATTAATTCAATTAAAATTTTTGTAAACTTCATCAATGATAACAAAAAACAGTTTTCAACAAGTCCTTACTTAGTTCATAGGTAATCAATACCATCCAATTTAATAATTTATAGTTTCATTATCATATCATTAAGATCATATTAAGTGTTTACATCCCTTAGTCAAAATATCACATTTTAATTAAATCACATCACCATTTCAATGGGAATACTCAACATAAACTTGTAAATACTAATTGAAAAAAATAAGAAGAAAATTATGTGTATATCACATCATTATTATATCATATTTTTTTTCGAACATAGTAAAAAATATATTATTCCAAATCAACCTCATGACATTGACAAGGTTAGCTCAACTTATTACGCAATATCTCTTTCCTTTAACATTTCACTAGTATGCTCTTTATCATAAAATATTTAACCATTACTCACACCACCCTTCTGATTCCCTTCATATATTTCATCTTGGTACATTGATTTTTATAATTAACATCTATTACACACTTAAATAAATTATCCATATATTATGTCTTAGGGATTTCAATATTCTCATCTATTTTATTACCTGAAAAATTAATTTTTCCCTTTCATTCATTTTCATTCTATATTTCTTTCCAACAATCAAAATATTTTATTGTTCCTATAATACATTTAACTAGGTTATTATTTCCACATTCATGGAACAAATGGAACAAAATATTCTTTACTCTATGATCACCATTTCCTAAGTTCACAAAAAATTTCTTCTTTCTCATCCTTTGTGAGTCTGATATTGGGTTAAGGTACATTTTGTTAACCGTGTTCCCTAAAAATTTATTAGTCATGATAAAAAACCATCTCAATCCAATTATAATCCAACTATATTGATCTTCATCAAATAACTTATCACATTCCACAATAATCCAATATCTTCTAGTTCTTACCATTGACTAAAACTAGTAACATTGTGTTAGAATTACTTATAATATTATAAAACCACATTGTTAGGAAAATAATTAATTATAGGATTTCTAAATAATGACACATTCTGTAATTTATGACACCATAGGTTCATCCAACGTTATTCATTGAATAATTATATTTAAATTCTTAATGATTTTTCATGTGGTGTTTGTGAATTTCAAATGAATAACCCATAGGAGTATCAAACCAGGTGTTTAATAAGTCTCATTGTCCTATACTAGATTACCTCGAGTTAATCGTAGAACATATAGTTGGAGTTGTTACACATAGGTATATATCTGATAGAACCACATCCACTTGTAGTATCCATTCAAGGATATATATCATGGAAACCACTTACGATATCCTTCACCAAAATTCATGGACATTCACTTAAAAAATGACTTATACAGATACTTATCCATAGAGACATCCATAAACATATCCTTATAAATATAGATAGGGATCTCACTAATGTTTTCACATCCCCAATTCCAATGGTTAGCTAAAAATTTTATTTGATACCAACAATAATGACCTATCCTTTACATACATCGACAAAACATATCATTTTCAGAATACATAAAATAATATAAAACTATGTACCCAAAGGACACACTACTAAAGTACCTTTGGGAAAATGGGAACACAATCAATGGCACATTAACAAGATACATAATACCCCATTAGTCTCTCCTTGAAAATAACCCTTCTAATACAAATAAAACATAATATATATCATAATATCATGGGGGAAAGGAAAAATAAAATGGGCTTGTATTATATACTCAGTATGGGTAAACAAGGGAGATACATAAGAATATTCATGATTATGTGGGTATTGAAACATGATCATGGAAATTGAAGTTCATATCCTACATATCAAAGATCATACACATGAAGTATATCATAACACATAGTAGTTCATATGACATGACATGAAATGGAATTATGATCATAAGCCATTAAATAATAAAATAGGAGTAAAACATTGAATTTTTTAAACACATAAGAATATAATATGATTTCCATAGTATCCAAGAAATCACATCCAAGAACATCTTTGTGGATGATGTCCTTTACTGAACCGGGTACACCCCAATTCCATCCCTTTCTTACAAAACTGGGTAAACCCTATTTCCATCTCTATCTTACTAAACTGAGTAAAACCCCATTCCAACCATGTATTAATAACTATATTAATTTATTCTTCCATACATTTTTATATCATGATATATAAATGTTTTCCATATGTATTATAGGGATATATAGGTCCCAATAATATCATAGAGAGATCATACATACATGTCCCACAACATCCAAAATAATAATTACATAAACCATTAAATTAAATTTATATTATAACCATGTAATCAAATCATAACCATTGGAAATACATAGGTTTCATAATCATTTTAGTTTATACAATACCTGGGAAAAGAAGTAGTTTTAAAAAGAATATAACATGTAATAGTGAAAAAGATTTCATAAACATATTTCTTTATAAACTATACCATTCAGAGATGTAATTTAAATGAAAATATTGTATCATTTCCCCAAAAGGAATTATTAACTCAAAAAACAATTATATTATATGTGAAATAATTTTTAATGTTAATTTTTAAAATTTCTTAAGGAAATTATTCTTCTGCATTTAAAAATAATATTAAAGCATTGAACCTTTTCAAAATTATTTTCATTGAAAAAAATTGAAAACTTATAAAGAAGGAATCAAAAATATTTTTAACAACTTTTTCCATTGAAAACATGTAATGGATATTGAAAAAATTTTGAAATTAATTTTTCCATGAAAACATATAAATGAAGCATGAAAAATATTTGAAAACAATTTAATTAAATATATGTAATGAAAATTTTCTTAATAATTACACTTTCAAAAATGAAAAGGATGATTAAAAATAAAATATGTAATGGAAATTCCTATGTGTCATATAAGGTAAAAAATATATTTCTTTTACATGGTAAAAGGTATAGTAATGTTCATCGACTAAAAAATTAAAAGAAGATTAATTTTTAAAAATATCTTTTTAATTTAAATGTAAAAAAAGGTTAAAATTATTCTTTAATGGTTATTGAGAAATATTATAATATTCTTGGAGTCATTTTTCTGAAAACATGGGTTTGAAGGAATCACATATTTCTGAATGCAGAGAGGGACCAGTTGGGATTTGTTTAAAATACATTCTTAAATATAATATGTACCAAAGGGAATAAAAATTGCACAAATACATGTATAAATCATGAATAAAAATTTTGGAACAAAATATATGAATTTTCATGAATGATATATCATAATACTTCATCAAATAATCATAATCCTTAATAATCCCAAAATGTGATGCCATTGTTTAAATAAACTCTTAAAACATGGATACTTGGGATCATATTGTTCATGTAAGAAGATAAATTTACATGAATTTTATAATATTATTAATATAAATATTTTAAATATATTACATGTTAAATTGATTTATATAACCTTAAAAATAGTTTAGGATTACAACAAAACATGAGCCGCAAAAAATAAAAAATGGAGACAATTTGTTTAACCAATTTATAATATTTTCTAACATTAATACCAACCGAAAATGTTCATAAAATTCATATCAAAATACCCAAAAATATAATTATGGTTTTCATTTAATACAATCATCTGATTTACAAACACCACATAAAAGAAGTAAGTGTGTAACAGGACATTGATCTCACAGATGATAAATGTGAGATAAAAATCACATACCTTTTGTCTTGACTCTTTTTGTATTTGTTAAACCCACCCAGATTATAAATATAAATTTTTTATACATATTTCATAGAACCATATATTTATATTTTATAAAATATATTTAATTTTACTACATCATTATATTACCGACTTGGCAACTATCCAATGTTCTGTTTTTTTCTTCGGATAAAATTAAAAATTTTCATCACATGTGTCTTAATTTGTTGTATCGTTGGTCCTTGTACTTATATCCTGAATCAAGAATGTAAACCATTATTTAAATATAATTTATATTAACTGTATTTTAATTATAATAATCTATCTAATATTGATGTATTAAATGGAATACCCCATTCATAGAGACGACAAGTCGTACATACATAAGAAGGGTATTTCAGTTTAATTTTTGAGTTGAATGAATGAAAATAAAAGAAATATATATTTATATATATTTATTAAATTATATTTATTATATCATATATATTATATATATTCATCAAATATATCCTTAAAATAGTTCTTGAATTTTAAGAATGAATCAGATTGTTTTGAGGGGTGGCAGTCCACACGTCCTCAAATTAAATTATCATATTAATAGAAAATCATAAGTATAAAGTCGTGTTCCTATAAAAGAATTATATAAGATTAAAGACATAATAAATAATATATATATAATATATAAATATAATTTCCATCTTATTTCCAACCATTATAGGTGATAATATAAAATTGAACAATAATCATTTAGCGAGGTGGTAGTATACCAACACATAAACAACATGTTCATTACCCATTAGATGGATGTATGTCTATGTAAAGATCAAAATAATTACATAAAAAATACTACAATATTTAGGATACTATTTTTTTATATTATCATTGAATAAGATAATTGTTTTTAGTGGATAAAAGAAATACTATAAAGGTGTTTGAGGGATGTTATTACCTCTTAATCGGGAAACACATTTTGGTCTGCAAGAAAGGGTTTCCTTGGGAGGATTGATTGAAAATGGAGGATTAAAGTAGGATGGGTGGGATGATGGATAACTACTTTGATATAGGGTTATGTTGATCCAATGAGGCTTGAGTGGTATGAGGAAGTGGGAGGAGAGGATACATTTTATGAAGGAGGAGGGGTGACACTAATGAAATATTTTAAAGGAAAGTAACCCCACCTACATTTGTTTTTTGAATGTTTTTAAATAATGGTTAAATTTAGGAAAAAGGAAGTTTAAAATATATATATTTCATGAAAAATTTATAAGGAAGTTTTTATCTATCTTTTTGGGCCTTAATGTTGTGGTTTTAGTCACTTATTAATCTTAATTTAACCACAATAATTGTAATTAATTTGAATTACATAAAAATTATTTTAGGCCAAAAACTAGTAGAAATTATAACACGATATAAATTATTCTGATTAAAAATATGGAATCAATTTTTTCTAAATTCCAAATAGATAATTGGATGAAATTAATTTAAATTTAATCTCGTAATCGAGTCGATAAAGCATGTTTTTAATGTAAGATCGTTTAACAGTTTGATACGTTTTTATAGTAACAATCAAATTTTAATTTATTATAACAAAATAAATTGGATTAATTGGTAAACATATTATCTTATTAACATTGAAAATAATTTAAAATATAATATATCCTTATAAATAAATTACATGATAAATATTTTTTGAATTAATATCTTGTATTTTAACTACTCATTATGAAAATTAAACGTTACAAAAAATAAAAAATATTTATCCTAACAATATTTTTATATTTTTATTACAATGATTGATTTTACATTGAAAAATAAAATATATAAAAGTCCAATAATTGGATTTTAAGTGTGTTTTCCATTAAAATGTGGCAAAACTAAAAAACATAGGTTTTTAAGAATAAAATTGGGTTTATTCTTATATTTATCATATCAAATATATTGAATGATTATGAAAAATAGTTTATTGAATATAATATATATATTAAAATAATATCACTTATTAATTTTAGTTAATTTAATTTAGTAATATTAAAACAATTTACAATAATATTAATAATTTTCTATAAAAATAATATCTTTATATTTAATTGATTCCAATATTAATTTATAAAAAATATTTAACTAATTCATTAATTTTATATTTTTTGAATACCTTATATTTACATTATTTAGTTAATAATATTCATAAAATATGATTTAATGTCTATGGTTTTTTTAATATGTTAAAAAATTCATATTTTAATAATCTAATGTGCTTAGGTAGCACTCGGTCTTGCATGTTATGGAAGACATCAGGGAAATTCATTATTGTGTGTAACATAGGCTAACCTTAGTGTTCTTTGTAAATTAATCTACCCTATTTTTTAGGTGCATTATACATAAGAAAAAAATAGCACTTTAATATAAAATAACCAATTTTTAGTGTTTCATGAAATGAAAAATATGAAAAAGTTTAAATTACTTTGAAAAACATAATTCACAAAATCTTTGGGTGTAATGATAATTTTTTTACCAAAATTATTAGTGAATGTGTTTAGAATTATTTACAATGATTATAGCTATATCAATATTAATAAGATAATAATCCATTGTCAAGTCAAAATTCCTCTTTTGAGTTTTATGTCTTGTTTTGAAAATGGCAAGTATTTTCATCTATGCTTATCGTACTGACAATGCTTATCATACTGACTATGCTAATCGTACTGACTATGCCTATCGTACTGACTATGCCTATCGTACTGACTCTGTCAATTGTACTACCTAAATCTTATTAACTATGTCATTCGTACTAACTCTGTCAAACGTACATACTTTTTTGCATCATACTCTCTTTGCATCATATCAATACATTACACTAAGTAATAATAATAGTAATCATATTTTACTTTTATCACATGTTGTTTTTTATATTTTATCAAAACACATGTTTTATATCAATCATACTCATGATTATAATTTTCATATATCTTTTTTTTAACCAAAATGATGTCATGGAGTTAGTTATCAACTAATCAAAATGATATCAAATTTCCTGCTTCAATATGATCATTATAATTCAAGGTGTACAAGTCCTTCTGAGTTTTCCGAGGAAATATGAACGATGGAGTAAATATGACCATTGGAACCTGAGGCCTATAAATAAGAGGTCATTCGAAGCTGAGAAGAACAACTAAGAGACATTGATCATTCTTTGCTAATATCATGTCCTAGAGAGTGACACTATGACTTCTCTTTTCCTTCAGGGGAAAGCCTTGAAATTGAAAAATGTAAACAAATCATTCATAGTTTTTGTATTTCAATAAGTTCTTTGTTTTTCTTTGTGCGACTGATCAGGTGATAACGATCGAGGGCTGCTAAGGATTGGCATACGGTGCTACCAATCTTCGTATCGAGGTCATTCTAGTGTTTGAAAGATAGAGTTGTCGATTAACTGCAAAATAGAGGGCTTATGGTTATAGCAAGACAGATGTACCGATCATCATATTGAGGGCATACCAAGGTGGTGGTGAGACATACTTCTTATCCTAGGTGAATGGATACCCTTTTCTTTGGGATAAAAGAATTGTAATACTTTTTCATTTCCACTGATGATTGTTTTAGAAACGGAATTGTTTTGTTTCATTTCTTCATTCCATATTAATTTTTAATTATTTCAATTATAATTATAATGATACATATTGAATCGATAGATTCTATACACTTTATGGTAGAAACTGTCGCTATTGTATAACTTTGATTATTATATTCACATTAAGACAATTGATTTACACTTCTAATAGTATTATATCGTATCATACCTTTATATTGAAGACAATTGTGGTTAATTGTATTTATTTTTCATTGTATTAATTTAAGATCATTTAAACTAATTTCATAAGTGTTTAAACGAAATGAATTTAAACCTATAATTCCCCCCCTCTTGTATAGTACCATCTAATATACATATTCATCTATATATCGATCCAAAAATTGGAATCAAAGAAGTTTTCCACTGATTTGTATTACTTGATCTATTTTGTTTTAAAAGTATAATAGTGTTTTTATTACAATTTTTTGTTTCATCTACTTACTGCACTAACGTGTGGAGTGGAAATGATTTTTTTAGATGGCTAGAATGAATATTGGATCCACTGAAAATATAAATCCAACTAGACCACTTATCTTCTATAGGAATGATTATGTGTACTGGAGAGATTGAATGAATACATTTGTTATCAATACTCATTTAGACAATTTTATTATGCTTACTGGAGGTTAAAAAATCCATTAGAAAGAAGTCAGTACTTTCACCAATCAAGAGATGCAGGAATATCAAATGAATTACAAGGTATTCAATACTTTGCTATGTTCTATAACTAGTAATATATTCTGCCAGATATCATCCTCTGAAGTTTCCAAATTTATTTGTATGAAATTGGAATTCACATATTTTGGTACATCTATGGTTGCAGAAACAAGAAGAGAAATTCTTTGAGAAGAGTATCATGGATAACTTTTTCTATATAGGGAACCACAATGTAAATTGGAACAAGGATTTATGAAAATTGTCAACAGTTTACAATCTATGGGAGATAAATGTTTTGATGAAGCTATTGTAGACAAAATTATTTATATAATACCAAACAAATGGGAGTCAAAAAGTATAGATATATAAGAAAATATAAAAGTTTCTCAGATTACTCATGATGAACTCTTTAGGATACTTCTATAGCATGAGACAAGAATGAAGAGAGATGCTGATTTAAATAAGAAGAAAAATGGAAATGGATGTATAGCTTTTATTACTACATCTAAAGCTAAAGCACCTAAATGAATAACAAGATCCAAAGCCAGGAAAGTTGTTATGTCAAAATCAAGTGATTGTGATCATTCAGATAATGATTTAGCAAATCATTCTTGAATGATGAATAATATTTTGGGAATAGTATATTTTCAATAAAGTTTCAAAAAGAAATATATGAAGGATAATAAATATTTAGATGTAAGTTGTTATGAATGCAAGAAAGTAAGTCATATAATACCTGGTTTTCCATTACTAAATAGAAAATGTCGAAATGAGAATCATTCTAGTGTAAATAGGAATAAGTATTAAAAGAAAAAGAAAAATAATGTCTTGATGGAAAATGATACTTGGAGTGAAAGCGGTGGTGATTCATTAGATGATTCTTCCGAATATGAATCTTCAGGACAAAGGAATATTGGACTCATCCAAACTACCAATTGAAGATAATTGTTTAATGGCTAAGGTACAAAATTATGAAGCTATTACAGATGTATTATTTAAGGAAAATTATACTGATTATAATTATTTTGAATCATCAAATGATGAGTCTTTGTCATCAGAATATAATACATTAAATTCTTATGAATAAGTTTCTAGGTTTGTTAAGCTACTTGAGAATAAAAATTCGAAACCCAAAAAAAACTATTGATTAGGAAAATTTGTGGAATACTATTCTTATTAAGGAAATATCAGATATTTCTAATGATCTTGATAAAAAATTTGTTTATTTAAAAATTATTTCAAAAAATCTCAGGGAAGTAAATTCTGAGAAGAATAAACTTTCTAAGGATCTAGAAAAAATAATTTCTTACAAAAATGATTTTGAGCCTAACACTAGTTCAAAATAAAATGTTTTGGAAAATAAAAGCATAGTTTTAAAACTAAAGTCAGAAAATTTTTCCTTGGAGAAATGTTTGTCAAACTTTACCTATGGAAAGGAAAACTTTGATAAAATGTACTCTCACATTCAACCTTTGAGGAACCATTCTGATTTTTGATATACTCATTATTAACCCGTTTTTTGTGATTACTATTTTTTCCTCAATGTACCCCATTTTTAACTAAGTGTCAATGTGGTGGACACTGGAAAAGAAAATATCCACTTTATAGAACTCATTCTTTAGGATTTCATAAAGCTCATTTTTTTTAAAAAAATGTAGATTTCTAAAATTCTTTTGTCTAACCCTTCTAGATCCAAACAATTCTGGGTTCATAAAAACTAATTATTTATTTTTAGGAAAATATGAAGTTTACCAACATGAATATTAGGTACATGGAAAGTTGTTGTTCTCGACACATGAATGGAAACAAAAATTTATTTGAATCTATTATCAACACAAAAGGTGGAAAATTTCCCATCAGAGATAATGCTCAAGGAATGATTGTTGGACTAGATAATATTTTTTTTCTGGTAAAAGTTCGTTTTTCAAATGTTTTGTTTGTCAATGTTCTTATGCACAATCTCATCAGCATAAGTCAATTATGTGATGAAGGATACCTTGTGAGTTTCATAAATGATAAATGCTTAGTTCATAATTCAAAGGATGAATTCATTATATATGCCCATATGCAAGAGAATATATCTTCAATTAAATTAGAAGGCATTAGGAGGAAAAATGTACCATTCCTAAGTGAAATAGAAGACCAATATTGGATACGACATAGAAGACTAGGACACTGCAACCTAAGAAACCTTTTTAAACTTTAAAAGAAAATAATAGTAAAGGGTCTACTGGATCTTAGATGTGATTCTTCAAATGTCTATGATCCTTATCAGTTTGGAAAGAAACATAAAACTAGCTTTAAATCAATTAATGATGTTTCAACTTATAATGAATTATAGCTAGTGCACATGGATATTTTTGGTCCTTCACAAACTGGAAGAGTTTGAGGAAAATACTATGTATTTTTTTAGTTGATGGCTTTACTATATTTACATTGCTCTATTTTCTGACAAAGAAATCTGAAGCATTTTTCTATTTCAACAATTTTAGAGCCCAAGATAAAAATGATGAAAACCTACCATTGATAAATATCCATAGTGATCATGGTGGGGAATTTCAAAATTCATACTTTGAAGCTTTTTGCAGTAAGAAAGGTATTAATCACAATTTTCCACCTTCAAGAACTCCTCAGTGAAATGGTGTTTTTGAAAGAAGAAATCATATTCATCAGGAAATGAAAACAACCATGTTTAGTGAATACGGAATTTCTATGAACTTTTGGGATGAATCTATTAGTATTTCTTGCTATAATATAGATCGTTGTTTTAACTGGACCTTTTATTAATTCAACACCTTATGAATTATGGACTGGCTGAAAACCTAAAGATTCATTGTTTAAAGTTTTTGGATGAAAATTATTCATTTTTAATACTAAGGAGATTCATCACAAATTCACGCCAAAATCTAATGAAGGAATCTTTATAGGCTATTCTAAAACCTCTATGTCTTATAGATTTTTCAATAAAAATACTTGTATTGTTGATGAAATAGTTCAGGTTAAATTTTATGAAACTAATCCATGTGTTTTCAAACAACCCCAACATACATCTTTATATGTGTTTTCAAAAACTGATCATCAACCTTTATTAGAAGATCCTTCTGATAATGTAAATATTGAAGAAAGTGTTCCTAAAACTTTTATCCCAGAATATTTTCTACCATATATTGATGAATAGGTTTTACAAAACCCAAATCATTGGCTTCTTAGGAATCATCTTAGTTATAACATCAGTGGAAATCTAAAACAACCTATAAGAAAAATAAATTACTTGAGAAATGAAATAGAACATCTTGACTTTTTTCCCAAATCCAACCTAAAAGTCTAAGTGAGACCCTAGGTGATGAAGATTTTATTAAAGAAATTAAAGATGAAATAAATGAATTTGAAAGGAATCAAGTATAGACTTTAGTTGATAGACCTAATGAAAAAACTGTAATTGGTGTAAAATGGGTTTTTAGAAATAAACGTGATGAAATTGGAATCATTATATGAAATAAATGGAGACTTGTTTATAAGGGCTATATTAAACAAGATGGAATAAACTATGAAGAAACATATGCTACAGTAGCTAGACTTGAATCATTTCGTATTCAATTAGCCTCTACATCATACATTAGTTTCAAACTATTTCAAATGGATGTTAAATGTGTTTTTTAATGTTTTTGTTCAAGAAGATGTTTTTTTGAACAAACTACAAAATTTATAGATTCAAAATATCCTAATCATATTTTTAAACATACCAAAGGTTTATATGTCCTTAAACATGCCCCTAGATCATGGTATTTTATACTAACATGATTTAATTTACAAAACAATTATGGAAAAGGTACATCAAATCCAACTATTTTAATAATAAAGGCAAATAAAAATGTTTTAATTGTTCAAATTTATGTTTATGACATCATATTTGGATCATATTATTATTCTTTAATTGTGTCATTTGTGAATTTAATGATATCTATGTTTGAAATGAGTATGATGGGTGAGTTAACATTCATTATAGGTTTTCAAATTTCACAAAAACCAGAAAGAAAAATATATATCTCAACATAAGTATATCAAATATTTACTCAAAAATTATTGATACGACAATACTAAAAGTATTATCACTATAATTGGTACCTCAAATACACTTGATCTCGATGAAACTGGTAGACCAGTAGACGAATCAACTTTTATAGGTATGATAGGAAATTTTCTATACTTGAAATCTAGTCAATCAGACATTAAGTATTCCATATACTTATGTGCAAGATACCAATCTAGTCCAAAAGAGTCTCATTTAAAAGTTGTGAAAAAAATCTTTCGGTATTTAAAAGGAACTCTAGATTAAGGTCTTTTTTATTCTTCTGGAAATGATTTTGTTTTAAAATGTTTTTTAGAAGCTGACTTTGGTGGTTATAGAATGGATAGAAACTGTGCGTCTGGAACATGCCATTTCTTAAGATATTCCTTGGTTTCTTGGTCCTGCAAGAAACAACACTCAGTATCACTTTCCACTGCTAAAGATGAATATGTAGCAGTTGGAAGTTGTTATGCTCAAGTTTTTTGGATACAACACACACTCACTGACTATGGATTTAGCTTTTCAAAAAATCAAATTCTATGTGATAATACTAGGGCCATAGATCATAGTAAAAACCAAGAACATCACTCTCATGAAAAACACATAGATATTAGGCATCACAATCTTCATAATCACACACAAAAAGGAGATATTATTTCACAATTCATCGAAACACAAGAAAAAAATGCTGAAAATTTTACAAAACCATTACCTTCCGATAGATTTGAGTTTATAAAACCGAAACTATGAATTATTACATTAAAATAATCTTTCATATATACTTCATGTTTTACAATTCTCCTTACATTAAACTACTCTTAAAATGGGGAGAACATTTTTTTACTTTACCTCATATATTACTTAAAATTTTCCATCTTTATTCATTTATTCTTTCGGTTTTCTATTTTTCTTATTATCGTTTTGAATATCTGGTTATTGTTTTAGTCATTTTTCATCTTGTTTTCCTGATTACCGTATTGATTTTCTATCCATCTTCATGTCAACCTATGATAACAAATTTGTTTTCCATCGGCACATCAACCTATAATAACTACTATGTTTTCCATCAGCACGTCAACATGTTGTAAAGACTTTGTTTTCCATCAGCATGTCAACCTGTGGTAACAACTTTGTTTTCCATCGGCACTTAAACCTATGGTAACAACATTGTTTTCAATCAGCTTGTCAACCTATGGAAACCGCTTTTTTTCCATCGGCATGTCATCCTATGGTATAATTTTTTTTTCATCGGCATGTCACCCCATGGTAACAACCTTGTTTTCCATCAGCAAGTCAACCGATGGTAACAATATTGTTTTCCATTGGCACGTCAACGTGTGGTAACAACTTTATTTTACATCCGCACATCAACCTATGGTAAAATTTTTTTTCCCATTGACACCTCAACCTATTGTAACAAATTTGTTTTCCATCATCACGTCAAACCTATGGAAACAACTTTGTTTCCCATCGACACATAAATCTATAATAATGGCTTTGTTTTCCATTTGCATGACAACCAATGGTGATGCCATTTTTTTCATCTATTTGAAAACCTATAATAATGGCTAGGTTTTCCATCGGTCTCACAACCGATCGATTTATTTCATGTACGTTTTTTTCATATTATTTTATACTTTGCTAATACTATTAAACAAATGATTTCTTTAGAATATCCAAAAGGTACATTCTTTCATTCTATATTTTTTGTCTTTCTTATGTTTCATTGTTTCTCATTTTTTCCTGTAAATACTATCCATTGATTTATATATCTTCTAATCCCAATCGTAGAAGATCAACGATCATTTTTTTCACCTCTAAATAGAGACCTCCCCTCTCCAAACGTACACCTGGTTTTCATATTTCCTGGAAAACGTCCGCCTATTTGTTTTAAGACTCCGTACGATCATCCCATTGCCTCATCTTTATGTCTCAGTCCTCTACCAACACACCTACCAAAACTTCTTCAAAAACATTTTTAGAGAAATACTTCTTCATTGAATGGTTAGTTTCTCGGGACTTCTTTCACACATATGATTCAACAATCAAGAGGATTATTTTGTTTCAAGGCGAGGAACATCATTGTGTTGAGAAACCCGTATCTCAATATCCAATTCTTGTTGAAGAAGTTAGTCAATTCTAATAAATGGTGTCTTTTGACAAAAATAGGATGATCAAATTTTCCGTGTACAATAGAAAAATATCAATGTTTGTGAAACAAGTATATCACTTTCTCAATGTCTCAACATAAGGAGATTCTTTTTGTCCATCTTATAAACTACCAGAGGAAGATGGTATATTTAATAAAGAATGTTCTAAAAAATGGTTATTTTTATGAATCAAGAGAAGAGAAAAGTAGCTCATTTATCACCATATAACAGATTCGTGGTTCTTTGGATGCATGTTTTTCTTATCCTAGTGAAATATGATAGAGATACTCTTAATGTTTCTAATATCTTCATTCTAGACAATCATGTAAACATGAGAAATGTAAATCTCATGTTGTACATTTTTGAAACAATCGAAAATGTCAAGTCGGGAGAGATCAAGTGTCATATTATTATGTATCCCTCTATTCATACAAAGTTCATTCATTAGAGTTTAATGTAATGTAATATTCCTCTAATAGGTAAATTGAAAGAACTGAAGCCTTCTTCGATAAGTAAGAATACATTGAAGAAGTTGTATGTATGTTTCAATGAAAATTCAATTATTTTTGTTAAAGAAGTATAAGGTGAATCGACACAAAATCAATGGGCACCTCTTCCAATTGAATCGTTACAAAATAGTTCTCCTCAAAAGTGATATCCACAAACAAGTAATAAGCCAAAGAAGAAATCAAAATACAGCAAAGAGGTTGTGTCCAAATGGAGGAAAGACAGAGAACAAAGAATAGATGGCGATCCTAAGATCGGTCTTCATCCAGCTGAAGCTTTATCAGAGAGGATAAGGGTAGAGGACACTCTTTAGGCTGAAAAGTAAAAGAAGACTCTTTTGAAAAGGAAATATCAAGACGTTGATGTTTCTAAAATAATGAAATTGGTTGAGCTGTCTAGTTCTCAACTAACGGAAGAAGTGCACCAAGAACCAATCTCACGGAGTCTTGTAGAAAAACAGAAAGGGAAATTTTTTTCAAAGAATTACAGGAAGCTGAAGAAGTTGAAGAAGATTTTATTTTGTAATTTCTTTATAGATCAATAAAGAGTAAAGAAGAATCTTTTCAAAAGAAAATTAATGGTATTCAATCGGTTCCTCATTCCAATCATGCACCAGCTGAGTCTCTTGAAACTCCAGATAGACTTCCTTCTCATATAAATCAAGTTTCTCAATCTTCTCATACCGAAAAAGTAATTGTTATTAGTGACAATGTGGAAGAATAAAAAAAAGAAAAAGAAAGAGAAAAAGGAAAATAGCCATTTGAAGACTCAAGTTGATCAAATGAACTGGTTTCATACGATGAGGATACTGATTCATAAAGAAAAATTTCTCTCAAGAAAAGTGATTAAATTGTTCATTTATTGAGGAGAATTGAGAATACTATTTATTATTTTCCAAAAATTTAAGGTAAAATTTATTTCATCACTGAGAATCAAAGGAAGAAGTTTGGTTCTATAAGTGAACATATAAAGATATTATTTTCAATTGAAGCCGATTTAAAATAATTTATAAAAGTTCAGCTGCTCAAAAGAAGGCTAACAATAGGATGACTAATTTGTCATACAAATTAGAAAGCTCAGTGAATTATCATGAAATATCAATTGACGAAATAAGGAGGCTTTCAAATGATCTTTCTATTTCATTCAACAAACATGGCAAATAAACATTTGAATGGATGAATTAGATGTCAAAAACTCATAGAGCTGATATATATTCAATAAAGGAGCTGCAATAGTGGTTGAATGCATTCCATTCAGAGCTTTCGAAGGGCTCATATTTCAATGATGAAATAGATCTATTGAAAAAGAAAAATTTTGTGTTTTCTAAAGACAATAATAATTTTCAAGAGAAAATTGATACTCTTTAAGAAGTAATCAGAGTTCAAGAAGTGACAATCAAGAATCAGGATCAGTTTTTTTCTGATCAACAAGAGCTTCTCAAAATCCCAGAGCGATTCTATCTCCGAAGATAATAAATAAATGAATAAGATGAAATCTATTATCATGATCTAGTCAAGAAAAAAAAAATAGAAAACAAATGAGTGTTATTGTATCTTTCTTTATTCATTTCTATAATTCTATATAATCTTGTTATCTCAATGATATTTTTGTTTTCTTTCCCATTTCATTAGATTTTTTTCTATATTTTTCATTCAACTCAAGATTACCACATTATTTTTTTAAATCTCAAAGGGGGAGAATGTTTTATAATGGGATAATTTTTTAATCAAATATTTCTAAACAAAAGAATATTTATGAATACAATAATTAAAAAAGTACATACATAAAGGGGGGTTAGATGTATTTAAATTCATATTTAGATGATTTTTCAATTACTCCCAGAGAGATATGTATTTATTTTTGTTTTTTACTTCCTGATTTGTTCATTCCAAAAATTCGGAGATTGTGGAGTTAAAAGTCCTCTTTTGACTTTTATGTCTAGTTTTTGAAATCATAAATATTTTAAATTATGTTTATCGTACCGACTATGCTTATCATACTGACTATTTTTGTCATACTAACCATTTTTATCATACTGACTATGTTATTGTAATGACTATGCATAACGTACTAATTATGTTTGTCATATAGAATATGTCAATCCTACTGACTCTGTAAATTGCACTTACTTAATCATACTAACTCTGCCAACTGTATTGACTTTTTCAAACGTACCAACATTTGTGCATCGTAATCTTATTGCATCATATCAATAAATTAAATTAATTAATACTAATAGTTCTCCTATTTTACTTTTATCACATGCTTGATTTTATCCTTTATCAAAACACATGTTTTATATCAATCATATTCATGAATATCATTTTCATATATATTTTTTTTAACCAAAATAATGTCATGGAGTTTTTTATGAACTAATAAAAATGATTCTTATTTCCTATTTCAATATGACCATTATAATGCCAGGTGTCCAAGTCCTTCCGAGTTTTCCAGAGAAATATGACTGTTGGAGGAAATATGACCATTGTAACCTAATGCCTATAAATTGGAGGACATTTGAAGCTAAGAAGAACAACTGAGAGACTTTGATCATTCTTTACTACTATAAATTTCTAGAGAGATATGTTGTGACCTATCTCTTGCTTCGTGTGAAAGCCTTGAAATTAAAAAACGTGAATGACTCATTCTTAGTTTTTGTATTTCAATAAGTTCGTTGTTTTACATTGTTCAACAGATTAGGTGATAACAATTGAGGGCTGTTGCGGATAGAGAGACGGTGCTACTGACCTTCGTATCGAGGGATATCAAGTGCTTGAAAGATATAGGTTCCAATTACCTACAAAATTGACGACATACGGGGATATCAAGAGAGACGTACTAATAATCTTATCGAGGTATTACCAAGGTGGTGTTAAGACATACCTCTTATCCTAGGTGAAAGGATACCATTCTATTTGGGATAAAAGAATTTTAATACTTTTAAATTTATGCTACTGATTGTTTTAGAAATTAAATTTTTTTCATTCCATTCTTCATTCCATATTCATTTTTAATTGTTTCAAAAATAATTATACAGTTAAATATTGTATCTATAGATTCTATATGCTTTATGGTACAATATTTCACTATTGTATTACTCTGATTATTGTATTCATTTGAATATAATTGATTTACACTTCTTATAGTATTATATCGTATCATAACTTTATATTCAATAAAATTGTGGATAATTTTATTAGATGTGATTTTTATTAGTTTAAGATCATTTAAACCAATTCCATAAGTGTTTATGCACAATGTTTTTAATCTTACAGTTCACTCCCATCTTGTATTGCTCTATCGAATATACATATTCATCTATATATCCATCCAACAACATTGATATTACACCCTAAATGAACTATACACAAGTCCTGGGGATATTTATGGCAAATATATCAACCTTGTTCTCATTTATCTCGAAATGAGACCATTATTTGATCAACTTACATTGTGGAAAACATGGGAGGAATTCTTGTGTCAAAATATTACAAGAGTTCCACGACTCCTTCACTATAAAAGACCACCACATATCCCCATTACACACACATCTAAAACAACATATGTTTGGACAATATCTAACCAAATATCTTCTTAACATCCCTCTCCTATACATTGAATCCTCCCTTTGGGTAGACATATTTCCATAGAAGCTATATTTTATAAACCAAAAGGAGCTACTCGATTTTTATTTTAATGTTTTACAAGGATCTCTTTTCATTCATTTACTACTCTACTACTTAAATTCTATCTAAATCATGATTATATGATCAAATAATTATACTAAATATACTATGACTTATTTTTGAACTAATGGTTTCACTTACACTGACGCACACTTCAATCTAATGGGTAACAAACATACTTCTTACATGTACAGTAAACAACCGCCTCACGAAACGATGATTGTTCATTTTTATTTTACCACCTATTATGGTGGATATTATAATGAGAACTATATGTAAATATGATTTATTTATTGTATTTTTTATATATTTAATATTATTTATTACTTTAATAACAATTACCTTTAATAATTTCTATTTCATGTTAATATCATTACATATTTTGACGAAGTTTCGACTAGAGCCCCATTCGAAGTGATGTGATTCATTCCCACTATACATGAAATGCATTGAGGATAATTTTAATAATAATATTTGAAATAATTTACGTAAATATGTTAGTGGAATTATAATATACATGTATGTATATATATATTATTTAAATTTCTTTCTATTGAAATATGATAACTAAATGAAGGTAGTGTTCATGTGTAAGTACATACTACTGTTTCCATGAATTGTGCATTTAATTTCTTAAATTCAAACATTATAGATTATTATATATACATGTATAATGCATATATATTATATTAAAATGCTTTTTTAAATTATTTATATGATGAAATCATGATATATTAAATAAGAAAAATAAATCACATGTCCAAACATACCCGAGAAGGAAGTCATTTAACTCATGAAGAAGTTAAAATAATGAAGATTTATTAAAAAATCGGTAATAATATATTATAATAGAATCATATATGATATCATAATTATTAGTATGGTTCTGTAATAATTTAGTAACATGTATAATACTATTTTACTAGAGGATAAAGGTTGTCTACCAAAAAGGAAACACAAGGTATGGGATTTTCATCTCACTTTTTAGATATATGAGATAAATGCCATATTCACCACATACTAGTTTTTTATTGTGAAACTACTACTAATTTGGATATATTATATCATTATATCCCTTTTTAATGATTTTAAACAATTTATATTATGTTACTCTTTCATGGACCCCATCATACAAATTGTACTTATGTAGTAAGGAATTCATATTTCATTGGCTTTTTGTGAGGCATAATCAATTTTCTTACACATAATTTATATTATATGGTGTTAATATTGACCATTTTGATATTTAATATCACGAAAATTCGATCATTATTGTATTTTGAGTTTCAACATGAATTATGTTTTTCAAGATGATTTGAGTTAAAAGTTACAAGGTTCAAAATAACTGCATAACTAAATTTATTTTCATTCAATTATATTAGTTCTGAATTATTTTTAATATTATAGGATTATATGTGTAATAATATGTTAATATATATCTTTTTTATTTCCATGTCCCTTATATTGATTTATAGTTGATACACATAACATACACATTGATTTATTCTAACATTGATGTTATATCATTTTAAATGGGTTTATTTTACGATCTCATGTTATTCGAGATTGTTTCAACATGATGAAACATTCGAAGATATTATTTTATAATTATTAAATAAACCCATTCATTTTAATCTCCACTTATTCTTAATGTCCTGTATCAATTATTAGTACCATTTTCACTCTTTGGTAGTCAAATGTTTTTGAATAGAATTTTTTTAAAAAACCGACTTCATTTATCAATTTAGTCAGATAACCTATATTCTTCTAAAAATAATGTACTCAAAAAATGTTTTCATAATTTATTTTTAGTGTTTAAAAAATAATTTTCTAAACTAATTTTACCCATTTTTCATTTTTATGAATGTTTTATACAAAATCTTATTGTCTCTTACTGAACAAGGAAATTTTATAACAATTTTTACCTTACAATAGGATTGTTTCTTTTTACCTCATAAGAATGTTTGGATTTTCAGATGTCATTTCATTGAATCTTCCATTTCATGTAGTAATGGTTTATTTTTAAGTAAAATTTTTATAAAAATTATTTTCAAATAAATTCATATTCGAAAATAATATAAAATGGTTTTCATAGAAAATGATATTTTCCTCAGTAATATACTATTATATTATTCTTCTATTTCACATATGAAAAAAACCCCCTATATTTACTCCACTTGGACTATTTTTTATTGATTCCATCCATATCTTGTTTCCATAAGATTTTTGATTGATTTTTATAAGGAAATTATTTTTGTTAAATTTTTTATCTCCATGTTGGTCCATATAAAATATTCAATTTATCATGATCATTGAGCATGAAATTTCACCAAATTATAAATTTCATTTTTCAGGGATATTACTATTTCCAATACATTTTAACTTTTACATATAGTGTTAATATTGAAAATTTTCTCATTAACTATGAAATAATAGAAAAAAATTTATTTCACAATTGAAATGTTTATTTGACAAGGAATATTAGTTTTTAGATTATTTAATATGATGAATTCTTTAGAATTACATTTATGGGTGGAACCTGAACATTATATCACACCATGATGAATTAAAAGGTTCTCATGAGACAAAGAAGATGAGAAATTTTAATGGTTTTGTACCCTTAATTTAAACCATCTTGTGAATTGTATTGATGGTATAGGTTTTAATGTGCTTGATATATGGCATCAAATAATTATGAATGTATATAATTTATACATAGTAATGATTTTCCATGATATTTTTAATTAAAATGTCGATTGATGTATTTCATTATAATTTTATTTTATTACAACGAATTTTTCTCAGTTATTTACCATTACATATTAATTTATTCTGATTTATTTGTTAGTCCTTCTATAATTCATTTCATAAAAATACTGGGCATTTTATCATAGCCTTATTTGGTTTCCTCTCCCTATGAATCCATGAATTATAATATGAAATCATTGTTGGGATATGATAGATGGTATACCTTCTTTAATATATAAAGTTAAAAAGTGGAGAAACTGATTTGTTTTTATAGGTGTATTTTTTTTAATAAAAGTCGCATGTGTGTATCTATTTTACTAAGATAAATAAACACTTTAGTCCTTCATTGATTCAATCCTTGAAATCATCCCAATGTAATTAATTGAAGAAACCAACTCATAGCTTCTAGGTTTGGGTCGCTATAGTTGGTATCAAAGTCTCTTTATTAGCAACATTGGGTTCTATATTTACTAAAACATAGGCATGAGAACATAAAAATAAAGTATAATTTTAGGATATGTTTTGAAGACTAGCCTATAATTTTGATAAGGTCACGATTATGTGGGTATTCAAATAGATACATCTATATGTGGATACTACAGATGGAAATGCTTCTAGAATTGATTTATTAAGAATTAATAGATCTAAAATGGTATTCTAAGCCTGAAATTGGGTAACTGGGTAGAAAACAATATGACTCACTGCACACCTAGTTTGACCCTCATTGGAGATATGCATAAGATAATTCACATTTTCCTTCCAATAATTAATGACAGATTTTGACAACGAATATCCAAAGATAAACTTATGGTTTTTTATTGAAAATAATTTAACATGATTTAGATATCATAGAAATGATATTATGGATAAATATTATACTTGGTAATGACCAATGATGAAATAAAATGAATGAAGTATTTATTTATTAGTGTTTTTTTAAAACATTAGTTAAAAGGTCATTTAGCAATTAGCCTTATTTTAACAATTAACATTAGATTTATTTTGGAAATTATATTAATTTGATTTCAAAAACGAATATCTTGTATTCTGGGTGATATCCAATCTTTTATGACAAGGTAGTAAGTCTTAAACCCCTAAACAAATGATGATATGGGTTTCACACCAACCACTGACCTATGAAATGAACATGTTAATTTTTCATTATTTTTAGTTAAATAATGCGATGAATATATGGTAATGATAAACTAGTAGTATCATATTTTTTGATTAGAGATTAATATCAAACCATATTGGTTTTGGAAGATATATATTGTCAAATAGTTATACATTTCACTCTTTTATAGGTCATATGATCTTCAATAATCCTTTCTTAGTGCTTGAGGTATAAAAAAAAATCATTTTTCCTAATTAATTTCTAGGAGTAACAGTTTGAATTATAATTTGATTGAAGCACATCAATATTTTTGGGCATTTCATATGAAATAAAAACCAATCATGTATGAATTTTTATCTATAATGTAGGTTATTAAAATAATAACTCTACATTAGGAAAATGACAATGAAATAAAATTTAGTCTCAATCCCTTAGTTTTTGTTTAACCAATGGTCTCTTAAATCTTCAAAATCTATAGATTTGATTCCGTAAACATTATATTAAACATTCAGTTGTTTGTGATTGATGAAATCATTCCATCCTTAAAATTGTTTCTTTTTTACTTCATGTATATGTTTTTTATTTTCAAATAATATTAACCAACTTGGAGACCTTGTTACATAGTAGTCCATATAAACATTGTTCTTCCCTTTTAATTTTTTCTATAGGATGTTTTATGACCCCTTATCAGGATGTGGGATTAAAATTTAAGAAATATCAAACAATCTATTATAATTATCTAGTAAAATTTTTGAGGACATAATTTAATTAAGGTGGAAATAATGTAACACCCATAAATTATAAAGTGAAACTTTTTATGTAATGGTGTCCGTAACACACAACACCAAGTGTAAAAAATGGTAATATATTAACCTTATAAAGTATAATCATAATAAAATATATATTATATTCAATATCGTATAATTCACACAAAACTATGTTATCTTGCATAACTCATAGGATATAAATTTATTGATTGATTCTGTTACATGTAAGAGAGACCATCCACAATAGATTGCATTATAGAGAAGAACAACATTCACTAATTAATAATGTATTATTAAAATATTATTATTTAATAAAATATGATATAACATAGAAGTTCTATTAGTTGTTATGAATATAATTTTATAAATTATGAAAATTCATTGTTTATAAATATATATAATTATCTCATTGGAAACCAATTAATGGGAAATGAAAATAAGAACTAATTGGTTATAAAAAATAAATGTTATTATTTATTGGCTTCTAAATGGGTTTCTTCATAATAAAAATAATTAATGACAATTGGATTATTATTTTAATGAAATATATATGTTTAATATTAAATAAAATATCTTTTTATTCATCAATGTGATCTGATATTCATATTATAAGAACAAAAAAAATTTATACATAAAAGTATATATTTTTGTAAATGAAATTTTACGACCTTTTAATAGAGAACCCCTATTAAATATTTATTTTGGCACATTAATTGATTTAAATTTTAAAAATAAACTTCACCCTTGATATATAACTTAAGAATTATGTTAGTATGAATTTTTGATATTTTTGGAAACATATCATTTTTTAATGAATAATAAAAAATATATAATTTTAGTTTAAATATTAATTTTCATATAATTTATTAATAAGTTTAAATTATAAATTTTATTTTTTAATGAATTGTTATATCATATTTTTTTAAATTAATACAATATATTTAATTTTAATCAATATAAAATTGAAATTTTTTATAAAAAATAGAGAACATTCTAGTGTTTTTACAAGAAAACCTACATTATCGTCCGACCCGCAATATTAAATTTGGAAATTTTGATTTCATATTTGTAATAAAAATAATTTTTAATTTTTAATAAGACAAAAAAAAAATTCAACAAATCATTGTTGAATATTTTAACAATTAATTATAATTCTTAAGGTTTAATTAAGATTAATAAGGGAGTAGATCAGTACCTTATTTCACAATATGATATATAAAATTGTCTGATAGTAATTTTTTATCCATATATATAGCATATAATCTCATTGATTCAAATGGGATCATTATCGGATCCACTTTCAACATGAAAAAAATTGGAAGACATCCTTTGTCAGAATATTACAAGAGTGCCACTCCTCCTTCACTATAAAAGTCCACCCCTATCCCCATTATCAAAAATATAAAACCACATTGGATTAGAAAATATCTTCCCAAATATCATCCCAAAATACCTCCTGTAGATCATGAATACTATTTTTGTGAATAAATCCTTCCAAGGAATTCATTTATTATAAAAAAGGTGTTACCTGATATTAAAGGTGACATTTTAAAATGATCTCTTTTATTTATTTAATACTACAGCCCTTAAATTATTTTCAATTATTGATTATATGATGACAATAGAATCTTGAATATACTGTGATGTTGTTTTATTAATGGTTTGTATAACACTAACGCACGCTTCCATACAATGGGTAAGAGAAATACAATTTACATGTATGACGAACTGCCGACTCATGAAACAATAATTGTTAATTTTTTTGATTTCCATATATCAAGGGGGACATTATGATGGGAAATATATTTATATATGATATTTTTAATATTTATAATTTATTTGAGATTTTTAAATCTTTTTATAACAATTACCTTTAATACATTCCATTTTTCGTTAATACAATACATCGTTTGAGGATGTGTAGACTCCCACCCCCTTGAAAACGTGATTCATTCAAACTATACATGAAACAAATTAAAGATAAAAGTAATAAAAATATATTAAATATATGACATAAATACCATAATGATGTTATAATATTCAGGCATATAAATATCATTTACTTTTAATTATTTTGAAATTTGACTATGAAATAAAGGTAGCGTTCATGCAAACGTATGAACTACCATCACCATAAATGATGCATTCCATTTTGTATATAAAAAAATATAGATTATTAAAGTTAAATATATAATAGATATATGTGAAATTAATATCATTCTTACATTCTATAAATGATTAAAACATGACATATTTTATAAGAACAATATATTACAATTCAAAATATACAGGAGAAAAAAATAAATTAACTCCTTAAAAATTTAAAACAATAAAAGGTTATTAAAAAATGGTTAATAAGGTATTATAAGAGGATAATATATTATATTTTAAGTATTAATATTATTTTGGAATAAGTTAGTAACATGTTTAAAAATATTATACAAGATGCTAAAGGATTTCTACTCAAATGAAAAAACAAGGTTAGGGATTTTCCTCTAACTTTTTCCATATATGAGATAAATTTCATATTTACAACATACTTATTTTTGGTCTTGTAAACAATGACTATTTGGATATATTTTATCACGACTTTACTTTTTTCATGATATTAATCTGTTCATTTTATGTTAATCTTTCATGTATCCCATGATACAAAATCTACTCCATTTGTAATGGATTCATGTCAAATTTTCATTCTATGAGGAATAAAAAATTGTTTTACCTAGAAATTGTTTTACATGATTTATATACATCCAATTATGATATTAAATTTCATGAAAAATTATATCTTCACATTAGTTTTAATTCCAACTGGAATTATTTCATTAAAGGGGATTTGAGTTAAAGGGTTCCAATTTGAATAGAATGGAATATCTCAATTTCTCTTCATTGAATTATATTACTTCATAGTTTCAATTAATATTAAAGGATTATCTGTGTAGTCACTTTTTACTATCTATTATTGTTTTTCAAATTCCCTTTTGTGAATTTATAGTCTATAGACATAATCAACTCATTGATTGATCCTCACATTGATGTTATATCATTTTGAATAGTTTCTTTTACAATATAATTTCATTTATGATTATTTGTACTTGAATTTACATTAGTGTAAATTACTGTGTAATTATTAAACAAACTATGTAATTATAATATACTATTTTTCTTAATGACATTAATAAATTTTTTTTACCATTTTTACAATTTTTGGTACTCAATTTTTTTAGAAAATTATTTTATGAAAAATCGATTACATTCCCCAATTTAGTAGGATAACCTATTTTCCTATAAAAATATTTTATTGTACAAATATTTTCAAAAAATATTTTTAACATATAACAAATTAGTTTGTAATGATGTTTTTACCCATTTTTTTATTTATGAATGTTTTCAAAGGAATATTATTGTTTCTTTCTCACATGTCATTTTTCTATCCCTTTATACCATCTATTGAAATCTTAATTTTTAACTTATATGCCTTGTATAGATTTATCCACCGTATTTTCTTTGAATATTCCCTTGCAATTTTAATTGGATTATTTTTAAACAAGTTGTTTTAAAAAGTATTTTTTCAAGGAAATGTATTTGAAAAACGTTTTTGAAAAGCATTTTCAATAAAAAGGAATATTTTATATATGAATGTTCATTTATGTAATCATTTTAATTAATCAATGAAAAAAACCTCGATTTATACTAAAAATTGTATATTTCCTATTGATACCATCCATATCCTTTCATTCGTCTTTTTTAGTTTACATGGGCATGGAAATTATTTATCTTAATTTGTTTGATTTCGTTTTTCGTTGCCAAGAAATATTCAATTTAATATTATTATTTAGAACATAATATACCCAAATTATCCATATCATTTATCATGGGTATTACTATTTCCTATTCCATGTACCATTTTACCTATGCTGTTTAATTTGAAATTATTTTGATTATCATGTAAAATATTGCTAAATTTGTATTTATCATTCAATACGATTATTTGATAAGGCATATTATTTATATTGATTATTAAATATATGGAATTATTTAGAATGGAAAAAGGAGGGTCTCTAACATTATATAAAACCACAACACATTAACTGGTTCCCATGAGAAAAATAATTTTCATAATTGAATTGGTTATACTCTTAATTTTAACAGTCTTGTGAATGGTCATGATTGTATAGGTTTTCATGTGCATAAGATATGACATCCAATAATTGAGCATCATTTTCATTTATAATTAGTTGTAATTATCCATGAGATTTTGAATCCATATATCTATTGATGCTTCTCATTCTCAGTTTATTCATTACAGGGCATATGAGTACAATTATTTACCATGACATATTAATTTTATTTTATTCATTCATTATTTATTCTTCTATTCTTTACATAAAATTACTAAAAATTTGACGTCAACCTTATTTGGTTCCCTCTCCATAATAATCCCACAAATATGTTATGAATAATTTTTATGGATATAATAAATGGGATATAGTTTTTATCATATAATGGAATATGAGAAGAAAAAATTTATATTGTAATTAGTGTATTCTTTTTTAATAAAATAATAATATATGTATCTTTTTTAACAACACTAGTAAATATTTTTGTTCTATGGGGCTTGATTTATGGTAATCCTGCCAATGTAATTGATAGTGAACACATGCTCCCGGACACTGGGGTCATGTCACTACTTATTTAATGTTTAATTTTTATTTATGTAGATGTTTTAGAGTCTTGATAATGATATTTTTTGTATGAGTTTCATGATATAAATGGTCAATTCGTACACTCATGGACCATGAATAATTTCTTATAAAAATATTGTAATGGTTATGGGAATGAAGGGATTGTTTCACTGACGGCACATGGTTTCTCATCATCCAACATGCCTATAGTATTATAGATATAATGGTAAACACATTAACCAATACAATTTCACCTAATACAAAGCGTTCAGGCCATGCATATCCATTATGTGAGAGATAAAAACCTTCACAAGGTTAAATAATGGTTCTATGAAACAATTAATCGATGTTAGATAAATTTACACCACCACTTGCATCCATGTCTGTAACACCCCAGGTAAATAAAGAATATTACATTTTTATATTTTTCCCTATTTTTAAATAAAATGTTAATATTAATTTATTTGTAATTCTAGTCTCGATGGATTACCAAATATGGAACAACGAGTTCCTTTGAAATCTTACGTTGTACACTAATAATAATATAATTTTATTTTAAATGGTTGTTAACACCTAGTCGTTGTAATGACGGGAATGAACCGAACTATCTACAAAATGATTATATATGTTTTTCCAATATTTTTACTTTTTACAATAAAGGTTATAGGATTAACAATGTGAATGAATCTAATTTTCAGCGTAAACATTCTAATATTTTTTAAAAGGTCGATTAACTGCCTTTTGATGGAGAACCACTTTTAAAACCACTTTTTGACAATTTTATGTTTTATATTAGACAAAATAAAATTATTCTTTAGAATCGGGACATCAAAATTTACTTTGTGTAATTTTTTTGTATTTTTCCGATAAAGGTCATTTATTAATGAATAGTGAAAAATGTTTTATTTTAATTCAAAACCTCATTTTAATGTAATTTATTTATATGATTATATTATCTTCTGAATTGGTTTTAAAGTAAAATTTGAATAAATTTTTACCATTTAATCCAATAGTGGTCATTGGAATTAATTTCACTTTGAAATTGGACTTAAACTAGTGTCAATCTTTTGATATATATTATTTCATAAAAACACGCTATTTGTTTTGACAGCGGGAATTAATTATTAAATTAATTAATGTATCTTACATGTTATAAATTTTGTAAAATAGACATCATTTTTGAATTCAGAATATCAAATATAGCTTAGGGTGAATTTTTGGTATTTTTCTGAAAAACTTCAATTTTTGATGAATAGTTAAACCACTAAGTGGTACTTAAAAAAACTGATTTTTCGTTTAAATGAAATTTTACCACCTTTGTGTTTTGAATTTCAAAAATCCGACATACATGGTTTTCATTAGGAATTAAAATTTTGTTCAATGGAATTAAAATAATTTTTTGTGAATAGTAACTTTTATGTTTTTAATCACGATTAGAGGTAATTAATGTAATTTAAGGTAAAAATAATGTTTTAATAATATGAAATGACCTTGAATCATGTCCTAAACTTGTTGGATATGTCATGGAAGACTAATAAAATACATGGCTCAACATGGGGACCCCATGGAGCCACTTTGGTAGGAAAATTACATTAATAACTTTTTATTTAATGTTAAAATAAAAATGTCACAAACATGTGTTGTTTTACTAAAAAAATTTAAATGGGGTAATAAAAGTCATATTTTTTACTATAAATATTATTTAGAAATCTAAAACTATTTCCTACATCATAATATTCATTTATACATTTTAGACATTAAATAAATTAAATTATTTATGACACCATGATGATAAGAGATTAAATCATTATTTAATGAGTTAAATAAAATGAAAAGATATTGTAAAAACTAAGACCTACACTTGTCAAAAACGTATTGGATGGGTTGATATCTAACTCTTATCACCTAATCCTCTAAATATATAATTTTGGGGCCTTTAAAAACTGAAACTCATTTTATAATAAAGTAACCTTTCATAACATTCCAAGAGTGCCCCTCCTCTCCTCTAATAAAAGGCCCCCACCTCTACCACCTTACCCACAACTCTAAAGCCTTTGGATCGGACCACCCCTACCCATTTTGTGTCTCCACATCCCTCTATTGCTCTTAGAAGCCCCAATTTGGGCAGAAGTCTTTCCAATGAAGCCTTTGAGCTCAAATCATAAAGAGTTACCTGATTTAAAGGTAGTGTCTTCTCTATGACTATTTTATAGAAATCATGTTTTATCTGATGTTTTGAAATTATATGTCATACCCGATTATTATCCAAAACTGTTTTTCTGTGAACACCAATATGACCCATGTTGTAAAAGGTGTATTTGGATGGAGGAAGCAAATGATTTTTAAGGATCTCTAAATCATTGTTGTAATGCATGGGACATCAACCTACGTGAACAAGGTGATGATGAAACTGAGTGGACGCCATGATCATGGTATGTTGTTATTAAATTTGGGAATCGTTTTATTTTATGGTGTTGAAATAAGACTTCAAGAATTAAGATGTCTAGATCAAAATGATTTTTGAGGAAAATGAGAGGTATATGGAAACTATTCATGTTATAACATGTTAGGGTTATTTTTGGAGTTTTATAAAAAGGACAACACGCAGACCATGTGACAACCCGTCGCATCGGACAAAGCTGCGGGATTCGAACACACAACCAAAGTGCGACTGGTATTTATCACCTACCATTGGACTACGTGATGTCCCTGGTTAGTATGACTTATTCTTTTTAGTTATATGATTTTATGAATTAAGACTAAGTTGATTTTGGGTTATCTATAGAAATTATTAACCTATCTTGGAGGATTTATGATTAGGTTAATTACTGTTCATCATGAGACTTTTAGAGCAACTGATGTTATTTAGTGATAAGTGTTAATTTGTACCTTGGAAGACTATGTGACTAAATCCTTCAAGTATTTGGGTTTAAATATTCATTTGGATTACTTTGATGTATTTTATGGAAATAAATTTATCGAATGGTCCTCGTTGCACTTTGGGTTTTGGTGGACATATTTTAGAGATTAAGAATAGATTTTTGTTTTTATAAAGGGTTATCCTTTTCTAGATTATCTAATCTTGTTCTAACAATTTTGTTTTTGGTAAGGTTCTAAAGAAATGTGAAAAATATAGTTCTCTTTTGTGGATTAGGTGATTATCAAGAAGATGATTATATTACTCTTATTGCGAACAAGTCTTCCTAAATATTCGTCTTTTGGAGAAAGTATGAGTTTCTGTAAGAAATATAGAAAAAGTTGAAAGTCAACATGCAAATTATGTTTGTTTCCTTAATATCAAAAATAAATTCCTCAATGAAAAGTTACTTTAAAAAAATGTTGTCTATTATCTTTTCTTACTAGGGAATCAAATACCGTTTAACCCACCACAAGTTTGTGATTTTCTTGTGGTTAACTTTCTTCTAAACATGTTTCTATCACTCTCCCTCATAACATGAAACTTTGATTTTTCTTCCATATCCATGTTTTCCTACATGAAATCTTACTCTGGGTTAACAAGGGAGACCTCTGTACTTATATTTTTTTTCTTTTAAAGTGATTGTTTTACCAACTCTTGTTCCGATGTGGGACTCTCAATGATGTTTCCGAGCCAAATTTTAAAATTGTGAGGACACAATTCCCAAAAGGGGGGAAGGATGTAACACCCTATGTAAATAAAGAATATGAAATTTTTATATTTATCACTATTTGTGAATAAAATGTTAATATTAATTTAAAGGGAACGCTATTCTCGATGGTTTACCAAATACGCAACAACGAGTTCCTTTGAAATCATAAGTTGAACTCTAATAGTAAAATAATTTTATTTTAAATGGTATATAACACCTAGCTGTTGTAATGACGAGAATTAAAATAACTAACTACAAAATGATTATATATGTTTGTCCAATATTTTAACTTTTTATAATAAGTGATTGAGGATTAAAAATGCGAATGAATCAAATTTTAAGCATAAACATTCTAATATTCTTTAAATGGTCGATTAACCACCTTTTGATAGAGAACCTCTTCTAAATCCACTTTTTGACAATTTTATGTGTTATATATGATAAAATAAAATTCTTCCTTAGAATCTGGAAATCATAATTTACTTTGTGTAAACTTTTGGTATTTTTCTGATAAAGTTCATTTTTAATGAATAGTGAAAAATGTTGTTTTTTAATTCAAAAACTCTTTTTAATAAAATTTATTTATATGATTAGATAATTTTTTTAATTGGTTTTAAAGTGAAATTAGAATAAATTTTACCATTTAATCCAATAGTTGTCATTGTAATTAATTTCACTTTGAAATTGGACTTAAACTAGTGTCAATCTTTTGATATAAATTGTCTCTTAAAAACACGCTATTTGTTTAGACATTGGGAATTAATTATTAAATTATATAATGTAACTTATATGTTTTTAATTTTTTAAAATAGACATCATTTTTGAATTTGGAATATCAAATATTGCTTAGGGTGAATTGTTGGTATTTTTTCTGAAAAACATCAATTTTTGATGAATAGTGAAACCAATAAGTGGTACATAAATAAACTGATTTTTTGTTTAAATGAAATTTTACCACCTCAGAGTTATGAATTTTTAAATTCCAACATACATGGTTTTCATTAGGAAGTAAAATCTGGTTCAACGGGATTAAAATAATTTTTGGTGAATAGTAACGTTTAAGTTTTTAATCGCGATTAGAGGTAATTAGTGTAATTTAATGTAAAAATAATGTTTTAATAATATAAAATGACCTTGAAACATGTCCTACCCTTATTGTATGTGTCATGTCCGACCAAGACAATCAATGGGTCAACTTGGGGACCCCATGGAGCCACTTTTGTAGGAAAATGACATTAATAACTTTTTATTTAATGTTAAAATAAAAATGTCAGAAACATGTGTTGTTTTAATAAAACAATTTTTAAATGGGGTTATACAAGTCATATTTTTAACTATAAATATTTATTAGAAAGATAAAAATATTTAATACATCATGAAAGTTTTTTAATAATTTTTAGACATTAAATAAGTTAAATTATTTATGATACCATGATAATGCAGCGATTACCTAATTATTTAACAATTTAAATAAAATTATAAGATAATGTAAAATATAAGACCTACACTTGTCAAAAACCTATTGGATGGGTGGATTTAAAACTATAATCACCTTATACTTGAAATATATAATTGTGGGACCTTTAAAACCCGAAACGCATTTTATAATAAAGTAACATTTTATAACATTCCAAGAGTGCCCCTCCTCTCCTCTTATAAAAGGCCCCCACCTCTACCACCTTAAGCACACCTCTAAAGCATTTTTCTCGGCCAAACCATGACAAATTTGTCTCTACACATCCCTATATTACTCTTAGAAGCCTCACATTGGGCATAAGTCTATCCAAGGAAGCCTTTGACCTCAAATCGAAAAGAGTTACCCGATTTAAAGGTAGTGTCTTTTTTTGTGTTCTTATGTTTTATTTTGCTTCTCCAAGCCCCTAAAATCTTTTTATTAATATATTTTTAACAAAACCAGTATATTAAATATACTATGATGTTTTTATTAGAAGGATTATAGCTATAACTACACACACCTTCGTCTAAATGTTAAAGAACATATTGTTTCTATTGGTGTCGATTTTCTGCCTCACGAAACGATGATTGTTCAATATTCTTTTAACATATTTAAATGTGTCCATTATGATGTAACTATATTTTATATATGATATATGGTATTTATTTTTACTATATGATTCTGTATTTTATATTTAAAGCATACCTTTATTCTTTTCATGTTGTGCAAATGCGGTAATTTCATATGAGGAAGTGTGGACTACCGCCCCCTCAAGTGATGTGACGCATTCATGCAATACATGGAATGTATAAAGAATGAAATTAATGAACATATGTGACCTATATAAAATTTATATTATAATTGAATTATTATATATATTTATCTCATTTATTTTTAATTCCATTAATATGACAAAAAATGAAAGTAGCGTTCATGAGTACGTACAGCCAACCGTCTCCATGAACTGTGCTTTTCATTTTTTTTCTCTAAATGAGATGGAATAGTATAAAATTAATATTTAATGGATATATATGATATTTTAATCATTAATACTATTCTGGAAGTGATTTACTCATAACTACATGGGCAATCTTTTTCAAACAAGTTCATTTTTTACTCATGTACCAAACATCGGCAAAAACGTCTGATATGAACAAAAATTATTAAAAAATTACTATAACATTATAATATGTGATATGAACTGAATAATAATCATTAAAGGAGCTCCTTAAGCAATTATAAATTGACCAAGTTTTATTATTTAGGAATATAAAGAAACAAACAAGACAAGTCGGACTTGAGGTAAGGGATCCTACCCCTCTCATTCTTTTTAAGTACACTCTTTTATGTCATTCCTTTTAAGCTCATCATTCTTATTATTGGGATGTTATTTTATATTACTCTTACTGTAATTTTTATATTCATGTGATGAGAGACACTATTTCCTCCCATAAATCCATTTTGGATGATTTGATTGGCGCCGTTAGGCTGCCGAATTTTCGTAAGAGATCCAACCTCTCTATTTCTTTTGAAGTACTCTCCTTTATGTCACTTCTTTTAATCTCCTCATTGTTATATTGGGGGATGTTATTTTAAATTCCTCTTTCTGTAAATTTTATGTTAATATGTTTAGAGACCTCATTCTATCTCATTAATCCATTTTTTGGATTTTTTAAGTGGCACCGTTAGGCTGTCAAGTTTTCGTAACGGATTTTTCATCTCACTTTTATTCCCCTGAGATTTATTCTAAATTTTCCACCATTTTCTTATAGTCATATATGTACTGCCAATTATTATAATATTTGTGTAATATACTTTCTTTTAGGAGTATTTACATCAATGTTGTATTGTCATTCATTCATGGGGTGTATGTTTCGAAAGATACCCAGGTCGGTAAGGGAGCTTTTCACCCTCCTCTTTTTAAAAGACTTATTTTGTTGGGTCTATTAATTTACATATTGTAATTTTGGGATATGTCCTTATATATCCTTATTTATGTAAATTATATTTCCAAGTGATGAGATCCTTTTTTTAATCTCTCATCAACTCATTTTCTGAATTTTGAAGTGACGTCGTTAGGCTGTAAATTTTTTTTTGCAAGGGAACAACTTAACCCAATTTTGATTCTTTGGGATAAACATGTACTCCTTGAATATGTCGTTATATGAATATGTGTGAATGACCTCTGATTGTTTTGAACTTAATATCAACTTATATTTGGATTATTTGTTTGTCACACATAATTATGTAATTGATTTATCCTTAATCCATGGATACCGTCTTTGTAAGGGACTTCGTCTCAATCTCCTTTCATTTTAGCATATATTGTTCTAGTACAATAGTTTCTTTTATACAGTGTATAAACCCCTTTGACATTAAATTTTATATACCAAATGAATCCTTTTCTACGAAGTGTTTTACAAAATGACAAAATGGAATGTTTCTTTTAACTTATGCAGTGACAATGACCTCTTCTTCCACCGCGAGTATTATTTGGTCTTTGGCATCATCAACAAGCCGTAATGTTTTTAAAATAAAATAAATACCATATACTCTTTTATGTATTTTGGTCTTGAAAATGGTTTTTTATAATGGATTTGTTATGTCAATATATTTTAGTGATATATTGTGATCAATGTGGGGAAATGTTTTCTTTCCATTAAATTTCTTTTATGTCTTATGATTTTATAATGGTACTTGGACATTTCACAGGTGGTTACGTGATAAACCATATGACGGGTTGTGCCATGAATACCAGGAAGGGTGGTTACATTATAACCTCCAATGCATTGGGTATGGAAGTTGGTCGTATGGTTATTCCATTAAGTGATATGTGTGGAAGTTGACCGTATAGTTATTCCATTTATGTATGTTTATGTACCAAGTTACCTTTATATGTTATCTGTACTTTATATGGGTTTTATGGAAATATTTTGGTTACAAAAGGGTATGTAATGATCTTTTATTCAATGAAGAGTATTTTCTGCTTCATAAAAGTGAAAATTTTTACTTTGATAAGTATTCACAGTTTAATTGTTGTTTCAAAAAACTAACAGTTATCCTTCTTGGGGTATCCCTTACTGAGCTTTTTATGCTCACCCCAAGTTTTTTTTGAAATGTTTTTCACAGGACATAATGTGGAATATGTTCAAGGATGGGATCAAGGAAAAGTCATGCTTTCTTAAACATGGAACTAGAAATGAAATATTTTTTTGGAGTTCATGTTTTGAAAAAAAAGGGAAACTTTGTAGAAGTGTCTACTGTGAAATCTTTTGAGATGTAATAGTTATTGTCTAATTCTATAAAACTCTAAACCGGAATAGATCCTCTATGTGAATTATTTATTTTATTCAATAATAAGTAATGTTTAAGTTATGGTCCTTATAATGTCAAATAAATCCCCATCATTGTCCATGGAATCAGATATTTGGAAAAAGAATGACCAATATATAGAAATAATTCTATATTTTAGAGATCATGTGTATAACAAGGAAACATTATGGTTTAAAATACCATAAAACACCCCTAATAATTTATTTTATAGAACAATAAAGTCTAGGAATCCCAACCACTTTGATGATCAACCCTTTAATCTGATTGTGATAAAATTATGGTGCTCAAATGGCTCTTCTAATTCAAAAGGAATGTTATAAAAACACATGAAATAAAATGAACAAGTAATATATATAGAAATTATGTGTTTTATATGTCTTCATTTCTCTATGAGGGAATACAATATATTATTAATTAAAGATGAAGACTAATTTTTTTTTGGAACTGCCATTCTAAAATCCAAACCTAGCACATATAAAAAGTGACTCCTTCTGGAAACACTACTAAATAAACCTCCATCAAACTTCCTCTACAAACTACTTCCAACCAGAAGAAAAATTGTATTGTAGGCCATTTGGTATAGTATCCACTCTTTCTACCCAATATATATTGACTATCACTTGACCCCATTATGATTTTTTACAATATTCTAATAGATATAATAACCACTATTTCAATTTTTACTATATAGATGTAATTTTTTATTCCTATTTCACTTCCCTCCAAACATATCAAACAACCTTACATTCAACCATGTGAAATGGCTAAGTATCACAACTTAAATTATCCCTTCTACTGAATAGTAAATTATCTTCTGACAAAACATTGTGATGATTCTCCCATAGTCATTACAATATTCTATGAAACCTTACACATGTTCATAATTATACTTTTCTGATGTCTTATTATACTCTTTCATCATATATAAAAATAGTCATCTAATATTATTAATTTTTTCAATGTTTATTTGATTCATTTCAATTTTTTATTAATTCTAAATCACTCCATCCTTTGAAATGTGACTTCATAACATGTGAATTTATCCATTATTTCATCAGTCCATGTTCCAAAACATAAACATCAATATTGTGGATTCTACTTTTAATATCTTGAATTTGAACCTTATTGGTGAAGATAAATATGTCCCCATCTTGTACTACCATGATTAACTCCTAAAATATATTTTCCTATAATGACATAATTTTACCATAAAATAGTTCTTCCATAAACACACAATTATCCTTGATTTGATATTTTATTATATTGTTATCCCAACAATATCCTATTTAAAAAACATAATTTATTATTTCAAAAAGTCCCAATATTATAACTTATAAACCATTACATCTCCCCATTTATAATGTTACCATGGTTCCTCACCATGGTTATGACAATCCAAAAATTATAGATAATGAAATGGCATATTTTATTTTACTATGACCATTTTTTTATTCATATGAATCTTTCGGACTACCTCCCTAGAATTTATAAAATGAACATTCAGTTACCATTATAAGGGTTTTTCAAAGACCTATCCAAAAGCATCTTCATATAACATATTCATGTAACTACTCAATTTGTACCATACAATCTCAAAAATAATCCTAATCATAAATAATAAATGAGATTTCATTCATATATAAATAAAATTATACCATTGATACCAATATACATCCCATAAATGACACCGAGTATTTGGTCCCATCTAACTATTATACATCCAAAGAAACAATCCATCACTAAATGATCACTATTTTTCATGGAAATCAACAAATTTACTTTTCATTTTACACCAGTACAACAGAACCATTTTATGATCAGTCCTAGTTCCATAGCCTATCATATAGTACATTCTTATACACTAAATAAATTTTATAATTCATTTTTTATTCCATAATTAAATTTATTATCATCAATACATAATAAAGAAACATTCCTTTTACTTTGGGATTTTCCCCTTTCTAATTGAATCAGTATGGTCATGCTCTGAATTTCATATTAAATTAGAACATGATAGAAAAAAACTCACATGTTCATAAAGGTTATCTCAATAGGATCCTACCTAAAAATGAATAACCTTGATCTAAAAGAATAGTAATACATTTAAATATACCAAAAATATCACGACACGCCTTCACCAAAATGAGGGAAGGGACAGTCGATTTCTAGACCCTTCATTACCAATGTTGATGGTGTGATAATGACCCCTGAAGACCACATTCAATAGGTCATGGAGTGGCGACTATAACCAAGTGTATAGAATCACACACCAAAATGAAAGTCATTACATTTTTATATTAGTAGGATTTGGAGATAAGATAATAAATCCCAAACATCAAAAAATCTGGAGGTAGAAAGTAAAGCCAAAACAAAACATTTACATATGCATGTTCCAAAAGTAAGTGGTAAAAAGTACATGAAAAATCCAAAGAAAAGTACCAAATAAAAGATGAGAAGAAACACCAATTGTCCGAAATTTCTAACTAGTACGGTCCCACACGATCCCTGAAGTTCTTCTACAAACATGAAAGTAGTTTAATATTTATAGGGTGACTATACAAGTATACTATGTATGGGAAACCGAAAGCTCTCATGCTTTACACGAGAGGCATACTAATGCCCCGTGAAAAATGAGATAACCAAATAACCTAGTGTAGAAACTATCCACCCAAAACTCACCAAGCCACACCAACAAAATAATTCAAGTCATGTAAGTTAATAGTAATAGGACATCGATATTTGGGTACTCTGTACCGCTTTCCCACTGGTTATTGAAGACATCCTACACTTCAGACCTCCCCCTCAATTCTCACCATAGTTCCTCTGCCATATCCTACCCGCACATACATGAGTTTCCAAAACCACACATCCCACCCACAGACACCAAGTCCGAAACAACCACACATAACCACACCTACAGACACCTAGGACACAACAACTACTACCATGCTTAAAGACACCAAGGCCTCATCCCAAAGACACTTGGTAAACAACCTACCCGCACACTCCTAGGCTAACCACTACTACTACCTTGAATGAAGAATCGTTGTCTATAATGGACTTCAGGCCATAAAAACATTCCCGAAGAGTCTTGGGATACTCGAGAAAATGAAGCAGAAAAGATTTCAATAACCAACCACTCATAGGGGTGTTGGAAAAAAACCCCACGAAATGGGGGTGTTTGGAATGAAGTGCTCAACATAGGTGGGGTGAGAATAAGAAATATAAAAACTAAATTATACATATAGGTAAAAAGAACCCATCTCAGCCTAGGGGTTCCAAAACCATCTAATATACAAACACCCTCATTACTATTCATTCATAAGAAACACACAAGCAGAACCATGTCATAAATCATTCCCAGAAAAAAATTACATATTGAACTCTTTTTTTCATATTCAAGTAATTATATTTAAATAATTCATCACTACGGGGCAACTAATAGCCGTAGCCAGAAGCCAAGGAAGGAAAAACATCCAAGCACTATTGCAAGCATTCACACACGGTTCTCTTGTAAGGTCAATACCAATAAAGGGACCCATGAGATCCCTCAAAGTACTATAACCAAACCAAGATACAACATATGGCCCCACATGTCCTTAGGTATATAAAACCATGATGTCATAATAGGGGATCCCATCCCCATCCATGTCACATCACATGCATCAACCATAAACATCCCCATAACAGATCGTGGGAGTTTTCAAATATGAATATTCCATTAATTTAGTTCAGTCCTTCCATTTGGTTAACTAGGATGATAACAGAGGGATTATTATTCATTGGGAATCCATATAGTCAACTTAGTTTATTTGATTTACATGTTTCCTTGTTATAGCCATTCAATCACATAAATATCCAGAAAATAGAGCTTCATTAGTGCACATGAATGGACCACCAACGACCAAGATTTTCAGTGGAAATAAGCCCATTCAATTCACTACATAGAGGAGAAATAAAATAGTATAATAGCATTATCAAAAAACCCCTTCAATCTTTAAATCCATTTATTATCTTCATTAATGTTTGGTTTTATCCATCCCCATAGGAAACATTTTCATACCCACCTTGCATGATGCATAGTAATGAGAGAAGAAGGAAGAACTCTCCATGGATGATCAAAGACTAACATTTTTCTCCTCATACCAAGAACTGGGATGCGCGACTTGTAGGGGGAAATTCTGGGGACTCCAAGTGCGATCAGAAAAGGGTCCAACACTTTCCTCAGGAGGGGGAACTCCAAAATCACCAAGAAAAACAATGGAATGAAACACACAATTACACAATATTGACAGAAGGTATTCATGTGTGATAATAAGGCGATATCGTGGAGTTACGGGATAAGAATTTTCATTGGACATAATGGAGGATCGTGGTTTCACCACGCAATTGGACAGTTACACACGATGGAATTAATTTCTATTTAATAATTCTCATCGTAGGGATGTCCATAAGAACTTTTCATTAAAGGATATCATTTAAAGATAAGAAAACAGGTTGGTTGAGGGTCGCCCCACTCTTATGGGATTTTAAATGTTTTTTATGGGGATAAAAACGACATTAAAGAACTATAAAAAGTTTAAAAGGCTTAATGTAGTGTTACTGGAAAAACAAGTGATGGAAACCGTGAAAATACCTTTTGAAACCGATTGGTGTCACACCGATCTTTGACACACCGATTGCTGACACACCAATTGGTGACTCACCGATGGGTGAAACCAAGATGGCATCCTACCACCAATACGTTTCCCTTCAGATTCATACTTACTAATGTGTCTAGGGTGTCCCAAATTCTTGAAATTGGCATTGTGATGGACCTAGAGGGTCAATGTCATTGTATTGGATACCTCTCAAACTATTCTCACACTCATGAATTAAAACTAGACCAATGAAAAGAGAGTTGTACGAACAACAACCTCAAATGATACCTCTCATGAGAAAACATCCTCGACATATAGGAATACCTCTCCCTCATGTAACCACATATAATATAAAGGTTCCACTATCCAGACATATGGATCATGGAGTCGTTTCCCACCATGTTAAGATTCTATCCTCATTGGGGGACACTGACTCTCCCGAATGGGTTTAATCTAATCCAATATAATGTCTTTTGAATACGGATTGAGTCCTCCCTTCCCCACTGTCAGGACCCTTCGCACACATTCATATAGAAAGGAAAATGACACACATCATCATTTACAATGGTAAGTACTATATCACAAAAGGGTAAGAAACAAAATAGAAAACAACTCAACACATCTTCGGGTATCAGGCATGCATCTATGCCTCCCATTCTTAAGTACTCTTCTCAAGGCCACCATGCATCCATAACACATGAACCAAGGGAATGGTTTGTCCACAAAGCACTTCCCGCTCACAACTTTCTATCATCATCAGTCGTTATACGAATGTAACAACACCCTAGATATCCAACATTCCCCAGTCAAGGACTTGTGAATCATCGTGTAAAGACCGATGGAGGAGAGACACATGGAATATGTCATGCACTCTTAGTAGAGGTGGTGGTAGCCCTAGTAGATAATTCACTTCGCCGACCCACCACAACACCGTGAAGGATCTGACAATCCTGGGAGAAAGTATACTCCCCCTGCCAAACCTCTGTTGTCTCGTAGAGGGGAGACCTTTAAGAACACATGGTCCATGACCTCGAATTCCATGTGTCTCCTTTTACAATCGGCATAAGAATTCTGGATGTCATGGGCCACCTTATTTCTTTCTCATATAAGCTGAACCTTATACATCATGTTATGCCCCTCCTCTAGGCGAAGAACACCTGATTCCTCGACTAATGTCCATCACACGGGTGAGCGATACAACCTCTCGTACAAATCTTCTAATGGGGCCATGCCAATGGTAGATTGATAGTTATTTTTGTAGGCAACCTCTACCAGAGGAAAGTGTCTCACCCATGATCCCCCAAACTCCAAAACAAATTCCCGTAGCATATCCTTCAGTGTCTGGATAGTCCGTTGTATCTGCACATATATCTGGGGATGGAAGGTAGTGTTATGTTGTATCTAGGTTCCAAATGAATGCTGAAATCTCATCCATACTCATGAAGTAAACCGTGAATCCCTATTTGAGACTATGGTCCTTGGAACCCCATGCAAACACACCACCTCATTCACGTATCTCCTTGCTAAGGCATCCACAACACTCATCTCCTTGATCGCCAGGAAGTGGGCTGATTTCGTCAACCGGTCTGCCACTACAAAGATAGCATCACAGCCTCCTTGAACCCAGGGTAGCCATGTGAATAAATCCATCAAAATTTCATCACACTTCCACTCGGGGACATATAAAGGCTAAAATAGAACTCCTGGGATGTAGTGTTCGGCCTCTACTGGCTGACACACCAGATACCATTCCATGAAATCTTCCATTTCCTTTTTCACCTCAGGCCACCAAAACTGTTCCCTCAGGCCTCCGTACATCTTGGAAACTCTAGGGTGTACTGATACGATTGAGTTATGGAACTCACGGAGAAATCCCTCATCCATCATCTCTAGGATAAACAACTTCCCTAAGAAAATAATCCAATTTTGATCATTCTCTGACAACCCTTCTAAAGCTTTTCCTTGGTTAACCCGATCACGCATCACTTTAGTCTCTACGTCTCTCCATCAAGACTCTTCCAGCTGCCACAATAAAAAGGACCACACTATCATGTGAAATAGACAACCTATACCACCATCCACCATTTCATCCTGGTGTAGGGCAGCCAACTCCTCCCTTTCCGTCGAAGCATCCCTAGATTTGTGAACGGCTTCCCTCCGTGACTTCCTTCTCAAGGAATCAGCCAAAATGGTCCCATGACCGTCATTGTAAGAGATCTCTATGTTTTAGTGCTGAATAAACTCCACCCACGATCTATGTTGCATGTTCAGGTCCCTCTGTGTAATGTTACGCCTCAAACAATTGTGACTGTGAATACCACAACGTTCTCCTCGATGAGGTAATTATGCAACAACATCAACGCGAACAATACCACTGTAGAATCTAGGTCATGAGTGGCATAGTTACATTCATGATAACATAACTTCCTAGAACCATATGATATCACTCTCCGCTGTTGTATCAACACAGTACCCAGGCCATGTTCAAGAGCATCAAAAAATACCTCATACATAACCATTTCCTCTGGAACCTAACCACTTGAGCACTGACCAACTTTTCCATCAAATAGATAAAATCTGCCTGACACTGATCACTCCATAAAATGGCCTGGTCCTTTCTAGTAATTCATATCAAATGCGCTATAAATCAAGAGATTTTGGGTACGAACCTCCAATAATAGCATTCCAGACCTAGAAAAATACAATCCTCCATCATATTCTTGGGTTCATACCACAAAACAACATCTTCAATCATGGACAGATCAAATGCTACCCCATGAGGAGACACAACATGTCCATGGAAATACACTTCTTGTTTCATGAACATACACTTAGACAATTTCCCATAGAGTTGATGATGTAGAAGGATTTATAAGACCATCCTAAGGTGATTAGTTTTTCCTCCTCTGATCTAGAGTATATCAAAATTTCATCAAGGAACAAAATGACTATCTAGTCTAGAAACATGTGGAAAATAGAGTTCAAGAGCCCCATGAACATAGCAGGTTAATTCATAACACCGAACGACATGACTATGAACTCAAAGTACACAAACATGTACTTGAAAATTAGTCTTTGAAATATCACTCTGTTTCACGCTTTACTGCTGATACCCAAACCGAAGACCAATAATATAGAACCAACCTAATCTCCTCAGACGGTCTAAGAAATCATCTATCCTCAAGAGAGGGTAACAGTTCTTGACCGTTACCAGTTTCATTCTCTGGTAGTCTATGAACAACATGAGACCTCCATCTTCCATCTTCCCGAACAAGACATGAGAACCCCATAGTGACACTCTAGGTCGGACAAAACCCTTCTTCATCAGTTATTCAATCTGAATATGCAACTCCCGCAACTCAGAAGGCACCATCCTATAAGGAGCCCTGGAAATTAGATGGGCACCAGGTTATAAGTTTATCCCGAACTTAAAATCACGTAGAGGGGGTATAGTCACAAACTCCTTCAAAAAATGTCTAGTAACTTTCTAAAAACTATTGGAACATCCATCATATCAGCATCCATTGATTCTGTTGAATGCTCGAACAACTTAGAAATATTAGGCTCCACACACTGTCTCCCCACCTGATAACTCTGTTCGCTAACAAAAGCCACATGCTGGCCATCGTCATCAGAGAACATGACTCTTCACCGAAAGCTGTCGATAACAGCATTCACAAAAAACTTCCAATTGATGCCGAGGATGACATCATATGGCAGTATTTGTAGTAGAAGGAGATTCATAGTAGACTGATACGGCACCAACAACAACCTACATCCTTGAAAACCATTAAATAGACTGGTATGACCCCAAACTGGCATACTCATCACCATCAGAATGGATAGTATCTCACCATCTTGGTTGATTCAATGGGTAGACTAGGTGTAGAAATGGAGTGAAAATCTCTTGAATCAAACAAGGTGCAAGAAAGCGTTTTAAACAAGATGATCATACCTCGAACGATTTCTATCACTGCTTGAACTGCTGCCTCTGTGGTGTGAAACTTACCATGCCCAGTTCTTCTTCCTATCAGCTGTCAGCCTCCTACCAGACCATGCCCTATTGGAGATCCTTGAGGAGAACCCTCGGCTCAGCCTCCACTTGCCACATTTCCACTAAGAGGAGGGGGAGATCATTGTCCCTACTACTGCTGCTGAATGGTCCTGGCTAGAAACAGCTACTGCTGAGGTGGGTGCTGAACCTGCCCACCCCAACCATACTGCAAACTATCCGAGCACTGATTTTAAAGGTTCCAATGTATCCCACTTGTGAAGTGCCTCAGTACTAGGCCCACATGTAATGGGAAAGGACTGGGAGATCCAAACTGGAATAGCTAGGGCCTGCTCCCCACTAGTTGAAACCTAGGAGGTCCTAATGCTGGAGGCCTACTGCTAATGACCTACCCCATTGACGATCCTAATTGGCTCCCCTCATGAGGCACAACTCCCAACGCGTGCATCTTCTCCACCACTAGAACATTCTTTTAGACCTCCGTGTATGTCGTTAGGGTGAAGGGAGTGATGACATACTGAAGTGTAGGATAGAGTGCCTCCTCTAAACGCCTCACCCGAGACTCCTCATGTGGAAAAAGGTCTAGAGAAAAACGAAGGAGATCCATGAACATAATTCCCGGCTCCCTTACTGACATGATCCCATGCTGAAGGGAGAGTAGATCCTGCCTATTTTTTGCATTCATCATGGACGAGAGGATTTACACTCATAATTCCAACTCGATGTCAGTCCACGAGACTTCAACCTCCCTCTTTTTTCCAAGATAGAGAGTCCACCACTAAAGCGCTGCTTCATGCATCTAGCTTTCAACCAAAGGAACCCAGTACTCCATCGGTACCCAGATCAATCTGAAATCTATCAACATCTCCTCAAGCCATCTCTTTGCCTCCATTCTGAGTTGCTTCCCTCGTACTTCCCAAGGGTTTTCCGCTGAAAGGCACGAACCATCCTCTCCCACTGGCCATCCCCCTCTTATAGGTCATCCCTTTGCTGATCAGCCAAATCAGCATCATGTGCCTCGATCTCCCACACTAATTGTGGACATCATACATGTGACATAGCTACAAGGTAAACTAGGAATGCATGAGCCTGAGTAGTGTACATGATTTATTTTAAATTTTGCTCAATCTTTTTATTCATTTTAATTCCATGAACACACAGAAAACACAATAACACAAGTCATTATGATGCATGTACCATTCCTATGGTCTCTACCCTACAATAAGTGTATCCTCACCAGGTAATTTGGTACGTCCTAAGTCCTTGCATTAGATCACGAGGGACCCTAAAATCTTATGTCATAGTTGGTATTCCCTAGCATATTTCACGCACCAAGATTGTATAACACTATTGCACTACCCTCCCATGAAATCCTTACTGTTCCTAACCCCAAGATCCATCCTACCACTCATCCTCCCATTCATACCATTCTGTCGTGACCTTCCTTCACCACGATGAGGGAAAGGATAGCAGATTACCATACCCTTCCTCCGTCAAGTTGAAGGAGAGATAATGTCCTACAAAACCAGCCTTCAATAGGTCCCATCGTGTCGACTTGCACCAAGGGTATATAATCACACACAAAAATGTATTTTTTTACACATTTTTTATTTAGTATGATCGATAGATAATATATCAAATACCCAAAAAAACCAAAATTAGAGGTAAAATTAATGTCAAAACAATCCAGTCACATATGAATTTTCCAAAATTAAGTGCTACAAAGTACATGAAAACTCCAAAGAAATTTACAAAAGAAAAGATGAGAAGCAATAAAAACTATTCCAAATTTCGAACATGTACAGTCTCTTATGATTCTTGAAGTCCTCCTGGAAACATGAATGTAGTTTTATATATATAGGATGAGTATACAGGTATACAAAGTACGGAAAAAAAAAATTATCTCATTCACAAGGTGGAGGCATACTAATTCCCCATGAAAAAGGAAATAACCAAATCACATAGTAAGGAAACTATCCACCCAAATCATAAAAAGGAACACTCCCCCAAATAATGAAAGTCAAGTAAGGTAATAGTAATAGTATATCGATATTTGGGTACCCCATAGCACTTTCCCACTGGTTATTGATGACATCCTACGCATTAGACCTCCCCCGCAATTCTCACCACAGTCCCACTGCCATACCCCGCCCGCACACACATGGGCTACCACAACCACATATGCCCCCTAAAAACACCAAGGCCACAACAACCACATATATCCTTTCCAACAGACACCTGGTCCAAAATAACTATTCCCATGCCCGAAGAAACCTGGGCCTCATCCCAAAGACACGTGGGAAACAACTTTCCCACACACACCTGAGAAAACCACAAAAACTACATGGCCCAAGGAATCTTGGAAATAATGGAATTGAGGCCATCACAACCTGCCCGAAGAGTCTTGGGATACTTGAGGAATGGGAGCCAAAAAGGAGTCAATAACCAGCCACTCATAGTAGTGTTAGGAAAAAAACCAGCCCCCATGAAATGGGGGTGTTCACCCCAAAGTTATCAACATGGGTGGGGTGTAAATAAGAAAACTAAAAACTAAATTATATGTATAGGTAACAAGAAATAATCCTATCCTTTGGGTTCCAAAACTAAACTATAGAAAAACACCCTCATTACTATTCATTCATATGAAACAAAAATCCACAACCACGTCACAAATCATTCCTAGAAAACAATTCCACATTGAACCCATTATTGTTTTCATCTTCATGTGATTCTATTTGAATAAATATTAACTAACATGTAACAATAAACCATAGACACAAGCCAAGGAAAGAAAAACATCCAATCTATAATGAAATCATTTACACCTGGTTCTCTTCTATGGTCACAACCCCCAAAGGGATCCCTAAGATCCCTCAAAGTACTGGGACCAATCCAAGCCCCAACATACATCCCCACATGACCTTAGGTCCAAAAAAACAATACTTTACAATAGGGGATCCAATATCCATCCATGTCACATCAGAAGCATCAACTGTAAACATCACCAAAATAGAGAAATGGAGTTTTCAAATTTGAATATTCCATTCATTTGGTTCCGTCTCTCCATTTGGTTAACCGTGGGGATCACACATGGATTCTTATTCATTGTGAATCGATTTAATCATCCGAGTTTATATGATTTACTTGTTTCCATGTTACAGCCATTCAATCAAATAAAAATCCAAAAAACTGAGTTTTTTTAGCGCACAATAAAGGGTCACAAACAGCCATGATTTTCATTTGACATAATCCCAGTCAATTCCCAACATGTAATTAAAGATAAAAGAACACATATACATTATCAATCACACCCCCTCAATCTTTAAATATATTTATTATATTCGTTAAGGGTTGGATTCATCCATCCCCATAGAAAACATTTTTATTCCCACCCCACATGATGCACAGTATAGAGAGTCAAAGGAAGACCCCTACCTGGATGATCAACGACTGTCGTTTTTCTCCTCGCACCAAGAACTAGGATGCACGATATGCTTGAGGAAACTCTAGGGAATCCAAGAGAAATTAGAAAAGGCTCCCACACTAGCCTCAGGAAGGGGAACTCTAAATGCACCAGGTAAAGGAAAAGGAAACCAATCCACAATATCAAAAGAAAGAAAGATGGAATTCTCATGCAATAAAAAAATGATCTTGGAGATAAGGGATAAGAAATTTGAATGGATTTATTGGCGGATCGAGGTTTCACCATGTGGTTGAATGGTTACAAACGATGGAATTAATTTCTATTTTATCATTCTCATTGAAGGGGTGGCCATAACAGTTGTATGTCAAAGGATTTCATTTAAATAGAGGAAAATGGGTCAGTTGAGGTATTCCCCACTCATAAGAGCATTAAAAAGATTATTATGATGATAAAAACGTCTTTAAACCACTTTAAAAAGTTTAAAAGATGTGATGTGGTGTTACGGTAAAAAATGGGGAAGGAAACCCCTAAAATCCCCATTGACACCGATCTGTGACACACAGATCGTTGAAATAGTGACCGGTGTCACACCAATTGGTGACACACCGATTGATGACACATTGATCCATGTCACACCGATCAGTGACACACCAATTAGTGATTCATCGAGGGGGGACACCAGGATGACGTCCTGCGGCCGATACGCCGCCCTTCGGATTCAGACATACTGTTGTGTCCATAGCCTACAAAATGCCCTAAATTTGCAATGTAGTGGATGGGGAGGGTCCAGTCCATCACAGATATCATTTTATTTTCCTATTTATAGAACACACTGTCTTACTCAATGTATTGGTAGTAAATTCAAAAAAAGATATATTACTATGTCCCCTAATTTTTTTCTAATCTACTAATACAATGTCTGATCATAACATCTATAAATATATTTTAATTTAATAATACTATTATTATATAAAATAATAATATATAAACTACACATTAAATTAGAGGTCATTAATTATATTAATTAACTTATGAGAATATATTTTTTAAACAAATATAAAATGAACTGATCTAAAAGGACCCGACCATATTACATTACATAATACTGAATTTAGTCAAGAACTAACTTACTTTAACATTGAATATCTTTTCATGAATAGTGATTTAGAGAATTGGGACATAATAAATTTAAAATATTCCACATTAACACAGTGTGGATACCATAAAATAGTATTCATTTCTTCCAAAATTATAAAATTTTCCAAAAAAAACATGATTTCATTAACAAATCATCACAACATATTACATGGATTCCTTATTAGTCTTAATAAACCTTATAACATATGAAAATCAATTAAAAATTTTGGATGAGGACAGAACTCATAGAAAGAGATATAAAAAGATAAAAATAAAACATTAGTCCATTAATACTTGTAGACGCATGAAATCATTTTTAATAAGCCTAATTTGTCACCCAAATAAACTTACATTGTGAAACATGAGATTCAAAAAAATTATAATGATGATAAATAAAACTATAAAGTTGTCTTGAGGAATTATTTACAAAGTCTTGTAACCCTCTTAAAAACCTAATAGTTTGCAACCATCACATATACCTTAAAATTTGTTTAACCATCACAGTTAGAATTGGTGTAACCATATGGATGACCTCCAACTTTCATATACCCAATGCATTATATGGGGATATAGGCTCCACCATTCATCATAAACAATGCCCAAGAACCATAAATTAATCATAAAACATGAATAATTTCATTAAAACATTGTTTTTGAATTTTGTAAAATAGACTTTTAAAAGAAGTCTATAAATAAAAAACCCATTATAAATATAATATAATTGAAGAGATACTTAAAATAGCAGCGACGAGCACGATTGCAGTGGTCAGAACTATAGCGTTGGTAGGTAACTGTAGCGGTGACTTGGCACTATAGCAAAAGTGTGTATTTTGAGGTATAATAGCATGTGGCACTGTAGCAGTACTTTTTACATAATGGGAATTTGGCAAAAAATTAGGGCCTGCATTCCATGTAATGGGTTAATTTCCCACTACGCCTTCAGGATATGTAAAGGGTATCCAGCTAACCAGTTAAAAGAGGTCCTTACTCTACTTTAATAATAATTGAGGCTTCATCCCAAACCGTAAAAAAATATAGTGGATGGATTAAGTATATATACTGAACATACACATTATTCAACATAATATAAACAAAATTCATCACACAATAAATTTTAATACCACCTTAATAATGGAGTAGAATGTATACCCAAAGAATTAAAATCGGGTTAAGAATTCAATTACCTCGTATATTTATTACATCAATCTTTTTTAAAGAACCTTTATAATTATTAAAAGTGTGTTATTAATATCTTACATAAACATATTAATTTTAATAATATCTTATATGATCATTTACATAATTAATTTCACCCTATAATTGTTAGTATTTTGTTCCTTCCATTCTTTTGGATGTGTTCTATAAATGATTTCCATGGACGGTTTGTATTTGATAGTTTTGTCCTAAGGAAAATAAATTACAAATCTTGGAGGAAATGGTATTAATATGTTTCTAGAATATATAATGATACCATAAATCATTTTATTGTTATATATGATGTTGTATCATTAGACAAAACATTAGTGTTATTTGTTTAGATCATTTTTGTGGTTTCACAATAATTAGGAACATTTTCATTATATATTCTAATTTCTTGCATCAAAGTCCATTAAATAAAAAAAAGGTTAAAAAATACACATAAAATCATTTCTCTACCATTAAAAGTGTTTTGTGATCATATATAAAGAATGTAATGGAAATTCAAAACACATCGTCCACGATATTGGTAAATCGACACATCATGGAAGGTGTTTTCATATTTAGAACAAGAGGGAGAAGAGATAAGAATGATGATGAATATTTTATATGAACATGATAAAAAACATAATATATTATATTATGGATATTTCATACATCTGGAATTAGTGGAGGGGAATATGGTATAAGAAATTAATGGAAATGAAAAGAAAACACATGAAAAAGGAGGAGGATTCATACCTATTGATATCTTATCAATTAGATCATCAAAAATGCCATTGGTTTTTGCCTTTTGGGGATAAAATAAGGTCATGGACTAGTGGAAGATCCATGGGAATGAATTTGGTACCACTTATACCATGCTTGATTCTTTAGAGGTGTGAGAGGAAGTGGGGAATGATGGTGGTATTTATAGTGGAAGAGAGAAGGGATTTTACATTGTAATATTGTTTTTGTTCAAGACCATGAATAGTCTTAATTATTGAGATCTAAATACTAAATAGTGCATTAAATTTAAAAAAACTGTTCTTACATCATCCATGATATAAAAATGTAGTGTATTTAACTAGTAATTTTAAGATACTGTATTTTACAGTATTTCAGTATTCATAAAAAATTCAAGAATTTCAGAAAAATACCAAATATTCAACGTAATAATTTTTCAATGTGTAGATTTCAAAAATGAAATCCATATTTTCAAAATATTTTTCTAAATATTATTAATTTATTTTTTCAATAAAATCATTATTTATTCAAAAATAACAATTTTAAATCTAAAACTCATTTTTAAAACCTTTAAATATTAATCAACATCTCATTATCTAATAACCATAAGAAAATAAATCATAATAGAATTTGATATTAATTATGGTAGTATTACATTTCATTTAACTATTCATAATGGTATGTTACTATTAACCCAAAATCAAATAGGTCCCATTAGACTCCAAATAACATACTGATCACAATTGTAGATGACCGTTATTCAAAATCAAAACATATAAGAAGAAAAATTATATTTTAAAGATAGTTATAAAAATCTAATTAAAAAAAAGATTCATGCATTTCAATTTTTTTTAAAACATGTTCTATTATAGTGTCCCCAACTTCAAGAAATCACACAATAGATATTATATTTTCTTATTAAACAACAAATTGTACCTTACTCTCAAAGCATTTTCTGACTCCCATATTGCTTCATCAACCATGTGGTTTCTTTAGAAAAATATTTTCCCAGTGGATTACATATTTCCTCAATACATGATCCATTTGATCATGAATCAAAATTGGTTTCTCTTCATAATAAAGGTTTTATTCCAGCTGAACTTTTTCTGGGCTCATGACATGAGTTGAATTTGGAACATACATTCCCAATATCAAAACATAAAAAACACTGTGTAACTTATATAAATTCAGAGGCAAAGCTAGTCTGTATGTGACTGATCAAATATTATGAAGGATTTCATAAATTAGAGTGAATAATGAATTTAGATTTACTTTCTCACCAAAACACATTACAATTTTATATTTTTAGTTTCTATGAATAACATGATCACATAACTCGAAATAAAATTCATTCCTCATTTTGTATGCATAAACGTTTTTGCATACTCTTAGATTACCTCAAGTGTTACTGGATCATGTTCACATTCACAACCACTTCCTCTACTAATTATGTTCCCATAAACATCCTTTCACAGAATACTACCCAATAGGCTAGAGTTTTACACCACATCCCATAGAATGCTTCAAAAGGAACCATATGTATACTTGAATGAAATCTGATATTATAAGTGAACTCAACTAAATATTGATGTCGATCCCAACATTCATGGTAGTCCATTGAACATTATATATGAATATCATCAAATTTTTGAATCATTTGTGCTGACTGCCCATCTGATTGAAGATGAAATGATGTACTAAATTTTATTTTGTTCCCAAATATTTCTGATGGTCCTTCCAAAAATTAAAAGTGAACATAGGATATCAGTGAGATACAATAGAAAGTGGAAATCCATGTAACCTGAATATTTCTTTGAGGTAATGTGAATGTGTCTCATTCAAAGACATTATATCTTGAATAAAAAGAATATGTCCAGATTTAGTCAGCCGATCAACAATAACCCATATTGAATTTTTACCTAGAGAAGTCTTTTGTAGTCCCACAATAATATCCATGGATATATCCTCCCATTTCAAATATGGAATTAGAAAACACCAAATATTCCCCTTCTATAAAAACCTTTCATATTTCACCCATTGACATGTTAATCATTTCATGGTAAAATATGTGATATCTAATTTCATTCTATCTCACAAATAATAATTTTGAAGGTATTTATACATCCTAGTACTGTCATGATGAAATAAAAATAAAGAACTATGATATTCACACAATAATTATTTCTTAAATTCAGAATCACAAGGTATACATATACTTTTACAAAATCAAAAAACACAATCACTAAAATGGATAACTTCAAGAAACATATCCATTTTAACCAATTCTAAATTTTCTATAGCTCACAATCTTCCTTCTGTGCTTTCTTAATTATAAATTATTATGATGAAATCACTAAAACCTGAAAAAAATAGATGTATTATCTCCACAAACAAATTCTAATAAAAAATTCATCTAATCATTTATCAAGGGATCATGTTCAATACATAGCATAGTTAATGATGAAGATGTTTTTGACTCAAGGAATCCTCCAATTGTTTTTATTTTCTTGGATGTATGTTGATCGTATAACCAAAATCCATTATCATTTCAATACATCTTCTCTACCTCATGTTTAATTCCTTCATAGTGAATATATACTTCATACTTTCATGGATAGTATATAAATGACCTTTGGCTCCATATAAATTTTGAATCCAAATTTTCAATGAAAAACCCATAGATGCAAATTCAAAATCATTTGAGGGATAATTTTTCTCATGATGTTTTAGTATTCTTGAAGAATAATCCATTACCTAATCATTCTACATCAATCCACAATGATGTACTTTCAATTAAGCAATGTTGTAGATGAAAAACTCACCATTTTGGGAAGGCATGTTTAAAACTGTATTATTCCCTAATATATTCCTCAATTCATAGAAACAAACATCACAATATTCTATCACAATAAATTTTACCACTTTTGTGTTTACTTAGTTTGAAGGATAGATAAACATAAAACCCATCAATAATAACCATTTAATCCAATAAAACTATGAATATCTGTAACATTTTTTGGTCTCTTCCATTCATCAAAAACTTTAATTTTGGTTGGATAAACTATTTTTCCATCTTCATTTACAATTTTCCCAAGAAAAAACAATAATTTGAAACCATAAATAACACTTGTAGAATTTTCCAGGCAGTGTCTTTTCCTTTAAGACTTAAAAACAACCTATATATGTTTTTTATGATCAGATTTACTCTTAAAAAATAACAGAATTTCATCAATAAATACAACCACAAATTTATACAAGACCTCATGAAATATTCTATTTAAAAGATCCATGAATATAGTAGGTTCATTAGTTTACCCAAATAGTGAAACAAAAAAATGATAATACACATATCTAGTACAAAAAGTTGCTTTCTAGATGTCATCCTCCTATACCTTCACCTAATGCTATCCGGATCCCATGTATATGTTGTTAAAGTACTCAGATCCCTAGTATTGATCAATGAAGTCATTGATACGAGGAAAAAGATACTTGTTTTTAATTGTGATGTTATTCAAGGATCATTAATTAATGAAAGGTCTCACGGAACCATAATTCTCATTAATGAAAAATAGGATCAACCTATGGCGAACTGTCAAGATTAATGAATCCTTTATCTTGAAACTCTTGAAAATAATTTTTCAATTTAATATGTTCCATTTGAGCCATTTATTATAGGGTGTTTTTATATTTTCCTAACATCAGTAACTATGTTAATTGTGAATTTGAATTCCCGGTCAGGAGTGACACCTCTTAAATCCTAAGAAAAAACATCAAAGTATTCATTTAACTTTAGAACATCATTATTTGTAACATTTCCATTGTTTTCAACAATTTGAGCAAGATAAATTTCATTTCCATTGTTCAACGAATTTTTATCTTCCAAATATGTTATCAATTGTATGGGTTCTTTCTTGAATAGTAATAAAAAACACTTTCTGGAAAACAACATCCTTAGATATAAAATCAACCATAGCATGATAAATAGAAATATAATAAATTCCCAGAATAACATAAAACTCTACTATGTGACAAAATATGGTTTGGTGGTAATGTATTTCCTCATACCATAATATAAATATTCATAAAATTCCCCTTTGATATAATATTTCCCCTTGTGATTTTCCAATATATTCTCATCTCATTTCTTGAGGTGATATTTCAAATTTAATAGAATCATCCTAAAAGATAATAGAATGTCTAGAACTCTAATCAAACACAAATTTAGAAAAATATTATTAAATAAACATGGTACCTGATAAAACTTCATTGTATGGCCCAATGTGTGCTGATGTAGTTTTAAAGGATCTCACTGATCTTTTATTCCAATAGTATAGGTTCTATGAAACATTTAGATCTCTCTTTGGGATGGAATTTTCATAATGACCAATCTCTCCATGTTTAAAAAACATAATAGTTGGATAATGTGGATTAGTCTTAGGATAATTTTCATTAAAATATTAGGCCTAATTTCCCAATGTACAACATTGAAAACACTTCCTTGTTTTGGTAAGGCATTCCTTAAGGTGTTGTTTTCCACACTTTTCACAAACTAGAAAATGAAATTTCATACCGTCAGATTTCATTGGTTGATACTTACCTACCACTTTTCATCTGGACCTCATCTTATCCTTTTTTTAAAAGTTCCCATGATCATCAATACACTCCTTCTCTATCCTCTTAGAACAGCAGACATGCTTCTCATAACATTTGAATTCACCGGGGGGAAATGAACTTAGATACCCTACCATTAATCCTAATTAAAAGTATGTGATTTTTCTATCAAGATAATGAATAAAATTTGGAGAATACCTCACTAGTCGGGTGATGTTATCTTCATACATGACCATTGAAACATCCTTTTTTTAATTCAAGGAGTTTCTTATCCGTCCTATGTTGAACCACCACCGAAAAATATTTTTCAAGGAAATAACATTTAAATTCATCCCTCTCTAAGGCATCAATCTCCTCCCTATTCCTGCTAGACCATTGACCATCACTGATCAGCTTCACCTTCAAAACAAAAAATCGATATACTTACCATTTGACTATATAAAAATTACATCACATCCAAAATCTTTTCAAGGTATTTAGTCCATCATTTAGCTGTTATAGGGTCATAATATCCATTGGTAGTTGGAGGGTGTTTGTCTCATAAAATCTTGGACTATCATCATATTACTTTTTGGTACCTCTGGTTATTCTATTTTATGTATTCCACCACTATTTATTTCTACTTTATATGATCCATTACAATCACAAACATATTTTTTCAAATACCTACCATTCCGAACTGCAGATTCGGAAGGACATCATTCTATTAGTGCCTCTCCTCTCCAGCCTCCCAATTTCATCGGTATAAAACCATTATGAACAAACAAATATTAGTTAATGAAACATGGATGTATTTAAATTCTATAACATTTCAAATTAACCATAGAGTAAAAATAATTTATGGTGTTATATTTACATCATTATAACCCAAAATTTTATCTAAACCATCCTCTGATACCATCATTTTGGAGTTATCCTTATTACATTACATAATATTTAATTTAGTCATGAAATCACTTCCTATCACATTGAGTATCTTTTCATGTTAAGTTATTTTTAGATTTATTACTTACTACATTCATAACATTATGCATTAAAACATTATGGATACCATAAAAAAGAATTAATTTCATCCAAAATATAAAACCTTTCAAATAAAACATGATTTATTTGAAAAATATTCATAAAATCTTACTTGGATTCCATATTTGTATTACACAACCTTATAACCTATAAAAAACTATTAAAAAAATGGGATGATCCCAAAAATATTAATAATAGATATATAAAAAATAATAGTAAACATTATCCTATGAATACTTGTAAACACTTGAAATCATTTTAAAAAAGAAAAACCTATCACCCATATATACATACTTTTTGAAACACATGATTCCAAAAAAACATAATGAACATAAATCAGACATTAATGGTATCTTGTTTGATTAATTACATAATCTTGTAACCCTCTTGGATACCATATAATTTGTAACCCTCATGACTACCTTTCAATTTGTGTAACCATTAAAGTTTCACTTGGAATAACCAGACGTCCGACCTCCAACATACACATTACTCAATGAATTGGTCGGACATATTGGTCCCACCCTTCATCATTAACATTTCTCATGAAAAATAACATAATCTTACAACATAAATAATTTCATATAAACATTGTTTTTAAATTTTCTAAAATAGAATTTTAAAAGAATATTTTAAAAGAAGAGCCCCTTATAAATATCATATAATTTAATAGAGATGTAATAAATTGGATGGATTATGTATATAAATTTTAAATAAAAATAATTGAACATAATATAAACAAACTTAATCACAAAAATAATTTTAATACCACATAAAAAATTAAATATATTATTAACCCAAAGAATCAAAACCGGGTTAAGAATTCCCTAACCCTGTGTTTGTCATACGTGAAGCTTATTTAAACCTACATTATAATGGTTAAAAGAGTGTCATTAAAATCTTACTGAATAATAATAATGTTTATAATACCTTATATGATCATCAGATTATATCCTTTCACCCTATAATTGTTTGTATATTGTTCCTTCCATTGTTTTGGGTGTGTTCATTACATGATATCTATGGCTAGTTTATATTTGATTTTATTGTGCTATGGAAATGAAATTATAGAAGTGAAATGAAATGGTATTAATAAGTTTCCAAAAAATATAACAATACAATAAATAATTTTTTTAATTATCTATTATTATGTAAAATTATATAAAACATTAATGATATTTTTTTAGACAATTTTTGAGAGTTCCTCGATAATCCTGATGTTGTTTTATTATATAATTTATTATCATCCATAAAATTACATTTTATATATCATAAAACATGATGAAAAATAATAGTTATGTTATTTTAATACATTTAAAATGGTATTATGATAATTTTTGAATGATGTAATGGAAATTGAAAACACATCATCTATAATTTTGGTAAATCGGCACATTGTGGACAATGTATTAATTTTTAGAACAAGATTGAGATGAGAGAATGAAAGAAGATGAATATTTTGAATTAACAAGATAAAATATAGAATATATAATATTATTTAAATTTCAAGCATCTGGGATAAGTGGAGGGGAAGAGATTATATGAAAAAATGTAATTGAAAAAAAACATATCAAAAAATGAAAATGAATCTTACCTCTTTATCCCTTCTCCATGAGATAGTCCTTAAAGACATTGGTTTTGGCCTTTTGATGAGAATAATTGGTACTTTACATGGGGATAATCCTTGGGGAGGGAATTAGAAAGAACATAAAAAATTCTCAAGTCTTGAGAGGTGTCATAGGAAGAGGGGAGTAAGGGAGGTATTCATAGTCATGGAAAGGAGGATTTTTACATTATTTTAATCATTATTATAATTTTTTTCTCAAGAATATGAATAGTATTAATTATTTGGATCAAAAATTGTTAATATATTATTTTATTTTGAAACATGTGGGATTATAGCAGCCATTATTTCAAAAATAGTGTTTTTAATTGATAATTTGAAAATACTATATTTTACCATATCTCCGTATTCATCAAAAATTCAAGAATTTCAAAAAAACCCAGAAAATCACGCAATCAATTTTTAGATGTTTATAATTATAAAATTAAATCAATTTTTTGAAAATAATTTTCTAAATATTATTAAAATAATTTATAATTAAAATCATAATTTATTTCCAAATAACAAATTTTAGTCTTTAACTAATTTTTTAACAAGTTGAAAAATAATCAACATCCTATTATCTTATATCCTTAGGAAAATATAATAATAAAACAATTTACTATTTTTTAGGGTCATATAAATATTTATATTACTATTCATATGGGTACGTTTCTATTCACCAAATGTCAAGTTGGTTCTTTTAGACTCCAAATAACATTCTGATCACAAATATGGATCACCATTATTCAAGATTCAAAACATAGAAGCAATAAAGAGATGTTTGAAGGCTAGATATTACTATATAATCAAAAAAAGCGTCATTAATTTAAATTTATTTTTATAACCATGGGGAGTTAAATAATCATTAATTAATTTCTTGTAAATGAATATAAGAACCAATCTAATATAAAAGAAACGTTTTTATCATCACAAAGATGTTTTATCATGGAAAAAATAACTATTTACTATTATTGAATGACAATAATGATATATATATATATTATATTCAATAAAATATTTTTCTTATTCAGATCATCATATTTATAAACATATCATATGAATAAATCCATGTTTATACATAAATATTGTATTTTTATAAAAAGTCAATTTTACTTCTTATTAATAGAAAAAAAAATTTAAATCAAAATTTTGGAACCTTAATAAATTTTATATGTAAATATTAATATAATTTTTTAAATTATAACATAAATATTACCATAATGGTAATTTTTTTATATATCTATGAGGTATCCTTTCTAGATTAATAGTGAAAAATACTGAACATTAATTCAAAACTTCTTTTTATTATAATTAATTTAAAAGGATAAATTATCATCAAAAAAAATTAATTTCTAATTAGATCTAATATAAATTAATTAATCCAATTTAGTCCATATGAATCAATTTTTATTTGATATTTTATATAAAAAATTTCAAACTATTGAATATTTTTAATTTAAAAACCCTCTTTCTCATCTCATTAATGGGATTATTTCCAAATAATTTATTTACAGTTAATTTAATGTAATTTTTAAAATTTTATTCAATATTTGGAATAATAATATTATAAAATTACTCATAATAAATAATTAAAATTTTACCAAAAATATTTGTGAAAGTAAGAAAAAATAAATACAGCAAGCTTAAAATGGGAATAAACCTTAATCTTACTTCAAAAAATCACCTTGATACTTTTAAAATAAATTGGATGTAAATATTTATACCCCTTCATCCCTTTTATCATATAATTAACATTATTGTATCCAAATTACAACATAAATACATTGGTGGAATTTCCTCTTTCCAGAATTTTCAAGAATGTCACTCCTCCTCCACACAAAAAATGAACTCAAACCTCCCACTTCATAACAAATCCCAATCCCTTTAGCTCACCCAAAATAAACCAATGTACTCTCCCAAAATCTATAAACTAATCATAGAACCATCAATTTTGTTATAAATCAAAACAATTATTTGTTTTGGTATAAACCAAAATAAGTTTCCCAAATTAGAGGTAACATATTTCAATGGTTTCTTTTGATTTATTTCCTTCTACACCCATTCAATTTTCTATATCATGTCTATATAATGGCATATTTATATTTTATATAATGATATTTTTTTAATGTTTTGTGTTATTCTTGCACCTACACATACATCCATTTTATTTTTAAATAACATACAGTTTGTCTGTATGATGAACAATAACCTTGCAAAATCCATAACACATTCAATATTATGTAAATATGATAACAACATTTGCGGATCTGTTGAGTACCACCTCCTCAATGTGAAGTGATTTATTCACACTATACATGGAATTTATAAACAACCATTTTAATAAATATATATTAAATATGTGAAATAAATATGATAATATAATTATAATATATATATATATATATCATTTAATTTCCCTTTTTTAATATGAAAAAATAAATGGAAGTAGCTATCATGCATTCATATGACCTACCATCTCCATGAATGATGCATTTAATTTCTAATCTCTAAATATTAATGATTACACTAAATACACATATAATTGATCTATATGATATATACATCAAGTTATATATTATTTAGATAATGAAATCGTGACATAATTAATAGTTTTAACAAGTAACAAGTCATGTCCCACTTGAAAAATCGACAATTAACACTACAAATAGTAGAAATAGTGAAATATTGTTAACAAAAAGGTAAGAAGATATTATAATAAGATAGTATATGAAATTATAAATATGATTATGGTTATTTAATAATTTAGTTACATTTTTAAAACCAATATACAAGAGAATAAATGATGTTCACGCAAATAGAAATAGAAGGTAAGGTAAGGTATTTTCATATAACTTTTTACACCTTTGAGATCATGGACATATTCACAATTTACTAATTATTGGTGTTTTTAATACTTCATAGTTCTTTATATTACATCATAAATCATTTTATCTTCATGTTATTTTTAGTTTAAATTTTGATTATTTCTTCTATGTGCATTTCGAATAACAGTTACCAAGAGGATGGGAATTTCATAACCCGATTCATTTTCATTCAGTTATATTGCTACATTATTTTTGGTCATATGGAAAGATTATTTGTGTACCCAATGTGATACTGTATATTTTAAATTTTCAACTTTTATTATGTGTATTTATTTTTTATAGTCATAATTTATTCATTTATTGCTTATCACTTCAACGTTATGGTCTCTAAAAGGGTTTACTTCAAAATATAATTTTGTTTGCGATTTTTTACACATGATTTTCCATTATAGAAAATTATGTAATAACTATTAAATAAATACATTTATTTAATACTCCATTGGAAATTCATGAATTTTTTTTAATAGTACCATTTCTTAACTCTTTGGTACTGTAAATTGTTTATAATTTCATTAAAATCCTTACTTTATTTCTCTTTATAGTCAGTGAACTTGTTTTCTTGTAAAACCAAATTTTTATAAAGGATTGAAAAAATTATTTTTTACATTTGAAAATAATTTATTAAATAATATTTTAAATTGGATTTCCTTTTAAAAATTTCATCAATGGAATATTTTTTTTTCAAAAAAAAGTTCCTTCTATCCATTTTACCTTGAAAAATGAATATTTTTTTACCTTGTACAATATGTATGTAATTTCAGTACAAAATTTATTAGAATGTTCCATTTAAATTTTAAAAGCTTGATTTTTTTTGATTTTTTTTTTCAAATTTTAGTTTCCTTCAAAATAATACAAAAATAATTTTGAAAGTCAAAAAGTAATTTTTCACATAAAGGTTTCCAATATATATTTTTATAATAATTCTATTACTCAATTAAAAAATTTCATATACATACTTCACATGGGATAATTTTTATTAGTATCATCCTAATTATTCCACTAGATGTTTAATGACTTAGTTGGACAATAATATTATTTAAATTCACTTCGTTGATTCATATTTTTAGTCTTCTTGAAATATTCAATTTCGAGTTACAATTTAGAATTGAATTTCCCCCAAATATCAATTTCATTTATCATGGTTATGACCATTGGATAACCCATATACCATTTTTACATATAGTGATTACATTGAATTTTATTTTTTATATGAGTAAATAATGATAAATTCAAATATTTTACTCAATATGAATATTTTACAAGGAAAGTTGTTCATTAATTTAATCTATTACTAAATAAATGATCAGTGATTTTGATAGGTAAGACACTGGTTGGGGTCCTTCTAATTTAATCCCTGAAATTCATCGTTAGTCACGTGAGATGAATTCTGATGGATAAAAAACCTTAATGTATTTTCCATGGATAATTGATGGGTTTAGACCAACATATTTAAACATTCTTGTGAAAGGAATAGATGATAGTATGAAAAATCATATTGTGAATGGTCTTGATGGTATATGTGTCATAATCCTGGGAAACATAACATTCAATAAATTATCACTTCTTTAATTCATAATTCATTTATTATAATCCATGATAATTTTTTATTGAAATTATCTTATAATTCATTTCACAATGGTTTTATTGATTAAATAGTAAATGTGTTTGTTATTAACTTTTGATGTTGTTTACAAACTTCCTTCTCATTTTATTTATTACACGGAATGTGACTTCAGTTATTACCTTTCTAAATTTACTATTATCTATAATTCATTATTTATTCTGATATATATGACCTTTATTAGTAATTTTAGCTCACCCATATGTTGTTGTTTTTTCATAGTATTCCATGATGTGTACTGAGAATTATATTCAAGGAGAACATAAATTGAATAAATAAATCCTTGAATGGAACAAATATTTCCTAATTATTGTTCTAATTTGTAATCTAAAACATGTGTATATATAAATTTTTCAAAAATAGTAACCTTTACATTTCTTTTGGATTTGTAATTTTCTAACCAATCTAATGAAATGGTAGTGGACATCATCTTCTAGATTACTACAGTCATGTCACAACAGTAGGAATCAATGAGAGTTTAGTTCAAATATCAAGAGTTATATTTTTGGATACATTCATTTGAAAACATATCATGAAGGTATAATTTGAGGATAAGTATAGAAGAATATCCAATAATTTTGGTTATGTGGATATTATGAGGTTTTTTCTATAAATTAAATCGTTTCCTAGATAATAAAAGTAAATGTGGTTCTGAATAGATTTACCTAGGGTTAACAACTTCAAAATGGGGTGTCATGGCCGGTTCAAGTGTAACATGGTACCTGAAAAACTCCCACAAAACACAAATGGTCTAAAACTCTGAGGTGATGTTGTTAGGATAATTTAAATTTTATTTATAAACCATTATCAAGGGTTTGAATTAAAACTAACAATGAATAAACTATGTTAATCATTAGACTATGGAAAGTCCTATGTTTAAATAAAATGAATGATGCATTTTCTTTTGTGGTTTTATTGGAAACCATAGGGAAATCGATATTTGATAAATAAATTTCAAGGATATACATAATATATATTAAATAATATTTTTGTAGTTTAGAATAATGAAAACCCGCATATTGGGTGACGACCCATCAAATCCGGCAAGGCGGTGGGGCTTGGACCCATTCTTGATGGAGGATAAGTATCTTGTGCCTACAACAGGACTACATGATTTACTAGTTAATTTATAATTATTTATTATTAAATACATTTGAAAAATTAATATTAATAAAGAACCAATAGTCTCACTTTTTAGGTTTATTGATTAATTTATTAACCTTTTTTGTCTTGTAAGATAGTTAGAGGAAAATATAATGACTTATGTTATGTGTATTAATATATATTAGAAGGAGATTTTGGTGGATCAAAAAGTGATTCATTCTAGGATATCCATTTCAAAGAATATGGCATGAATTATAATTTGATCGAATCCAAAAAATGAATTTCTCATATGAAATTGAAACATATCATGTATATTCCCAAATATTCTTAGGATTTGAAATAAGTACCCAATATTAGGAAAATGATCAATAACATGTTTTCCTAATACCTTAATTTTTGTTGAATTTGTGGTCTTTATATCCTCACAGATTTGATTCCCCAATATATTCACAGATCATTAACTTTTTTGTAATCAATAAACTCAATCACTCAATATAAATATTTATGATTTTACTCCATGTTCAAATATCCACTTCCCACTAACATTCTCTTATGTTGAAAACAAATTATAAGTTATTCCATGTGACCTGGGTACAAATCATTCTATATTTTCAATAGGATTTTTTAAAAATATTATCTTCATGTGGAATTTAAATATGGTAATTTTCAAATAAAAAACTATGATATCCGATATCAATTTTAAATTTTGAGGATGTAATTAAATTAAGTTGGGGAGAATGTAACACACCAAAATTATAAATTAAAAACATGGTATTAGATAACATTTAAGTAACATTACACGAATCACATAAGGTAATATAATATACTAATAATCTAAAACATATTTAATATTTTCAAATAAATTAAATATAATTTCTATCATTCAATTAATGAGATTTAGGGTTAGCTTCTGTTATATTAAACAACTACATTATTCGAAAAATTACTCTACAAAAAAGACATTGTTTTACAAAATACAACTATTTTTATTTAATGTAAAAAATTATGAACATGAAGTTAACTAATTGGATATAAATTGGATTAAATAAATTATTAAAAAATATGTTCTACAAAATTATAAACTGAATTCATTTGTAATAAAATTATTATAAATTAATATAATATCCAATTGAATATAATGAACATGTTTTTATGCCCACAAAGAAGATTTATCATAATAATTTAAATAAATTAATATTATCTAACGATATTAATAAAATCTATATTTTATATTCAATGATATATTTTTGACATTCATCCAATAGAATTTATAATTAAAAGATAATAATAAATCAAATTACACGATTAAAAATTGTTTTTTAAGAATGAAATTATACAGTTCTCAAATGGTGAACTTTTTTTAAATGGTTTCATTTTGAATTTTATTAATTTTATATATCAAACTAAACATCATTTTTTAAAATAATATCATTAAATATATATTATTTTTAATTTTTTGGTATTTTTTTATAATGTGACATTTTCGGATGAATTATGAAAAATAATCGATTTAATTCAAAAATTCATTTTCATCAAAATTATTTATAAGGTGAAATTATTTATTGATTTTAATTATTGTTTCATTATATCAATAATATATTAATTAATTCAATTTATATAATTACAATCATCTTTCTATAGAAACTAGATATAAACATATTTCAAACTTTTGATCATTTTTACTTTAAAACCCCTCATTGTTGTCTCTTCTAATGGATTAATTATAAATTAAATGAAATTAATTTTGTTGTAGTAATTTATATAAACTGATTAAATATTTGGGATCATAATAAATTAATATTTCTAATATGTTAAACATAGTTTTCACAAAAAAAATTATAGGATATAATTAAAAACAATTATAGAAATTGCAAGAAAAATTAGATTAACAAGGGACTAAACCTTAAAACTAAGGGACAAAATGAACTAAAAACTTGTCCAAAATCAATTTCATATTAATATTGAGACCATAAATACTATTTTAGTGGATTTTTACAAATAGTGGATCCACGTTACATGGGAAAAAAATGTGATGAATTCCCTCATTAAAATATATACAAGAATGTCACTCCTCATCTACTATAAAAGGAACTCTCCCCTCCTACATCTTCACACCTATCAAGACCTATGGATCTCAAAAACTATAAACAAACATTATACGAAAATACATTCCATTATTCATGAAGTAAAACATTGTGATCAATTCAATCCCATTATGTATTTTCGTATAAATAAAATTGATTTGGCCAAATAAGAGGATACATTATTGAATAATTTAATTTGTGTCATTGTTTTCTCCATGCCATTAATTATTTTCATTTTATGGTTATATAAAAAAAATTAGTATATTCAATATAATGATATTTTTAATACTATTATTTTTACCTACCCCAAATGAAATTCAATCAAATGAATAACAAACTTACTGTTTGTGTGTTTGGTGAACTACTGCGTCTCAACCCGACGATGTTCATTTTTTCATTACCATATCATATGGCCATGAATTATGATGGAAATAATATTTAAATATGATATATGTTATATTTATGTTTTCATAACATTACTATAATTTTTATATAACACATTCTTTAATGTGTTCCATTTTCTAAAATATAATAACATTATACTTGGACATGTGGACTACCACCTCCTCAATGCGATGCCATTCGTTCATGATATTCATCAAATGTTTTGAGGTTTTTAAAAAAATCTGTGACCTGTATTAAAAAATATTATATTAAAATTTTAATATATAGATTTATCATTAACTTTTCATTCTATTAATATTAAAATGAAATGGAAGTTCCGTTTAATCAGACGTACAACTTTTCGTCTCCACGAACAATGCATTTCACCTCATAACTATAGATTTTATAGATTATTCTAAATACATATATTCCAGATTTATATGTTACTTTCATCATGTTTTTAATTTTTGAGATGATTAAATCATGAACTAATTAATAGGAACACCATGTATCAAATCAAAATATACTTGTAAAACTAGACAATTAACACTCAAAATAGTTAAAAATAATAAAATAGTTTTATAAAATGGGTAATATGAAATTATAGGAATAAATATATCATATTATTAATATTATTATGGTTATGTTAAAAGCTATAAAAAATACTAGAACCATTATATTTGAGTATAAAGGATGTAAATTCCAAAGGAATGAGAAGGCAAAGGTTTATTATATAACGTTTATATCTATGAGATAAATGTCATATTCATCACATACTTATTTTTTGTTGTGTATATACTCCACGTTTTGATCTATTATATCATGAATTATTTTATATACATAGAATTTTTAGTTTCAATTTAGATTATTTCATTTAAAGTTATTTTAATTGAATATTATCCAGTGGTAGAGAATTTCATAACCAGATTCCATGGCATTAAGTTATATTACATAGTTGTTGTGAATAATATTATGATATTATGTGTGTGATAAATTTTCAATATATTTTTTTTACTTGCATTATGAGGATTTACATTTTTAAAACATAATCTATCCATTTATTGAATATCACCTCAATATTATGTTCTTTTAATGTGTTTACATTACAATATCATTTTGGTCATTATTATTTCCACATGAATTTACATTACTGGAAATTATAGGATAATTTTTAAATAAATAGTTTTATTTTATTCCCATATGGATATTTATTACCATTAATTAATCTTTTAATTTTATTTGATACGACAATTTTTTTTAAGAAAACCCTACTTCACTTCCCCCATAATTAGAGAACCTGTTTTCTTCTAAGTAACATTTTTATAAAATGTTTTTAAAAAATGTTTTTATACTTTCTAAAATGATATATTAATGGAATTTTTACACTTTATGATTGTAAATGTTTTCAAATTTATTCATCTTGTTAATTTCAAAATAAGTCACATTTTAGACAATTTTACAATGAAAATGGAATGTCTGTTTTACCTTGTACGGAAAGTATGAGATTTCCCACCATAATTGTTTCGAAGCCTATAATTAATATTTAAAAAGTTAGTTTCTAAATAATTATGTAATTATTTTTAAATAAATTTATTTCAGTTGTTTTCAAAATGAAATATTTATTTTCCTCAAGAAAATTTTCAAATGATATTTTATACTATTTCTTTTCATGAGAAATAATAACCTCTAGTCCATACCTCACATGGTATATTTTATGGTTATAACATTATTATTATTCCTCTATATGGTCTATGAATTATTTGGACATGGATCACATTGAAATATTTTTTTTGATTCATTTTTATAGTCCATTAAAAATATTCTATTTCTAGAGAAATTTCAACATTAAATTTTACCCAAATATGCATATCATTTATCATAGTTATGATTATTCCTTAAAATAGTTTCATTTTTACATATGGTGTTTACTTTTAATGTTATTTAATATCGTTGGATTTATTTATAGATATACAACTATTACAAAATACAAATATTTGATAAGGAATTTTTTTCATTAATTAAATTGATTACTCGATATATTAGGAATGATTTGGACTGGTATGACATAGTTTGATAACCATTTAATGTAACCCCATCATTGAATCAGTTTTCTCATGAGAAAAAATTAGATTGAGGCAAACCCTTGAAGATTGTCTCCAAGAAGAATAGATGGGTTTCATCCCACATATTTAAACTTTCTTATTAAAGGAATTTAGAGTATTATTATAAGGCCCCATCCTTAAACCTTACTTAATCTTGAGTTATTACAAGATTACACACTGAGGATCTTTTCAGGTTTAGAGTTTTAGAGAATTAGATCATGAAACTTGCATTACATTCCACATTTAAACAAAGTGGTTACATAAAAGACAGTATTCATTCTTCCCATCAATGGAAACATATTTAAAATATAACACAGATTCTTTCTTGACACATCCTTGACACTATCATCACATCATGTACCTTTCCCTTGACCTGTGAAAAACATTTCAAAAACTTGGGATGAGCACAAAAAGCTCAGTAAGGGATAGAAAAATATGGAAAGGAAACATGGGTACACATTTACATATGAATGAGTTCATACTTTACCCATAAAACATAGGCATATCAAATCATGAATAAATCATAGAAAACATAAGACATAAAGGTAACTTGAGGCATTCATAACATTCTTACGTAGGGAGTAACCCTCTTGGTTACGTTTGGAATACCCATCACAGTATATTCCCTAAATCTCTTCGGAGAAACCTTAACATTTCACTCCTTCGCGTTACCCAATGCATTGGAGAGCTATATCGGGCTCACCCGCCCTTAGTTTATCACGGAACCACCCGTTCTTCATAACAATGCCCAAGAACCATAACATAATCGTATCACATAAACATGAATAAAGGAAACATAACATTTCCACATTTCAATCACAATATAACCTTTAAGGATATTGAAATAATGAATCCATTCAAAAAGAAACCATTTCCAAAACCATTTAAAACATTTAATAAAGAGATTTTTGAATCAAAGTGTCCCATACCACCTTGAAGCTTAAAATTTTAAACCATTAATATCCATATAAATAAATCCTTAAAACCATTTTGAAAACATGGATATTAACAAGAACAAATAATTAAAATATTTAAAACGATATTTTGGTTAAAGGGGTTTTACCAAAATTAAAGACACTTGAATACAATAATTGAGGAATAAAATTTAGTAAGAACTTTATAATATCATGAGAATAAAAGGATTCATGATATAATACCCCAAAGGACAGTATATACACCATATAAGAGTGAATTGGTGCATAACAACAATGAACCCTCAATAGAAATGTCAAATGTGATGAAATCCCTTATAGAGAAGGTATCCTTAAATTAAGGACAAATAAATCTCAAAAATATGTGTGACAAAAATAAATACACCCAATATAAGTGGATATTAAGTGTAAAACAATAAAAGGTCATTCACACATATTCAATGGACGACATATTCAATGTCTACATGTTGAACCCAAAGAAATCGAAATTGGGTTAAAAAGTTCCCTTGACAGCCTAACGGCATCACATCAAAATGAGTTGATGAGAGATAAAAGTGTATCTCATCACTTGGACATAAAATTTACATCAATAAGGATATATGAGAACATATCCCAACATAACAATGTGTAAATTAAAAGACCCAACAAAAGAAGTCTTTTAAAAAAAGAGGAGGGTGAAAGGTTCCCTTACCGACTTGGGTATCTTTCAAAACATACACCCCATGAAAGAAGGGCAATAAATCATTGATGTAAATACTCATAAACGAAAGTATATTACACAAAGAGTAGAATAATGGGCATCACATACACCACTCAAAGGAAATTGTGGCAAATGTAGCATAAATCTCACAGGAATAAAAGTGAGATGAAAAATCCCTTACGAAAACTCGGCAGCCTAACGGCGCCACATAAAACTTCCAAAAAGGATTGATGAGAGAGAATAGGGTCTCTCATCACATGAACATAAAAATTACAGTATGAGTAATATAAAATAACATCCCAATCATAAGAAATATGAGCTTAAAAGAAATTACATAAAAGAGTGTACTTAAAAAGAAAGAGAGGTGTAGGATCCCTTACCTCGGGTCCGACTTGACTTGATCGTTCTTTAATATCCTGAATAATAAACTTGAGTTAATTTCTACTTCCTTAAGAACCTTTTTCATGTTCATTATTCCTTTTATACCACTTATTACCATGTCATAAACATAATGTAATCATTTTAGTTAATAATATTTGTTTTGCCGATATTTTGTTCTTAAGTCGAAAGTGGACTTCTTACAATTACATGTTGTTCGTGTGGCCAAATGTTTATTATAAACAGAATTGTATTCATGATTTAGATATCATATATGTCATATATATCCATTACATGCATGCATTTATAACATTACATAATCATTTAGAGGTAAGAAATGAAATGCACCGTTCATGGAGACGGTAAGCCGTACGTACGCATGAACGCTACTTCCATTTCTATTTCATTGTTTATAGAATGGAATCATAATGATATAAAGGTATATTATAATTACAGTATAATATCATATATAATATCATAGTTCCATCCTTTATACATCCCACATATGGTATTAACGAATCAAATCACTTTTAGGGGGCGGTAGTCCACGCTTCCTAAAATGAAGATATCGTGTTTTACCCATAATGGAAACCATAAAGGTATGCCCAAAATGAAAAAAACAGAAGCTTAAGGAAAACATAAACATATTATATATCATATATAAAAATAGTGACATCATAATGGCCACCTTTGAAGGTGTTTAATGAGTGTTGAACAATCATCGTTTCGGGAGGCAGAATTTCGCCATCCACGGAAACCTTATGTTCTTTAACCATTTGATGTAGTTGTGTGAGAGTGTAGCTCAAATAAATCTTATAACAACATCCTAGTATATTTAAGATACTGGTGTTGTTACAAAAGAAGTAAATAAAAAGAGTTTAGGGGGTTGGAGAAGCAAAATAAAACAAATGAACATTAGAGAATGAATTACCTTTAAAAGTGTAACTCTTTTTGAGTTGAGCCTAAAGGCTTACATTGAAAGGATTCTGCCCAAAGGGAATCCTATAGGATGAGGAGAGAGATTTGGAGAGAGCAAATGGGCAGGGTTTAGCCGATCCAATGGCTTGAAGAGTGTGTGAAGTGAGGTAGAGGTGGAGGCCTTTTATAAGGGGAGAGGAGGGGCACTTTTGGAAAGTAAAGAAACATTACTTTATTTGAAAATGTGTTTCGGTTTTAAAAGGTCCCACATTGATGGAATTCGTGGATAAGGTGATAAGGGTTCGAAATCCACTCATCCAATTGGGTTTGGACATGTGTAGTTCATAGAGTTTACATTATCTTTCTATTTTATTTAAATCGTCAAATAATGATGTCATCGCTGCATCATTATTATGTCATAAATAATTAAATTTATTTAATGTCTAAAAATTATAAAACAAATACTATGATATAGGAAATCTTTTTAGCTTTCCAATGACTATTTATAATCAAAATTTGGACTTGTGTAACCCCACTTAAAAATTGTTTTAGTAAAACATATCATGTTTGTGTCAATTTTTCTTTTACATTAAATAAAATGTTATTTATGTCATTTCCCAACCAAAGTGGATCCATGGGGTCCCCAAGTTGACCCATGGCTTGTCTTGGTCGGCCATGACACAACCAATAAGGTTGGGACATGTGTCTAGGTCATTTTATATTATTAAAGCATTATTTATACCTTAAACTACCCTAATTACCACTAATCGCGATTAAGAACTTAATGAGTTACTATTCACCAAAAAATTATTATAATCTCATTGAACCACATTTTACTTCTTAATGACAACCATGTATGTCGGATTTTCAAAATTCAATACACATTAGTGGTAAAATTTCATTTAACTGAAAAATCAGTTTGCTTGATTACCACTTAGTGGTTTCACTATTCATCAAAAATTGAAGTTTTTCAGAAAAATCCCAAAAATTCACCCTAAGCTATAATTGATATTCCGAATTCAAAAATGAAGTCCATTTTACAAAATTCAAAACATATTAGTCACATTAATTAATTTAATAATTAATTCCCGCTGTCAGCGCAAATAGCGTGTTTTCATAAAACAATAAGTATCAAAAGATTGACACTAGTTTACGTCTGATTTCAAAGTGAAATTAATTCCAACGACCACTATGGGATTTAATGGTAAAAATATTTTCAAATTTCACTTTAAAAACAATTCAAAATATTATCTAATCATATAAATAAATTAGATTAAAAAGTGGTTTTGAACTAAAATACAACATTTTACACTATTCATTAAAAAAAATGAACCTTATCGGAAAGATACCAAAAAATTACACAAAGTAAAATTTGATGTCCCGATTCTTAGTAAGAGTTGTATTTGGTCCAAAATAATGTTTAAGGGTGAACAAAACTATATTTAATTATCGTTCAACATCAAAAGGTGATAAGTGAACCTTTAGTGAAAACTAGGGCATATACGCCTAAAATTGAATTCTTTCCGTATTTTAAGCCTCTATCCTTTATTGGATAAATGTAAAAACATATAAAAACATATATAATCATATCTTAGTTATTTCTATCCATTCCCGCCAATACAATGGCTACATGTTAACTACCATTTAAAATTATTTTATTAGAGTGCAACGTAAGATTCCCAAGAAACTCGTTGTTGCGTGTTGGGTACGCCATCGAGCATAGCATCCCCTTTAAAGTCATATTAATATTTTATTCACAAATATGGACAAATATGAAAATGTCATATTCTTTATTTACCTGGGGTGTTACATCCTTCCCCCCTTTTGGGAATTGCGTCCTCGCAATTTTAAAATTGCTCTTGGAAACATCCTTGAAAGTCCCACATCGGAACAAAAGTCGGTAAAACAAACACTTTAAAATAAAGAAAGATAAGTACAAAGGTCACCCGAGTTAACCCATACTAGGATTCCAAGTATGAAAATATGGACATGGAGGAAAAAACAAAGGGTCATGTTCTGATGGAGAGTGACAGAAAACATGTTTAGGAGAAAGTTACCACGAGAAAATCACAAACTTGTGATGGGTTAAACGGTATTCGATTCCCCAGTAGGAAAATTTAATAGACAACATTTTTGTTTTACGTTACTTTTTATTGAGGAATTTATTCATAAGGAAACATAATCACTTATCATATTGACTTTCAACCTTTATTAGATTCCTTACACAAACTCATATTTTCTCCAAAAGATGAGTATTTAGGAAGACTTGTTCACATTAAGAGTACTATAATCAACTTCTAGAGAATCACCTAATCCACAAAATAGAACTATATACTTCCCATGTATTTAGACTTTAACCAAATCCAAAACCAAAAAGGCTAGTACAAGATCAGATAATTTAGAAAAGGATAACCCCTTATAAAAAGAAAATCTATTCTTAATCTCCAAAATTTGTCCAACAAAACCCAAAGTTCAATGAGGACCATCCGATAAACAATTTTTCCATAAAATTCTTCAAAGTAAACCAATATAAGATTGAAACCCAAATATTTGAAGGATTTAGTCACATAGTCTTCCAAGTTAAATCGTAACATTTATCTCCAAACAACATCAATTGCTCCTAAAGTCTCACATTGAAAAGTAATTATCCTAATCACATATCCTCCATGATAGGTTAATCATTTTCATAAATAACCAAAAATCAACTTACTGTTAATTCATAAAATCATATAACTGAAAAGAATCATTCAAACTAACCAGGGACTTCACGTAGTCCAGTGGTAGGTGATAAATAACAGTCGCACTTTGGTTGTGGGTTCGATTCCCGCAGCTTTGTCCGATGCGACGGGTAGTCACACGGTCTGCGTGTTGTCCTTTTTTCAAAACTATATAATTCTCAAATCATTACCCAAAAAGGGATAAAATCATCAAAAATAACCATAACATAATTTAACCTCAATTTTATCTCATGCCTTTCACTTCAATCATAACATATGGTAACCCATAATTACCTCAAAAGTAAGGATCATATAAACCCAAATGGTTCTTTATAACTATGTCCACAAAAGAAAAGATAACTATTACTTGAATAAAATTTGCCTATATTAAACATCAGGGTTACATATAATATAAAAAGTCTTTTAATGTAACCCCATCATCAAAAGAGACTTAATACTCTTAAGAATTTCACCCTAACTCTTGAAGCCCTTATATGTTGACATCTTACTCATTCAACATTCTTCATGATCCATTATCCATTCCTTTCCAACTTATTCCGAAATACCTCTTTCCTACAAACAAAATCATGAATCATATCCTAAGATTCCAAAATAAGAAAACAATAGTCATGAAATAGTACATACCTTTGATTGGTCATTGTCAGTTTCTTCATCCTCAATCGGAATGGCATTAGGTATTGGTAAACGAATATTGGTACGCTCTTGGTGACCCCATTCACGAAACTTCTTCATAGGACATGTGTTTGCATAATGACCATGCACACCACATTTAAAACATTCAATTGATCCCTCAGAAAGAACTTCTTTCCCTTTCCTCGAGTCAACCGGATGCTTCCTTTTTCCATGAGAGGTTCTTGATTTATGACCTTCATTTCCACATATATAGCATATTTCTGTCCCTTTGAAACATTTTCCTAGGTGTTTCTTTCCACATCTTTGACACATAGGTTTTTGAACACACATACCTTTATGATTATTTCCTGTACTTCCGTAGGGATTTGTTTCTTGCATATATGATGCCTTAGAGAAAACTCCAAGGTTTAGGTGGTCAATCATGACTCCAGATAGTTGGTTGAGGATAAACAGAAGAGTTCTCATTGCATCTCCCATATCATTCAGTTGCTTGCTCAAAAAGCTGTCACAGTTTCCTTCACATCCACTGTTACTTTGGTGCCTGCTAGATCCAGCCATTTACTAAAACCAAAAAGGTCAGTGTGAGTATATCAACAAAACCATCATGTACTAATGAGGAAGGTAAAAACTAAGATACACTTACTCATTCACTTTATCTAAAACTAGGACTCTTTCTGAAATCCTAATCATTATGGTAATGTCACTTATGCTTAAAGAATACCCTAACCTCTAAAGTTATCTAAACCGACCTTTGATACCAACTATAAGGCCCCAGCCTTAAACCTTACTTAATCTTGAGTTATTAAAAGATTACACATTGAGGATCTTTTCAGGTTTAGAGTTTTAGAGAATTAGATCATGAAACTTGCATTACATTCCACATTTAAACAAAGTGGTTACATAAAAGACAGTATTCATTCTTCCCATCAATGGAAACATATTTAAAATATAACACAGATTCTTTCTTGACACATCCTTGACACTATCATCACATCATGTACCTTTCCCTTGACCTGTGAAAAACATTTCAAAAACTTGGGATGAGCACAAAAATATCAGTAAGGGATAGAAAAATATGGAAAGGAAACATGGGTACACATTTACATAAGAATGAGTTCATACTTTACCCATAAAACATAGGCATATCAAATCATGAATAAATCATAGAAAACATAAGATATAAAGGTAACTTGAGGCATTCATAACATTCTTACGTAGGGAGTAACCCTCTTGGTTACGTTTGGAATACCCATCACAGTATATTCCCTAAATCTCTTCGGAGAAACCTTAACGTTTCACTCCTTCGCGTTACCCAATGCATTGGAGAGCTATATCGGGCTCACCCGCCCTTTGTTTATCACGGAACCACCCGTTCTTCATAACAATGCCCAAGAACCATAACATAATCGTATCACATAAACATGAATAAAGTAAACATAACATTTCCACATTTCAATCACAATATAACCTTTAAGGATATTGAAATAATGAATCCATTCAAAAAGAAACCATTTCCAAAACCATTTAAAACATTTAATAAAGAGATTTTTGAATCAAAGTGTCCCATACCACCTTGAAGCTTAAAATTTTAGACCATTAATATCCATATAAATAAATCCTTAAAACCATTTTGAAAACATGGATATTAACAAGAACAAATAATTAAAATATTTAAAATGATATTTTGGTTAAAGGGGTTTTACCAAAATTAGAGACACTTAAATACAATAATTGAGGAATAACATTTAGTAAGAACTTTATAATATCATGAGAATAAAAGGATTCATGATATAATACTCCAAAGGACAGTATATACACCATATAAGAGTGAATTGGTGCATAACAACAATGAACCCTCAATAGAAATGTCAAATGTGATGAAATCCCTTATAGAGAAGGTATCCTTAAATTAAGGACAAATAAATCTCAAAAATATGCGTGACAAAAATAAATACACCCAATATAAGTGGATATTAAGTGTAAAACAATAAATGGTCATTCACACATATTCAATGGACGACATATTCAATGTCTACATGTTGAACCCAAAGAAATCGAAATTGGGTTAAAAAGTTCCCTTGACAGCCTAACGGCATCACATCAAAATGAGTTGATGAGAGATAAAAGTGTATCTCATCACTTGGACATAAAATTTACATCAATAAGGATATATGAGAACATATCCCAACATAACAATGTGTAAATTAAAAGACCCAACAAAAGAAGTCTTTTAAAAAAAGAGGAGGGTGAAAGGTTCCCTTACCGACTTGGGTATCTTTCAAAACATACACCCCATGAAAGAAGGGCAATAAATCATTGATGTAAATACTCATAAACGAAATTATATTACACAAAGAGTAGAATAATGGGCAGAACATACACCACTCAAAGGAAATTGTGGCAAATGTAGCATAAATCTCACAGGAATAAAAGTGAGATGAAAAATCCCTTACGAAAACTCGGCAGCCTAACGGCGCCACATAAAACTTCCAAAAAGGATTGATGAGAGAGAATAGGGTCTCTCATCACATGAACATAAAAATTACAGTATGAGTAATATAAAATAACATCCCAATCATAAGAAAGATGAGCTTAAAAGAAATTACATAAAAGAGTGTACTTAAAAAGATAGAGAGGTGTAGGATCCCTTACCTCGGGTCCGACTTGACTTGATCATTCTTTAATATCCTGAAAAATAAACTTGAGTTAATTTCTACTTCCTTAAGAACCTTTTTCAAGTTCATTATTCCTTTTATACCACTTATTACCATGTCATAAACATAATGTAATCATTTAAGTTAATAATATTTGTTTTGCCGATATTTGGTTCTTAAGTCGAAAGTGGACTTCTTACAATTACATGTTATTCGTGTGGCCAAATGTTTATTATAAACAGAATTGTATTAATGATGTAGATATCATATATGTCATATATATCCAGTACATGCATGCATTTATAACATTACATAATCATTTAGAGGTAAGAAATGAAATGCACCGTTCATGGAGACGGTAAGCCGTACGTACGCATGAACGCTACTTCCATTTCTATTTCATTGTTTATAGAATGGAATCATAATGATATAAAGGTATATTATAATTACAGTATAATATCATATATAATATCATAGTTACATCCTTTATACATCCCACATATGGTATTAACGAATCAAATCACTTTTAGGGGGCGGTAGTCCGCGCTTCCTAAAATGAAGATATCGTGTTTTACCCATAATGGAAACCATAAAGGTATGCCCAAAATGAAAAAAACAGAAGCTTAAGGAAAACATAAACATATTATATATCATATATAAAAATAGTGACATCATAATGGCCACCTTTGAAGGTGTTTAATGAGTGTTGAACAATCATCGTTTCGGGAGGCAGAATTTCTCCATCCACGGAAACCTTATGTTCTTTAACCATTTGATGTAGTTGTGTGAGAGTGTAGCTCAAATAAATCTTATAACAACATCCTAGTATATTGAAGATACTGGTGTTGTTACAAAAGAAGTAAATAAAAAGAGTTTAGGGGGTTGGAGAAGCAAAATAAAACAAATGAACATGAGAGAATGAATTACCTTTAAAAGTGTAACTCCTTTTGAGTTGAGCCTAAAGGCTTCCTTTGAAAAGCTTCTGCCCAAAGGGAATCCTCTAGGATTAGGAGAGAGATGTGGAGAGAGAAAATGGGCAGGGTTTAGCCGAGCCAATGGCTTGAAGAGTGTGTGAAGTGAGGTAGAGGTGGAGGCCTTTTATAAGGGGAGAGGAGGGGCACTTTTGGAAAGTAAAGAAACATTACATTATTTGAAAATGTGTTTCGGTTTTATAAGGTCCCAAATTGATGGAATTAGTGGATAAGGTGATAAGGGTTCGAAATCCACTCATCCAATTGGGTTTGGACATGTGTAGTTCATAGATTTTACATTATCTTTCTATTTTATTTAAATCGTCAAATAATGATGTCATCGCTGCATCATTATTATGTCATAAATAATTAAATTTATTTAATGTCTAAAAATTATAAAACAAATACTATACTATAGGAAATCTTTTTAGCTTTCCAATGACTATTTATAATCAAAATTTGGACTTCTGTAACCCCACTTAAAAATTGTTTTAGTAAAACATATCATGTTTGTGTCAATTTTTCTTTTACATTAAATAAAATGTTATTTATGTCATTTCCCAACCAAAGTGGATCCATGGGGTCCCCAAGTTGACCCATGGCTTGTCTTGGTCGGTCATGACAAAACCAATAAGGTTGGGACATGTTTCTAGGTCATTTTATATTATTAAAGCATTATTTATACCTTAAACTACCCTAATTACCACTAATCGCGATTAAGAACTTAATGAGTTACTATTCACCAAAAAATTATTATAATCTCATTGAACCACATTTTACTTCTTAATGACAACCATGTATGTCGGATTTTCAAAATTCAATACACATTAGTGGTAAAATTTCATTTAACTGAAAAATCAGTTTGCTTGATTACCACTTAGTGGTTTCACTATTCATCAAAAATTGAAGTTTTTCAGAAAAATCCCAAAAATTCACCCTAAGCTATAATTGATATTCCGAATTCAAAAATGAAGTCCATTTTACAAAATTCAAAACATATTAGTCACATTAATTAATTTAATAATTAATTCCCGATGTCAGCGCAAATAGCGTGTTTTCATAAAACAATAAGTATCAAAAGATTGACACTAGTTTACGTCTGATTTCAAAGTGAAATTAATTCCAACGACCACTATGGGATTTAATGGTAAAAATATTTTCAAATTTCACTTTAAAAACAATTCAAAATATTATCTAATCGTATAAATAAATTATATTAAAAAGTGGTTTTGAACTAAAATACAACATTTTACACTATTCATTAAAAAAAATTAACCTTATCGGAAAGATACCAAAAAATTACACAAAGTAAAATTTGATGTCCCAATTCTTAGTAAGAGTTGTATTTGGTCCAAAATAATGTTTAAGAGTGAACAAAACTATATTTAATTATCGTTCAACATCAAAAGGTGATAAGTGAACCTTTAGTGAAAACTAGGGCATATACGCCTAAAATTGAATTCTTTCCGTATTTTAAGCCTCTATCCTTTATTGGATAAATGTAAAAACATATAAAAACATATATAATCATATCTTAATTATTTCTATCCATTCCCTCCAATACAATGGCTACATGTTAACTACCATTTAAAATTATTTTATTAGAGTGCAACGTAAGATTCCCAAGAAACTTGTTGTTGCGTGTTGGGTACGCCATCGAGCAAAGCATCCCCTTTAAAGTCATATTAATATTTTATTCACAAATATGGACAAATATGAAAATGTCATATTCTTTATTTACCTGGGGTGTTACATCCTTCCCCCCTTTTGGGAATTGCGTCCTCGCAATTTTAAAATTGCTCTTGGAAACATCCTTGAAAGTCCCACATCGGAACAAAAGTCGGTAAAACAAACACTTTAAAATAAAGAAAGATAAGTACAAAGGTCACCCGAGTTAACCCATACTAGGATTCCAAGTATGAAAATATGGACATGGAGGAAAAAACAAAGGGTCATGTTCTGATGGAGAGTGACAGAAAACATGTTTAGGAGAAAGTTAACCACGAGAAAATCACAAACTTGTGATGGGTTAAACGGTATTCGATTCCCCAGTAGGAAAATTTAATAGACAACATTTTTGTTTTACGTTACTTTTTATTGAGGAATTTATTCATAAGGAAACATAATCACTTATCATATTGACTTTCAACCTTTATTAGATTCCTTACACAAACTCATATTTTCTCCAAAAGATGAGTATTTAAGAAGACTTGTTCACATTAAGAGTACTATAATCAACTTCTAGAGAATCACCTAATCCACAAAATAGAACTATATACTTCCCATGTCTTTAGACTTTAACCAAATCCAAAACCAAAAAGGCTAGTACACGATCAGATAATTTAGAAAAGGATAACCCCTTATAAAAAGAAAATCTATTCTTAATATCCAAAATTTGTCCAACAAAACCCAATGTTCAATGAGGACCATCCGATAAACAATTTTTCCATAAAATTCTTCAAAGTAAACCAATATAAGATTGAAACCCAAATATTTGAAGGATTTAGTCACATAGTCTTCCAAGTTAAATCGTAACATTTATCTCCAAACAACATCAGTTTCTCCTAAAGTCTCACATTGAAAAGTAATTATCCTAATCACATATCCTCCATGATAGGTTAATCATTTTCATAAATAACCCAAAATCAACTTACTCTTAATTCATAAAATCATATAACTGAAAAGAATCAGTCAAACTAACCAGGGACTTCACGTAGTCCAGTGGTAGGCGATAAATAACAGTCGCACTTTCGTTGTGGGTTCGATTCCCGCAGCTTTGTCTGATGCGACGGGTAGTCACACGGTCTGCGTGTTGTCCTTTTTTCAAAACTATATAATTCTCAAATAATTACCCAAAAAGGGATAAAATCATCAAAAATAACCATAACATAATTTAACCTCAATTTTATCTCATGCCTTTCACTTCAATCATAACATATGGTAACCCATAATTACCTCAAAAGTAAGGATCATATAAACCCAAATGGTTCTTTATAACTATGTCCACAAAAGAAAAGATAACTATTACTTGAATAAAATTTGCCTATATTAAACATCAGGGTTACATATAATATAAAAAGTCTTCTAATGTAACCCCATCATCAAAAGAGACTTAATACTCTTAAGAATTTCACCCTAACTCTTGAAGCCCTTATATGTTGACATCTTACTCATTCAACATTCTTCATGATCCATTATCCATTCCTTTCCAACTTATTCCGAAATACCTCTTTCCTACAAACAAAATCATGAATCATATCCTAATATTCCAAAATAAGAAAACAATAGTCATGAAATAGTACATACCTTTGATTGGTCATTGTCAGTTTCTTCATCCTCAATCGGAATGGCATTAGGTATAGGTAAACGAATATTGGTACGCTCTTGGTGACCCCATTCACGAAACTTCTTCATAGGACATGTGTTTGCATAATGACCATGCACACCACATTTAAAACATTCAATTGATCCCTCAGAAAGAACTTCTTTCCCTTTCCTCGAGTCAACTGGATGCTTCCTTTTTCCATGAGAGGTTCTTGATTTATGACCTTCATTTCCACATCTATAGCATATTTCTGTCCCTTTGAAACATTTTCCTAGGTGTTTCTTTCCACATCTTTGACACATAGGTTTTTGAACACACATACCTTTATGATTATTTCATGTACTTCCGTAGGGATTTGTTTCTTGCATATATGATGCCTTAGAGAAAACTCCAAGGTTTAGGTGGTCAATCATGACTCCAGATAGTTGGTTCAGGATAAACAGAAGAGTTCTCATTGCATCTCCCATATCATTCAGTTGCTTGCTCAAAAAGCTGTCACAGTTTCCTTCACATCCACTGTTACTTTGGTGCCTGATAGATCCAGCCATTTACTAAAACCAAAAAGGTCAGTGTGAGTATATCAACAAAACCATCATGTACTAATGAGGAAGGTAAACACTAAGATACACTTACTCATTCACTTTATCTAAAACTAGGACTCTTTCTGAAATCATAACAATTATGGTAATGTCACTTATGCTTAAAGAATACCCTAACCTCTAAAGTTATCTAAACCGACCTTTGATACCAACTATAAGGCCCCAGCCTTAAACCTTACTTAATCTTGAGTTATTACAAGATTACACATTGAGGATATTTTCAGGTTTAGAGTTTTAGAGAATTAGATCATGAAACTTGCATTACATTCAACATTTAAACAAAGTGGTTACATAAAAGACAGTATTCATTCTTCCCATCAATGGAAACATATTTAAAATATAACACAGATTCTTTCTTGACACATCCTTGACACTATCATCACATCATGTACCATTCCCTTGACCTGTGAAAAACATTTCAAAAACTTGGGATGAGCACAAAAAGCTCAGTAAGGGATAGAAAAATATGGAAAGGAAACATGGGTACACATTTACATAAGAATGAGTTCATATTTTACCCATAAAACATAGGCATATCAAATCATGAATAAATCATAGAAAACATAAGACATAAAGGTAACTTGAGGCATTCATAACATTCTTACGTAGGGAGTAACCCTCTTGGTTACGTTTGGAATACCCATCACAGTATATTCCCTAAATCTCTTCGGAGAAACCTTAACGTTTCACTCCTTCGCGTTACCCAATGCATTGGAGAGCTATCTCGGGCTCACCCGCCATTAGTTTATCACGGAACCACCCGTTCTTCATAACAATGCCCAAGAACCATAACATAATCGTATCACATAAACATGAATAAAGGAAACATAACATTTCCACATTTCAATCACAATATAACCTTTAAGGATATTGAAATAATGAATCCATTCAAAAAGAAACCATTTCCAAAACCATTTAAAACATTTAATAAAGAGATTTTTGAATCAAAGTGTCCCATACCACCTTGAAGCTTAAAATTTTAAACCATTAATATCCATATAAATAAATCCTTAAAACCATTTTGAAAACATGGATATTAACAAGAACAAATAATTAAAATATTTAAAACGATATTTTGGTTAAAGGGGTTTTACCAAAATTAGAGACACTTGAATACAATAATTGAGGAATAACATTTAGTAAGAACTTTATAATATCATGAGAATAAAAGGATTCATGATATACTACTCCAAAGGACAGTATATACACCATATAAGAGTGAATTGGTGCATAACAACAATGAACCCTCAATAGAAATGTCAAATGTGATGAAATCCCTTATAGAGAAGGTATCCTTAAATTAAGGACAAATAAATCTCAAAAATATGTGTAACAAAAATAAATACACCCAATATAAGTGGATATTAAGTGTAAAACAATAAAAGGTCATTCACACATATTCAATGGACGACATATTCAATGTCTACATGTTGAACCCAAAGAAATCGAAATTGGGTTAAAAAGTTCCCTTGACAGCCTAACGGCATCACATCAAAATGAGTTGATGAGAGATAAAAGTGTATCTCATCACTTGGACATAAAATTTACATCAATAAGGATATATGAGAACATATCCCAACATAACAATGTGTAAATTAAAAGACCCAACAAAAGAAGTCTTTTAAAAAAAGAGGAGGGTGAAAGGTTCCCTTACCGACTTGGGTATCTTTCAAAACATACACCCATGAAAGAAGGGCAATAAATCATTGATGTAAATACTCATAAACGAAAGTATATTACACAAAGAGTAGAATAATGGGCAGCACATACACCACTCAAAGGAGATTGTGGCAAATGTAGCATAAATCTCACAGGAATAAAAGTGAGATGAAAAATCCCTTACGAAAACTCGGCAGCCTAACGGCGCCACATAAAACTTCCAAAAAGGATTGATGAGAGAGAATAGGGTCTCTCATCACATGAACATAAAAATTACAGTATGATTAATATAAAATAACATCCCAATCATAAGAAATATGAGCTTAAAAGAAATTACATAAAAGAGTGTACTTAAAAAGAAAGAGAGGTGTAGGATCCCTTACCTCGGGTCCGACTTGACTTGATCGTTCTTTAATATCCTGAATAATAAACTTGAGTTAATTTCTACTTCCTTAATAACCTTTTTCAAGTTCATTATTCCTTTTATACCACTTATTACCATGTCATAAACATAATGTAATCATTTAAGTTAATAATATTTGTTTTGCCGATATTTGGTTCTTAAGTCGAAAGTGGACTTCTTACAATTACATGTTGTTCGTGTGGCCAAATGTTTATTATAAACAGAATTGTATTCATGATGTAGATATCATATATGTCATATATATCCAGTACATGCATGCATTTATAACATTACATAATCATTTAGAGGTAAGAAATTAAATGCACCGTTCATGGAGACGGTAAGCCGTACGTACGCATGAACGCTACTTCCATTTCTATTTCATTGTTTATAGAATGGAATCATAATGATATAAAGGTATATTATAATTACAGTATAATATCATATATAATATCATAGTTCCATCCTTTATACATCCCACATATGGTATTAACGAATCAAATCACTTTTTGGGGGCGGTAGTCCGCGCTTCCTAAAATGAAGATATCGTGTTTTACCCATAATGGAAACCATAAAGGTATGACCAAAATGAAAAAAACAGAAGCTTAAGGAAAACATAAACATATTATATATCATATATAAAAATATTGACATAATAATGGCCACCTTTGAAGGTGTTTAATGAGTGTTGAACAATCATCGTTTCGGGAGGCAGAATTTCGCCATCCACGGAAACCTTATGTTCTTTAACCATTTGATGTAGTTGTGTGAGAGTGTAGCTCAAATAAATCTTATAACAACATCCTAGTATATTTAAGATACTGTTGTTGTTACAAAAGAAGTAAATAAAAAGAGTTTAGGGGGTTGGAGAAGCAAAATAAAACAAATGAACATGAGAGAATGAATTACCTTTAAAAGTGTAACTCCTTTTGAGTTGAGCCTAAAGGCTACCTTTGAAAGGATTCTGCCCAAAGGGAATCCTCTAGGATGAGGAGAGAGATGTGGAGAGAGCAAATGGGCAGGGTTTAGCCGAGCCAATGGCTTGAAGAGTTTGTGAAGTGAGGTAGAGGTGGAGGCCTTTTATAAGGGGAGAGGAGGGGCACTTTTGGAATGTAAAGAATCATTACATTATTTGAAAATGTGTTTCGGTTTTAAAAGGTCCCACATTGATGTAATTCGTGGATATGGTGATAAGGGTTCGAAATCCACTCATCCAATTGGGTTTGGACATGTGTAGTTCATAGATTTTACATTATCTTTCTATTTTATTTAAATCGTCAAATAATGATGTCATCGCTGCATCATTATTATGTCATAAATAATTAAATTTATTTAATGTCTAAAAATTATAAAAAAAATACTATGATATAGGAAATCTTTTTAGCTTTCCAATTACTATTTATAATCAAAATGTGGACTTGTGTAACCCCACTTAAAAATTGTTTTAGTAAAACATATCATGTTTGTGTCAATTTTTCTTTTACATTAAATAAAATGTTATTTATGTCATTTCCCAAACAAGTGGATCCATGGGGTCCCCAAGTTGACCCATGGATTTTCTTGGTCGGCCATGACACAACCAATAAGGTTGGGACATGTGTCTAGGTCATTTTATATTATTAAAGCATTATTTATACCTTAAACTACCCTAATTACCACTAATCGCGATTAAGAACTTAATGAGTTACTATTCACCAAAAAATTATTATAATCTCATTGAACCACATTTTACTTCTTAATGACAACCATGTATGTCGGATTTTCAAAATTCAATACACATTAGTGGTAAAATTTCATTTAACTGAAAAATCAGTTTGCTTGATTACCACTTAGTGGTTTCACTATTCATCAAAAATTGAAGTTTTTCAGAAAAATCCCAAAAATTCACCCTAAGCTATAATTGATATTCCGAATTCAAAAATGAAGTCAATTTTACAAAATTCAAAACATATTAGTCACATTAATTAATTTAATAATTAATTCCCGCTGTCAGCGCAAATAGCGTGTTTTCATAAAACAATAAGTATCAAAAGATTGACACTAGTTTACGTCTGATTTCAAAGTGAAATTAATTCCAACGACCACTATGGGATTTAATGGTAAAAATATTTTCAAATTTCACTTTAAAAACAATTCAAAATATTATCTAATCATATAAATAAATTAGATTAAAAAGTGGTTTTGAACTAAAATACAACATTTTACACTATTCATTAAAAAAAATTAACCTTATCGGAAAGATACCAAAAAATTACACAAAGTAAAATTTGATGTCCCGATTCTTAGTAAGAGTTGTATTTGGTCCAAAATAATGTTTAAGAGTGAACAAAACTATATTTAATTATCGTTCAACATCAAAAGGTGATAAGTGAACCTTTAGTGAAAACTAGGGCATATACGCCTAAAATTGAATTCTTTCCGTATTTTAAGCCTCTATCCTTTATTGAATAAATGTAAAAACATATAAAAACATATATAATCATATCTTAGTTATTTCTATCCATTCCCGCCAATACAATGGCTACATGTTAACTACCATTTAAAATTATTTTATTAGAGTGCAACGTAAGATTCCCAAGAAACTCGTTGTTGCGTGTTGGGTACGCCATCGAGCATAGCATCCCCTTTAAAGTCATATTAATATTTTATTCAAAAATATGGACAAATATGAAAATGTCATATTCTTTATTTACCTGGGGTGTTACAATTATGCTAAAATATTTATTAATGGACTTAACAGTAATGGTATCATGTTCTTGGGAATCATGAAGTCCAATAATTAAACATTTACATCATTCAATATTTAGTAATTTTTACCCATGATTTTATTCCATTTAAATTATCTTTGGATTCACTTCATTATCAATTAATCTATTAAATGTCATGTGTTTCAATTATTTTCCAATACATATTTTTTACACACTTCCTTCTTGGTTTACTGATTAAATGTAATGTTTCTTCTATTATTAACATTCCATATTGATTATTTTTATTGTTTCATTATATTCTCCACTATAATTGAACCATTGTGAGAATTTGAGCTCACCGTTATTTTTTTTCTTTTTATAGGATTCAATTATTAGTACAAAGAATAATATTCAAGGATTCGCTAGATAAAATAAAGATTAAATGAATATAAAACAATTATGCTTTAATTAGTGTGTTATTTTCTAATACAGTACTCAGATATGTATATTTTTCCCAGGACTACTAAAAACATTGGTCCTTAGGTATTCGACTCCTTATAATCGTGAGAATTTAATTGTAATATACACAAACACTAGGCTTACTATGGTCAGGTTGGTAAACAATGTCGTGAAATAGATTCAATGAATGTAAAAATTTTAATAGACCTATGAAATAAATTGTTCAATCTCCCAATTATCTATGTCATAATACATATAAAATAAGAATACATTTTCTTATATCTAAATACTACACTTCCCACATTTTCATTAATTCTTATATCTATGTCCTAGAAACCCTTTCAGTAACCATGATTATCTCACCTTCTTACAACAATTTTATTACCATTCCAATACAATAACCTCAAAATTTCATATTTTTAATTATATATCATTTTGAGATCCTTCTAAATAAATAAAAAATAAATATTGATCTATCATCCACATATATTCTTAATTATTGAGCCCCAATCTACTGACTCTTGTATAAAAATTAATGTGCCAGATCACTAATAGTAAAAAACCTTCAATGTGGTTGATACCAAGCTATAATCCATTATTCTATTCCATTTCTAGATTTACCCACCCTGAATTATATTATTTATCTCTCCAAAATGATGCACCTAAAAAAATAATTAACCCCCTTTAATGTGTTTTTATTTATTAGAAATATAGTGATAAAATAAACATGACTCGAGTGGGTTGTTGAACACATGGATATATAAAAATTCACAACTTCTCAAATGTATGAATTTAGAATCTTATAGAACATATCCCCTAGAGGAAAACTATCTCAATTATCCTACTATAATAACCCTCTCTTCTATAATGCCATATATTTTATAGGCATTCAATCCAAATTACATTGTATTTTCCCCTTCTTCCTTAATTTGATAGAAATGATTGATGCACATATTTTGGGTCATTCATTTTCTCAACTATGTGCAAAAAATCTAATATTACCCAGAGTTTTTCTATCATGTTTTCATTTCAACATAAAAATAAATTTAAGAATTATATAGAATCAATAAGATCATTTGGGATCATGAGGTTTATAAAAATAAACAGGATAGGAATTTCAAATCTTTTACTATTGAAATTATAAACATTTCATTACCAAATTCAATGAAATCAACCAGAAATAATAACCTCTAATGGAAAATGAAAATTTTAATATATCGTATTAATCTTCTAAAATTCTTGAATAGTCTAAAAAAATTATTCAACTACAACATCCATAAATGGACACCCATTAAGAAATAATAAACAAAATTGAAAAATTGATATACAAATAAATCCCCATTATAACTTATTTATTCTGAGTTACATTATTTGATACAAAATAAATAGATAAACCTAAATTGCCTAGAAATATTCCATTAAAAAACATGGCTTGGATGTGGATCTTCAAAAATATTATGAAATATGAAATACATTATCTACTATCATGCACATATACCATTTTTATAATATCTCTTTTCCACATACTTCTGCATTGCATGAATCCCATTTCACAACTAGGAAATCAAAAATAGTGAAATATAATGTATAAATACATAATTGGATGTTAGGTCAGGACCTTATGTAAAACATAAGGCTCAAATATGGTTTTAGATTCCCAAACATATTCCAAGAAATTCAAATTCTATAATGTGGATGTCCATGAACTATGGCCACCATTTTATATGTCTTTTACATGGATTCTAGATAACTTCCCGACAATTTAAAATATATTCTAGTTCAATAAGAATGTAAGAATAAGTATACACAATATGTGACAACCTAATAATATATAACATGTATAAAACATCAATTTAAATCATTGTCCATTATATCTTATATCTAATCAAACCCATAGAAAATATAGGATTACTGTAATTGGAATTAGGATACAAAATAAAAATAATTAAAAGAATCATTCAACTCCTACCTAATATATTACTCACACATGATAAACTTATAGATATATCACACGTGATATTCTTATTCATTACATAGGGAATGTGAACATAAGAATGTGGGCCTAGATACTCAATAAAGGGTGAACATGAGATATTTCAATCAATGATAACAAGTTATAATAAAATTAAGAAATTTTTATTTGAAAATAATTGAGGTTTGTGGACATAAAATATGTTGATAATAAAAAATAGAACATATACCATAGATAATTAGTTATATCATAATACTTTTTGAATTATATTAGGAAGGATCTAAATGAGTTCTCAACATTAGTAAATTACAATGATCATTGATAGCATATCAAAGGTCCATTTAATAACATAAAATTTTTCAACATCATAATTATATAAATCATAATATATATATATTGATTAACTGCAAAAAAATTCATATCATAGTGGAACATTCTTACCAACTTCCTATAACATAATGGACTTAGTCTGACCACCCATGCCACATAATATTTGGGATATAGGAGAATCACAAATGTCTCATCCAGATATCATTGGATATAAAAAATTATCTACTGATTTTATGACTATAATAGAACCACACATCACATGGTTATATACCATGCATATGTGTTCCACATGATCATTAAAAAATCATAATTTTTTACAGTATAATTAAATAATGTAAAATATATGGGATTCGTGGATTTTTACTCAAAACATGGTTATAAGGAATACTTAAAACTAATTTTCATGGTATTACTATAGAATATAAAAAATGAATCACAAGTAATATTAAAAGATAATGAAATATATTTAAAAAATTAAGATCATTTTATATTAAATTGAAATGTTATAAAAATTCATATTACATTTATTATATCATTTTTATTAAAAGGTAAATATTTTTTATATTTGTGGAGATAAAATATAACATTTAAAAATAAAAAAAAGACATGAATATTTTTATTGAAACATTAAAAATTTTAAATTAAACTAATTTATAATGAAGGTGTTTAAAAGGACGATTTGTTTTTCACTTTTCTAAAGAAGTTTATGAAAAATGGCCCATGTTGATATTTTTAAATAATATTATTTTAAAACATTTTAAATGAATTCAAAAAATATAATAATACCTTAATAGAACGTATAAGTATAGACAATGACATCCATAAAATAGAATAAATAATATGAACATGGAGGATAGGGATTCCTAGTTGATGAGAAAAGATAACATCGACTATAATTAAAAGAATCTTTTCAGTTGAATTGACAAATATGAAATATTTAAATTGGACAGAATTAATAAAAACTAATGAATAAATGGGAAATAGAAAAATATATGGTTTTTTATAAAAGAATAATAAGTAATTACATTACATAGATGTCAAAACCTAGATAATATTTATTTCAAAATGTGTTTCCTAATGAATCTCTTAACTTGACTCATGAATTCCAAAAAAGGTAATTAAAAGTTGGTATAATAACCTTATTCATGTTAATAACTTATTAAAAAAACTTATTAATATATATTATATTTTATAAAAATCAATTAAAATAATTCATTACAAATATATTAGTTAGTTATAGTGTATTTTCATCATCACGAGTGTGTAATATTGGTTATTTTTAAAAAGTTATATAAAGTTCATGTCGAACCTTATTATTTGATACCATGTTTATCATTAATTGATTATTCACTATATTTGAATAAGCATGCTTCAATTTTTTATGTAATACTATATTTATATAATGGAATTTATAAGTATGGTTCATGAGAATAGAATCCATTGAGAGAATGTTTCTAATAATTTTATTAAAATAATTTACAATATAATTACAAATTAGTTATTTAGAAAACATAAAGATCAATTTTCATGATAGAGATTATATTATAATTTCCTATGTTAAATGTTTTATTTTACTAATAATTATTAATGATAAAATTTTTAATATTATTATTAAATCACTCTTATTGGTGGTTTAATCGACCTAAACTAGAATAAAAAAAATGTGTATGAGTTTAGACCTATATTATTTTATTATAATTTCAACTAATATAAAATTTATTTTATTCTAATATCATTTTATTAGAGAACTTTATTTATAAAGGGTGGATATGAAGAGGTAATTGCAAAATATTGTCATGAACTAGGTTCTTACTTCGATTAATTCACTCCTTCTCCAAATATATTCCTTTAAAATGATGTATTTTGTCCTCCTTAATGATATCATAAGAAAACTGATGTTATGGTTTAAGTAGATAACTAAATGCATTAATTTAATTTTTAGGGGTATCAGTCCAGACCTTATATATGATGGTTTTTGTTGGAATTCCCACTAATACTCATTTTTTAAGGTGAAATATATTAATTTTATAAAAATATAAATACCTAGTGGAATCCTAATAATGATGGCTCATGTGTCCCCTCATCCACATAATTTACAAATGGGGATTCATGAAATATTATGTCTTTTCCATTCTTTTTAACCATTTTCACCTCATTTTCCAAACACCATGGAAATTAAATTTTTATTTAAGTAAGTTATTTTTATGGAAAAAAATAAAAATACCCTACTTGTCTATTCTAAACATGTTAATAACAAATTATAACTTCATTTAATCTGGTTAAATTTATTATATTTTAGAAATTTCATTTCAAATTGAAAAAGCAGTATATATTTATATAATTTAATATTTATATTAAAATTACATTCAAATAATTAAGTGATCATAATTTAATATCATATGAATTGATTATAAACATAATATAAATATAATTTTTATAAATTGAAATATTTTATTAGAAAAATCATTAAATGTAGTCTTATATAGTACATTATGAAAATAATACACAACACTAAAAAAATCATTTTTTGAAAAATTTCTCCGTTTTATTGTTACATTCTTTTTACCATGCCTCAAAAATGTAATTATATATATATATATATATATATTAACCATTTAATATTTTTAATCAATTGGTATGAATGTATTTATTTCAATACTAAAAATACAGTAATTCATTATATTTTATTATAAATATATACATAATAAATATGAATACTAAATTAAAAACTCTTTTAATTAAATATTATAATTTTATTTGATTCCAATGATAATATATTATTATATTATTCACAATTACAAAACATTCCCCTTTAATTTACCCAAAGATAAGACAAAAATAAATCTTATTCCTATTGTCCACATATCCCTAAATCATATTTAGAATAACTAAATTTATAATGGTATTTTTTTATTCATATGTATATTACTAAATAAATCACTAAAATCATTTAATCCATTCGATTACATCTCAATCACCATGAATTTTATATTTTTAATTCATGTACAAATTTTATTAGTGAAATTAGTTATATGAACTTATGGGAAATAGTGTGCATAAATATTTTACAATTGATGATTTTTTACTTGTGGGATTAATCCTCTTTTAATTTTTTTAATGTTTTTTAATATTTTATTTCCATATTGAGTTATTTTTTAAATTAAATTTTTATATTTTATCACACAAAAATTATTGTGGTTCATTTATGTTTACTGTTTCATGTGAAATATTCCATTCAACATATTTTCAATTTAATGGATAAATACATATTAAAATCATAGTGTGTTGCATACTACCCCTTAAAAGAATACATCCATTTAAATTCCCTCACATCATTGAGAATGTGAGGTAACATATACATCATTACATATTCTTATTCCCATTTTACTTCCTCAAACTTATTATTACTCCATAAAAATTTAACCACGTGAGTGGTAGTGTTTAATAGTTATCCGTAATCAGGGATTTCTACATTTTTCTATTTAATAAGGAGATCATGTTCTTGTTATATTATATCATTGTTTATTATATGTGAAGGGTTACATAATAACTTCATTAAATGTTATAAGTGGAAAACATCGTGCGCATATTATAAGTCATATGGAAGTATTTAATTATCTGATATTAACCACACATGATCAAAGATTATGAAGGAGCCAATGAATCTTCAAATCATCATTCCATTCTTCTAGAATATCATAACCATATTATGTGGTGATATCAGACTGTATTATTTTTCTCTATGATTGAACTATAAATATCACTAATTATTATTAGCATAGATATTCTATCTTATTTTTGTAGATAAAATGTGATACATATTGGTTTAAATTATATCTAATATTTCATGATAAATATCTATTTCTATAAGCATAATCTCTTCAACATCATCCCAACAAGTTGGAGTTCTATACCTCTTTTCCTATAGAGTCTCAATTGGTTCCATTTGAAGCCTATTTTAGAATGTATTTATAATATTTGACTATACCAACTGATGGTTTTGATAATAACCTCCTTTAAAATTCATTAGATAACATGTCAACATATCATCTAAAATTTCAATGGTCATTCAAAATTGGACATTGTTATGAGGTTGATTTTCATTTGAAATAATAAAGTCTCTATATAATTCTTATTAATAATTTGTATATAAATTGGATCTAAAACGTATATCTAAATCACATAAAATTGAATATGGCACTACATGTAACTTTACAACTTCATTTATGCACTACTTGTCAATTTGGTCCAGTGGTAAATTATCTCAAATCACAATGAAATATGTTTACTTCACATGGTGATCAACTAAAATCTAAAATGAACTATGACATTTGGAATTAAGTGTAATTTCTACAATGATATTCATAGTATTGTTTTCCATTATCCATATAGGTTTGGGTAATCATTACATCATCCCCTTGTACATCTATCATGCTTCCTTAACTAGATAGTATATAATGAGTCATGAAATATAATCTATAAAAGACATCGAAACATTATATATGATATTACATTTTATTTATACAATTTACGTAATTATATATTAATTAAATATATGCATAACATAATTCCAATAGTCCATGAATCCTAATGCTGGGAAATTTGGTACATAACATAAAAACTGTACTCTGAATATAATGAAATTATTGAAATCTTGCTTAAAATGATCCTAAAATTAAATCATTCTTTTAAGAATACATAAGATTACATGGGGATGTATATGATATCCCCCATGTAGCATTGTTATTCTACTAAATTAATTTAAATTAATTAATGTAGTAGTTTGAGAATGATCTATAGGGACACATATATTAGCGTGTTTATGTTTTCAATATAATTATTTTTATTAGAAAAAGGAATTAAGTGAGAGAATGTTGGTTTGATTAATTTTGTGATATCTTAATAAAAATGAAGCAGTAGATTGATTGTTTATTTTAGAATTATTTTGAAGTTGTGTTGGGGGTTTTTAATATTGTGTTTCAGGGGAAATATAATTTTTAGAAATTAGGATGATTCATGATTTGTGTTGGACTAGAGATAAGGTAGATTCAATGGTCATTGTATCTCCTCATCAATGCAAAAATACCATATTTCTTAGGTTGATGTAATTTAGGTCAGTTCAGAATCAAGTTTATCTTTATAATATTTTTAAAACAGTTTTCCCCTAACATTGACAATATTCTTTCCTTATTATGGTTTTTCAATTTCGAAATATTTATGCTTCTTTATGATTCAAATATCATTGGTCATTAAAAATGAAAAAGATATGGATAAGAAGATTTTTGATGAAAATAATACCTGAATTAGTAAAATGAAATAATCTAACGGACCTTTCCCATTTAGTTAAATTACCCTAGTACATGGAGACTTTACCCCTTCATTCTAGTGTTTAGAGAATAATATATAAGTTTGAAGTAAAATGAAATTATAATGAAAATACTAAAATTACATTGGAAAGGGGAAGCATATATCTCCATTATTTGGATTCTAGATCTCCAATTCCTTTAATTAGAGAATCATACATAATCTATTAATATGATTCATATGGGATCTTACTGACAATTTTTATGAAATGTAATGTGTTTAGACATCTTGTCATCCTAATTCGAGTTTTCCTTTGCGATTTTTGAATCTATGTGAATGTCGCACAAATATCCTTCAATGATTTTGATTAGTGATAGTTTTCACTATGTGTAATTGTGAATCATGATGTTTAATTGGAGTTTACAATGCATATTCATGTCACGACTTTTACTAATGGTGTTTCTTATTCTGGTGAATTCATGTCACATAAATAAATTACAAGTTGTTTAGTCATTATGCTCTATGTTTTCCATATTTTATTTAGATACAAATGTCATGTGACATTTTTTTTAAATTGTACCTATCTTCATTCCCTTTTGATAAATTCAATTAATCTTTCCATAAAACATAAATAAAGATAAATTTTAGATCCTTTATAATGAATTATCATTGAAATACATAAATATATATAATAAAACACACTCAAATATTTCCATGAAATACTCTTACCAGTATATAAGTAGAGGGTGAGCTATAAAGACTTGTAAGAGAATATACAACATGTAACATAAGGTATTGTAGTACCTGTGATCCAATGGGAATATCAAGTAAGCATAAGAGTTGCGCGAATCATAATTGTGAACTATGAGGTTTGATATAACATTATAACATAAAACAAACAAATTAATGTGGGAATACGATAAAACATAGAATCATGAACGTGTGTCAAGGTAAACCACCAATATAACAAAACACTATTTTATTAGGATTACCTGACTCACACCATACATGGAATATCATGGGATTTAAATAAGACCAAACACATTGGAGGGCCACATATTTATGGTCCCGCCTGTCACAGTCATATCATGTACCAATATCATTAAAAATAGTATCATATTTCATCACATTTAACCTAATTATTAAGGAGTCTTGGTTACAAATATAGATTCCTCGAATATTTTAAATATTTGTACATCCTTGTGAAAACACTTGAGTAGAAAAGATTATGTTTATTCACTACACTAATGGTACTCATTGAAATTTCTAGGATAGTCTCTGTTGCATAATGGGGGCATATAAATTATTTTTTGGAGGTGGGAAAGATGTTGAGAGGGGTATTTAATAAATAGAAAATAATAAATATTGTTGGAGTGATATGTGAAGACATATTCCAGCATGAATAAGTGGGAATCAAAAGATATATCATAAAGAACGATCTTTCATAAATAGGATAAGAAGAGTATCCCTTACATTGAGAGGGTTCCTAATAATGATTGGGGAGATCATCCAAGGATAATCGGGATCCTATGGAGGTCGCTTGTGTAAATTTTTTTGATTAATTTAATTATACAATATATATTATTGAATATTAATGTGATGTTTAGTTGTTTTATACAGGAAAAGAGAAGAGGATTCTATATTACTTTTATAATATATGTTTCAAACTCCATATGGTAATGTAATCAAAACCTAAAACATTCTCATTGTTTTTTCCCGTGGTTTCTTCTAAATTGGCGTGGATTTCATTATATTACATGTTTATGAAAAAATATTCTTAAAAGAATACATTTTTATGTGGAAGTGATTCATGTTTACATAGTATTTACTTTATGACAATAAAATGTAATAATGGTTTTTAGGATTCATTAATAGTTTGTAAAATTATTAACATAATCTTAAGAAAAAATTATTTAAATTGAAAATATATATTTGTTCATGGACAATTTTAATTGAATATATTATATCACCTTTTATCTATTATGATGCCATAATACATAATGTATATTTATATAATATTAAATTTACTCTAAAAAAGATTACTCTATAGAAAACAAATATCTGAATAATATTAATTTTCTAATTTCAACATGACGATTAAATACTTTTTTCCAAATAAATATATATGTTTGATAATTTATACTTTTAAATAAACAACAAATTTTATTTGAATAATAATGTTTTTGAAAATAACGGGTTTCAGACCCTTATAAAATTTATTTTTGAATTCAAAACATTGGATAAATATTTATATTTAATAAATAATATTTAATAGTAATAATATTTCATTAAAATATCATTTATTTTGAAAAATTCATGAATGAATTAGAATTATGAGCTTGATTGAAACTGTTTATTTTCAAAAATAAATTTCGAGTTTCAACATTTCAAACTCTAATTTTTATAAAACTCATTTTTTACATATTTAAAATGTAGTATTAAAAACGTTAAATATATCATTTATTTATTAAAAATAAAAATATTATAATTGATACTATTATGGTGCAGATTCATATTCATTTATTATATAAATGAATTTCATAACTATAAGGTGTGCGATGGTGATATTTCCATGGGATGGTTTAGAGAAAATTGTTTTGGTCATGATCTTGATGGGGTTGAACATATCCGATAAACTGTTTCAATCGTGTAGTTGTTGTTTGAAATTATCTTAGTCTTGGTCAGAGGAAGTCCTTGTGTAGTTATTATAGCAGGAGTTGTAGCAGGTACTGTTTGGTACTGTAGCAGTTACAGATGAACTTACTGTAGAAGTTACTGTAGCATCTACATGTTGGGTACTATAGCAGTTGGAACTATTCACCATGGGCCGCCGGTTTGGGCATGGAGTTCTTAAGGCAGTAGGACCACCTAGGACTTCTGGTTAGTAGGTCTTATGGACCACCTTTAAGGCCTACGATCCACCTCAAGGCCTTCGAGCCACATACAATGGCCCCAGACAGACTCTACAAAAAAGGATCTGCCCTAGAAGGGGATTTAGAGGAGGTGCACCAACCAGAGTAGAGCCAAATGAATTCTTCAGAATGAGATGGTATGGCTATTCCATCGGGAAAAACTTGTTCCTATATAGGAAGCCCGTCTATATGACCATGGGATGGTGGAGTGAAACTATCATGATGCAGATGCTGGGGAGGTGCAGTTCTTGGTAGATAGTCTAGTTGAATTCCCTAAGACCTTAAGGTCATATAATCTCATAAGCCTACGGGCCATGTAATATCCGATCCAACATACCTTATAAGGGTTCTCCCTCATTTCTTGAATGGAGGGTTATCAGAAATGGATAAAAATAAGGCCTTGGGGCTAGTCAGGCATAGAGGTCGAGGCCATCACCTCTTTTTCTTGTGTAAATTAGATTGTATCAAACCCCTTTATATATATTAGTCATTAAATCAGATTTATGATTCTATATTATCAATCATTATGATTTATAATGATATTGTAAATCATTAATGATGTAACATTATAAAATTTCTAAATTAGTTCATGTGTATTCTATAACTCAATTACTTCATAATACATTTATTCCGTAAAAAGGTAATGTAATTTAAAATTGTTTGGGTCATTAAATTATTGACCATTTTTTGAATACTCCCCAAAAATATCCACTTTATACAGTAAAAAATATTATACTTCTATTTCATTATCACTTTCGGTTCCCCTGTCTCTTCTCAATCTTGTGGTTCCTCTATAACACATTTATATGGATTATTTCCTTATATTGTATGAAATTGTCTATATGATCTAAGCTCTTCACCGACTACTTTATGTATGAAATATGTTTCTCAATGGCTACACCCAATGGATTAATTAAATTGGAGGTTCTGTTATGTAAATTTTTATGGGGGATACATGAAATAAATCATGAAATTGATATCAATTATATGAGATTTAATGATCAATGACAACCACTATGATAAAATCATGGACCTAAAATGGTCCAATGTATCTTGGAATATGTTTCCTTTTATCCCAAACTTCATTAAATATTTCCACATAGATATTTGAAGGAACAAATTATCTTAATCATCAAACTCTATATCACATCAATGATTATCTACATAACTTCTCTTTCATCATCATGAAGATTTTAGATGATGACTAATTGAACCTTCTCTATCATATCATATATATGATCAGGCCCAATCAACCTATTCTCTCCAACATTAACTAATATTATTTTAGTCAAAAACCACTTCCCATACAGAGCCCCAAAAGGTACCATTTTAAGAGTATAATAGAAACTATTGTTATATTATAAATCCATTAGGGTATGGTATTAATTAAAAAATACAATTAAATCTATTGAACATGATGTTATAATATCATATACAGATTGATTGGTTAATTCAGGATGACTCACCATCTAAGGGTGCTAAATTGTTCTAAATCCCATTTCTCTATCCTAAACACACTGAATGATTCTCCAAAACCTCAAGGTAAACCTCAAATCTCAATCAGATACATTAGATAGCGGAACTCCAAGAAATTTTACCACTTCTAAAATGAATGTATTAGAGAGTTTGACAAGAGATCAATATTACTTGCTAGAATTGTAATTTTCCAATATTTAAAGGTGATCAACTACCACATAGATATTTCTTTGGCATTTAGGTGTCATGTATTTTCATATGAGGAAATTCATTTATATTTTTTACATTATTATTTATCGTATGGAAAATGGTTACATAATATCCTTAGAATACTAATATTTCTAATTTAATTATTTTAAAACCATACATTAACATACAAACTCAGTAATCTCACACTTTTTTATGTCATTAAATGTTTTTCTAAAACTATATATATATATATATATCATAGTTTTAATATATTAATAGATAATCATGATACCTATACATTATCATGATGTTGCATCTTCATTTATGGTCTTTATGGGACACATATCTAGTTCCCAAACCTTATAAATTCATTTTCACCCAAGTTAAAGTCAGGAATATTTTTCTACATTATTCTATAGAACTCACTATCTTTGTCGAACTATTTTATCTTCTCAAGAAAAATGTTTGTAAATTTAGTAGAGAAATGTAATATGAGTATTCTTTTATAATTTCCATGAGAAACCATTAAATTTTCATAAATATTATATCCATTGTAATTAAATAATATATACGTTTATGATATCATTTCTACATAGATAATTCACCAAATTGAATTATTTCTCAAGAAGGTATAGGACTGAAAAAACATATTCCTTGTTCATATCTAACTGCTGTTGTTTTCTCATAAAAACATTCTTTTGTGAATACATAGAATTGTTAATTTTATGATGCATATATATGTTACTCATTTCTAAGTAGGGAATCTTTCTACATATTTTCAATATTACGATCACCACAACCAATTGTAGAACTAATTTTTAGTATTTCTAATCATGGATATTTAATTTTTTAGTGGTAGAGGATATAACTTTTTAATATTTCAGGAGTTCAAACCCCAAAACCATTTTGGATATAGCACAATAAAACTCCCATACATCCCCACCAGTTGTTATTGTGAGAATGTGTGTAATGACTAGCATCTTCATTATATATATAATTCCTTATACACATTCTCCAGTCCATGAATACTTTACTCTTCTATAGATAAAACTAGTTAGTGTTTATGAAAATTGTGAGAATTTTATCACAAATAGAATATAATAAATAGTTAATCCATGAATTGTAGGGGCTTTAATCATTGATGTTAGTATAAACCATCATTAACATTCAACTCTTTTGGTAGGATCTATATGTATCCCTTTTTTGAAGGTAATTTTCCCTAAATAAATTAAATACATGTATCCAAAAATAATATTTATCATAATTTTCATTCACATTTTTCTTTTTTCAATGTATCTATTATAGAATTATAGTTCCATTCATTTTCCTCATTTACATTTTATTTGATAAGAATATAAACTCTAAAGGAAACAAAAAAATTTTCAATTTAATCTGAAAGGAATCTATTATTCAATCCCATTAGGATTTTTTAGAATTAGTGAGTCTGAATAAAATCACTCTGAAATAATAGTTTCCATACCATATACGAAAATTAGTATTGGGGATATCCCCATTCTTATCCACTACTTCATCTTATCTATATAAAATATCCACAAAATAGAGTTAGTAAGCTTCAGATATTTTATCCTATAAGACATAATTCATTTTAACAAGATCCTTTTTTATTATTTTCTTATTGATATCAATATAATCAATACATAGGTGATTTTACCTATCCTTATCTTGATGAAGGGGACCAGTGCATCCCAAATTGAGGAACATGGGTATATAAATCATTTATCATGATTCACATATAGATTCATCTTCAACATCTACTATTCAACAACTTCTATTATATATGGTGTATGGGATGTTGGAAAATCTATTGGTATTTTCATGATTGTTTCGTCATTCTCACTACCGGGAGGGAGATCATGGAATTATTTGGGAAACACATCAATGAATTCCTCTATAATGGGAATTTCACCATGGATGATATTTTATATTTTCTCATTTGGTTGAGTGATATAGGATTTCTCTCATGACAATAATATCTATTCTTTAGATGATGGTACCAAATAATTTTCCGCCTCTTACAGGAACATATATAAAATCAGGGGGAAATTATTGAAACATAGGTTGATTTCATTCTCTTGGAAAATTATGTTGGTTCTATACATAGAATGTAGATCCTTCTCAAAATCATAATTGAAACCATATAATGTTAGTATCATAAGATTATAATGGAATATTATCCAAAAAAATGGGTTAGGAAATGAGTAATATACATAGGATGAAATAATTGACCCATGTGATGTCTTCACTGATAACTGGATATCATTATTCTGAGGTGGTGTTTCAATAATTCTACTAAAGTGGCATGGTATGCAATATTGCTTTGAACCAAATCATAGATTAAATTAATTGTTCATGAATGCATAGCTATCATACATGTAACTAATTCATTGTTGGGATCCAACTTAGTAGTTGTTATTTCAGAAGCTCTTCTTTTCACCCATTGCATCAATGGTTGTTTACATCTATTTTAGTAAAGATCCCTTGGATTAGGTAACCAATTAATATGGATTCCATGTTCCATGATGTTTAATAATTGTAAAATTTTCTATGGTTTGGTCATATGCTTACCTCCTTCCATAAAATTGATGGGTTTCTATAATCCATAATCGCTAGCTAGGTTTCATTCCTCCCACACATAAATAATTTTGTTTTCCACCTTCTATTAATTTTTAGAATTATTTAACCATAGTTTAAACAAGTTTTATAATTTATTTTCATACCCTATGTTATTTTACTATAAAACAATTGAGTTAAAATTCTTTCTCTGCATCTTGTCTCTAGTTCCAAGAGATCCTTGATATTCTTTAATCTCTATTTCCAATTTGAGGTAACATCGAACAATTCCCTAATTTCTTTAAAACCCATGAAGATCCAATGTTTTTATTGGATTATGAATGATGACACTAAATAATTCATAGAAATTACATTTTGGGAGAATGAAAAATCTATAGGTATATTATCCAAGATTTGCAATATTTACCACATTTGTCGCAATGAAATTTTTTCCCTTTATATTTAGTCTAATGATATCCGTCTTCATTTTTTGTGAGATATTATGAGGAAACTATTTGTCAAAAAAATTTATAAAATGAATCTTTATATTTCTGTTGTGAATTTTTCCATTCATCTTGATTTATATTTTGATTCAAAAAAGAGGTAATTGAGAATGTATTATCATGTTGTTTGTGATTTCCACTCCCATTTGGTGGGAAATTTAGTTTGATAAGGCATTACATTATTCTTGGCAATGATTATGGAATAAATACATCAGATTATCTACCATATACTTCAAATAATAAAAAAAATGTAAGAAGATATTTTTAAACTCTCAAGAATATCAACAAGAAACCATGAAAATTAAATTGATAACTGTAAAATGAAATATATCCATTAACTAAAGAATTTATTTGGATAAATCTAAATTATACATGTTATTTTTCTTATATTTTTAATTAATGGGAATAATTTTTCACTTTATAGTAGTTCATAATGATCTTGTGAATTTACCATAGCATATCCCCTGGGATATAAAAACAAGAGTGACGAAAGGCCCATTTTCATGTACTAGGTGATAATTGATTCCTGATAGACTCTCCATTTTAAAGGTTATTACTCATATATTCCATTATTAAAGAGATATATCAACTTGTAGTATCTAGACATGGATTTTTTTGGAAACCACCTTCTCTATAAATTATATATATTTTGGGATATTTTCCTATGCATTGTCATATCCCAAAGGATTTCACATGAGTTTTCTAATTATAATCCCAAAATAACTAATATTTTTACGATACCAACTATGTATACCCATGTATTTTTTATATATTAATTATTTATTTATTAAATGATTTTACCCTAAATTAGTTTATCATATCATCAAGCGTTTCAAATTAGATGATGATTCTACAAGAATTTCTACTGTATTAAAGGAACCCTATGTTTTACCTTAATAGAACCATTGATAGTTAATTAAAAATAGATTCTATTAAAAATGGGGAATAATATTATAGAAATATTGGGTGTCGTTAATTTCATTGGTAAATATAAATAAAAATGTAATTAAATAAAGGAGTAATTAATAGATTTTATTAAGCATAATTATCCAATGAAAATTACATAATTCTCATCCTTCATCAATTCAATATATAGCGTTGAAATATTTTAAGAATTGGTTTTTAAAATTAGAACAATATTTTTAGTGATTTAATACAAGTATACCTCCAAGGATTTCATCAAAAACAAAATTTAGTCAATAATTACAACCAATGATAGGGTTATTTTTGTCTAAATTCATAACTAAAACTCACCATGTATACATATGAATAACATAATATATATTACAAAGTATTATTTTACATAATTTTTATACCAAGAAATAAATTAACAATGTATTGATATTTTTTATGATAGTTAAATTCTCCAATAAGAACTAAAAACACACTAAAATTAAAATATTAAAGAAGAAATGGTGAACAGTATGTGAAACATCCCATGAAAGGGTACCCACAAACATCATAATATGTGTTTTAAGATTAATTAAAAGTACATAAAAAAATAAGTATTTTTATGATAAAAATCAACACAAAAACAATAATTTAAAAATAAATTCATGTTTTATAAAAAAGAAACCTAGGATTTACACCAAGTTCTTCCATGGGATGATCACATGGATTTAGAACACCATAGGAGAGGAAAAATACCAAGATAAAAATTATAAACATAACAATCTATAAACACTCACCACCTAGTCAAAAATATAATAGAATTAAGAGAGGGATGTTTTTATGGGAAAAAACATCATAATTTCGAAAAAAAGAAGCCAAATTCCAAATGTATTGGTTTACTATTCATTATAGATAGTTTACTCTTTTATATGAATGGTTGACTCACTAAAATAGTTGAAAACATATTATAATTCATTGAATAGGTGAGTTGTATATAATTCATTCCAATGAAGGTTAAATTATTCCCAGTTGGATGTTTTTAACCTATGTTATGGCACAAATATAGAGGGATGGTCTAATCTGGCCTCCCAAAATTTATTAACATTTTAGGGATCTGTTTGGAATCCAAATGGTTGAATTGGGATGTATGGGATTCTAGAGGAATATATCCCACCTATTTTTCATTAATTTTACAATATAATTCCCAGTTCAATGTACTGATTTTCTAATAGACATATTAAATTCCAAATGTATTTCTAGGATCATGCGTAGTTTGACCCGTTTTTCTTGAATTACCCCTTGGGTTTTCCAAATCACTGCCTATTACAGTGTAACAACTAAAATAAGTTAACATTAACTCTTCCAAAGTGATAAAAATGTAATCATTTAACAATCAGTTCATTACAATTAGTTATTACAATTAGAATTATCAATAAAACCCATTAGAAAATATTGGTGCAAGGGTGTAAAGAAATAGTGAATCGGTACATGATAACACCCCCACATCTAACTCATTGTAATAATAGGGAGTGTATAATATCCAAATAATGTGCCATTCCTAAATAGAAGTTTAAAAATAATCCAAGATTATTTTGGAATAAAATTCATCATGTCTCATTTATTAAATAAATTTTCCTATCATTTTTCTTTTATGACATTAAAATTCATTCAAATTAATTTGTTCACCCATGAAACACGTCACAACCAATGTCCCCTAAAAATTTCTCACATTACACAAGGATCTTATGACATTGGATTTATTGTCATTTCCACGAGGTCTTGTGACCTCACCACAACCTTGTAAAGATTCTGTGTTCTCTAATGAAAGAGGCTAGTGTACTACTCTAACAGAATTCCAACAGGTTATTTTAGGGTTAATGGGTTGGCTGGATGTAATGTTTAAAAATATTATGCATAAAGGAGTCATTAATCTATTGTGTATATCATATGGGAAAAATTTAGTAAGTGTCAAAAATGAATGTTCTCTATCAACCCCTCATATATTTTATAATTTCTATCTCTATCCCCACTTTGTTTCATTTAGGTGGGTCCCAACCACTCCTGTAACAATAATGAGTAACATTTATCTTTTCCCATTTATTTTAATTATTTTTTATATTATTAAATATTATAGAAATATTTGTTGTTTTATATAAATTTTTTTTGATAAATTTGGAAAAAAGAATTACACAATGATATAATATGACTAGTGGACCTACTTCCCTGAAATAAAACTCTAGTCACCCTTTTACTCATGAATTAGAATGAATATATTCCTATATTAACCATGGAATATGGTATCCCCAAACATTTCAGAAAACAAAACAATAATATACTCAAGATATGTCTAGTTCGGGATAAATTTTCTTTTAATGTGTCTATTTAATATGAATTTCATTGTCTCTAGTGCTTAAGAAGGGTAAGATGTCCATGTGGAAAAAATAGGTGTTAATTGTACAAATATATTTTCAATTAATTATAGTCTATCTCATTAATTTTTAACATTTTAATGTTATATATTCAAAAATAATTATGGGAAGTTCAAGTTTTTCAAATGACCTGATAATATAAAAAAGTGATTAAAAGGAAGAATATTCAATAAAGGTATTATAATGTCTATCACGAGAGTGATTAAAATATTGGTCAGTTCTTATGAGGCATGGTTCACAAAAATCCATTAAACCACTATGAATGATTTAAAAATACAAATTCTATGAAATTTTTCCATATAAACATTAATTTAAAAAACAATTTTCCAAAAAAATGAATTTTCAAATCAAGTTTATTATGCATAAAATATTATTTTGGATCTCTTTTTTAATATAAATTATATTCTAAAAAGCGAAATAAATCAAAATAAATAAAGAAATGGAAACACAGTTTCTTTTATTATGTTTTTTTTTATTTTTTTTATTTTTCTAAACTAGTTAGGACATGTCACCATACCCCACACTAAAAAAATTACATTTTCATCAATGTATGTTGTTAAAATAAATAGAAATGTAAATAATGGTAGGGAGGATTTAAAACCAACTATGTGGTGTCACATGTGGCATCCATAGACTATATTTTCCTCTCTATAAGCTTTGGAAATTTTTCATTGAATTGTTTGAGCCTCTTCCAAAGGAAAATTTGTCTCTCTCCACACTTCTCTTAAAAAACTTTTATGTCACTAAAAGGGTAAACATTAGTAATGGTATAAGAACCAGTAAATTATGAAAGATGCATGTACAAGAATATATTTATCTAAAAATTTTACATGAGGAAATAATCATGAATATGATTCATCTAATGATGAATCATATAAACTTGTATATCTTTTCTGTTTTATTTATATATCAATGAGTTCTCATATTCATCACACATAATTTCTTCCAACTCGTGAATCTGAAACATCTTATACCCACCTATATCTTAAAGATTCATGATAAATTGGTTAATAATCAAATATACATAGAACACTACCACCACATTAAGGTGAAAAACCATTCCAAACACAATCTTATATAGTGACATTCCAATCGGGGTTTTAAAAGTTGTTCGGTAGACCCAATGTTTAAAATGCAAGTGAGAACTCCAATCTTTCCTCTTTGGTTTTAGTATATTTTCTAGATTAAAATAACTTCATGATTTGAGAATTATGATTGACCATTATTTTGGTGGTGATATGAAGTGAATAATTTACAAAAAACCCATAGTTATAGAGAATTGTTTAATTTTACGCATGGAAAAAATGAAAAACATGGTCATTAATGATGAATATTGGAAAAAAAATCATCATTAAATGTAGGACCTCTCAAAATTGACAATCAATCGAGATTAATTATTCCAAATAAAATTGTCTTCTACCCTTGTAGTGACATTGCCAATATTTATTATGATTTACACAATGAAAAATGAATTTGGATAATTTCTCATGAAGTCAATTCCCCATGCATTAATGATTTAAAAAAATATCATGGGTTGTTGGGGAATTTCCTTCCTACTATAGATATTCTTATTAAATTGACATCAAGTGCACGACATAAAAAACTGATGGTCATATCTATACATTCTTGTTCATTAAAATCCTATGTCACAGACTAATCTAGCTCTATGTTGAGAGACAAAGTAAACCCCATAAGTGATTGTGTGGAATAAGGTCAAAAAATTTATGAACATTATAGTCAAGGATATATCTTTCAATGACTTGTTCATTAAAATTTATCGATATTTATGGGACATCCATAATGTACAATAATGAATCATGATTAAGTCTCATGAATAACGAGGGGCTAAAATCAATGGGGACCCTTAATGATAATATAAAATTTAACATGACTGCATATCAGGGGGTAAGGTCCATTACATCACAATGGATCTCATGAAGAACAAATTTTACATTTTCAATAGAGGATTCATCATGGTGGTCGAGTAATAGACAAATCATCCAAACATAGTAATTAGACACATTTTCAACACCCTTATTTTCTCAATTCTCATGGTCAAACTCTATGAGGAGGATCATCCACCATATGAGGCATGGAATAGGTGTATGTATATTATGGAAAAAATTAAGTGCAACATGATCATAAAACATAATTTATTTAGACTGAAGAAAATATGAATGAAATTTTTCTATGGAAAAAACAAAAAGGTGTACTTTTTATGTGGTTGGGTAGTTTTCCTAGGAACGGTTATGGGTATATGAGGCATATGCAGTGGCATGAGGAGCCCTATCAACCATATGTGATAATACTGCCCCAAATTTATTGTTAAAGGTGTCACACATAATTTCGATTGGGATATCCCACTATGGCATCTTACACATTTCAATGGAATGTGAATGACTTGAGGCGTGACCTTTGGTGTGGTTTCACAATGATCTAAAATTAATGATAATTAATTCATAAAATATATTAACATGATTTTTGGTGAAATAAATTGAATTTCATGGGTGTGGAGAACATCTAATATTTCATTAAATCCAAATTATCTCTTATTATCTTACAAAAATATGGAAAATATAATTTTCCAATGTGGTTTCCTAGGAATGTTAAAAAAACCACTCAATATAGGGTACGGAAAACCATGTATGGATTGATGAATTTTCAAATTAAATTCAATTATCAAGGAACCCACATAACTGAATCCATGGACCAAGACCATTCTATATTGCATTCATTTTTTAAACATATATTTTTAGAATTTATTTGTTTAATTATTTATTATCACATAACCAAAAACCCCAAAAAATAGTTATTTTAATTAATAACGAAAAATGAAAAAATTTTGTTTAGGTGATTTAGGAATTATTGATTGAAATGACTAAAAATATTCTCATGGTATACGACACCGGACATCCTCTATTCTATATTAGAAAAATAAATTACCTTTTTTTACTCTATAAAATTGGCAGATTAATAAATATTCACTTGTGATTAGATGGCCTAGGATTGATACATTATTTATCCACAATCCAAAATTTATAAATTTGGAAAATATTATATCCTTTCGTAATAACATCAACATAATACTATGATGATCATTATGTTTTTTATTTTCAGTATAAATATGGTATAATATAATATATAAACTCAACCATTAATTTACTAAGGAAATCTCTAATGAATATATACCTTAGATTGAAGAATAAAATAAGGGAATTTATATGTCCCAATGAAATAAATATGAATTCATTATTCCCATATATTTTATAGAAGGGTTTATAGTGCATATAATCTCTTTTTACACACAAGTAACGATATCATGATTGATGGATAATCATTAAGAACCAGCCTTCCCCATTTAGCTGATCAAATAATTAAACAATACGGTTTTGAGGATATATGTTCATAATCATGGTTTTTATATGTTTATGATAATAAATGTAGATATTCATTGATGAAAATTTATTCTTAATAAAAAGTATTGATTCACCCCACGTTGAATAAAATTTGTGTAAATAATCCTTTTATAAATTGTATTAGAATTTCATAAAGTGACCAATTAATTTATCAACCCATAATTTTGAGTTTGATTTCATGGATTGGATTTTCTTACATTCCTATTATCATTTACTTTTAGAGTGATAGATAACTAGAAAAAACTATTACATATCAAACCATTACAATATACGGTGAAAAATTCTATATATAATATTTTTACACAAAAATAGGATTCTTAAATTTAAACACCAATTTTCATCAAAAATAAATACATTAATTTAAGATTAATCCACATAATAGAATAATACACCAAGATATAGTTTCTACTCATCCATTAACCTTGTGAAATATTTTTAAAAACATTATATGATAAAAAATCACAATATGGGATATAAAAAGTAATTATATGTATTTATCCATTTGAAAAACAATGTAATCGCAAACAAGGTTTTTAGTTATTCATTTTAAACACTGAGATGAATTATGTTTTAAATACAAATTAATTCATTTTTATTTATGATATATTTTCTGAAAAGAAGTTCTTAAGAAGTAATGGATGATAAATAAAGGAAATTTACTCATAAAATTTCTTTTAGAGGGTATAAATTAAGTCATTTAGAAAATGAAAATAAAAATATCTTTAAAAGAATCAAAGTAAATATAATCATGGTTTAAAAATAAATTTAATTTTCTACTTGATCTAAGAGAAAACCTTTCTTGGAATATTTTTAAAGACTAAGGACAAGGAAGAAAATTTCATTGAATAATTAGGAAATAAAGTTGGCTATTCATTAAACATGATCACAGCCATTTGAAATATAAATGAGATGAAAACAATATTAAAAATATACAAAATCCATGTGTATATATTGGATCATAAGATATATAGAGTTTTTAAGTGTTGGATGTTATAATATAGACAATAGAGATTTAAATATGTTCAACCACTAAATAAAAATGAGATTCTATTATAATCACATAACACTTTGGTACCATTTTTATCCAGAAATCACTAAATGTGATAAAACAATTTTATGGAACACATTTATCATTAGTCAATTAATGATAAAAAATAAATATATAATTTAACATCCTTCCTCAAACCCATAGTCTTGGAAATATTCAGATGTGCTAGTTGGCCTTAGGTCACATCCCAAAGACACTAAAGGCGGAAAATAAATTCTATAAGCTTCATAATAAATTATGGCATGATTTTTACATTGAAACTAAAACAACCAAACCATAATAACCATAAATAAATAACATATATATGACTCGTGGGTGAATATTACCACCCAATGAAAACCTATCCAATCAAAACTATATTAAAGTACAATTCTAAAACCAAGAACAACAATAATCAAATACATCAAAGACATCAAATCATAAAATACGCACCTACTCTAATCTATGAATCCCAATTCTATTTATGTGGTTTCATGATGTGTCATTAAAAAAATTATGTACCTTTCCTTTACATGTGTCTTGGGTTACAAAATCTACACCTGCACAAATGTGCTCAAGAATGTGGTGACTAAAAAACATTGTAGAATTTCTCCAATGACTTCTCAACTCATACCACTAGTGTTGATTATGTTAGAAAATTTATATAAAATAGAATAAAACAATTTAATAAATATTATATCAAATATAAAATAGATTTCCAAACCAAATTGTTTTCATGCAATGAAACCAAACAATTATTTTGACACCCATTCACAAATCCATATGGAATACCCACTACACACATCCAAAAATCCACAAATGCATGTATGTGTGACAGTTTCATAATCATGTGTATTCTATAATCAATATACAAATTCATGATATGTTATGCATTACCATGTTACCCAATGATACACACCCCCTCCATATGAGAACGTCAAAGGAAATAAACTCTTGTCAACCATGCGATAAAAAACCCATACATAATCATGCCAAACTATGAAAAAAGGTTTTTGTTTTATTTATTGAAATTACACAAAAAATTTACACACAGGATGACCAAATCACTATTTTACAAAAAACCATTTCTATTTATAAATTGTTTTTTCAAAAAATAATAATTTTTTTCATAATCTCACAAAACTGTCACTAAATATTTTTTACATCATGAATAAATCATCTATTTCATAATCCTATTCACGAAATGTATTAAACATAAAACCAATAATTCATGTTCAAATAATGAAGTGTTGAGAGTGAATCCACCTACCACTCAATATTTGAAAAAATGATGAACAATTCAAAACCTAAAAAACCAATATTAGAAATCTCAAAACTATCCATAGATCTAGTTCTGAAAAATAAAAACAATTTTATCTAATTATTATTAATTGAAAAAAACATGAATCTATCCACAAACTATTATATGCATGATTATATGAGAGGTAAAAAGAATAAAACTAAGTTAATAGAAGAAACATTATCACATACCAATAAATCCAACATCAAACACACCTATATTATCCAGGTAATCAATCATGGATTTTATTTAATGGTCTCTGTAACCATAGAATAGAGTTGAATTTGATAAATAATAAATTTTAGGGAAAAACTAGTGGTTAGGGGGTTTTCAGGTAAGATCCATAATTTTTAGATATATATGTTAATTAGGAATGGTTAGTGTAAATAGTCTAGAAAAATATTTTATAACCATGTCTGATCCATAGCCTTCAAACACACCATTCATGAATAGATAACATAGTCTGAAATATCATTAACCCACTATGTTATTCTATTATATCCACCCATGATCTATTTCTCCTCAATGGTCTCACAACATGGCCAAACATTTCAATTAAGTGTTCTCTTACCTAGTTCCCATTATTTTTGTTACATGTTTTCTTGGATAAAATTTCACGGTTTCTACTAAACGTTATAAAAATACAATTTTACAAAAACACATATACAAAAATTATCCAATAATCCTCTAAAACCTTGAAAACACAACCCAATTATATTATGTACTCAAAATAAATAAATTTATTGCCACGTACCTAAAAACAAGAATATAATATTCTCCACACCATTTTCATTCTATTCCAAGAAATTTAAAAAAACAAAATAATCTAAAAGTTTTTGGAAAATTGCTTAACCATTTACTTATAACTCTCCCACATTTCATCATAAATCAAACCATGTTTCCATAAAACCTACACTAGATTAATAATTTTCCCATGAAATTCATTCAGTTGATTATCCATAATCTGCATGACACATCAAACATTGTAGCATCCAACTCTCGGACTATGTGATCCCATTGAATCACAAGGTATGGATCAGGTCAATACTTATTTAATTGAGAGACTCGAAACAAATTATACATTAAAACATGATAAAAAAATATGAATCCTCACAAAAATATTTGAGTGTCTCAAAAGGTTGTATATGTTGACTATATAGCTTCCCCTACATCCCAAAATGATGATGTCTATTCCTTCAAAAGAATCTAAATGACACATGATCACTAACAACAAATGAAAAGAACCATTGATAGTGATAAACATACATTTTTGATGAATCTATTCCATATCCGTACTCATTCTCATTAATTGAATATTTTATATTATTTCATATATATGTCTTGGTCAAACATGTTATGTCTCACCTCCTTCTTCCTAAAAAAGTTGTCAATGAAATGGAATCCCATATAGTTATTCAAACTAACCATATTTATCGAGTACTGATAACAGTTGTTAATGATAACTCCACTGATGTTATGTGATCATCCCATCAGCCACCAAAATCCATTATAGAAGCCCTGAGAATTTCGTCTAATATTTTTATCCTCCATTAAGATTATCCATCCATTTAAGGACAATAAGACATGAACATAGTCAACTGATTCCCAATGGATTTCTATAACGAAATAAAAAAAAATTAAATGTTAAAATATGGTCCCAATTTGATACCATCAAAATTAGTAGTACATTCTATTTTAAAACTCCTTAGATAAATATTTTTTTACAATTATTACACCATATGTGATTCATGAATATTAATAAAATGAGCAGAATTTTTGTGTCAATCCACTATTATTCATTTGGAATGTTGTAGCTGAACCATATTTGAAGACCTATTACCAATTATATTGTTATGTTCTCTCATCTCCATATAGGAATTAATAAAGTCTACCACATACCAATTTTATGTTGGTTCTCTTCCTTAATCAGATGATGGGTTAGGCATCTCATATCATTCTATAACAAATTTATTATCATTTCACCAAACTAAAATTTTCATTTGAGTTCATTATACAACTATTTTAATCTAGGATGAACATTCCATATAGAATAGAGATAAGGATGAAGAAGATAATCCTATCAAGCCCTAGGTACGACCATATGGTCTTGAAAACACAAAATCGATCCTTTTTCAAGATTCCATTCCTCAATGGTATCCCCACCATTAATTGTTGATATTATAGAAACACATTCAAAATCGTATGATTTTTCATCTTAAACTATACCAACCTAATTTTCAATAAATTAAACTTGAATGAAAACCATAACAGTAAATTAGTTCACCCAATCATGTTTCATGTTAGTTATATCCAACAAAACTATAATTTATATGATGCTTCTTTTTCCAAATATCTATAGGAATTTCTTCTTTATGCATATTTCATTGAATTTCCATTCCCTAGTGTACAAATTAAATTTAATATGAACATTTGGAGATACTCCATAAATCTTCCTTATCTAATATATAAATGATATTTTGAGAAAACGTTTTGTTAAAATCTTATTATCCATAAAAATATAAATTTATTAGGAAAGAGGTAATGACACCATTTATTTAATTCATGGTAAATAGAAACTAATTTCCAATCATTTGTTTTGTTTTTTTCACATTAAATTATAACTTTAGTGTACCAAAATTAAAATATATATATATATATATATGCATGAGAACAAACCCCGACCTAGATTCCAAAGAATCAGAATACCCCACAAAACAATATAATGATTCTAGAAATATCATGATCTGTGTCGATATAAGGTGAACCTTAAGCTACTGAATATACTGTGACATTCATTATTCCATTGAAATGGAACATTATTCAATTTCAATGATTTAATTGGTAATAATAGTCATTATTAATAATGAAAAAAATATTACCAATAATAAGGAATGATAACGAAAATATATATCTCAAATACAATATCTGGTGACATTGAAGAGATTATAACAACAATATTTTTTGGATCCACAAAATAACGTTTTTTAGAGCTAAAATGTTAATTATAACATACCTAATATATCCAAAAAATAAAAAATCTATGTTTTGTTAAAATTGTGATCTTAAAGATACCTAACAATATCACCATCTGTTTATTAATTGTAGTCTTAGTACTGGAATTCATTAGTATTTCATCGAAAAACAAAACCAAAAAAAATTTGAAATCTTTAAAATATCCAATTCATTAATTCTATAAATAAGGATTGTGCATTCATAATACCAACATGAATAACCACATAATAATTTTACCCATATATTTGACTAAAAGCTATCTTTGGAATATCCTCCTTCAAAACCATAGTACATGATATCCATACCAAAATTCAATTTTAGAGAACCACAAGGATCCCCCAAATTAATCAAATAGATCATTAATGCATGAAAGATTTCATCGATACCTATTCATAACATGGTTTACCATATGGTAATATTCATAAATCCTAATGGTTATATTATAATTTTAAACATAATAGACCAGTGATAACCACATAGATCATCTAGGATTAAGGAATAAATTTCATTCCAACTATTACAAATGGTAATTAAATTTCATTAATTCTATTGGTGTAATCAGATAAGATGAAAGTGATATAAAAGTAGTCCTTATAATGAGATAAATCATAAATTCCACTACAGTAGTGGGTGGAAACTATGGGGTGTTATGATGAAATAAATTAGTAAACTACTAAAAATTGTAGGAAATTTTTTACTTTTGATTTCATCTATATATTCCATGGTCTGTTCTATGAACATTACAATATTGTTCAAACCACATGCGCTAATAGTCTTGTTCGATATACATTCATAATATAATATCCTATAAATATATTCTTAATTTCATCATCAATATTAATACTAACAATTCAGTTAAATTTTTGAATATGATATTTGAACATTATCAACCAATATATATCCATGATTATGTAACATTCATCTATCTCAAGCATAAATAAATAAAAAATCAATTCTACCCCACCGATATATAAATAAATATTTCCTTTCACATAAAGGCCTTCCATTATATTTTCCAAATGGGAGTTTGATGTTTTAAAAGGGAAGTAATTATCTGAACATACATACCAATATGATCAATATCATGAGAATAAATAAAAAATGGATTCTCCCATGTCAAAAAAACATTTCACAATTTTATAATTGAAAATAATCATACCTCTCACAATCCAATTCCAAAAATGATTAATTATGATAACTTGATCACATTGATAAAATTTCTTATTCACTTAACTGTACTGTTTATTTCACCCATTTAGGTTAAACAGTTAGAGATGTCATTATATTCCTAGAATCACTATGACTTAATCGGTTATGTCAATAAGTTATATTCTACTACACTCATCCCATCAAATCAAGATCTTCATGAGATGAAATAGATGATTACCTATCCTACAACCTTGGAGCACTATGAAAATAGGAATGATGATGTCCCATCTAGATGAAATCCTGATTATCATAAGGTGGTTTAATAAAATATTGCTTTATATGACTAAATGAACCATATTGAATATATCAATAATTTCTCATTTGTTTAGGAGAAAGATTCAATTATCCTATTATTTGATTCTGATTCATACAAACAAATTTGTAATTGGTGTCCCTCTTTTGCTTTTTCCCTGCATTAGAGTTTCAACTAACTACTATAGGAATCAACATGCTTTCTCCTCTTGTTTTTCTTGAGATGTATCTTTGCTGAAATATTTCTCTATTTACCGTCTAAATTGTGAATATAGCCACATACTCTATTACCTATATACTCTAATGATTCATGTTGAAAATGTATTCTATTCAAAAAAATTATGACCTTATGATGATATAAATATTTTTTGGTCAATTATTTCAAATCCTCCCATTAAATTCCTTGGTAAGTTTTATCCAAAACTACTATAACCCAAAATTACCATTATATATCATGTAGAATATACATTTATAGCATTACTTACATATCAGATGGTGTTTATTGGAAATTAAAGATTCATTTCATTTGATTCAGTCACTCCACTACATTTTATGGTTCTGAATCAACCCGAATGATGGGAGGACTCTCATTTTGGAACTAAATAGATTGATCTACATTCCTTGGATTATACATTTTTACCATATACACATCATAAGTATCATGTAAAATACTCTAATCTAGTTATTGTTTATCCTATGGATTGAGTGAATCCACATTTTTAATAGACTCTTCTGGTTGGTCCTTATAATATAAACCCAATCCCATTCTCTATAACCAAAATAAAATAATATTTATTATAAATTTATAGAAAATTAAAGCTTATCAATTTGAAATTAACAACATCACTCATATTATAATAAGGTTGTCCAAAATACATCAATTTAGACATTCAAATTATTTTTTAAAATTTGACCACTCATTAGAATGTCAACTCATTTTCAACTATTTTAAAAAATAATCTATTTTTCACAAAATAAATAATCATTACCAAAATTGAAGTATTAATTCTTATAGGGAAGTAATTTTTATAAATTCATTTCATTATTTTCTCATCAGATAAATCCATGATGATGATATGAAAACTCCAAGATGTGTCTCAAAAATAATAGTGTACCCAACCACAATAGTAACATGAATTTCCAAATAAAATTTTCACTTATTCCTAATTATTAAATACCTTTGATGTTCTAAAAATACTATGTATTTCATATTTACATAACTAAATAAAAAGCACAAATTATTTTTTTTCAAATATAAGACTGAAAAAACTGATACCCTTTATAACATCCCCCTCACCCATTGTCTTAGGAAGTGGTGGTCGTGATACTAGGCCTTATACGACATCCCCATGTCCCCAAAGGCTATAAAAAATAAAAAAGTTTAATTAAAAATTTGGGGATGATTATACAATTGAAAATAAAAAAACAAATCCTGGCTACAATAACTAAATCACATATAAATGATATATGAGTACAAAATACAACCCAAATGAAACCAATACAAACAAAACCATATCATAGTACAGTACATAAACCTATAACAACAAAACTCAATGACATGGAAGAAATGTACTCATCAACTGAAATCTTCATCCATGCTAGAACATGACATTACATGCATGTGGAATCATGATGGATCAATATATAAATGAGAAAACATTCTGTAAACATTTTCTTGACCTACAAACTCTATAAACTGACCAAATGATCCCATGAAGGAGGTGATATTAAAACTTATTTTTATTTCACCGATAAAAATGTCAAATCATTCCACTATGATAGATCATTTTATAAAATTTATATAAAATATATTAAATATATTTAATGTAGTGTATATCAAATTATAAAATAATTTTCCTATCAAAATAGTTTTCACAAAAAGAAACCATACAATTATTTTCAGAAAATTTCTCAAATACATTTGGTATTCCCTCTGTACAGATCCATACATCAATCCATGAATTCCCATGAGATAGATCCATACCCATGATAGGTCTCTCATAAAAATACCAAATCATTACAAGGTAATTATTTCCTTGTCCCATAATGGAACACTACAATTCAATGGGGAGAAATCAATGAAAATGAACTTCTAAAAACCATGAATGCCAAAACCAACTAAAAATTAGAGAAATCAAAGGGAATAAAATATTTTTCTAAATAAATACCAGAAATTGTTTCCAATAAAAAGAATCAAACCATAATTTTATAACCATGAATTTTAAGTTATGAACCAAATCATTTCCCACAAAACCCACCAATATCCATCAGCTCAAAAAATAGTCACTAAAGAGGATGTCCATCTTGAATCACACATAAATTTAAAAATTAAATTCATTAAATTAGATCATTTTGAAACCTATACATTAGGGAATAATCATGATGACTTGTGAGTGTATACACCATTATCTAAAACATTGATGAAAAGAAATAAGAATAAATAATTAAAACAACTAACTTAATACTTCTAAAACCATCCTTATATCTTGTTCCCCTCCATAAAAATAACAATTTATCATCATGATAAAGATAAAAAAGCATTAATATTTCCCCAATGAATTATATCTAGGAATAATATAGCGGGGAAAAGAATAAATATAAATATATTGATGATTGATAATCAATTACCAAAACATTTGGCCTTTAAAGCACCTATATTATTATTGGAACTTCTCCCATATAAAACGAAATGGTCTCAAAATACTTGGTAGGGATAAAAATTTGAGATATTACATGTTTTGGGAAAAAATGAATGGTTTTGGGGGTGATTCCAATTAGATACATAATTTCTGGTTCTACATTTTAACAAAGAATGGTTATAGTGCATGGTTAGGAAAACCATGCACTAACCACATATGAGACACTACCTTTAATCAATCATCACATGATTTTCTAACACATTTCACAAACCATGTTCCAATAATACTATTCATATATGTATATCCTTTCATGTTTTTTCCTGTGTTGATTTATTGTTTGACTAAACTATGTACCGAACAATGAATCTACCTTGTTCCAACTATTATGGTTGCATGTTTTTCAAGGTGGTGTTTCCTGGGTTCAACTAACCATTCTCAAATTGTTCACCTTTATAAAATCCATAATAATCATGCTAAAGAGCATCCAAAACCCTAAAAAAATTACCTAATTACATTATATATTGTACATAGATAAATTAAATGTCATGTTCATAAAATTATGTATTTTACGTGGAATTACATACACAACATAAAATACCACATGTGTTGAACATGAAATGTGTCTCATTGGAAAGAAAATTGAGTTAAAAAATACCTTACATGGAGCCGTGTCTAATTTTATACATTCTGTAATTCTAAAATAATAAAAGTACTTTTTTCTTTATAAATAATAAAAAATTTCATGTTATCTTCATTATCATTATAAAATCTATATCATTTATTAACTTGAATTATTTTATTACTAGTGTAGTTAGATTTACATAGGATGTTTATAAGATTTAATCTTAAAACTATTTAGAATGGTTTACGATGGTAAAAGAGGTAATATTAATATAATTTAAAAAATATTAATCATGACATAATTATAATTTATTACATCTAATAAAATTTAATGATATTTATTTAACAGAACATGAAAATGGAATCACACCGCTTCGTGGAGGTTGCATTACACATGTATGCATGAGAAACATTATAGTTTTCCAATAAATGGAAATATAGGATGATGTGTGGTATATTATCATTCTATAATAATAATTATTTCATTGATATTAAATATATCATAGTATGAAGCCTCAAGAGTTTTTGATGAATAACATTACACATTTCTTTATGGAGGTGGTATTCAATATATACATGCGGGATGTTTTATATGTCCATATGATTGAAAACAAGATAAAAAATGTTTTTTAATCAATATAATAACATATTGGTATATGTATGATTCATATGTAATCATGTTATTGTAGTTATTGAAGATTTCAATTTGGTCTAAAAATAAATTATCATGGAATCAATCAGTTTCGATTTAGACATATTCTTTGGAGAACCTCCATTTTATTTCACCATAAGCCTTGTAGGTTCATCTTTTATGGGAAAACCAAAAGGACATAATTAGTATGGTTTTTAGGGGATTAGGGCTGGTATTGGTTAATATAAATTCATAAATAATTATGACTGTAAAAGGGATGGTGATTTCTTTTTTAATGTGATGTTGGTGGAACTCTTGTAAATACATGAAATATTAACATATATTTTCATCCTAACTCATGTAAAATGGATCAAAATACCAAATAGTCAATTCTAAGGGTGATGTGGTCTACCTAAATGCATATAATAAATTATATCTAATTTTATGTTGCATGTTGAACCATATATATTTGGTTAACCTCCTAATTAATCTTTTTATCATTCAATATTGCAACATAGTTGTCATCTATAAGCCTCATGAAATTTATCTTCAAAATTACTAGTGGTACATATTTGAAAAAATCCGTGTAGTACATATTATTTACAATAAAATTATGTTATTAAATGTATTTTATGACCCAATAGTTATTCTAAAGATAAATTATAAAAATTAAATGCCAATTAATTTCAATTCCTACAGAATTCATAAATTTGACAATAAAAATATATATAAAAAAGAGGAATAAGAATTAAAATAAATAAATAATCAATTAAACATTCTAATTATATATATAATTATTATAATACATTTAATAATGTTAATAATAGAAATTTTATTATTCTTAAAATCGATAACATAATTTTTCTTTTGTTTTTATAAATTTTGATTTAGAATGATATTTGTGTTTTAGACAATGATACTATTTTTGAAAAATAAAAATATAATAAATTTTTTTATTAATTTATAAAACCTAATTTTTGTCATAACATTTTGTTGATGATTCATATTTACACTTATCTTTAACATTATATCATATTTAATATATTAAATAAGAAAAATTGAAATTTCATATATATATTTTTCCTTTTTTTTAAAACGGGTGTCAAAATTATCTCAGGAGGATCCAAAATGGTTAAAAAATTTCCATGGAAAATTTATTGGTTTATATATACTCATCCACCCTTTTGGAGATGTGAGGTTTTTTTTCTTATCATGTAGTTTTATCATTAAATAACATGTTTTTACCAATTATCATGGTGATAAACATTTACCAACATAACTATTCATTTTCACATAAAACGTTTACCAAAAAACAAAAATATAAAAAAATTATTCCCAATATAGAATAAATTTTATAAGGTTAAAATTATATAATTGTAAAAATATATTTTTAATATAAATTTTCAATACACAGTAGAAAACCTCTTATGAAAAGTCCCCATTTTATACATAAAAAATATTTTATACCAAAATAACATATAATGTTGAATTCCATTGAAATAATTGAATTATGTTTTAAAAAATTAAAAATATTACAAATTAAATTAAATAAATAAATGGAAAATAATTTTTAAATTATATTTATTTAATGAAAAGTAATTATTTTCTTTACAAAATTGGTATTTTTCAACGATCAAATAATAAAAAACTATTCATAAAGTCCAAAATACATTTCTTAATTATATTATGTAATTATTTCAAAAACTGATTTCTATGTTATCATATAACATTTAAACATGATAAAATAATTAATAATTACATCAGTTCATAACAATAACTAAAAATCAGTTTTGATGAAAATATGTTTTTGAAGTATAATATGAATTTAAACTCATGACATATCTAAAACCCGCCAATAGATGAATGTTAACATATTATTTTATATGTTTATAAATGAAATGTTTTTATAATAATTAACTTACATTGATTACTTTTTTATGATAAAACAATCATCACCATAAAAATATATTAAAAAAATATGATTTTAATTATATCAAACAATTATTTTTATTAAACAATTACTGGTATTATACCAAGTGAATATTAAATTCCAAAAATCATATAGGTCTAATGGATATATATCACTAGTGGCATAGATCAGTCTAATAGATATATACTCCCAATAACTATATTGACATCCTATATAGTCTCATATAAATAACTATAATCCTTGTTACTATATTATCATTCCAATAACAGTTATAATTCATATCCTTTAATCAATTTTTTTAATTAGGGTAATGAAATTTATGGAAATGATGTGGATCAAGAAAATATTCATGTTTAATTATGAATATATTTTTATAATAATTCTATTTTATTCAGATGATTGATTAATTTAGCTGCTTCTTATTGTGATAACATCTATATGAAATTTTAATATCCTATCTAAATATAACATATCTCGTTTTATTTTACTTCATTGTATTGTGTAACATAATCTATTGGAATGTATTTTAAATGTATTTAAAATATAAATTCTATTGGTTTTACCTTAATTATTTTTTTATCTATAAATACAAAATGAGATTAAATTGTTTATCAAATGATAGATTATTATTGAGGTGGTAGAAGAAAATCTATATTTTAATATTCCCATGAATATATTTTTTTCAAAATATTTTAGATGAATTTGGACATTCTTATGGAGTTATTCATTATAATTTTCATATTAAAGAGTTTAAATTTATGAAGGGGGTTTATTTTTATATGAAGGGACATCTCAGAGTTAACAGATGATCTTGTTTAATAAGGGAGTTTTAAAACCATTGAAAATATAAGGGATATAGTAAAATAAAAGAAAAAATATATTATCAGGGAAAAAATTGGGTTAAGTATTAGAACTTTTGAAGGGTTAAGTATGAATCCATTTCCCCCCTTATAAAAGTTAATTCATGTATTATAACTTCTTCCTTTTGTAATCATAATAGTTTATTAGTGATATATTCTATATCTAAGACTCACTATAAACATAAAGATGAATAGATATTCACAATAAATTCAATACATAAAAAAATATCATGTTATTTTATCTCTATTTGTTGTTTTATTTTTGTTTAGTTTTGTTGTAAAAAATTGTTAGAAAGTCCATTCCTCATAAATGGATTGGAGTCATGCATATTTATATGGGTAGTTAAGTAATAGAGAAATGGAAAATACATTAAAATTGGACCATAATGATGCACCCCCACTTAGTGTGACTGAATTATCCAACATAGACATTCCCAATATTGATTTAAGAACATCAAACTGATTCAGTTGAATTTTATTACATGTGATCTTCAATTAACTATTTTTTAATTCTTCTATTAGTTATAGATATTATATTTTATTATGATAGACTTTTCATTTATATATATTAAAATAGATAAAATTTATTTTCAAATAAAGTGATCTAAACTTGAGGCCTCACTAGTGGGTGTATTATCATTTATATTTTGATATGTATATTTTTTTTTAAAATAGTTTCAGAGGTAATAGATTATTCAAATAGTAATAATTTAACAATTATAATGAATGAGGATATGATGTAGTGTGAATTAATGCCATTATTTCAAAATGATAATATAATGGTGAAGGAATGTTTTCTGTTATATTTTTCTCCTACCTTAATGTGGATTTCATATTGATAAATCAAGTGAAAGAGAACAAATTATCTTATAAAAAATACAATATAATGAGGGATTCCCATAATATTGAAGAATGCACAGATATATGGACTATTTTACCAAATATAGTCATTTATTTAAGAGTAAATTAATATAGTTCAGTTGAAATATGAAATAATATATTCAAAAAATGACACCATTAGAGTTGGACAGTAAATATAAATCAACCATTACATTTCATGAGATTATACCAATTATGAGGGTTAGGAATGGAGAAGAATGATATCTAATTTGTTTCATGGTGTTTAAATTATCAATAGGTAAAGGAATAGTTTCAATGAACTAAAGGGTTGTTTCATAAATTAAACATTTTTAATATTATATCTGATGATCTTTATTTGTTACACTATTCAAAATTATTATATTAAATGACACAATATCACATGATAAATAATTATATTAGATATAATTAATAATTATATTGAAGGCTACAAGATTTTGAGTATTCTATTTGGGAATATGAATTTTTTTAGTACCTTATTTTATTAGTTTATATAGGTTTATAAATTATTTTAAACATCTTCAAAGTACTACTAGATAATTTCAGGCACATGATTTTATTTATGAAGTTTCCTATAATATTTATCCTCCTTAACAATTCTATTTGGATCATGATTTATTCTATTTTATCATCTAAGGAAGTATATACATGATCCAACTCATGAATCTTATTCAAGAGATCTTGACATTGTGGAAGTTGAAACATAGTTGAAAAATTATATGAAGATCTATTATAACATGAAGAATTTTTGGTATTAGAAAACTATTCGTTTAGTGTGATTTTCAAGTAGCATATTAGAGTTAGTAAAATTACATGAAGGAAAATATCATAAAAGGGTTTATTATTTAGATTTGATTTTATTATTCATTTTGTGTATAATTTATGTTTGTTTTAATTTGTTTAATGGTAATGAAATCATAATGAAAATATAATTTTATGATTTATTTATTCATACCATTATAAAAAAACATTTTGTAGGATAAAATATTTTTATATAGGGAATAATTTGGAGTCCACAAAATTTGGTTTTTCTAGGTTTTTGAAATATTATTAATGAATAGGATAATAATTATAGAATATTTTATTTTTCATAAATAATGTAGAATTAGTTATATGTTAATTTATTTTATGTACTAATTTTTAGTAAAATGTTATATATTCTCAAATATTTGTGCCTTTGGAATTAGTGGATATTTTTGATATGATGTTATAGTTGGTCAATTTATGATTTATGATATTATTATGAGGGTGATATGTGAATTTAATTTGGAAGTTAGATGACTAAATATAAAATTAAATATATATAAATTTTAATAATTAATTGACACGGACAAAATTCTTTTATGTAATACTATTGGTTTTAATTATTTTAGATATTAGATAATTGATAGAGGAGGTGAATAATATCTCTATAAATTAAGATAGTGGATATAATTTTTTTATTCATTCAAGATATCATATATTCATTCCATAGAAAAAGAATATTTTTTCTTTATGTCATATTAGATTGAAGATGATGAATGAGTTACCAAGAAATATGAATGTGGGATTAAGGATGATCAACACTTGAGGTATGTAACTTTGTTCTTTCAGTGCCTTTTTTATCAATAAAAAAATCACTATATTAATTTTTATTAGTGGTGGATAATTAATAACATGTATCAACTATTATTAATTTTTTAGAAATTCAATGAATTTTGTTATTATAATTATTGGTATTGATTATTTATTTTCTAACTTGAATAATATAAGACTTTCTAAGGATCAAATGAGTATATAAATATCATAAATGAAATATTATTGAATCTATGTGGATACATTAATATTTTCCAAAATTAATGGAAGAATAATTTTTCCTAAAAAATTATGTAGCGATATTTGGAAGTGGTTGTCCATGATGATTATATTAAGATTTACTACTAAATTTTATAATGAGGTGGTTTTTATTTTATTATATTTTTCTATGTTTTTTCAGGTTTACATGGGGGTCATTTCAATCACTATATTATGATAGGAATAATCAAAATATTTAAAAATGGTTGTTTATTTTTTATGAAGTTGTGAAAATATTGAATAATGATCATGTAGTTTACTAGATTATTTAATTTTAACTCAAATTCAATGATTATAGTATTTTTTATCTTAATAAGAGAAAAAATGTTATTATCGATGCAATGATAAACTACAATTTCAGGTAATATTATTGGTTTAGTTATAGATGGTTCTTGATATATTCATGTAATTATATCTGAGTCGTATTTATAAAAAATTTCTATATCAGTGGTTAACTCGTAAAAAATTAATTTACGATGCTGATAAGGAAGGTGTACAAAAAAATAAATAATTTGATATAGTTTTTATTATATATGTTTTTATGTGGATATATGGATATATATTTATTTTTGAAATAAATTATAGGTAGTAGGTTTGTATTCCCGATTATGGATAATTATCAATATTAATATTGTATAATTATTGAGGGAATATGGTTAGAAACTATATTTAATTATTATAACAATATTATTATTAGTTTTGTTAATTATAGATAGATAAATCTAAAAATGGTGTTGTATGATTGGGTGTAATGATTTGAGGGTTTTATAATCCCCAATATAGTTTTCTTAAATGGAGTAGAGTTAGGTGACACACATATCCTCAAGTATTTCACACCACATAACAGATGTTATTGACTAATGAAAATGGACTATCAATAACATAGAGATAATTTTACCACTATCTAATTACAAAAATAATAGATAAATAAAAATAAAAACCAACCATAATACCAAGGGGAAAAAGAAAATATAATAAAAAATAGTAAATCACTTATTATAAAAACATATGATACCACTATAATTCCATACATTCTATACATAAGGTGTAATAAGTTGTGATGAGAACCCACATTCCAAAAATAAATTAGATACCTTACTATAAAAACAGTGTAGGAAGATCCAAAATATGTATCACATGATTGGAAATTCTGAATGATGGAACTAAACTCTAGTTACTCATGTAAAATAACATTAACCTCATATAATAATTTTAAACATCCCAAAAGAGGAAAAATGAATGTACAGATACTCAACGTGAATCTACATAAAGGAAATTTTTTATTTAGAACATAATCTTGTCCAATAGGTGAAACATTTTTTAAATATTATTACTATCATAATTTTTTGATTGGAAGAACATAATCCAAAACATGTTATCCTAACCCCCTAATTTACAGTGGATTCCCATAGATAGATATGGTTATACATCCATTCTATATGTGTGGTAAATGTAAATTTACTTTAAATATTCATTGTCCTCCCTCTATCAAGTTATTAAGATTATTTATGTACCTTCATAGTTTTCAAAAACCATTTTATTGTATTGCTACATATCTCCCTAAATATTATTTTATAACAATTAAATAACTATGACTTATTCTTAAATGAATCCACCAGAGATAATGAAATTCATGTTTGATCTCTTTACATGTAGATAACCAAATCTTGACATACATGGACATTACATTACTTTTTCAGAATACTTAATACATGAAAAAAAACTAACACCCAAATACTGTATTAGTTTATTGTCTTTGGAATCTCAGAACAAATTTTTCTAATCATAGTGAAATATCTTCAACATCTCCCATAATGATCATCATATTTTTGGTTTTCTTACCTAAAACCTTTCATCATATCCTGGTGAAATAAATACATAAAAATGGTGAGCTCAAATACAATGTAATGGTAAACATAGAGAACGTAAAACAATCCATATACATTTGAATGCAAAAACTTGAGCATAAAATCTAAACATAAAAATCTTGAGAAAAGACATAATTATTGGAAGTACGTAAGGAATATATCATAAAGGAACATCAATCATGATAAAATAGCATGGTAATAAAACATGCAATTGTGAAAACCCATTAATCACATGATATTATTTCCATAGTAGCAAAGGCATTCCTGCCAATACCATCTTAGTGGAAAAAGTCTATTTCTAAATTGAGATCACTCATTGTTCGAGTCCTGTATCACTGATCCGGATTAACTTACCATTTCATCCATGTTTATCTCATGATATATAAATCATTACCCAATTAATTGGAGGGATATATAGGTCCCACCCATCTCATAATGAAATCATTCTTACTTTTGCCACAAAATAAACATAAAACACTCATCATAACCCAAATAATAAAATGGGTGTCATAAACATCATCCCATCATCAAATAATGTAACACACCAGGTAAATAAAGAATATTACATTTTTATATTTGTCATTATTTGTGGATAAAATATTAGTATTACTTTAAAGGGAACTCTATGCACGATGGCGTACCCAATACGCGACAACAAGTTCATTTGAAATCTTACGTTGCACTATAATAATATTATTTTAAATGGTATTTAACGCCTAGCCGTTGTAATGGGGGGGATGAACAGATCTAACTACAAAATTATTAAATATGTTTGTCAAATATTTTTACTTTTTACAATAAATGTTAGAGGATTAAAAATGTGAATAAATTCAATTTTAAGTGTAAACATTCTAATACTCATTAGAAGGTTGATTAACCACCTTTTGATGGAGAACCTCTTTTAAATCCACTTTTTGACAATTTTATGTGTTATATTTGACTAAATAAAATTCTTCCTTAGAATTGGTACATCAAAATTTACTTTGTGTAAATTTTTGGTATTTTTCCGAAAAAGGTCAATTTTTAATGAATAGTGAAAAATGTTGTATTTTAATTCAAAACCTCTTTTTAATATAATTTATTTATATTATAAGATTATCCTTTGAATTGGTTTTAAAGTGAAATTAGAATATATTTTTACCGTTTAATACTATAGTGGGCATTGGAATTAATTTCACTTCGAAATTGGACTTAAACTAGTGTCAATCTTTTGATACTTATTGTTTTATAAAAACACCCTATTTGCTCTGAAAGCGGGAATTAATTATTAAATTAATTAATTAAACTAATATTTTTTTAATTTTGTAAAATAGACATCATTTTTGAATTCAGAATATCAAATATATCTTAGGGTGATGTTTTGGTATTTTTCTGAAAAACTTCAATTTTTGATGAATAGTGAAACCACTAAGTGGTACTTATGAAAACTGATTTTCCGTTTAAATGAAATTTTTCCATCCTTGTGTTTTGAATTTCAAAAATCCAACATACATGGTTGTCATTAAGAAGTAAAATGTGGTTCAATGAGATTAAAATAATTTTTTGGTGAATAGTAACTTATTATGTTTTTAATCGCGATTAGAGATAATTAGAGTAGTTTATGGTAAGAATAATGTTTTAATAAAATGAAATGACCTAGAAACATGTCCTACCCTAATTGGATGTGTCATGGCAGACCAAGACAATACATGGGTCAACATGGGGACCCCATGGAGCTACTTTGGTTGGAAAATTACATAAATATCATTTTATTTAATGTTAAAGTAAAAATGACACAAATATGAGATGTTTTTCTAAAACAAGTTTTACATGGGGTTATACAAGTCAGATTTTTTACTATAAATAATCAATGGAAAGATAAAAAGATTTAATACATCATAGTTGTTTATTATAATTTTTAGACATTAAATAAATTAATGTATTTATGACATCATTTTAATGCAGCGATGACCTCATTATTTAACGATTTAAATAAAATGGAAAGATAATGTAAAATCTAAGACATAAACATGTCCAAAACCTATTGGATGGGTGGATTTCGAAACCGTATCACCCTATCCTCAAATTATATCAATGTGGGACCTTTTAAATCTGAAACTCATTTTCTAATAAAGTAACATTTATTTACTTTCCAAGAGTGGCCCTCCTCTCCTCTTATAAAAGGCCCCCACCTCTACCTCTTTACCCACACTCCAAAAGCCTTTGGCTCGGCCAATCCCTCCCTATTTTGTCTCTCCACTTCCCTCTTTTACTCCTTGAATCCTCACTTTGTGAAGAAGTCTTCCCAAGGAAGCCTTTGATCTCAAACCATAGGGAGTTACCCGATTTTAAGGTAATGTCTTCACTTGAGTCCTTTTGTTTTATTTTGCTTCTCCAAACCCCTAAACTCTTTTTATTATTATTATTGTAACAACTCCAATATCTTAAATATACTAGGATGTTTTTATAAGAAATATTCGAGCTACACTTACACACACCTACATCTAATTGTTAAAAACATAAAGTTTCTGTGGATGGCGAATTTCTGCCTCCCGAAACGATAATTGTTCAACATTCTTCTAACACCTTAAAAGGTGGCCATTAATATGACACTATATTTATATATGATATATAATATGTTTATGTTTTAATTAATCTTCTGTATTTTTCATTTATGGAATACCTTTATGGTTTCCATTATGGGTAAACGCGATATCTTCATTTAAGGAAGTGTGGACTACCACCCCCTCAATGTGATTTGATTCGTTAATACCATATGTGGTACGTATAAAGGATATAATTAATGATATTATATATGATTCCATACTGGAATTAAAATACTATTATCTATAATTATGTTTTAATTCAATTAAATATGAAATAGAAATAGAAGTAGCGTTCATGCGTACGTATGGCTTACCGTCTCCATGAACGGTGCATTTCATTTATTAACTCTAAATGTTATGTAATATTATAAATACATGTATATTATGGATATATATGATATATATGATATCAAAATCATGAATATCATTCTGGATATAATGAACTTTTGACCACACGAACAACATGTAACTATAAGAAGTCCACTTTCGACTTATGAACCAAATATCGACAAAACAAACATTATTAACTTAAATGATCACATAATGTTTATAACATGGAAATAAGTGATATAAAAAGAATAATGAACTTGAAAAAGGTTCTTAAGGAAGTATAAATTAACTCAATTTTATTATTCAGGAGATTAAATAACGATCGAGTCAAGTCGGACCCGAGGTAAGGGATCCTACCCCACTCTTTCATTTTAAGTACACTCTTTTATGTCATTCCTTCTAAGCTCATCTTTATTGTGATTGGGATGTTCTTTTATATTACTCTTACTGTAATTTTTATGTTCATATGATGAGAGACCCTATTCTCTCTCATCAATCCATTTTGGACGTTTTGAGTGGAGCCGTTAGGCTGCCAAATTTTTGTAAGAGATCCAACCTCTCTCTTTCTTTTTAAGTATTCTCCTTATGTCACTTCTTTTAAGCTCCACTTTGTTATGTTGGGGGAAGTTCTTTTTTATTTATCTTTATGTAAAATTTATGTTGATATGATGAGATACCCCATTTCCTCTCATCAATCCATATTGGATGTTTTAAGTGGCACGGTTAGGCTGCCGAGTTTTCGTAAGGGATTTTTTTATCTCACATTTGTTCTCGTGAGATTTATGCTACATTTTCCACAATTTCCTTTGAGTGGTGTATGTACTTCCCATTATTATACACTTTTTGTTGTATAATTTCATTTATGGGTTTTCAAATATTCATTTTATGACCCTTCTTCCATGGGGTGTACGTTTCGAAGGTTACCCAATCGGTAAGGGGACCTTTCACCCTCCTTTTTTTAAGACCTATTCTGTTATGTCTTTTAATTCACATAATATTATGTTAGGATATGTTATTATATATCATTATTTATATAAACTTTATGTCCATGTGATGAGATCCCCTTTATCTCTCTCATCAACCCTTTTTGTAAAATTTTATGTGACGCCATTAGGCTGTCGAATTTTACCAAGGGAACTTCTTAACCCAATTTCGATTTCTTTGGGTTCAACATGTAGTAATTGAATATGTCATCCTTTGAATACGTGTGAATAACCATTTATTGTTTTAAACATAATATCAAATTATATTGTGTGTATTTATATTTGTCACACATAATTATGAGATTGATTTGTCCTTAATTTAAGGATACCTTCTATATAATGGATTTCATCTCATTTTACATTTCTTTTGAGACTTCATTGTTTTTATGCACCAATTCACTCTTATATGGTGTGTATACTGAACTTTGACATATTATATCATGAATCCCTTTCTTCTCATGATATAATAAAGTTCGGATTAAATGTTATTCCGCTATTATTTGTATTCAAGATTCTCTCATTTTGTTAAAAACTATTTAACAAAAATATCGTTTTAAATGTTTTAAAGATTTATTATTCTAAATCTTTATCTTTAATGTCCATGTTTTCAAAATGGTTTTCAGTATTTATTTAAGTCTACATTAATGTTTTAAAATTACAATTCCATTCAAAGCTTCAAAGTGGTATGGGACACATTGATTCAAAAATCTCTTTTAAATGGTTTTTGAAAATTGATTGATTAATTCAATATCTGGGAATTACTTATTGTGATTGAAAATGAAATGTTGTTATTGAAATGTTTATATTTTCAATATTTTATCTGTAATGATGGTACTTGGACATTTTACGGGTGGTTACGTGATAAAACATATGACGGGTGGTGTCGTGAATACCAGGACGGGTGGTTACGTTATAACCTCCAATGCATTGGGTATGGAAGTCGGTCTTATGGATATTCCATTAAGTATGTGTGGAAGTCGACCGTATGGTTATTCCATTTGAGTATGTTTATATCCCAAGTTACCTTTATATGTTATGTGTTCTTTATATGGGTTTTATGGTAATATTTTTTTTATAAAAGGGTACGTAATGATATTTTATTCAGCGAAGAGTTTTTACTACTTTCTAATGGTGAAAGGTATTACATTGATAAAGTATACATGGTTTACTTGTTGCTTTGAAAAACTAACAATTTTCACTCTTTGTGTATCCCTTGCTGAGCTTTTTATGATCACCCCATGTTTCTTTTGAAATGTTTTTTCACAGGACTTAATGTAGATTAGGGTCAAGGATGGGATCAAGGGAAAGTCATGTTATCTAATACATGGAACTGGACATGTTTCTTTTTAAGAGTTTTTATTTTATGGAAATTTAGTAGAAGTGACTACTTTGTAATATTTTGAGATATAATAGTTATGTCCTAATTTTCTAAAACTCTAACCCTGAAAAGATCCTCAATGTGAATTACTCATTTAATTCAATATTATGTAAGGTTTAAGGCTGAGGCCTTATACATAATCCTTAAAAATAAAATGGATATCATTCCACCATAAGAAAAATTACACCATGTAAATAACAGAGACATTAAAAATGAAACATACACATATGAAATAATGTCCTCCTATATAGAAAATGGTTTTGATAAAACAAATGAAGTGAATTCTTGAGGAATATATCATTTCTTCTTAAAAATCATTTTCTTTTAACAAAATGCCATGAAATTTTAAAAGAAAAGTATTTTGTGGAAAATTGTTATAAAATCTTGTAGAGTAAGAATCATAAAAATGAGTCGTTATGAAACCGTAAAAATACGTTCACGCCGTATTAGTTAAAAATGACATTTTTCTCGTACTTTTGTCAGAAAAGTCAAAAAGTTCATCGTGTCAAAAACCAAAGTAAGATTCCTTTCATAACATGGGGTAAATTAATGAATTGGGTAAAAATGAATTTCAAAAGACATGAAAACATTTTTAGAAAACATGGGCTTGGATGATAACAATAACCCCAGTAAATACTTACAAATAACTATCTCATATAAGAACAAGATTGGAATAGTTATCCCTTACCTTATTCTGATTTTCTTCGTATGTATCCAAACCTCATGTATAATGATTTACATAATGTCATTGACTTACTACATAATCATATTTATTGTTATGATATCATATATGGTTCACTTATTACTTTATATTACCCGTTCTTTTGTATATTCCATGTTAAAGCATCGTTTTGGGTAAAATCGTTTAATTTATTGTACATGTTTCAACTTGTTGTTCTTGATATTATTAGTTATATCCTTATTAAATTAATTCCATAATGTAATACTTGATTTATATATAAATTATATATCTAGAATATACATATATATAAGATATATCGATAAATGAAATGAAATACACCGTTCATGGAGACGATAGGCCGTACATACGCATGAACGTTGTTTTTGTTTCTTTATTGAATTGAATGGAATTAAGTAGATGACATACATATATATATATATATATATACGTAAATAAATTATCATTATTATGTCATATATTTCATTATTATTCATTATATATACTTTATAATCATTCATGAATGGTTAAAATGTAGAATGAATCTCATCGCATCGTGGAGACCGTAGTCCGTACGTACGCACGAGCGATGATATCATTCCCATGATCGTGGAATTTTATTGAAATGAATGTATAATATTTCAAAATCAATATCACTTTACAATAATCATATATAGTTTTTTATTTACACCATTATACCCATCCATGTATGGTAGTGGTCGAAAACAGATTACACTATCGCGTGGAGACGATATTCAGTACATACGCACCCACAATTATTTTTTTCCGTAGGATGGATAGAAGGTGAAATAGGTTTTTTTTCATATTTATTATAACATATAATTATATAATTAATACTTAAATTATTACATTATAATGAAAAAACCAAATAAGAGTAAGCAGAAGAAGAAAGAAACTTGAATGAGTCGGTAGAAGATATTACCTCTTCCTCAACGCACCTCCATTAAACATCTTCTTAGTGAAATAATGTTGGTCTTTTGAGAATAAAATAACAGCTATGATGTAACTAGAGAGGTTTAGTAGAGGAATTTTCAGTGGTTGGCTGATCTTCAAGGGTCAAAAGGTTGTGAATAGAAGAGGGAAGGGGTACCCTTTTTATAATGGAGGAGAGGGGCACCTTTGGAAAAACATAAACTATTATTTTATAATAAAGTCAAATTCGGTGTATAGTAGCTCAAAATTTATTTATTTAGAAGATAATGTGGGTATAGGTCTAAATCCTCTCATCCAATAGGTTTTAGAAAAGTTTAGGTTAATATTTTAACCTTATCTTTTAGATATAACTCTAAGTTAAATAATTTATCTTTTACCGTGTATTCTTGTTTTCATACACTATATGGTTAATAAACATACTATAACAATCCAAAAGTACCCAAAGTAGTTCATTATTAATATATATAACCTTATATAATTCATTTGTCTGAACCATAGATTTTTAGGAATATTATCAGAATTAATAATATAATATTTGTTTTAAAAACTATTTTATGTCAATTTTGACACCATTTTGTAATGGATTTTTGTAAAAACCCTAACAGCACGATTATTTCAAAAAAATTTAATTAAATAAATACTAACATGTCATATTAACTTATATAATTATTTTAATTAATAAAAAGTCTCATATTACATTTATTTGGGTATTTATAATATCAATTAATTTTATATTTCATTATTTAAGTAATTACTTCATCACCATTGTGTCATAAATAAATTAAAATATTTAATGTCTAAAAATAATAAATAAAATACCATTAGGTAGTAAATATTTTTAAATTTATAATTAACATTTAAAGTCTAATTTATCTTATGTATGAACCAATATTAAAAATGTTTTTGTTATTAAACATTGATTTTAACTATTTTAACTATTTTTTAAATAAGATAATAATAAAAGTCCTAATCTAATCCATTTGGACCTAAATTATAATATTATATTCATAGGATTTTTTTTGGTCGAAGTATACTTATCTAATAGAATTAGTACATGTGTTAGGGTAATAATAATATCATTTTTACCCTTACTTACCCTATTTACATTAAACTGTTGTAAAATAAAAGTAAAAAGTTACAATTCACCAGAAATTATTTTAATATTATTGAATAACATTTTCCTCCGTGATATTAAATGTGCCTCTCAGATTTTTGAAATTTCACTCAAAGAAGCGGTAAAATTATGTTTTATGAATGTTTGCAAAAAGCTCCTAGGAGGTAGGTAAAAGACTGTGAAATGATCAATAAAATTTTTATATATCTAAAATTATTATAGAATGACTCCAATGAATTACATTGAAATTATATAGGTATTATGTATCAATTTTTACATAAAATAAATTTAAATAAAATAAATTATTATTTAAATAAAAATTCGGATTTTAAATAGTAACCCAGTGCTTTCAATATTCATAAAAAATTGAATGTTTTCAGAAAAAAACAAGAAATTCACCCTAGGATAATTTCGATATTATGAATCTTAAAATGAAGTCCATTTTAAATGATAAAATTTATAAAATTTAAAAAAGTGGGTATTACTATTCATAACGGATAGTTTATGTACTATTTTAATAACATGTCGTTGTTTAGGGAATCTCGTTATTGCGTACAACCCACGCTATCGTGGAAGGTTGTGATTTCGTGTAATGTAAGCCAATTCAAGGTTGCATGTAGTCTAAGAATACTTTGTTGTTGCATATTACAGAATCCAACCATATTTCATTTATACATTGAATATATATATATAGTGAATGTTATGTAGAATAACTACTATCAAACAAACTTGAAATTGTGTGTAACATGATCTAAGAATAGTGTTGTGTATACTGCAAGCTAATACGGTCTTGCATATAGCGTAAGTTAATCTTGGTGTAGCATACAACATAATACATGAAAGAAATTAAAATGAATAAATCTCATAAAATCTCGGGGTGTTACATTCTACCCCCTTATGAATTTCTCCCTCAAAATTCATCAGTGTTATAAATGGAATATTACATGAGAGTTTATTTCATAGAAACACACATCGTTAAAAAGAATACCAAAACGTATCATTAAAAACTAAAGTATAAAATGTAAGAGTTACCCAAATTAACTAATCACTAGGTTTCCACATAGTATAACATAGGTGAAGATATGGATATGTGAGAGAAATATAACCATCATGTTCTGATGGATAGTGGTAGAGAACATGGCTATGATAAATCCAACAGTCACAAAGTTATAAATTTGTGATGATCTAAGGTACCATCTAATTCATCAAATATGAGGGCGCTAGGACAACATTTTTGGTTATCAAGATCATTTCCCTAATGTTGAATATTTTTTAAATTAAAAGAAATAATTACTTGATTTTGTTACAATATCACTACTGTTTGTGACTTGAACAATTTCCACTTCATCTCTTAAATAAATGAAGATGAATTTGTCATTTGAGATGTGATAGCAGATCATGTGGTAGAATGATAGCTCATTCCATCCGTGTCAAACAGAAGGTTAGAAAAAGTTATCAAATATACATAAGTCCATCTATAGTGAGATTAATCCTATATGGTTCCTAAAATGAACTTATACTACATATATCATACTGCTTAATATAATAAAACTAGTTTTTACTATCCAGAGACTTCTTATAAGCCACTGGTAAGCTATAATGGCCTGTCTCAATTCAGTTGTGGGTTCGATTTCCCTAGACTTGTCCGACGCGACGGGTTGTCACTTGTCCTATGAGTTGTCCTTTTTCTAAAACTATACTATTATATCATTCCAGAAATAATATTGAAAAACATGTTATATCCTTAAACAATACAATCTGATGGATAATATAATCCATTAAAATCATCAGGCTTATCCAAAATACATCTGTCCAATCTCATAGTATAATGAAAACAATTACTGAAAAGGTCACATAACAAGCATGTGGATACCATCGTTTATCCCCCATATATCATAAGATATATCTTATCGATCTCATTCCATACATGTGAATTCCTTAATAATGTATTCTCTTGAAACATAAATTACCATAGAACAATAGTGAAAACAAGAATTCTGTCAAAAGGTAACTCTTTCCACATACCAAAATCCCAAAAACAAATCTATATACTCAAATCATGATATGACTTTGTCCTTTTATCATCCATGATCCCATGAATACTATCAAACATATTATTTTCTCCTTATCCATTAATTATACACATATCATCTTCATTCCAAAAATATCTAAATAACCTTTCATGGTTACAGGTACCATTCAAAATATACATTCAAATACTTTAGGAAAGACAATAGTGCAACAATTGTTAGATGTATCTTTATTCCATAGTACCATTAAATTACATATAAAAAATAACCCTTGATAAACATACAATCATTCCACTACCTTCTTAAACCATTGAACAAGCTTCAACACTTCATTCATCTCATAATTTATTTGTAGTCTCCTCATCAGCATCCACATAAATACTACCCATATGACCATGCTTATTCTCTTCATGAGATATTCCCTTAGTGAATTGGTTTGCATAATACCCATAAATTCCACCTTAAAAACATCTAATCGTTGTTGATGTCATAGAAATACCATTATCCTTCTCCATGGTGTTAACTGAACCTCTTCCTTTGCACTTATTGGATTTGTGTCCTTCTTTTTTCCACCCAAAGCCTCTTCCAGTTCTTTTGGAACATTATCCTTGATGCCTCATCCCACATGATTTACATGAGAGAAATTTAACTTTCTTTCCTCTATGATCATCATAAAACTCCATCTTTCTCTTATTAGCTGAGTCAGGAAACTTACCAATGTTGAGATTATTGATCATATTATGAGACTACTAATGAGTAATAATAATGATGTTTGGACTTCCAAATCTAGTTTCATTGGGTTGCTCATGAAGAATATCATTTCACTGTCCATTATATCCAACATTATCATGAATCATCCCATTTACAGCAATTTTTTAAAACCCAAAATTAATAGTGTGAGAGGAAAAAATCATGCTAGGGAAAACGACATAATAAAGGGGGAGTACCATCAATATCTATCATCTTAGGTTAAATTCTATGATCGTTACCATAATTCTAGGATTATAACCTATATGTATACTTATCCTTAGGTACATACATGGACATACCTTAGAAATACCTCTAGGGGTTTCGCTAATGTTTTCACATCCAAGTTTCCAAAGGTTAAATAAACCTTAGCCGTGATAATAAATTTAGAGACCCAAATCTTGATGTACATGGACATTACATTACTTTTACAGAATACTTAATACATGACAAAAACAGACGCCCAAAGACCGTATTAGTTTATTGTCTTTGGAAACTCAGAACTAAATCTTCTAATCATGGTGAAAAATCTTAAACATCTCCCATAATGATCTTCCCCTTTTGGTTTTCTTACCTAAAACATTTATTTTTATCCTGGGGAATAAAACATAAAAAGGGTGAGCTCAAATTCTCAGTAAGGGTAAACATAGAGAACATAAAACAATCCATAAAAATTTGAATGTAAAAACATGAACAAAAAATCTAAACATCAAAATCATGAGCAACGATATAAATCGTGGAAGTAAGTAAGGCATATATCATTAAGGAACATCAATCATGGTAAGATAGCATTGGAATAAAACATGTAATTGTGGAAAACCATTAAGCACATGATATGATTTCCATAGTAGCCAGGGCATTGCTTCCAAGACCATCTTGCTGGACAAATTCCATTTCTGAATCGAGTTCACTCCTCATTCTAGTCCAGTATCACTAAACCAGATTAACTTACCATTCCAGCCATGTCTATTTAATGAGATATAAATCTTTACCCAATTCATTGTGGAAAACCGTACGCATGAACGTTGTTATCGTTTCATTATTGAATTGAATAGAAGTAAGTAGATGATATATATATATATACATAAATAAAGTATCATTATTATGTCATATATGTCATTATTATTCACCATATATACATTATGGTCATTCATGAATGGTTAACATAGAGAATGAATCTCATCGTGTCGTGGAGACGGTAGTCCGTACGTACGCACGAGCGATGATATCATTCCCATGATCATGGAATTTTATTAAAGTGTATGCATATTATTTCAAAATCAATATCACATTACAATAATCATATATAGTTATTTATTTAGACCATTATACCATTCCAAGTAAGGTGGTGGTCGAAAACAGATTACACCACAGCGTGGAGATGGTATTCTGTACGTACGCAAGCGTTGTGATTTCGTTTTCCGTAGGATGGATAGAAGGTGAAATAGGGTTGTTTCATAATTATAAAAACATATCATTATATAATTAATACAGATTTTATTACTTTATAATGAAAAAACTAAAGAAGAGGGTGTAGAAGAATAATGAAACTTAAAAGAGTCGGTAGAAGATATTACCACTTCCTCGACGCACCTCCATTAAACTTCTTCTTAGGGAACTAGAGTTGGTGTTTTATGAATACTAGAACCTCTAAAATGTTATTAGAGTGGTTGAGAAGTGTAATTGGAAGGGTTTGGCCGAACATCATGTCTCAAAAGGGTGTGAAGTAAAGAGGGAAGTGGTGCCCTTTTTATTAGGGAGGAGAGGGGTACCTTTGGAAAAACTTAAAATATTATTTTATAATAAATTCATATTTGGTTTATAATAGCTCCAAAATTATTTATATCAAAGATAATGTGGGTATGGATAGGCATCCTCTCATCCAATAGGTTTTAGACAATTTTAGGTTACTATTTTAACCTTATCTTTTATATTTAACTCTATGTTAAATAATTTAACTTTTACCGTGTCTTCTTGTTTTCTTCACTATATGGTTAATAAAATTACTATAACAAGCCAAACAAACCCCAAGTGGTTCATTATTAATATATATAACCTTATCTATTTCATTTGGACGATACATAGATTTTTATTAATATTATAAAAATTAATAATATAATATATTTTTTAAAAACTATTTTATGTCAATTTTGACACAATTTTTTAATTGATTTTGTGTGAAAATCCTAAGAGAATTATTAGTTATAACAATGTTAATTAAATAACTAATAACATGTCATACTAACATTAAAAATTAGTGTAATTCCTAAAAAGTCTCAAATTACATTTATTTGGGTATTTATACTATCAATTATTTCAATATTTCATTATTTAGGTAATTACTGCATCACCATTGTGTCATAAATAAATTAAATTATATAATTTATAAAAATTATAAATAAAATACCATTTAGTAGGAAATATTTTTATCTTTCAAATTAATATTTTTAATCTAATTTATCATATGTATATACCTATATTAAAAATGTTTTATTTATTAAGCATTGATTTTAACTATTTTAACACTTTCTTAAATAAAATAATAATAAATTTCTTAATCTAATACAAGTGGACCTAAATGATAATATTAAATTTCTAAGGTTGTTTTTGGGTCGAATTATAGTTATCCAATAGAATTAGGACATGTGTTAGGGTAATAATAATATCATTTTACCCTTAATTACCCTATTTACTTTTAATAGTGTTAAATAAAAGAAAAAAGTTACTATTCACCAAAAATTATTTTTATGTTATTGAACCAAATTTTACTCTTTGATATTAACCGTGTCACTCGAATTTTCGAAATTCCACTCATTGATGCGGTAAAATTATGTTTTATATAATTTTATTCTAAAATGAATATAATGCATTACATTGAACTTATATAGGTATTATGCATCAATTTTTACCTAAAATAAATTTAAATAAAATAAATAATTATTTAAATAAAAATGCCGGTTTTAAATAATAACCCAGTGTTTTTACTATTGATAAAAAATTAAATGTTTTAAAAAAACCCAGAAATTCACCCTAGGCTAATTTCGATATTTCGAATCTAAAAATGAAGTCCATTTTTAAAGATAAAATTTTTAAAATTTCAAAAAGTGGGTATTACAATTCATAATGGCTAGTTTATATAATATTTTAAAAACATATCATTGTTTAGTGAAACTCGGTATTCCGTACAACACACTTTATCGTGGAAGTTTGCAATTTCGTGTAATGTAAGCCATGTCAGGGTTGCATGTAGTGCAAGACTCATATGTTGTTGTGTATAGTAGAATCCAACCATATTTCATTTATAAATTGAAAAAATATATATATATATATATACACACTTAATGTTGCGTAGAATAACTAATATCAAATAAAATTGAAATTCTGTGTAACACGATCCAAGAATAGTGTTGCGTGTACTGCAAGCTAATATGGTCTTGCGTATAGCGCAAGATAATATTGGTGTAGCCTAAAACAGAAGATACGAAAGAAATTAAAAAAATAAATCTTATAAAATCTTGGGGTGTTACATTACTTGTGTCACAATCTCGATCTAGTAGTATCCTCCAGTATAATTTTCACCTACCATATCCCACAACTTTTGTTTCAACGAAATCACATAGGATCATTCAGTTCTACTCTATATGTATAAATTTGACAATATAAAATATCTCATTGAAAAACAACTTCTAGAATATATAATTCCAATTCTAAAAAACACCTCTGATAACAACCATACAATCTCCAATTTGAAAATAACATTCATTGATTCGCCACCAAATCATTGGGTCATATAATCATTCCAACATTCCATCCATATTATTTTCAGGACTGTAGTTAGAGAGTCCACACCCTTACATGCTGGTATCCATAGTGAATCTAACTATTTTTTTCCCAAATCTCCTAGACTGTGTCCATCATTAGCATATCTTCCAAATTTTAACTTATATCTTTAATATATATAGAACTCATTCTTTCACAAGCTTCATGATAATGTATGATTTTATCAAAATATAATTTTTCCGTGATTGATATACCTATTAATTCTCCTAAGTATGCACACATTTATAAATATTAAATAAAAATCGATTCCCTTTTCTCCATCATAGTAGATCTATAAAACCTTCATCCATATAATCTCGTCCCTCACATGAATTGATAAAAAATATTATACTTCCTCTGGTAAAACAGGGAATACTAATTGGAATCTTGGAATTCACCATATGGATTTTGATCCTCAATTAAACAAAAATCATGTGGAAGATATATTTATGTTTTCATCACCTCTAACCTATTAATCAGAATTCCATTCTAAGGTATAATCCATCAAAAATACCAATCTAGTGATTTCAAACCATATAGATACCATATAATACAAAATGAATCCTCCTTGTTCTATTTCTATGAATTTTTCAGGAAACTAATAACTAGTTATAACACTTTATTAATAATTGGTCCTGTATAAATCTTCGAATATGTCAAATGTACAAACAATAATAAATAAAGAATCTATTCCATGTACAAATCCTCATTTTACACTCAAGGTTCATTATGTTTGGATAATTCAAAATGCCTAAATTATTGGGAAGGGATAAGTTTTGGACCAAACATTTTAAACATCTTCCCCTATCATTAGGATAAAATTTCATTAAGATAACATCAATATCTCATTCTTCAAGTCCATATAGATCATGATCACCAATATATTTTTGGCATATATAATATTTCTCAACATAAAAAATTTATATAACTCATCAATATCCTCTTAAATCCATTAAATTTTCCAACCCACTAAGATAATGTCACCTATATACATGAGATATACGATTTGACTACCATAATCGAATAACATTCGATAGCCGAATAGATTTTAATTTTGTTTAATGAAATTTTATTATTCCATAAAATTTTGAAGCATTTAGTTCATCTATATAGGGGATTTAATAACCCCCATTCTAACATTTTTTGAGCTTGCATGCTAGTTTGATTCAAGATTCCTGTAATCATTCTAGTTTCACTATATATATTTATTAATCTAATTACCTATATTAAAATTATATTTTTGAATACAAGTTTTTAAGATCAAATACCTACTATACAGCCATTATATGACCATCCATGTAATATCCTGACAATTATAAAAGTATTACTATATTCAAGAGAATATACAATAAGAATAATCCAACATAAATAAAAAATGGTATATTATAATCCAAATATGACTGTATCATTCTAGATGTTAAATTAGTAAGTATAAGATTATTAAATGTATTGTGAAATATATAAACAAATTTATAGTTCTAATAAATAATTTTTTTTTATTTCTCATGAAATTAGAAATCATTTTTTAGAAAAGTCATTATATTCTACGAAAAATATGTTTTCATCAAAATTTATTTTATCAATTTTAGAGGTAAAATGTTTTAAAAATCTATAGAAACATTATATAATTTGTTTGATAAAATTAGAATTATTTTTTAAATAAATATATTAAAATTAGATTATTTTGATATTTTTATTATTATTATGAAAACATTTCACTTTAAATGAATAGCTAAATTGTAGTACCACCAATTTCTCATATGTATCCCTTTCTTGATGCTATTAAAGGTTTTAAAGTAAAGGCTGATGATTGGGAGAGTTGGGAGAACTTGAATGATGTTTTGAGGCAAAGGGGAAGTCACACGAACAGTGCACGATTTGTCTAAACCGTGAGGCAAAATTGTGCCTAGTTGGTCTTGAGGTAGTAGCTACCACATAGGTGGCGTACGTTTTTTCTAACCATGTGTACAAACTGTGCGTGAATGGTATGTCGAGGTTGTGGATAACACACGGTGGGAGCATGGTTTGTCTAAATGTGCGAGCAAAACGTGCGACCACTTAAATGAGACCATATAAAGGTGAATCTCATGTGTTTTGACTCTAAGTGGATCATTTTTTCTCATAAGAGGCCCCAACTCACAGTTTTTCTTCTCTTAAGGTCAAGGAAGGTTCTCCCATCGTTCTGGAGGAAATCCAAATGCTTCTCCTGGCGAATCGAAGCCGGATTCTTGATGTATGTGATTGTTCTTCTTCGTTCAAGGTACGTTTCTGAGATCTACATAGATATACATCTACTCTTATCTCAAATTCTTATATTTACACCATTATGGTCAGATCTAATTATTTCGATGCAAAATATGATGAGATTTTGTCTTGATATTTCTAAGAGAAGTTATCTAAGGCAGTTTTTTGGAGAATCGACCTGGGTTTCTTGGGCATTCTTCAACCATTGTGGTTTTCATCCAAAACATTGAGGTATGAGGCTTCAATCCCGACTCCTCTTTTTATAATAGATTTACTTAGTTTAAAATTGGTTTATTAGAATGGTTTGTATTGTGAAAATCATGGAACAAAAATTTTTTAGTGATGATTTATGGTTTTGATGAAATTGTGAAATCTTGGTGGATTGTTGTGCAAAGTAATTTGGCTTTTGAAATTTTAAAATGATGATTTTAAATTATGCATTTTTTGAAATTGTAAAATGTTTTATGAAAAATGGTGTTTCAATAAAAAGGGAGTTTTATTGAAATGGTTTGGAACTGAAATGGTTAGGAATTAAAATAGTTTTGAGGGAAATGGTTTCGAATAAAAATGTGTTTTTATTGAAATGGTGTCTTTCCATTATTGACGGGTAGATGTGGTGTGTGTTCATATTGCATTTAGGGCGGAAAAGTGTTATGAGTCTCCCACATCAATCATTCATGTGCATCTGGTTGGATAAGGGTAAGAAGACTCCCCCATCATTGTTGGGATGGATAATGGTTAGTGATTTACCCTTATTCTAGGTAGCATACATGGTTGGGTGCATGGGTTTTTGGAATGGATGTGTATGCCAAAAAGGGAAATATTTAAATGGTTCTAAAACTTGTTTGGTTATTTTTTTTCTAGAAAAATAACATGTGAAAAAATTGGTTTTAATTTCACTTGGAATGCCTTTGGTTATTATTGGTTTTAGAAACTTGTTTATATTTAGATATAAATTGATTTTGATAAAATGTTTTATAAAAACTTATTTTATAGAAATGTTGCTAACTCTTCAATCCTCGTGGAATTAGTAGGGAAGTCATTCGGGAAAACCAAAAATGTTTTATACTCACCCCTGCTTTGGCCATTTGGTTCTTTTGCAGATGTCGTATTCTGGGACACCGGTTTAGGTAATCCATCTAATTTCTATTAGCTTTTGGTGCTTCTTGGAGGATGTTGTGGAGCTTGGATCTTGTGGAGCATGGAGTTGTAGAGTCATTGGAGAGTCTTGAGTTGTTCATCCGCCGTGTACTTTGATGCTTAGTTTGGTCTTCTAATCTTTTGGACTTTAATGCAGTTTGATATAAATGATGTTTTTATTGGTCTTTCATTTTTTCATGCATCATATATTGAATGATTGGTTATAGTTGGTCTATGGGTTTATTTCATAAAGGTTAAATCGTCCCCCACTTTTACTTAAAACCCTTCGACATTTATTGCTAGCCTTTGGTACCTTGGGGATATCGCTTAAGGCCTAGTACTAAGTTGCTGTACTCTGAATCCAATGATAATTGTTGGGTCATCACAAATGGTATCATATTGTTCGGTCCTTTCTTAACATGTAGTCATCTATGTTCTTGGTCTTGGAGTTGAAATTCATTTTTTTCTATTCATTGGGTCGAAATCAAAGACTGGAGTAGGATTGTCGAAACATGAAATGTATAGCATAAAATGACATAGCTAACCCATTAATTATGATCATCAAGTTACTAGGGTGTTGAGTACATAATTGTTTTGTATACATTTCTTGAATGTTGGGAAATATCATTTTCATGAGTTTATCCAAAGATATGAGCATGACATCCATTGTAGTGGAATGACTTCCCACTAGGATTTCATATCTCATTGTGATGAATGAGTAAGGATTTTGTGAAAGGTGTAAATTTTTTAAAAATCATGAAATTGTTTTCAAGTAAAATATTTTGAAAACATGGTATTTAGTATATTTTGGAAATGGGTTGATTTTCAAAAGGCATGAGGAATGTTTTCAAAAATGTTCTAACATGGGAAAAAGGTCGGTTCAAAAACAATGTTGTGATAGATGATGTGATAGAATTTGAAATGATAAGCCTTCAGTTGATAGAGAGTGATATTGATAGTGGTTCTTGTTGGTTTAGAAAATGTCACCCAGTGGGCGTTGTCAGAACCAAACCTTAGAAGATGATGAGAATGTCGTTGCACCTAAACCACGGGTGAACTAGGATCTAGATCAAATTATTTTCCAAGATTTTCATGCTGTGGATATGACGAACCGGAGGAATGAACCATCGTATGTGGATCATGCCATTCAGTTCATGAAGCAGAATCCACCAAACATTCAGGGTGATGCTAAACCTGAGAAGGCGGAGGTGTGGCTAAGTAGGATGAATTGTATACTTGATTTCATCGACACACAAGTAGAGCTGAAATTAATGTTGGAGAAATATATTCTCAAGGATCTTGAACATCAGTGGTGGGATTTATCAGTGAAGGATAAGTTGGATGAAGGCCTTACATTATAAGAATTTTAAGAAGTGTTCGACCAATAATTCAATCCTCACACGTTTAAGATCCAGAAAACAACAAACATCTTCACCCTGAAACAAGAGAGTCTCTCTATCACATAGTACGCATATCCTAAATTTGGTCTGTTTTGCACTAGAGTTTACGACAAGTGCTTCATTGAAGGAAGACATCATTGAATCAGGGATAAGGAAAAAAGATTTGATCGAAGATTGCAGTGCTCTGTATTATAGATTATACAGAGATAGTGAACAGAATCACTACTACAAAACGGGGCAAGCAGAGCGCACCACATTTATCAGCGCTTTCTAAAAGTGCTGATAAATGTGGTCTTTATCAGCGCTTTTTTTAGCGCTGATAAAACCCCCCTTTATCAGCGCTTTTTTACTAGCGCTGATAAAGGGGGGGTCTTTATCAGCGCTTTTATGAAAGCGCTGATAAACCCCCCCCCCCCCTTATCAGTGCTTTTTATAAAAAGCGCTGATAAAGGGAAACTTTAAAAAATATATATATTAATATATAAATCTATTAAGCGATTTATATTGATATAATTATAATATTTATTTTATAAATACGTTTTAGAAAGGATCTATGGAAATATAATATTAATTTATAAGATGTTTAGTAAAAGAGGGTTATAAAATAAATTAAAAAATATTTTTAATTAGTAATTATTTAATTTTTACCAATTAATAGTCATTTAATGACACTTTTAATATAAAAAAAATAAAAAAATTAATGAAAGATCCAAAATAAGTTGAAAATGAAACCCAAACTTCAAACGACCATAACTTTTGATCCGGGACTCCGTTTGAGCTCCACAGCATATCAAATCGAAGCCTGCGACGAGCTCTACAGCTCTATGGACCGGTGGAACCCGTCCAAGGTTGTTTCAAGGCCAAAAAAGGCCCAGAAGGCCTCCAAAACTGAGTTTTTAGTAGGGGTACCCCGATTTTTCACCGTTCAAACAGCCATAACTTCTGATCCCGATGTCCGATAAACCTCTACCATATATCATATCGAAGATCATTTCATTTTCTTCGATTTGACTGATTGTGGAGCTGAAACGGACTCCTGAATTATAAGTTATGGTCCTTTTAACATTCAAACGGCTATAACATCCGATCTGGATGTCCATTTGGCCTGTACCGCATATCATATCGAAGATCGTTTCATGTTCTTCGATTTGACTGGTTGTGGAGTTGAAACGGACTTACGGATTAAAAGTTATCTTCGTTTTAACATTCTCATAGGATTTTCACCCCCTCATTTCTATGGATTCATTCATAACTATATATATATATCTATGTATATATATATATATATCTCTCTGTTTGTGTGCGTGTATTGTATCTATGTATATATGTATGTATTTATTTATTTATTTAAAAACACACATAAAAACACATATTCTATAAATGTATTTGAAATTAACTTTATAAATATATATATTAATATACAAATAAATATACGGATAAAAAATTATATATATATATATATATATTAATATACGAATATATATATATATATATATTAATATAACTAAATAAATTTATTTTAATATGGATCTATATTAATATACGAATAAATATAACTATATATATATATATATATAACTAGATATATCATCAAATGGAGAAAAAAACAAAATGGCTAAGTGGTAAAGTGGCAGCGCGTTAGGGTGGAGGTCCTGTGTTCGAATTCCAGTGGCAGCAGGGTTGTGCGGGACGCAAGGGAGGCGGGGTGCAGCGTCCGGAGCGTGAGTGGGGTGCGGGTTGGGGGGACAGGTGCTGATAAAAGGGAGGCGGGGTGCAGCGTGCGGAGCGTGAGGGAGTGGGGTGCGGGTTGGGGGGACAAGCGCTGATAAAAGGGAGGGGTCAAGCGCTGTGAAAAAACCCCTGACGAATTATATATATATTTTTATTTTTTCAATTTTTTAGACACCTTTTATCAGCGCTAAAAAAAGCGCTGATAAAGAACCCTTTTATCAGCGCTTTTTGAGCGCTGATAAAAGGGACCCCCCTTTATCAGCGCTTTTTGAGCGCTGTAAAGCGCGACGCGGATAAAGGGGGTTTTTTAGCGCTGATAAAAGCGATTTTTGTAGTAGTGAATAACTTTTTCTGAACATGATATCTCGGTATCAATGGGATGAGGAATGATGATACCTATGTGAAACTATGGGAACTCAACCACTGGGAACAAGAGGAAAAGGGATACCTACTTCCACAGTGTGGGTGCAAATCAAAACCAGACGACGGGATCAGTCAAACTTCCTCCATGACCCCAGAGCAAATCAGGTTCCATTCAATGTGGTTCGACTGACCCCATAAAGCAAGAGTGTACGGAACAACATAGATCATTTCTAAATTGTAAGAAAATGGGGAATATATATTTCTATTGTAGGAATGCTCTGAGGTTAGATGTGCATGACACTTCCCAGGCGTTGCATGCATTAAATGATTTGACATGAAGAGGTCATCAGATTCAGTCTCATCAGCATCATAGAGTGACCCATGGTGATTCTCCAAATACCTTGAATCCTCAACCAGGTAAATATCATTAAGAAAACAAAGAGAATAATTCAGCGACGAACCAAATGTATGTAACTGAGCAGATGATTTTCGATGATCTGGTAGGACCATTTATAGTGAGAGGTACGATTCTTTTGAATTCTGCCCTTGTGCAAGTGTTGTTTGATATTAGAGCATCACATTACTCCCTTTATTATCATGTTGTTTAATTTCTATTTTTAAAACTAGAACTGATGAATTCTGTTTTGAAACTGAAAACTTCTCTCACTGAAATAGAACTTCATGCCTTTTTGTGTAGAGAATGTGTTATAACTATTGATGAAGGTGAGTTGAAATGGGAATTCTCGATGATGAACATGGATTTATATGATTTAATCCTACGTATGGTTTGGTTGATAATGTTTAAGGCTCACATCAATTATTATAGGTGAAAAACTAGTTTCACGACTGAGGACATCATTGACAATCTATTCAGCGGAGAGAGGATGGTAATGGAAGGTGCAAAGAGCTTGTTGGCACCAATGGGGTAATGATCTCTAACCAACTGGCAGTGTTGACTTTGGAATCAGAGGAAGATATTGAGGAAAATATTTTTCCAGCTGTTGTGGATAAATTTCTTGATGAATTTCCCAACAACTTCATAAGGCTATCACCTTTAAGGGATGTGGAGATTACGATTAATCTCCTTATGGGGACCATTCCTGTTTCCCTTCAATCATATATGATGGAACCAACATAGTTACAAGAATTTAATGTGTAGTTAGAGGAGCTGGAAAGAAAGGGTTTCATTCGACCAAGTACATCTCCATGTGCAGCACCAGTGTTGCTTGTGAAGAAGGAAGATGTAACTCTTTGGATGTGTGTTGACAATTTTAATCTTTACCAAGTTATGATAAATAATAGATATCAACATCCATGCATTGATGATCTATTCAATCAATTAAGGGGAGCTCAGTGGTTCTCTAAGATAGACTTGCGATCAAGATATCACCAATTGTGGGTTCGGATGGAGGATATTCCAAAGACAACTTTTATAAGTAGATATAGCCACTATGAATATGTAGTCATGACTTTCGGTCTAATTAATTCACTAGAGGTCTTCATGGATTTCATTAATCGGATATTTCAGAAATATATGGATTCTTTTGTTGTGGGGTTTGTGGACGATATTTTGGTCTATTCAAAGACAAGGGCTGATCATGAAGTTCACCTGAAAATAGTGTTACAAATCTTGAAAGATCATCGTTTATATGAATAATTATCAAAGTGAGATTTTTGGATATGGTAAGTAGATTTCCTTGGCCATGTCATTTCATTGGAAGGTGTTTCTATTGATCCTGAAAAGATAGAAGTAATTATCTCATGGAATCCACCAAAGAATGTGTTTGAGATACAATGTTTTATTGGTCTAGCTGGTTACTAAAGATGCATTGTTCATGATTCCGCACAACTATCTTCACTAATGATACCTATGACAAATAAGAATGATCCATTCCAATAGACAGAACAATGTTATAAGTCTTTCTAGGAATTGAACGTTTTGCATACATCGAAACCTATCTTGATCTTGCCAGAATCAGTATAGTGGTATGCAGTGTATTGTGATGCTACAGGATCTAGGATGGGTTTTACTCACATGAAAAGAGATCATGTGGTTTTTATGGTTCAAGGTAGTTGAGGTTTCATGAGAAAAATTACCCAACCCATGATTTGGAGTTAGATGCAGTCATGTATGCTTTGAAAACATGGATACAATATCTCATTGGTGAGAAATTTAATGTGATTACAGATCAAAAAAGCGTGAAACACATTTTCTCACAGTGAAATTTGAATCTAAGGCAAAGGAGATTGATGGAGTATCTCCATATGTTTGACATTGATGTGATGTACACACCAGGAAAATGGAATTCGGTGGTGGATGCATTGAGTAGAAAGTTCTTTGCTTAGTTGGATAAAGAAGCTTTAGATGAATGGCAGTTGATGTTGGTATTAGCCAAAATGAATGTGGAAGGTGAAGACTGATGTGTTTTTGTTGTTTTATTTTCAGCTACACTTGTTCTTGATTTAGTAAAGATGGTCAAAGATGCACAACCATATAATGCAGAATGTTTTGTTATAAGTTCAAAAATCATTGGAGGGGAGACCATTGATGGTTGTAAACTTTATGGGGGTTTGGTTTTCTGTTTTCGAGATTATATGATTGTACCTATGGATTGACAAGAACAACTCCTTCATGCTTACCACAATTTATTATGGGTTGTACATCTGGGTACCTAAAAGATGTATAAGGCGTTGAAGGTGCAGTTTTGATGGAGTGGCATGAAAATGAAGGTGGCCAAGTTTGTCTTGTGGTGCTTAACTTTTCAGCAGGTTAAAGCAAAGCATCATAGACAAGCTGGTATGTTACAATCTTTAACTATCCTAGTGTGCAAATGGGATCAGATATTAATGGATTTTGTTACAGGTATTCCCAGAATGTTCTGGAAACATGATCCCATTTGGGTGATAGTTGATCATCTAACCAAGTCGACCCATTTCATCCCTATTCATGAAACCCATACGGTGGAAGATCTTTCAAAAATATATATCCGAGATATGGTAAAGAGGCATGGTGTTCCAACGTCTATAGTATCAGATAGAGATCTGAGGATCATATCTCATTTCTGGAAATCATTACAGCAAGACCTTAGAACTCAGTTGACTATGAGCATGACGTATCATCCCCAGAAGGATGGAAAATCTGAGCGGATGATACAAACATTGGAAGACATGTTTCAGGCTTGTGAAATGGATTTTGGTGGCTCAAGGGAGGAGCATAGACCCTTAGTGGAGTTCTCATACAATAACTGCTATGAAGCCTCAATACACATGGTTCTATTTGAAGCATTGTATCAACATCCTTTTCATTCACCACTATGGTTGGAGGAAATGGGTGAAACCTCACTAGTCGGACCAAGCCTTGTCCAATAGACAATAGAGATGATATAGTTGATTAGAAAGAGGATGGATATAGCTCAGATTCATCAGAAATCTAATTTAAGTCACCATCTAAGACCATTGCAATTCATTGTTGGTGATTGTGTCTTCTTGAAAATCTCTCCACGGCTTGGACATCGTCATTTCGGGAAGTAGGGAAAGTTATCTCCAAGAAACATCAACCCTTTTGAGATACTATAATATGTTAGAGAGGTGGAATATCGAATAGCATTACCACTATGATTTAGTTTGGTGCATAATGGGTTCCATATTTCTCAGTAGAAAAAGTATCAGCCTGATCCTGACCATGTGATTAGATGGGATCACGTTGAACTAGAGTCGGATGCTTCATTGATACATATCCTGATATGGATTGTGGATAAGAAAGAGAAAGTCTTACGGGGAAAATCATATGTTTAGTGCTGGTTTTATGGCTGTATGGTCAGATTTAGGAATAGAATTGGGAACGTGAAAAAGAAATGAATGAGCAGTGGTAGTAACTCTTCTAATTGGGAGAAGGTTTTCTACAATCCGAGGATAGAAAGACTAATGATGGGGAGAATGTACTACCTCAGTTTCTAGTATGAAACCCTTTATTGATTCTTTTAATGGTTTTAATGTTAAGGGTGATAAATGGGAGAGTTAGGATAACTTGAATTCTATTTTGAGACCAAGGGGATGTCGCACATACAACACACGATTTGTCTAAACCCTGCGGTAAAACAGTGCGTAGTTGGTCTTGGAGGTAGTAGCTTCTACACAGGTAGAGCACGGTTTGTCTAACCATGTGTCCAAACCGAGCATATATAGTTTTTCGAGGCAGTGGCTAATGCATAGTTAGAGCATGGTTTGTCTGACATAGCAGGAAAACTGTGCGACCACATAAATGAGATCCTATAAAGGTCGATCTAACACATTTTTCTTCGAAGTTGTTCGTTTTTTCTCCTGAGCGGCCCTAACTCATGATTTTTCTTAACCTAAGGTCATAGAAGGTTCTCACATTGTTCAGGAGGCGATCTGAAGGCTTCTCTAGGTGAATTGAATCCGGAATCTTGAGGTATATGATCGTTCTTCTTCATTCTTGATCAGTTTCTTAAATATACATAGATATACATCTCCTCTTCTCTCGGTTAGATCTACATCCATTATGGGTAGATCAAAGTGTTTGGATGCCAAATATGATGACAATTGGTATTGATCTTACTAGGAGAATTTATCTAAGGTTGTTTTTTGGAGAATCGACCTACGTTTCTTGAGCGTTCTTCGACAGTTGTGGATTTATTTTTTCAAAACCATTAAGGTAGGAGGATTCACTCTCGAGTCTTCTTATTTGAATTTATTGTCTTAGTTTTAAATTGTTGGATTTTATTGGTTTTGATTGTGAAAATAATGGAATAAATCTTCTATAGTGATGATTTATGGTTTTGATTAAATTTCAAAATATTAGTGGATTGTTGTGCAATGTGATTTGACATTTTGAAATTTAAAATGTGGATTTTAAATTAAGGATTTATTGAAATTGTAATTGGTTTGATGAAAAATTGGTTTTCAATAAAAATTGTGTTTTATTGAAATGGTTTGAGATTGAAATGGCATTGATGGAATTGGTTTTCAATAAAAAGGGAGTTTTATTGAAATGGTTTGTAATTGAAATGGTTTTTCATTGAAATGGTATTGATGGAAATGATACTCAATAAAATGGTTTTTTATTGAAAGGGTGTTTTAGCATGATTGATGGATAGATGTGGTGTGTGTTCATATATCATTCGGGGTGGACAAGGTCAAGGAGTCTCCCCCATTAGTGCTTGGATGGATAAGGCTTAGGGATCTCCCCCGTCAAACATTCATATTGCATTTAGGATTGATAAGGGTTATAGGTCTCCCCCATTAGTGTTGGGATGGATAAAGCTTAGGTATCTCCCCCATCAAACATTATTGTGCATTTGGGTTGGATAAGGGTAAGATGTCTCCCCCATCATTGTTGGGATGGATAAGGGTCAGGGCGTTCCCCTTCTTCCAGGTAGCATGCATAGTTGGTTGCATGGGTTTGTGGAATGGTTTTGTATGCCAAAAAGGGATCTTCTGAAATGTTTTGAAAGCTTGATTGGTTATTTTTTCTGGAAAAATAACTTCCTGAAAAATTTGATTAAATTCCTCTTGTAATTCCTTTAGTTATTAATGGTTTTGGAAACTTGTTTATATTTAGTTATAAACAGATTTTGAAAAAAATAATTATATAAACTATTTTTATATAAATTTTTCAAACTCTTATATCCTAGTTCCAAGAGTAGGGATGTCATCAGAGAAAACCTACTAAGTTTTACACTCACCCCTACATTGGCACGTTGGTGCTTTTGCAGATATTGTATTCCGGGACATAGGTAAAGGTAAAGCATCTTATAGATAATGGCTTCTGGTGATTCTTGGGAGATGTTGCGGAGTTTGGAGCTTGTGGATCATGGAGTTGTAGTGTCGTTTGAGAGTCTTGATTTTTTCATCAGCAGTGTACTTTGATTCTTAGTTTGGTCATCCACTGTTGCATACATTAATGTAGTTTGATGTAAATGAAGTTTTTATTGGTCTTTCATTTGTTCATTCATCATATAGTGAATGTTTAGTTATGGTTGGTTTATGGGTTTATTTATTAAAGGGTAAATCATCCCCCACATGTACTTGAAACCCTTTGGCATTTATTGCAAACCTTTGGCACATTTGGGATGTATCTTAAGGCCTAGTAACGACTCGTGGTACTATCAAGCCAATGAGAATTGGCGGGTCATTATATAAAAAATTGATCTTATTAGAATCTATATTTTATTTTTGTGTATTTACATAGAAAAATTAAATTTTGGATTAGCTTTAAAAAAATTTAATTGCATTTTTATTTAAATAATCAAATTATGGTATTTGGTATTAATTTTATACATTCATTTGGTATAAATAAAATTTATAAAAATTAATTATCTTTTATAAAATTGTTTTCATTATGTTTTTCATTTTTATCTTAATGAAAATTTATTTAACTTTAATAAATTAAACGATATATAATGGATTCCGTAATTTTAATAAATTTTTCTAAATTTTGTAATGGCTCTAATTTTGTGTTTATTATACATGAATATTAACCATATTAAATTAATGTCACCACAATAATGTTAAATAATTTAATTATAGTTAAAAAATCTTATTAGGACCAAAACATTACAATAAAACATGATCTTATTCTATAATAATATATTATTTTTGAAATTTCCATCATAATTTAGAAAATATAGAAACTTGTTACCATTTACATTCAATTTTCACCAACATAATTTTAAAAAATAAATAACATTAAAAATGTAAATTTCTTACATTTAATTTCTATAGTATTATTACAGGGATATTGATAACTTATGTTTGATTATATATATTTATTTGAAAGATAAATGATTTTTTTCAATTTTTAATTAAATATAATATATTGGTAAGAAATAATTACACTCAATGCTTATGTAATGTTGACAGAGTATTTTCTCAATTAATAAAAATTAAAATAAATTATTTTAAACATCTTAATGGTGATAAAATTTGAATGAAACAAACAATTTCCTAGATTTCTAGATTAAAATATGATATTATAAAATCTCTAATTGATTATATTCAAATTGAATTATTTTTATGATGTCTTGAAGGTGAAACTAATCGAATAGTTTTAAAATGACATTAATTTTATTTTCTAATAAATTACATATTATTAAAAAAACTTAATATACAAAAATAATATATTTGGAAGTGTTTTTGTTGTTTGTTTTAAAATATTTTTTCCAGAGAATTATTTGAGATAATTATCTTTAGTATTATCTTTATTTACCCATAAATAGTTAAAACATTATTATCATTTTAAATTTCAGAAATTGTTGACCTAGGTTAGAATAAAGACATACAGTTAAAAACACAAATATTAATATTGTAAAAATATTATATTAAGATACTATCTAAACATATATTCACTTTTTTTTGTGAATTATATCATGATTTAGCCTTTTACATGAAAATTAATTTATATTAATGTTATATTTTTAATATTACAACTGTTTCCCTCACCTAACATATACAAGGTATCATCCTATCCGCTTTTCTCCAAACCAAAAATTCATTTTAATTTAGAAAATAAAAAACTAAATCCATTAATAAAATTCGAATCCATGATTTTGATTTAAATATTTTTTTTCCAGAATACCAACCTTATAGGGTTTAAGCTGTAAATTAATGGATTTTTTTGAATGAATATGTACAGTCTTTAATGAATTCTTTTTACATTATCATTTTTATTTCTTTATAAAATATTCATCTAACATGATTAAATAATTCTAAAATATCTTCCATATACTAAGAAGTTGTTATATATATTTATATATCTTATTTATCATTTGTTTATATATTTCTCTTTTTTTGTTAATTAGATAATGTGCTACCACATTGTGATTATTATTTTTATCTAATGGAGGGAAATATAAGGAATGAATATAAAAACTGATGAGATTGAAAAGGTATTATTTCTTTAATGATATTCATTTCATTATATGATATGGAGCTAGGGGACTGTTGGATATAATAGTTCACCTGATTCGTGCTAATAATAATAACCTTAAGCTTATGGAACACCCCATTCTCTTAAGAAATGGAACATTGTAGAAATGGAATTATTTGTATCAATGTCCTCTAAGAATAGTGGATCTTATGATCCAAACATTATGGAGAAACAAAGTAAATGAATTTAAAATAATTTACATTACTCATTATAACAACAGAATTTTGTAATGTCCATTTATCACATGGATTTTGAATTTGATCATATTTGGACACTTATCTAGAACACTATTTTCTATGTTGAAATTAATTATGGAAATTTGAAAAAATAATTAAAATTTTTTGAATAAAAATTATCCATGAAATATCCATGTTTAAATGGATTGGGAGCTCCTTATAATATTGAATGTGGGAGATGAGTCTAATATTGTAGAGACCCGAAGCCTGACTTACATGGACATTACATTACATTTGTGGAATACTTAGTACATAACAAAAACACACACACAAGGATCGTAATAGTTTAGTGTCTTTGGAAACTCGGAACGTAATCTTCTAATCGTGGTGAAAGATCTTCAACATCTCCTATAAAGATTTACCTTTTTTTTATACCTAAAAACTTTCTTTATATCCTGGGGAAAAGTAAACATAAAAGGGTGAGCTCAAATGCTCAGTAAGGGTAAACAAAAGAAATATCAATCACAACATATTCATAAGAACATAACATTTTGGAAATCTTAACCTGCAAAAGAGATCATAATTTCATAACATGGGGTAAATCATGGCAGTGAAATGCAATCACAATAATCATAACTTAAAACATGAAACTTTGTGGCACTCATGCATAATCATAGACAATCATTTCTTGTTAGTCAAGACTCATTGCCAAGACTATCTTAGTAGACAAAGTCCCTTTATGAATCGAGTAACCCTCATTTCAGTCCTGTTTTACTGAACCGGTATAACCTACCGTTCCAGGCCTGTCTATCTCATGAGATATAAAATCTTTACCCAATGCATTGGAGGGAGATATAGGTCCCGCCCATCTTATAATGAATCCTTTCTTATGTGTGCCACATAATCATAAACCATACATCATAGTGTAACCCATGTAATAAAAATGGAATTCTTAAACAACATGACATCATAAAACAATTCATATAAGATAAAGGAATTCATAAAAATATTTCCATCACAACATAATGAAATCCATGTAATAATAGGGATAAAAATAGAACCCTTTTATTATCTTAGATGGAAAATAATTTTGATAAAATACTTGAACTCCATTTTTGAGGAAAATATCCTTTCTACTTCAAAAACATTTTTCCTTTCATAATATGTCATACGACTTTAAAATACAAGAAGATGATTAAAAATAAACTTGAAAACTTGTAAAGGAAGCTTCTTGGAAATATTTTTTTAAAAATCCATTCATGCCGTATAAGTTAAAAAAAACATTCTTCTCGTACTTTTGTCGGAAAAGTCAAAAAAGTACCTCGTACGAAAAATGACAAAAGATTACTTTCATATCCTTTACAAAAAATTTACCGAAGGGTAAAATTGGATTTAAACAATTGTAGGTGGATGGAAATAAAATTACATATTGAAGAAACATGGATGTGGATGATAAAATACACCCCAGTAATTACTTACGAATAAACAATCTCGGATAAAAATGAGATTGTGATATTTCCCTTACCTTAGGTCCGATTTGCTTCGTAAGTGTCCGAACCTCCTGTATAATGATTTAAATAATGTCATTGACTTATTACAGAATCATATTCATTGTTATGATATCATATATGGTTCACTTTTGACATTATACTACCCGTTCTTTTGTAAATTCCTTGTTAAAGAAGCGTTTTGGGTAAAATCATTTCATTTATCGTAGGTGTTCTGACTTGTTGTTCTTGACATTATTATTACTTATATCATTATTTACTTACTTCCAGAATATAAAATATGATTTATATATCATATATATTCAGTATATATATATAATAGATAGATAAATGAAATGAAAAACACCGTTCATGGAGACGGTAGTCCGTACGTACGCATGAACGCTGTTTTCCTTTCCTTATTGTCTTGAATGGAAGTAAGTAGATGACATACATATATATATATATACATAAATCCAGTAGCTTTATAATGTCATATATTTCATTATTATTTCTTATATATACTTTATAATCATTCTTAAATGGTTAACATGGAGAATGAATCTCATCGTGTCGTGGAGACGGTAGTCCGTACGTACGCACGAGCGATGATATCATTTCCATAAATATTGAATTGAATTGTAGTGGATTATACAATATATCAGAATCAATATGATGTTGTAATAACTATTTATAGTTATTCTTTACACCATTATACCAATCCAATTAAGGTGGTGACGGAAAATATATTACACCACGGCGTGGAGACGGTATTCCGTACGTACGCACGCGCGGTGATTTCATTTTTCCGTAGGATGGATAGAAGGTGAATTAGAGTTGTTTCATATTTATAATAACATATCAGTATATAAGAAATACTGATGTTATTACTTTATCATGAAACAACTAAAGAAGAATAAGTTGAAGAAGAAAGAAATTGAAATGATCGGTAATGGATATTACCTCTTCTTTGAAACGCCTCTTTGAATCCTCCACTTAGGGAACTAAGATTGGTCTTTGAAGAAGACCAGGACCTCTAGGATTATTCTAGGGAAGTGGAGAAGGTATTTTGGCAGCGTTTGGCCGAGCTTGAGTGCTCAAATTGATGTGAGGAGGAGGGGGAGGAGGTGTCCTTTTATAAGGGAGGAGAGGGGCACCTTAGGAATACCTCAAAATATTATTTTATATTAATGTCAAAATCGGTTTATAATGGTTCCAAAGGGTCTTATTTCGAAGATGAAGTGGGGATGGGTCGAAATCCTATCAACCAATGGGATTTAGACATGTTTAGGGTATTCTTTTATCCTTATCAATTAGATTTAACTCTAAGTTAAATAATTTAACTTTTACCGTGTCTTTTTGTTTTCTTTCACTATATGGTCAATACACTTAATATAACATGCCAAACGAACCCCAAATTGTTTATTATTAATATATATATCCTTATATAAGTCATTTGGATGAACCTTAGATTTTTTGGAATAAAATAACAATTAATAATATAATATTTGATTTAAAAACTATTTTGTGTCAATTTTGACACTATTTGATATATGATTTTTGTGAAAGTCATAACAGAATTATATGTTCGAAACAAGTTTATTAAATCAACAATAATATATCATAGTAACCTAGAAAATTAGTGGAATACATAAAAAGTCTCAAATTACATTCATTTGAGCATTTATAACATCAATTATGTTAATATTTCCTTAAAAGGGTAATTACTGCATCATCATTGTGTCATAAATAAATTAATTTATTTAAAGTCTAAAAATTATAAATAAAATACCATTATGTAGGAAATCTTATTATCTTTCTAATTAATATTTACAATCGAATCTATATTATGTAAAACCCTATATAAAAAATGTTTTAGTAAATAAACTTTGCTTTTAACTTTTTTAACTCTTCTTTGAATTAAATAATAATAAATGTCCTAATCTAATCCAAGTGGGCCTAAATGATAATATTTTACACTTAAGGTTGTTTTAGGTCGAAATACACTTGTCCAATAGAATTAGGACATGTTTTAGGGTAATATTAATATCATTTTTACCCTTAATTACCCTATTTACTTTTAACCGTGGTAAATAATAGTAAAAAGTTACTATTCACCAAAAATTATTTTCATCTCATTGAACCACATTTTACTTACTAACATCAACCGTGTCTCTCGGATTTTTGAAATTCCATTCACAGAAACGGTAAAATTAAGTTTTATGAAAAATTCAGTTTTTTTAACTACCACTTAGTAGTTTCACTATTCATCAAAAATTGATGTTTTTCAGATTAATGCCAAAATTTCATCCTAAGCTATATTTCATATTCCGAATTAAAAAATGAAGTCTATTTTACCAAATTCATAACATAGAAGATTCATTAATTAATTTTATAATTAAATCCCGCTGTTAAAATAAGTAGCGTGTTTTTAGGAATCAATATATACCAAAAGATTGACACTTGATTATGTCTGGTTTAAATGTGAAATTACAACCAATGACCAACATTGTATTAAATTGTAAAAATAGATTCTAAATATACTTTAAAACCACTCAAATTAATGATTTATCACTATTAATTATTTCAATTAAAAAAGTTGTTTTTAATTATAATTTAATAATTTTCACTATTCATCAGAATATGAAAGTTATCCGAAAAGTACCAAAATTTCACCTTAGGATAAATTCAATACTCCGAATCCATAAATGAAGTCCATTTTGAAAAATAAAATTTACAAATTTTCGAAAAGTGGTTATTACTATTCACAACAGCTAGTTTTAATACTATCTTAATAGCATATCGTTGTTTAGTGAAACTTGGTGTTGCGTACAACACACGCTATCGAGGAAGGTCGCGATTGCGTGTAATGCAAGGAAAGTCAAGGATGCGTGTTGTGCAAGATCCTTTTGGTGTAGCGTACAACACAAGACATTAGTGAAATTAAAAAGAATATTTTTCATAAAATCTTGGGCTGTTACATTATACCCCCCTTAAAATGAATTTCTTCCTCGAAATTCATCTGGGTTATAAATGGTTTACTACTTGAAAGTTTTTTTTAATAGAAACCCACATCATAAAAAGGATTAACAAAATCAATCTTTAAAAACAAAAGTATGAAACTTAACGGTTACCCAAATAAACTAATCACTGGGTTTCCACATAGGAAAAAATATGGATATGGAAGAGAAATCTAACCATCATGTTCTGATGGGGAGTGGTAGAGAACATGGCTATGAAATAGCCAACAATCACAAAGCCATATATTTTTTACAATATAAGGTACCATCTGATTTATCAGATATAAGAGCAATAGGACAACATTATTGGTTTTCAAGATCATTTCCCTAAAGTTAAAGAATTTGAATTAGAATAAATACTTACTTTATTTTGGTACAATCTCACTGTTGTTTGTGCCTTTAACAATTTCCACTTCATCTCTTAAATAAATGAAGTTGAATTTGTTATTCGTGAAGTGTTAGAAGATCATGTGATAGAATGACGGGTCATTCCATCTGTCTCAAAAGGTTAGCAAAATTTATATACATAAGTCGATCTATAGTGGGATTAATCATATATGGTTCCTAAAATGGACTTATACTTCATATATCATACTGCTTAATATAATAAAACTAGTTTCTACTAAACAGGGACTTCCTGTAGGCCAGTGGTAAGCCATAAAGGCCAGTCGCACTTCGGTTGTGGGTTCGATTCCTACATCCTTGTCCGATGCGATGGGATGTCGCCCGTCCTGCAGGTTGTCCTTTTTCTAAAACTATATTACTATAACATCCCATCAATAATATCGAAAAAACTTCTATCCTTAAACAATACTAACTTATGTCCAACATAATCCATTCCAATCTTTAGGCTTATCCATAATACTGCAGTCCACTCTCATAACATAATGAAAATGATTACTTGAGATTTAACACCATCGTCGATCCCCATATATCATAAGATATGTTTTGTTGGTCACATTCCAAACATTCAAAGTCCTTAATCATGTATTCTCTTGAATACCTTAGTGAAAACATGAATGCAGTTAAAAGTTAACACTTTCCACATACCAAAATCCTCAAAATTCTATATACTCAAACCATGATATCACATAGTCCTTATATCAATAATGAGCTCATGAATACTATCAAACATTTAATTTTATCCTTATCCATTCATTATGCGCATATCATCTGCATTCCAAAAATATCTGAATAACCTTTCATGGATACTGGTAACATTAATCAGACAACAGTGTAACTATCCTTTCATGTCTCTTTATTCTACAGTACCGTGAGATTACTTATACAACATTACACATGATAAACATGTAATCATTCCACTACATTCTTAAACCGTTGTCCAAGATTCAACAATTCTTTCATCTCACATATCATTTGTAGTCTCTTCATCATCATCAACATAAATACTTCCCATACGACCATACTGATTCTCTTCATGAGACTTTCCCATAGGGAATTGGTTTGCATAATGCCCGTACATTCCACATTTAAAACATTTAACCATTGTTGATGTCGTAGCAATACCATTATCCTCATCCCTGGTGTTAACTGAACCTTTTCCTTTGCCCTTACTGGCTTTGTGTCCTTCTTTTCCACACCCAAAGCATCTTCCAGTTCCTTTGAAACAATCTCCTTGATGCCTCTTCCCACATGAATTACATAGGGGAAATTGAACTTTCTTTCCTCTATGATCATAATGAAACTCCATCTTTATCTTATTAGCCGAGTCAGGAAACTTACCAAATTTTACTTTATTGATCATATTATGAGATTGCTGATTCGGCATAATACTTATGTTTGGACTTCCAAATCCCAATTTATTATGAATAATATCATTCCTTTGTCCATCATATCCTCCATTATCGTGAATCATCGTGTTTCCAGCCATTCTCTAAAACCCAAAAAGAATAGTGTGAGAGGCAAAAATCATGCTAGGGAAAACAACATAATAAAGGGGAAGTAACTTCAATATCTAACATCTTAGGTTTAATTCTATGATCGTTAGCATAATTCTAGTACTATAACCTATACGTATACTTAACCTTAGGGACATCCCTAGACATACCTTAGAAATATCTCTAGGGATCTCACTAACGTTTTCGCATCCTAGTTTCCAAAGGTTGACTAAACCTTTCCTCTGATACCAACTGTAGAGACCCGTATCCTGACTTACATGGACATTACATTACATTTGCGGAATACTTAGTACATAACAAAAACACACACACAAGGATCGTAATAGTTTAGTGTCTTTGGAAACTCGGAACGTAATCTTCTAATCGTGGTGAAAGATCTTCAACATCTCCTATAAAGATCTCCCTTTTTTTATACCTAAAACCTTTCTTTATATACTAGGGAAAAGTAAACATAAAAGGGTGAGCTCAAATGCTCAGTAAGGGTAAACAAAAGAAATATCAATCACATCATATTCATAAGAACATAACATTTTGGAAATCTTAAACTGCAAAAGAGATCATAATTTCCTCACATGGGGTAAATCATGGCAGTGAAATGTAATCAAAATAATCATAACATAAAACATGAAACTTTGTGGCATTCACACATAATCATAGAGAATCATTTCTTGTTAGTCAAGACTCATTTCCAAGACTATCTTAGTGGACAAAGTCACTTTATGAATCGAGTAACCCTCGTTTCAGTCCTGTTTTACTGAACCGGTATAACCTACCGTTCCAGGCCTGTCTATCTCATGAGATATAAAATCTTTACCCAATGCATTGGAGGGAGATATAGGTCCCACCCATCTTATAATGAATCCTTTCTTATGTGTGCCACATAATCATAAACCATACATCATAGTGTAACCCATGTAATAAAAATGGAATTCTTAAACAACATGACATCATAAAACAATCCATATAAGATAAAGGAATTCATAAAAATATTTCCATCACAACATAATCAAATCCATGTAATAATAGGGATAAAAATAGAACCCTTTTATTATCTTAGATGGAAAATAATTATGATAAAATACTTGAACTCCATTCTTGAGGAAAATATCCTTTCTACTTCAAAAACATTTTTCCTTTCATAATATGTCATACGACTTTAAAATAAAAGAAGATGATTAAAAATAAACTTGAAAACTTGTAAAGGAAGCTTCTTGGAAATAATATTTTAAAAATCCATTCATGCCGTATAAGTTAAAAAAAACATTCTTCTCGTACTATTGTCGGAAAAGTCAAAAAAGTACCTCGTACGAAAAATGACAAAAGATTCCTTTCATATCCTTTACTAAAAATTTACCGAAGGGTAAAATTGGATTTAAACAATTGTAGGTGGATGAAAATAAAATTACATATTGAAGAAACATGGATGTGGATGATAAAATACACCCCAGTAATTACTTACGAATAAACAATCTCGAATAAAAATGAGATTGTGATATTTCCCTTACCTTAGGTCCGATTTGCATCGTAAGTGTCCGAACCTCCTGTATAATGATTTAAATAATGTCATTGACTTATTACAGAATCATATTTATTGTTATGATATCATATATTGTTCACTTATGACATTATATTACCCGTTCATTTGTAAATTCCTTGTTAAAGAAGCGTTTTGGGTAAAATCGTTTCATTTATCGTAGGTGTTCTGACTTGTTGTTCGTGACATTATTATTACTTATATCATGATTTACTTACTTCCAGAATATAAAATATGATTTATATATCATATATATTCAGTATATATATATAATAGATAGATAAATGAAATGAAAAACACCGTTCATGGAGACGGTAGTCCGTACGTACGCATGAACGCTGCTTTCCTTTCCTTATTATCTTGAATGGAAGTAAGTAGATGACATACATATATATATATATACATAAATCCAGTAGCTTTATAATGTCATATATTTCATTATTATTTCTTATATGTACTTTATAATCATTTTTAAATGGTTAACATGGAGAATGAATCTCATCGTGTCGTAGAGACGGTAGTCCGTACGTACGCACGAGCGATGATATCATTTCCATAAATATTGAATTGAATTGGAGTGAATTATAAAATATATAAGAATCAATATGATGTTGTAATAACTATTTATAGTTATTCTTTACACCATTATACCAATCCAATTAAGGTGGTGACGGAAAATATATTACACCACAGCGTGGAGACGGTATTCCGTACGTACGCACGCGCGGTGATTTCATTTTTCCGTAGGATGGATAGAAGGTGAATTAGAGTTGTTTCATATTTATAATAACATATCAGTATATAAGAAATACTGATGTTATTACTTTATCATGAAACAACTAAAGAAGAAGAAGTTTAAGAAGAAAGAAATTGAAAAGATCGGTAATTGATATTACCTCTTCTTTGAAACGCCTCTTTGAATCCTCCACTTAGGGAACTAAGATTGGTCTTTGAAGAAGACAAGGACCTCTAGGATTATTCTAGGGAAGTGGAGAAGGTATTTTGGCAGGGTTTGGCCGAGCTTGAGTGCTCAAATTGGTGTGAGGAGGAGGGGGAGGAGGTGTCCTTTTATAAGGGAGGAGAGGGGCACCTTAGGAATACCTCAAAATATTATTTTATATTAATGTCAAAATCGGTTTATAATGGTTCCAAAGGGTATTATTTCGAAGCTAAAGTGGGGATGGGTCGAAATCCTATCAACCAATAGGATTTAGACAAGTTTAGGGTATTATTTTATCCTTATCAATTAGATTTAACTCTAAGTTAAATAATTTCACTTTTACCGTGTCTTTTTGTTTTCTTTCACTATATGGTTAATACACTTACTATAACATGCCAAAAAAACCCCAAATTGTTTATTATTAATATATATATCCTTATCTAAGTCATTTGGCCGATCCATAGATTTTTAGGAATAAAATAACAATTAATAATATAATATTTGATTTAAAAACTATTTTGTGTCAATTTTGACACTATTTGATATATGATTTTTGTGAAAGTCATTACAGAATTATATGTTCGAACCAAGTTGATTAAATCAAAAATAATATATCATAGTAACCTAGAAAATTAGTGGAATTCATAAAAAGTCTCAAATTACATTCATTTGAGGATTTATAACATCAATTATGTTAATATTTCCTTAAAAGGGTAATTACTGCATCATCGTTGTGTCATAAATAAATTAATTTATTTAAAGTCTAAAAATTATAAATAAAATTCCATTATGTAGGAAATCCTTTTTTCTTTCTAATGAATTTTTACAATCGAATTTATCTTATGTACAACCCTATATAAAAAATGTTTTATTAAATAAACTTTGATTTTAACTCTTTTAACTCTTCTTTGAATTAAATAATAATAAATGTCCTAATGTAATCCAAGTGGGCCTAAATGATAATATTTTACACTTAAGGTTGTTTTTGGTCGAAATACACTTGTCCAATAGAATTAGGACATGTTTTAGGGTAATATTAATATCATTTTTACCCTTAATTACCCTATTTACTTTTAACCGTGGTAAATAAAAGTAAAAAGTTACTATTCACCAAAAATTATTTTCATCTCATTGAACCACATTTTACTTACTGACATCAACCATGTCTCTCGGATTTTTGAAATTCCATTCACAGAAATGGTAAAATTATGTTTTATGAAAAATTCAGTTGTTTTAACTACCACTTAGTAGTTTCACTATTCATCAAAAGTTGATGTTTTTCAGATTAATGCCAAAATTTCATCCTAAGATATATTTCATATTCCGAATTCAAAAATGAAGTCTATTTTACCAAATTCATAACATAGAAGATTCATTAATTAATTTTATAATTAAATCCCGCTGTTAAAATAAATACCATGTTTTTAGGAAACAATATATACCAAAAGATTGACACTTGATTATGTCTGGTTTAAATGTGAAATTACAACCAATGACCAACATTGTATTAAATTGTAAAAATATATTCTAAATATACTTTAAAACCACTCAAATTAATGATTTATCACTATTAATTATTTCGATTAAAAATGTTGTTTTTAATTATAATTTAGTAATTTTCACTATTCATCAGAATATGAAAGTTATCCGAAAAGTACCAAAATTTCACCTTAGGCTAAATTCAATACTCCGAATCCATAAATGAAGTCCATTTTGAAAAATAAAATTTAAAAAATTTCCAAAAGTGGTTATTATTATTCACAACAGCTAGTTTTAATAATATCTTAATATCATATCGTTGTTTAGTGAAACTTGGTGTTGCGTACAACACACGCTATCGAGGAATGTCGTGATTGCGTGTAATGCAAGGCAAGTCAAGGATGCGTGTTGTGCAAGATCTTTTTGGTGTAGCGTACAACACAAGACATTAGTGAAATTAAAAAGAATATTTTTCATAAAATCTTGGGCTGTTACAAATATAGTGTATTAGGGAATAATAAAAAGCATTAAATGATATTAGTGTACCATTATTCGTTATAGAGTGTATGTTAGATGGATTATTTTTTTGTTAAAAATATTTATTGGAAAATATTTTGTGATTTGAGACATTAAAATGATTGTCAAAACAATATGATGTTTCATTCAGGATGAAATGGATATTAGATACTCTTATTGATCTTGTAGTATTGGAGGAAAAAAGGTCAAAATATATTATTTCACCATGAGACTCATTAGATAAATATATTAAAGGAACATAAACCCCACATATAAAATTTAAAAATATGGGGATATGTTATTCCAAAATATATCTGATGGGAAATAAGATATGCTTCATGTGAAGAAAATAAAGGAATTAGGATAATAATTATAGATGTTAGAAGAATAATACCACAAATGAAATGGATTATAAGAAGTATTAGATCAACACTCAACCTATGGTATTCTGTTTTAGCTACAAAAAGCATGTGCATTATACAAGACAATGCCTAATCCAAGGGATCTCTGGGAAAATCAATGCCAAAAGTCTATTTCATAGTATTATAAGATGTTAATATGATATTACTAATAATGAGATGGATCCCGACAATGATGTTGTGAATAGTATGATATTTATTCAAGAATAGTGATTATACTATGTATTTTAGTTCTATACATTATTTCATATATTGAAATTTTAGCAGATCAATTCAATCACCACCTCAAAATATAAGGGTTGATCTATCTTTAGGAAAAAAGAATTATATCATTGTTTTATACCAAGTATATAACTTCTCTGCATTTAATTTGTGTGGAAGAACTAAATATTAAAATATCATATTACTTAATTTAAGGAATTTTTAATCCATTTGGGTACGGATTAGTTGTACTATCATAAATAAGATATCAACAGTTGTTATGTAGAAATTATTCTTTATATCCCATGTCATCCTATGATTCATTATAATTTTAGAAAGGTGGATGAATATCATTAGGAATCTTCAACTTAATCATGGATATATTTTCCTAATTAGAAATCATATCTTGAATAAATGATTTTGGAGAAGGAGGGAATTAATATTGTGGACATGCTCCATCTGAGGAGTTACAAAGAGGTATCCCCCAAAGAGTTTCATGGACATACTCTCGACTGAAAATGTCGATTATCATTACACTAGTACATACACTATAATCATGTGGTAAACATTTATTTGTATACATAAATTATGAAGAGATGTTAGTTGGATGAGCACTAATGCAAAATAATTTGTTGAATCCAACACCTTATAGAAGTTTAATGTAAATGAGTAGAACAATATAAGAAATGCTTTAGAGTGAGATGTTATAACCATCACAATGAAAATCATATATAATTATTTCAATAGGAATAATTGTGAGATATATATGGATCATAAGAGTCGTAAAAATATTTTCCCAATATAATTTTATTATATATACTAGTGAATATGGGTAAAACTAATAATGTACAATAATTACTCATTCCAATACAATCATACTAAATAAAATTTGTTGTCAGATATTTTCTATAGAAATAATATTGATATATTATAACTAATTATATTTTAAAAGGATCCAATCATATGAGAATTATAGAGGATAGACAAGGGATTCATGAAGGAAGGAAAAATATTATTCATTTTTCTAATTTTTTCTAATGCATATATTCTATAGAAGATATTGGATTCTCAATGAAATTATGTGGAATTATAGAAGAGCACTAAATATATAAGAAAAGGAAAATACCCATAGTTTCAAATTGATGGAGTTGTTCAATAATTCGAGTCATGAATATATATACCCTTAAATACTAAGATAAATATGGAGTTATTGAATGATTATAATTTATAGACCTTCTCCTACCATATTGGGAGGATAAATATGTACTAATAAATATAAGAAAACAATTAGTGGATGAAAATAAAGAATGACCTTGTGGAATATACATCAATGTGTCTGGTATGTTATAATGTTAATAGTGAAAATAAAATTGTCTTTGTGGATGATGAAACAGTTATCCATAAATATATGGCAACCAGAAATCAGCACTATGGACTTGATTACTAGTCTTCCAAATAAATAAACAAAATGTAATGTTATATGAGTTATGGGGGATCAAATAAATATAATTTTCAATTCATTTCAATATGATTTTCTTCCATAAATATACCAAATGGAAATGAAATACATCAGAAATGTTTTTAGACTACATGAAAAAACATTATCGATTGTATCTAACTGATATCCACAGTTTCCCTGAGGTTTTGAAATATTATACAATGTGATCTGTATATTTACTTGAAATTTATTATGGACAATCACCCCAAAATTTATGTCCAATATGAGCGGACTAACTATTAACTGGATAAAATTTCTGAAAATTCTTAACAGACATCAATGGAGGATATAGTCAAAAAAATTCACATGGTGGATTTCTTGTATAATGATATTATTCACGTAAGAATCAAAAGGAATCCCCATTAAGTAATTTATTGTAATATATGTAAAACACATTTTTTTTGGATTATTTTTGTGAACATGATCTATTAATACTAGAAATGGTCAAAAGCAACTGAAAAGGCTTAGACCATTCAACATCAGATCTGGGCTATGAAATGTAAATAAATGTATTATGCTGAAAAGTGTTAACGAGACATAGATTTTGAGGTTGGATATAAAGTGTTAATTCACATATATAAATTGAATAGATTTATGAGATTTGAAATTAATTATAACATAAGTCCCAGGTAAATGACTCATTTTTGGTATTCTTGATCGCATCGGAGTTGTGGATGGTTTATTAACACTCCCACCAAATATTTATCAATCACACAAGGAATTAAAAGTATCACTATCAAGGTACTACATACCCAATACATCAAATATACTCAATTCAAGGGTCTTATAATGTGAAAATTAAATATCATATAAATAATAACTGCTGATGATCATGGACCATTGATACAATGTTCTATGCAATATGAAAACAAACCTAGTTAATGTAATATGACCACCATAAATGGTATGTGGAAACATGGAAATTTGAGGTATCCACAAAGTATGAGTACACTAACATAGATTCAACATAGTTTGTAATATGTAATTTTGAGGGAGAAATTTTATAATATGGGGGAAAATATAATATCCCCGGATTTTTAAAGGAAATAATATGTTTGATATCATATAATACACTCAATAATGAGCCTAAATGAACATTAAATTAATAATTTTTATAAATGACCATTATACCATAGTAGTTGAATTGAATGGTATAAATATGATTAAACTTATTACTAAATATATATGAATTTATAATCATTGAAAAATTAGTAATTAATTATTAGTTCAATAGTACAGAATTTTTAATCAGGTCATTTTATTCATAAAAATTTATAATTTCATCATAAATGATTTCCTTATATATTTTTTAGAAAATATTAAAATTATTTCACGAAACATTTAGAAATTTTATTTGATAAAATGATTCATAATTTCTAAATCATCATATTAAAATTATATTTTACAGGATTTTTCATATTTTCTTAAGAAAATAGTTTTCCTTTAATGAATAGTGAGAAATTCATGACTTTAGATGTATTTTCCTTTCATGTATCAACATAGTAAAATTCAAATTTTCATTTTTTATTAAATATAAGTAGTTATTTTTTATTAATCATATTGATATTGTGGTATTGAAAATGAAATTTAATCTTGATTATGGTATAAATAAATTTTATTACATAGAATATATTCTCTCAAAAACTAATTTAGATTTCATTTTGTATTATTATAAAAAATTAATTTTAGTGACTTATATTATTTAAATATAAATAAATTTCCATATTTTTAATCATGATTTCCAAATTTTTAGATATTTCTATATATTTTTCATTATGAATAGTAAAATAGTGATAATTCACTATGCTATAAGTAAATATAGAAATTATAATTAAAAATTATATGATTACTAAAATAAATGATCATAAAAGTAAGAAGTTTTCAATTAGATGAGTTTATTTTACCCATTTACATCATTTTTTAAATGATCAGTAATGTTCGAACCATATGTTATTGATCTTGACCGTAGTAATAATTATAAGTTAAATAAAAAATGTCACTTTTATAATTTTCATTTCTAAAATAATAAATGTCAAGGATAAAGAAAATTTTTGTCTGATTTTCATTAATAATTTTAAATGTAATTTATTTTTTATCATTGAAAAAATAATTTATTTTTTATGTATTAAATAATTACCTTAATTGTTTCAACAACACTAACAGAACATTAATTAAATTAATAGAAAAATAAATCAAATAAATTGAAATGTTAAACATAATATAATTTGAATTAATAATGGTGTTCCTTGATTTTTTATATCAAAATAAAAAATTATAATTGTTTTAATTGATTATATTTTAATTCCTTTAATTTCATTTCATTTTAAAAGAAAAATAAAATGAATTGTTCTAAAAATGGTTTTAATGTTAGGTTATAATAAATAATATTTTATTAATTAATTTAAAATTTTTAAAACTATCATATTCATCCATGTCATTAATATGTGTCTAAAAATTTAAAATATAGTCCATTTATTGTCCAATTTTCATTTTATTGTAACTATATATACCATTTAAAAGTAAGAACTACATTATCACTATAATTGTCAAAAATGGAAAACGTTTGTTAAAATATTTTTTTTTTAAACCTAATATAAACTTGTCAAAATGTTATTGATTGATTTAATTTCTATCCATCATCATAATATATTATAATTTTTTCAGCTTTGGTAAATGTTTTCATGAAATCCCATTTATATTAATTTAATATTTTAGGTAATTCCAAGTGTCCCTCCCATTCACATACAAAGAAAAACATCAAATCCTATTTTATTCTAAATAATAAATCCTTTTAAATATTCCAAAATAAAACTAAATACCTTGATTACATACCTACCCATATTTCTGTAGTTCATGTTTTGGATATAATACCAACAATATATGGTTTATGGTGTAAATAAGATTGTGTTTTCTTGAAGTACATGAATAGTGAATAAGAAAATATTTTTGTATTATTTATTCTATTATATCCTTAAAACATTCAATAATTGTGCAGAAATAATAAAACAATTTTATTAAATATATTTTCATGTTATTATTTTAATTTTCCCACCAAAATCCATCTCCTCTTCCATCTATTGGAAAATGAAATCCTTATTCATTTGTATCACAGACTACAACCCTACAAACCAAGGTAATTTGTTTTATATCACTTCCTCCCATACCAAGTTACAAAGATGAACATAAAAAATATATATGTTATTAAAAATATTATTATGATTTTAACATAAAGAATTATTATTAATATTTCATTCATTTCATCAATAGAAATTTAAAAAAGTGTTCATGTGTATGTACAACCCATCGTCTCTATGAATAGTGTTATTAAGTTTTGTATCCCTACTTATTTGGGATGAAACATTATATATTTATATAAGGAATATATATGATATAAATGCCATCACTAACATTATTCAGATTATATAACATTGATAATTGTATATATATCAAGAATGTCAAACCAAATCATATAAAAAAACAACAAAATTAACCCTTGAAAAATGATATAAATGAAAAGGTTTTAAAAAAATGGTGGTAAAATATCATAGAAATATCAAATATTTAACTATATATATGAGTATAGTTTATTAATAAATATATAACAAATATATATTTATTAAATTGGTTTTTTAATGTTTATTATTAAAGATTATAATTAATGTATGACATCTCTCTATGCCACCCAATTTTTTAGTCATAACCATTCTCACTCTATATCACTTTATAACTCAACTTGATATTTTTTATTTATTAAAAATATTTTTATATGTGTATTACATTCATTTTGACGTCTTTTAGCATTCTATTAATGGTGGGATATATTGCATAAGTCTATTTCTCAAATTCCTTCAACGAATGAAAACACGATTAACGGGAACATTTATATTCCTTTAACATTATATGCAACGCTCATATAATGTTTCTGATTCTATATTAATAAATTTTTTTGATATATGAATATTTAGTCAAATATAAACACAGAAAATTTTTAATTACTTCTAATTTATTTAATATTTATGAAATTTTCCGTTGATTATAATATGAGATAATCTTTTTCAACCAATTTCATTCCATGTATAAATATTAGGATTATGGTTTATGATTTATTTAGTGTTTTTATAAACATAATCTAGAATTTGATGTGATAGTTTCACCAATATATAACTATAATGCATTTGGAAATGTTTTTTTTTTCTCACGAGATGCTATATATGGGAATATGGATTAACCACAACTCATGATGTGACTCCATCCACCATTTGATATTTTCTTAGAAGTTTGATTTGACATATTCTTGTGAGAGGTTTTTTGTTTCTACCATAGTTAATATATGTACATGATCATATGATACCATGTTATTTATGTAATACTCCTATGTTATTAATCATGAGCCTTATTGTTTATGATTTCATGTTATAGCTTTTAAACAAATGTTATACAACCATTTCAGGTTAATTACTTTACTAGGTTCATTAGAACCTCCTTTATTCTACTTATATCGCCAGGTTATCCCCATTAGATTTGTGATAATTAATGTATTTAGGATCTCATTATAGAGATTAAAATTAATGAAATTGTAATTTTATGATTTATGTACCTCCTCTTGCAAAGACACGATGCCTTTCAATCATTTTTTGATATTTAATAGATAATTATGATATAAATTATGAAATTATATTTGTAAAAAGGATCAGGCATCTATAATACATAGTATTCCATGATTTAAAACTAGATATAAAATTAACTAAATTTTACTTCTTCCTTTTTTGGTATCCTTTTATTACTAACATTCACATGTACTATTTATTTCCATCTACTTATTCATTCATCTAGTGGACACATGTGTTCTAAAATTACTTATTTCTAAATAAATGTGTTAGATGATCACAAGTTCTATTATCATATAAGGATTATATTTCATCCTTAATCAATAAATATCACAATTTTTTATCACTGTTTATCTCCTTTTCCTTTTACGAGTTACTTTCTCCATCAATAATAACTAGTAAATAATGAAAGTTAAACTCAAACCTTTTCGTTTGAATTCTCACTATTTTTTACCACGTCATCTCCCTGGATATATTCCATATAGTACATATTATTCAAATAAAATTCCATTATTTTTTAATGTGAATTGTATTTATGGTATATCTATCTTCAGATAAAACATCAGAATCCATCATCAATTTTTCTGAAATGTATGTTCTTAATAAACTTCTATCTTTCCTGAACTAACATAAATTTCATGAATTCCCTTTAGAAAAACCACAATATGTTACAATTATTTGATCTTATATATAAATTTAACATGGAATCGATCCTTCCAATGTATCCCGTCATTGAATTGAATAGTCTGGATTATGTTGACTATTTGATTAACATTATCCTAGATCTAAAATATAAAGTGATCACTATCATAACCCTTAAATATACTATCTCGAGAATCAGTTTCAAAATTTTCTATATTTATAGAAGTTAATAACCAAAATAAATTGTGCTTGGAAACACAAATATTTATTTGGTTCTACCTTTATTCTTAATTATCAAGGCCCAAAAGAGTAAAATTATATATGTTCACAATGTACACCAAATAAATCACTGGAGTTTTTTTTGATAAATCTGAATTCAATTAACATGTATATAGATCCATCTCACAATTTAAGATTTATTCCCTCAACCACTCACTTATTTTCATGTTTTCCAGTCACCAAAATCTCAAAATGAATTCTACAATTAAGTAAATATAGTTAGAAACCTCTGTTAACATACACATTATGAATTTTATCATATCTCAAGAAAATAATAATTACATTTAAGTATATTTACTCTATATGTATCCACTGATTGGAGGTTCTTAATAACTCATAATAATTAATGGGAATATACACCAACAGTTTCTATTTCCTTTCAATGATTAAGATCGGTTAGTGAATTGACCATCCATGAAACTAAACTGGCAGCATTCCATATACATTAGTTTACACAAGATTCATCTCTATGATCTTTTGATTTCCCCTTTCCATGTTGAATGATACCATATATTTATTACCTAGGATTATATCTTTATATATTACACAATAAAAAAGATAAATCTTCAACATTCCTTTTATTAAAATTATCACCATTCATTTCTCATCTATGATTCCAAGATGGTCATACCATAACATTGACATTCCTTATGTTTTAAAAGAAATTGATGTATCTTCTTATATCTTAGTACAATATAGTGTTCAATATTACACTCCTATAGAAATTACCATGGAACAAAATTATATATTCCATGATCCCTTTATATAACTCATACGAAAACCCGTATTATTTTATTAACAAATGATGATTAGATTTTTCACTAACACTGGTACATGTTTTAGCACTTGTAACTCCAACATGTATCCACAATTTCATTTAATGATGATACAACCATTTCTAACTATATAAATTGTTTTATAATATTTAAGTAATAATTTTTTAATTCATCTAGAGATACAATTCTGTAACATTCTAATATAGTTTTTTAGTAAAAAAACCAAATAATCAATGACTCATAAATCCATCAAACATATAACACATAATGATAAATGGATTTATTACATATCAATGGAATCTATTACAATTAATTTAGGGTAAAACCACCTAGAATTTAATATTTTGCATCTCTAATAATTATCAATGATTCAATTCTAAAAATTATTCTATAATAGTGGACCATACCCTACAAACACCACCTGACTATATTCAATCAAATTTGTCCCATTATTTGAATTTGGTTTTCTTATATATCTGAATACCACATATATTCTCAACTAAAATATAACCTGGTAGAACTATATAATAACTTCCATTATATATCCTCATTCAAACAAATTCTATTTTATGTGAGAAAAATTCATTCTAGTAATATTGCATTCCATTAATAGTAATTATCGCATCAAATTATTATGAAATCAATTATATTATTATCATGTTTAAGACACAATAATTGAATTTAGCCTTCATTAATTATATTTTAAACCAAATTATTTTCATTTCACACACATGATCATAAATTTATCTTCTTTTCAAAATCATAAAAAAAATTAACCGAATCAACAAAACCCGACTCATTATCGAAGGGGTTTTCAATCATTTTCTCACGATTTAGCATACCACTCTCAATATTTGTTACCAACGAGATATTTAATTCCAAATTATGTGTTAGAAAATCTAAAACATTATGATGGATTTTTATTTGTGATTTTCCTATTATAGAACATCTATTCATTCAAATATAACATTGTTCAATTTAATAAAAATAGACTTCAATCTATAATACTCAAAAATAAAAATTTTGACCCATTTAATTTTTCAATATAAATAATTATTCCATGAAAAATAAACTCTTTTCAAAATGGTTTTCTCCAAATAAAACAAAAAAACTTTTTAGAATGAAATATCTATATGATTTTATACTAGCTCTGACGTCAATTTTTTTAATGAGAACCCATGAAATAAATCCTAACATCATTAACCCAAATATAGTTTCATCATTAAAACATTAGAACTACATATAAGTAATCATATCATAATGGAAAGAATAGATTATTAGTCTTGATGAAAAAAACATACTTGGTTCACATATTACATAGGAAATTAAAATAAATGACAAAAAACATTCATGAATCATTGATATTATTCATAATATCATTATTTATATCCATGTAAAAATGAATCAAATATAAGAGTAACATAAAATTCTTAGTAAGGGTTATGTACAATGGAATCTATCATGATTTAATAATGCTTAATCAATATGAAAATTACAATAACCAAAAAAAAATTCATTTTAATTAATAATGTGAGAGAAAATGCATCCATGTATAATATCAATGAAGTAATATCACAGATAATATTAACTAAATTATCAATAAAAGAACATCTAAATATTATATTATATTATATATTAAATCATGGTATTTTTACCATCTGGGACTTGTGATAAGACATTTTAAAACTATTATTATAAGTGAAACAAAAAACAATTTAATTATAACTTATTGTTATGTATCATTAGACATGTTGATGAAAATATGATCTAATTAATTCCAGGCCCTGATTATCACTACATGTCTAATACATTTTTCAAATATTGAATGCTCTAATTAATTCATGATAAATTATCCTATTTTTTTTAATATTGAGTAATGAATATGGCTTCTCAATAATTCCACGTTCTATGAAATTAATCCCAATGTAAAACAACATATATTGAAATGTGATATAGTGTAGGAAATAAACATATCAATGATACAACTTATAAAAATATTTATTGGAATTGTAATATCCATTTATAAGAAGTGAGAGGAGGTTTCAAGGGAAGGTGTCATTGCATCATATAACCAGTAGTGAATAAATTATATAAATGATTATAATAGTTTATGAATTAATGTTCCATACTAAGACCATTAAATACATTATTGAGGAAAATATCTTTTTTCTAAAAAACTAACCTTTAAAAACAAAAGGTTGTATAAATATTAAAAGAAAACATTTTCTCCAAAAATAAACATGTAAAAAAGTTCAATTATTCATCGATATATTGAGACATCATAATAGTGAGGAATTATTCCCATACTGTGTAAGTTAAAAAAAATTCCTTTATCACCATTTTCTGAAAAGTGACTCATTTGGAAAATGGCATGAATATTCATTTTTAAGCATATTTTAGAATGAAAAATAGGGTATAAATAAATTTTCATACATCATTATCGGATTGTAAAAACAAATTGAAATAATGTTAATGAAATCGTATACATGGATGAAAATTATACCTGATCAAATAGAAAAAAGGTGAATTAAAATTTTTAACAATTCATTTAATGATGCATGTTTTAAGTATAGGTAATGATGGGAGAAAGAATTGGAACTATTTCAAAGAGTAAAACTAAAATAGAACATTAATAATCATTAATAATCTTATGATAATTTTAAATAACTAAAATGGAATATATAAAAATCACATAATTTTAAATTGGTGAATAGTACAAAATATGTCCTAATGGAGTGTAAATTGAGATGATATACCTTACCCCAGGTCTTATATATCATGTAGGTGATCCAACCTCTAATATAATGAAGTTTAATTGATTATAGACATATATAAGAACCATATTCATATCCGTAGTATTATATATAATCTATTAATAAAATTTTATCACTAAAATGTTAATAATATTATAGTATTAACATCATTTTGGTTGTTAAATACATTATTTTGTATGTATTTTTTCATTAAGTAGTACCGGTACATGTATAATTATTATTCTTAAATCATAACCATAATGTTACTAATGATATAAATTTGATATATAATAAATATTCATATATTTATAGTCATCCATAAATTTTACAGATAGAGAAATGAATTACACTGTTCATGGGGATAGTTGGTCATATGTACACAAGATTGTTGTGTTCACATTTCAATGGATGAAACATAAGTAAGGTAAATAATATTATATATTTGGAATTTTTTATCATATCTATCATATACAGTAAATAATTATAATTTTTTAACATCCAGAGAAAAAGAAATGAAAAATTAATCATATCGTATTGCGGATGTGGTCGACCACATGTACTCACGAGCAATGTTATCGTTTTACAAAGAATTGGAAGGAAAGATAGTATATTTGATATTATAATTCTATGAGTAAATTTATTTCATAAATATCATACTTATTCATTAGTTCTATATTAGTGACCATGCATGTTAAATGGTGGTGAAAAATGAATTACACAACCGTATATATAAGCGATGTTTTTTAGTTTTTATTAGATAATTTTTTTTAATATGGTTTTAATATAATAATAAAAAAAATAAATTTATTATATAAGATTTATTATAAATGATTGGTATATAAATTTCTACGGTAGTAGTATAAGAAATAATCATCAACGTTTCGACAAAGACGACTACCTATTCTTAAGAATAGTTCCTTTAGATATCATTTTATGGAACCCATGGTTGGTATTTTTATTTAACTAAATATTAATAACAATAATAAAATTTTTAGAAGTGTTATGGTCATGGTTTGTTTAATATATACAACACAATGTGGTGTGTATAATTGAGGGAAGGGTGTCTTTTTATAAGATAGAGGTCCATTGTTGGATAATCTATATTTATTAAGGGAATATAAATAATATTTAAAATAGAAAATAATTTTTCATGTTTTTACCATTATCATTTAGATTTAAACCCTTGTTAACCATTCAGACAATTTCTATAATAATAAATTCATATAAACATTAACAGTTATTAATGTCACTATAAAAAAAATACTCATAAATGTAAAATGGTTAATGTTTTAAATCATATATCAATTATTTGGGTGTATTTATAATTTCTGTTACTCTAAAATCATTTAATTAAATACTAATTGCTATAAACATTCATTAATTTAAATTTTAGAACTATTGTTTTAAATTTTAATTGTAAAACTAATTCGAAAAAAATTTAATTATAATAAAATTCACAAAAACATATCTAATATTTCATATATCTCTTGAGGACCCATGTAATGAAAAGACAAATAAAATATTTTATTATAATTTTGAAAAAAAATTATAGATTATTATATTGCTTTCAAAATGAATTTTTCAGTGGGGCATAATATTTTATGGAAATTTTATCATCATTAGAAATTAGAAATAAATTAACATTATGAAAAAATATCATTATGATTTCAAATTGATATTTACAACCAAACATATAATCTTTTTGAACCTTTGTATAAAATTTAATGTTAATAAAATAAATAGAATAACATTTTTGATTTTTATTTTTATAAAATAATATAAATGTAAATTATATTTTCCAAATAGAGAAAAGGTCAATAATTTATAATCTCAGATGATTATGTAAGAGTTATAATCATCATATTACATTAATGAAGGTTTAAGGGTCATTATTTTTACCTTGTCAATTTATTTTTAACTATAATTACAAAATTTACCCTTTACCATGGTAATAAAATTATCAATGTTACTATTCATAATTCGTCAAAAAGGGTCAGATTTTCCTATTTTGAAGAACATTATCAAAATATAATACTACATTTTCAAAACATAAGTAAAAATATTTGAAGAAATTACTTTTATTATAAATTCATAGAACCCAACATAAAACTATTTTTAGAAAAATATGTTCCAAGTGAAAAAAATGTACTTATATGAAAAAATTATATAATTATTTTTTAAAATATGTTAATTATAGTATTCATATTAAATAATAATTAAGTTACCTTGAGATCAAAATCAGTTCATAATGATACATTTTAGTTCAAAGAGAATTAAATTTTTTAAATATCGCAATTTTTTCTATTAAATGAAAAATCCATTTATTAATAGAAATAACGAAATTTAACAATAATATAATTTTGATATTATAATTTCAAAAATTAAAAAATTATAAAAAATTATAAATATTTCATTAATTAATTATAAAAATTTATCACAAAAGGAAATGAAAACCATTTTATTAAGAAAAAATATCATTGAAAAATAAAATTACATTATTAAGAATTTACTAATATTTTAATATTAATTTATCAATAAGTTTATATTAGTTATGTGATATATATGTATTTTATAAAGAAGTTAAACATATTCATACTAAATAATTTAACTGTTGTGTTGTAATAGTTATATTAATTTAATAATATTGTGTCTTTCATTTAAGAATAGAGTTCTATGTATCTTATGTTTCTAGCACAATATTATTGTTTAATATTATTGGGGTGATAGAAAGAAAATTATTCAAAAATGTAAAAAAAATCACTCACATAAAAATTTGAAAAAACACAAAACATTCAACACCCGAATGTACTATATTAATGAGGGAACTGAGGTATAATATATCATTATGAATCACCATTATCTCTTTAATATATTCTAGAATACACAAACGTGTAATTGTAAAAGTATTCACACACAACATGAAATAATAAATTAGATTTATGTGGTTTGAGACATAATTTCATTCAATGTGTGAAACACTACCCAACATGTATTTATAATATATGATGAGGATTATAAGATTGGGATATAAAAGATGTGATCAAAATACCCCTATTTAGAGTGGATCCCATAAAATAACCCATCTCATAATTATTCATCCATATTAGTTGTTAACTATCCCAATGTATAATAATAAGGATAATTGGCTCTAATATTAACCCAAATATATTTTTTCTATCATCAGGGTATGCACAAGGACGTGGTGCAAGGCACACTAACTCAATAAAATGCATTAAAACCCATTATCCACTCTCCTAAGGTGAAATGGCCATCAATGACTATGTTTAATACTAATAGGACTTATAATACCCATCATCGTTTAGATAGTCCATATTAATAATGATAAAATGATCCAACCAAATTTTGTTCTATATTATGATGTTAAAAATCAAGTGACTACACCTCCAAATCCTTAGAAACCTGAAATAAGGAAAAATAAATGAATAATTTAGGATCAAAAAACATAATAATTATATATTATCTATCATTTAATATGTTTAGAACAATTTACTTCATTGAAACACAAATAAATAATGTATAAATCCTTATAGTAGGGATTTTTGATATAAAACTCTTTAATGATGTTTGAAAACAGAATAGTTGAAATTTGTTAGTTGACCATAAATTGAGTGATTGAATTCATCTAAGGATTTTTATTTAGAATGGAATATTAATAACTATATGAAAATGGATAAACTAGGAATGTGATATAGGGGGTATATAGATTAGTGTGATTATGCCAAATATTATAATTAAATTTCACAACAACCCACATTAAAATGGGTAATCGAGGGTCCCATTTAAAATATTATGTCATAAACCAATGATTAAATGAGACACTGTGGTATAGATCCATTCCAATAGCCCCCACTATATGTGTTTCATTACATGTTTGATGGGGATATTATAATAATAGCTTTCTGTATATTCTTATAATTATTTTTTTCTTGAAAAGGTATAATTATTTTTGGTCCATGTAAAATTATAAATAGTGGTTGACGTTTAATTTAATTTAAAAATAAAATCATTCGATTATAAATTTTATAAATTATAAATTTTCCAATTAAAAATAATATGAGTTAAAAAATATATTAGGAATATATAATTTAATATATCAGAATATTTTCAGAAATTTATCATCAAATAGAAAGTTAAAATAAATTAAATTATGTTATCATTGAATTTTTTTTACAAATTACCAATATAAAATACACATAACTTATAAACTATATCAACCTATGTTGATTATTCAAAATATATTCTTCAAAACACTTGAAGAAAATCAAATAAATAGTATATCTGAGTGAATTGAAATTAAAAGTAAAAACTGAAATCACATAATGGAATACTAAATAATAGATTTTTTGTACCAATCTAGAATCTAATCCTCTACACTTTACATTATCCCAATGGAAAACACTGTTATAAAAACAATTAAATGAGTAGATACCCTATATTTGGTGTATTTTCCCGTACCAATATCATGTTATATGTAAAAAATAACAATTAGATGCCCATGATATATGAGGATTCTTCTATTTGGATTAATAGAAGATAAGGAAGAAGAAGGAAATGGAATAGTGTTGGAGGACCCAAATTCACATAACATAATATTGTGCTAAAAACTTCTCATCAAAAACAAAACACAACTGAAATGTTAGATAAAAAAGAATGTGATAAATGAGTAATGAAATTTTATGGAACTATTCTTAAATTAGTTATACTTGATCAATATAATTATTTTCAGAATATATGATTTTATATTATGATTTAATGAAAATTTTGATGTCAATGATATAACCCTTGTTTATTCCATGTGAAATGCCTCTACCAATTTTTAGAATATTTTTATCCCAGATCCCATTGAACTGTTATCATCTTCGACATCCTTATAATAACATGTCTCAATTTATTTTCTATGTGATATATCCAATAAAATTGTATGGTTATTCATAAAAACATTTAATATTGATATTAGATAATGTTGGTTATTATTACATAGGTAAGATCAAGTTTCATGGTAGGGTATATTGTTATTTTAATAGATCTACAATTGTGATAGATCAACACTTAGGATTGATGTTGAGAAACCACTTGGATTCCCTTTATCGATTGGCTAGATAGATTAAATATATTGAAACTTGGAGTCACCATGTTATTCATCATTTACTTCACTGAATATTCATCTATATCTAGTCAAAATATTTGGTTGGCTTATTTTTTCCACGTATTCACATTATAACTACGAAAAATATTATCATTATTCCTTACAATCAATTTATTGTTGCATGGTCTCTTGTTTGGAGAATGTGTTTGAGCAACAGATGTAGTATCTATTTGATCAAATGAACATATGTTTAGTTCATTATAATTTATAGTGTATAAATATATACATAGTCCATTTATTACTTATAATATTTTTATTTTTGGTTGATCACTCATTCATGCAGTCAATCCAACATGATGCATGGTTGATTCAAAATTTAACATGTTTTCTGTCAAACATAATCTATAATGTACTATTTATAAAATATTATAATTATAAAAAACATGATTTTCAACATCAAAACAATGAATTTATAAACTAATTAAACAATGTGATCTTTTTTATGATAAGAACCCATTACATGAAAATATTAAAATTAAAATTGAATAACAGAAAACTACATATGGGGAGAAAGAAGATTGGATTAATTTTAATAAGATGCTTATGGATGTAGGGTAACATAATGTTATCCTTTTTTTCAGATAAATCCCAATTCATTTTTTAATATTCTGTTAATGGTTATTGGATTATTATTATGGACACGATTTTATCAGATATTGTTCAACTTATTGAGTTCATCGTTCAAACACTATCAGTTCAATGTGATCAACCAAAATTAAAATATTGAACTCTTATACAATATTTCTCTCAAATATAGTACGAAAAATATATACTGACGTTCAAATTTTATGTTAATTTATTATTCTTTATGTTCTTAAATTATTTATTAATGGATGAAATCATGTTTCTATCTTCTATTCGATGGGGAAGAATAATTTTCATGAATAATTAATTTCATGCAGGGAAGATCTATGGTCTTCACTATACTACAATGTTGTATGATGTATACCATACTAATTTTAGTGGTAAATTTTTTGGTTTTATAGGGTTACAATATTATTGTTAATTATATAAAAATTTTATTGTTGAATTGTTATATCGATATGATGTTTTTATAGAATAAATTTTATTGGATAGTCCTTTGGAATCTTGTCACTGAATGAATTTCAAAGTAAATCCTGACCTTGTTAACAATAATATGTAATTAGAACAAGTATATAGACAAAATCCTAATAATTTTATATGGTTGGTATCTTTTAAAATAAATTTGTGTGATTGATAAATAGATGTTAAACTTCAATGTCATCGGATAGATTCCACATGATGGAGATGTTTCAATGATATCATGGAAAGAATTGTTTCCTTTTGTAAGAAGTCTATCAAAATACATTGTATATTTTTTATGTTGATATGTGAAAAAATATCTAAGGTAATTGGTAGAAATATATATTGAATGTAATTAGATAAATTAATATTAGTCACATGTTTCCAAGAAAAAGAAACAATAATGGGGTTTTTGTAATTCATTATATGAATAATGGGTATGAAAAAAGGAATACAAGAGGTTACTTTAATGTTTTATGAGAACATAAATCAATTATTGATGGGTTGGAATAATTATGTGGATATTTATTAGATAATGGGATCAAAATGATGTAGGAAATATTATTATAAATATTTATTTTGACCATGATAATCGAGTAAATCAGAATTCAAAAAATCATGAAGAAATGTCATTATTCTCATAAATTAAAAATGATCATTTTTTAATAATAAATGCCCAAATTATTATATAAATATATATATATACAAGGATTTTAATTTGTTAAATGGAAGTAATATTCCATGTAATCCAATAAATATTTTTAGTTGGTAGATTTAATTTGAAATCCATACCTCATTCAGAATTATCTATGGAATTTTACCGATACAAAAGGGGAGAAGTTGAAATTTGGATGTGTGTGTTTTTCTGTGTAAATTTTTATTATTTGTTTAAAGTGATCTTAGAGAATATTTTATACTATATGTAAATATTTAACATGAATTGGGTTGATCGATACTATTTGTATTCATCCCATTTGCTTGTATTAGATGTTTGATGTCCCCAAGGGATCAAGTGAACTGGATAATGTGCTAATTGGGGAATAATAGGATGATTGATGAATCCAAATAGGGAATATCATCTATAGAGAGTTGATAATATATACATAATACCATATTGAGTTTCATTGGATTGTTTATACCAGGTAAAGGTAATATTAGATAGATGATATCCTATATAAGTGAAGGATGATGTTCTTTATTATTGTTTTGTATGAAATTGAAGAAAAACCTTCAATAAGATGAATTATTGATAGATATAAAGAAGCATAGTGATGACCTACTTTTTAAGCTAGTAAATGTAATCGTATTAATAAATAACATTATTATGTTGTGTATCATTGTGAATATTACATGCATTGTAAATTTACTATAGTTGTTAAAAAGAGAATGAATATTCCCTCATTACTATAATAATCCAAATAACTATAAAATATCATTGTGTATGGATAACTTTTTATAAATTTATTCCTATATATTTTATTTTTTTTCTTATTTTACATAACATTCATATATCTATAACCTAATATTATGTTTTTATATTATATAAGAAAACATTAAAATAAAATATCATTAATTCAAATACTCCATGCAGTGATCGTGTAGTTTATGATAGGTATTTGAAAGAGGTGTCATATGGGATTTCCCTTTATTGACCTTATGTTGTAGATGGAGGATAAATAATGTCAAAATGGATTTTATGAACTATATTAATAATAAGGGGATTCTTTTTTTATGGAAATAGTTACCTTTCATAGAAAGTTAAAATGATCCTTAACTTATTTAAATTTTATGATGTTATTATGGAATGTAAAGATTGTTTTCATGTTTTTATAAAGGATTTTCCTCTAATATCTACTATGAAATAAAAATATAGATAATTATGGTCGAGTTAGAAATAATAAACATTCATCACCCTTTTAAATTTATATTATTTTAGTTAAAATAAATAGATCCAAAAAATAAATCATAATAAATGTAATAACATTTATAATGGAAATAAAAAAGTGAATAATGAAAATATAATATTATAGAAATTTAAGTATGAGGATATTATGATGGGTGATACTATATTTAAAATGACTTTGTTAAAGGGTGAATAACACCACAATAACAATTACATATCATAGTGAGAATATGAAATACTGAACCATTTTTTAAATTATATTATCATTTCCTCCATAAAAATATGATTTAAAATATTCATTCATGTAATACTATTTCTATATTTGACCAACATAACACTCTCCACACATATAAAATGACAAGATGAAATACCATCCTATAAAAATATAATGAAAATTGATAATTATCTTTCATGGATACCATTAAAAAAGTGAATAATGATAGTATTTGGGATGAATATGGTGAATCTTGCACATATGATGAGTTTAGTAATTAATTGTAGAAATATATATCATTTTTATCAATGGGTGAAAATATGAATAAGAAAATATAAATAAAATTTACCTACAATTTACTTTAGATATTCCTAAATTAGATGCTTTGTGATAAATTATCCAATTTATAAGATAGATAATAACAGTGATAAAGATGATAGAAATATGAAACGATTATTGAAAAATAATCTATAAATATCCATTTCACATTGAAAGGGAAAGGGTAATAATTTTTTATATAAAAATATAGAATCATCCACTCTATGTTTGTGGAAGCCGGGGAAAATGAATAAGAATTTGAAAAATAAAATGATTAACAGTTTGAAACATTTAATATTGAAAATTATAACAATTAAATGTTCGCCCATAATGAATTTATCTTATAAGAAGGTGAAGAATACTAAACGAATCAGTTTGAGTTTATGCTTAATAGGGCGTTGAAATAATTTCATGCAAATATTTTCAGAGTTGTAAAAAAGAACAAAATGATGAAGAAATAAGAACTTTTAAAAAATGATAATACATTTTTTCCTAAATAAAAATACTACTTTTAATAGGTATTTATGTTATAAAAAATATTCATGATAAATAAATTAACCCAAATACTGATCATGAATAAAGGATAAATGTGATGGAGAAATTACATGATCTCGTTCAATAACACTTGTTGAAGATGAGTGAGAATAAAAATTCAAACCATGGATATATAAAATTTTGAAACATATAAATATTATAGACAATTATCCTCAAATCATAGAAACATTTAAAAATATTTTCTGAAAATGAATATTTAAATAATCCCATGTATTTATGAAAAACATGTGGAGTTGAAGCTCTGGAAATTTTTTAGATTACAATTTATTAACCTAAATCTTATACTAAATCATATCTTGTTGATGATAAAATGAAATATCACTAGAATAATAATTCTTTTAGAGGATACCATAACATTGTCGCATTAAAAAGTTCCATGATTTTTGGAATGACAGTCAAGTTAATGTTCACAACTCTGAATACAATGTGTGTTATAGATAAAAATATAATTTATGTAGATATTTATATTAATATACAGATTGGGAAAATAGAGAATATTTATTTTTTAAATTATTAATGGTATAATTAATCAAAGAAAAAAAAGAGGTGGAGCATAAGGGGGAGTTAACCAAATGAAATAATACTACGTTACAATTTCAGTATAATGATTGAAAGTAAATTTAAAACCATAGAACTATTTTGTAATTATTCAACTAACATGGATTTTTTAAGGTTTAATTTTTGATCTACTAAGATAAATAAATTTATAAAAAATCATTTATTTCATAAGAATAATATAAAAGTTCAAGAAAATATTTATTTATTGAATCTAATTTCAAATCTACAAAAAGTATAATTTCCATGGAAATTGGATAGTGGTTTTTTATTACATATTATTTGATATATAATTTTTATTAATAATATTAATTGTTACACGGAATATAAAATTACATTGTGAAATGATGATTCCTTCAACATCAAATGCATTACATCTGTTATTATTGTGGATGAAAAGTTAAAACACAAAATATTCTTTTTTTAGGAAGAAATAAAATTTTTTGAGTGTTTCAAAACATATTAATTATGGGAAATTTTTTTTTGAAGATATTGTGTCTTTGTTTATAAAAATAAATTTATGAAAAATTTTACATGAGGGAAGTGTACAAAGGGAAACATTTTTCATGTTGGTGATATATTTATTTCATGCTATTTGAGATTGATGGTTATAAATACACGGTATGATATAAGGTTTGGGAATATTTTTTTAGAATATAATAAATTTAACAAATAAATAATGTATTTATTATATTTATTTCATGTCAAGGAGAAGATGTTTTTTGTGTTCCATATGCTAGAAATTTAAGATTAAAATCTGTGTACATAATAAGGACGAGATTCATTTAGCTAGTCCATTGGAGAAGATACACTATAGAATATAGATTATAATGGTAATGAAATAAATTAATACATATAAGTATAGGATTTAGTTAAATTTTTATTTTACATATAATTCAACTTTTATTATTGTAAGAGCAATGTATTATCCTGTTAACATGTTGAATAGTTTAAGAGAAGTTAAAAAAAGAATATTGAATTTTTTTTAAAATTTTCTAACTAATAATATTAAAGAATATATAAATGCAATATTATGAGATTATCTAAAATATCATATAATTCATGCTATGTTTAATGAACTAATAAAACTTTATAAATGTTGTTGTATATTTATTAAGTAGAAATTTTCTGTTATTTATAATTGACTTTCTTGATTGAACACTATTCACGATGAATATTTTTTCATAAATATGTTATAGAAAGAGCACATATTCATAACCGATGAGTTTATAGGATGAAATATGATATGGATATTTACTAGATGTATTAAAATGAAAACCCACATTTAACGTATGGAAATTTATTTTATATACCTTGTATTATAAAGGTTATAGGTAAGAATCATGGGATGTTTTATTTGAGATGTGTAGAAGGATCATTCATTGGATACCAATTCAATTTTTGAGGATGTAGATTGTAATATATATATATATTGGAAATTGTTTTGACTTTTTTAATGAAAATTTTATCTAACACAATGATAAGTAATCTTATCATTCAATTGAAGATATGTGTTCATGTGAATATTAAATGTTTTTGGTAAAAAAATTTGGGAATGTTGTAAATGGTAATAATAATGTTGAATCAATTTGAAGTGATCATTCTATCTCAGTTATGTTAATTGATTAGGAACAAGTACATTAATCTAATATTTGGATGATGATGTAATTTGGAGTCTAAAAAATCAATATAGGTCAACAAAAATAGTTTCAACCTTTCAAAATATATATCTCATTATAACATACATCCATATATTTATAAGTTGAACCAAGAGGAGATGATTAATTATTTTAACATCAAGAGTGGATTTATTTCATGACTAAAGTTATTGATTATATTGATAAGAATAATATATGGGAACTTATACGGAACCCAATGAATAAGAAAGTTATAGTTACACAATTTGATCTATGAATCATGTTAAATATAAGAAGGTGAGGTGATATTATAAAAGGAAAAAATAGTTTATAAATGTTATATCCAAATTTAAGGAATTCATTTTCATGAGGCGTTTACCCCACTATCAATGATTGAAGCTATGAAAATATTTCTTCTTAACATGATACAATGATAATATATGATATTAAAGAGCGATTTGAAGTCATATTATCTTTATGGAATGTTCGATGAATAATTTAATATTTAAAATCATGTGACTTTATTATTGGAAAATACAAAAGCTATTTTTTTTGGATGAAGAATTCATTTTATAGGTTCATGAAAACACTATTATATCGGTATTTTATATTAAATATATTCTTATAAAAACAGAACATCATAAATATATGGGCTGATAATAACTTATATATAAAGTAAAACCCAAAGGATTCAATTATTTTAATTATTTATGATTATGATATAATATTATTTATGAATTATAAAGAAACATGATATAATATTTCTGGGGATTTGAAAATGATATTTGATTTTTCAATTCTAAGAGAAATGAAATACATGTTCGGAATATTAATATATGAAAATAGTAAATACATTATCCTATATCATGATGAAAACATGAAGGATGTTTTAATGAAGCATTAAATGGAATATTGAAATCTAGTTTAAACCCTAATTTTAGTAGGATTACAATTTTCAAATGATTGATATGGTATATAGATTTATTATAAAGAGTTTTAAAAGTTGGTTGAATTTATTTTATATCTAAAAGATTCATGTATATATATGGGGTATGGAGTAAAATTGTCTTATAGGTATCAATATACTCCAATATAATATTAAATTACGGCTAGTAAGTGAAATATTAGATATATCGGAGGCATGAGTTATTTCAGAATAAAATATGAAAGACTATGAAATATTGATCTATTTGGTTACAGAAATGTAAATTTGGTAGCTTGGATTGTTGGATGAAAATACACATGTGGTATAGTTTTTATTTTTGATGAAATATTTGTGAGTTGGAATTCAATGAAGAGACATTCAGGTGTATAATCATGATTGAAGATGAGTGTGTTGTTTCCCATAATACATCAACATGAACTATGTGAATAAGGACACATTTTGAGTAGTTGTTCATTGATTTTTGGTTTCACCTTATCTTCATTTCTGATAATAAAATTTCATTATATGTAACTAATAAGTTTGTGAAAAAATACATATCCATGATAATTGATATTTAATATAACATCATAAAGGATCATGTGGAATGAAATGAAATAATTTTGGAGTTCTATATAATAATTGACCATGTTTCTGATATCTCTACAAAACCGTTACTCATGGATGTATTTCATAAGTCAAGGTTGATAATATGTGTTTAACCTCCCTATATTCTAGGATATGGTATGTGATCCCATTACTTTAATTATATTATATTTAAATACTTCAATTAATGGGGGAGAAAATTTATATCCTAAATATATCCATCGGTATATGTCTATCTATTTCAAGAAAGTGCATATATTTAGGGAGTGTTCTTTGAATAGTGATGTTATGATCGTAGAATGTGTGAATTGTATTCATATTTATATTAATATGGATTTTTTTATTTTTTAAAGAATTTTGTTTTTATTTTAATTATGAATTTCCCTAGAGAATTTAATATAACAGTAATTTTCAATGAAAAGTTTCATAGGAGTTGTATGATATGATTCAAAATCTCTTCTTACGGATAGAATGGTATTTTTGGTTGGAATATTAAAATTTAAAACATTGAGTTCTCTCATTTTGGATTATAATTGAGGGAAAAGTAAACCATTTATTGAGCTTCGTTGATTTAGTGATATATGTTCCTTCCTTTCCAACAAAAACCAATGTGGTATACTTTTTGGAATAATATGTTTGTTGATGTTTTAAGAGAAGATAAATGGAGAAGGGGTGAAAAAAATCATTTGGTATCTACTAAAAATCAACATACAATGTTGTGCATTACTTCTATGGTCACCAAATGTTGTTTATTAGTCTTAATGTATCAAAATTTAGTCAACATCTTAATTTCATTGGATGAACACTACAATTCTAATATGATCTGCCTGAGTTTTAGAATAAAATGCTTATCCAAGTTATCTATTATGTGTATGTGAAATAATGTTAGGTGATGTAAAAATATAATATTTCATTTCTATGGTTATAGTTTTTAACATTTTAAGTACTTTAATATCTCATTATTCATGCTAGATTTGGAAGGTTATAATAATTTTCATCAGTAGAATTATTGAGATATGAAGATCAATAGAGTTCATTGAACTATGATGTTTTAAACAGTATACCAATATGATGTTACTTGTTAATGGTGCGGCTCTGCAAAGTTCATATTATAATTTTTTAATGTCTCACATTTATATTTTCTAATGTTTTTAATATATTATTTTGTTGAGGTATGATGGTTAATCATACATACTATTTGAAGTATTCCAATTAGAAGAATTTCATTTTAGTACTATAAATAAGTCACCGGAAAATGTCACTGGGTATAATCTATATGTAGAATCATCATAATGTCATTAGTTTGATATATTTTAATATAATTTCGTTTAAAATATAAAAGTATGAAAAAAAATTAATAAATGTTATTTTATAGAGTAAACTAGACATACCATTTACAAATTCCACTAGAAAAAAATATTGTTTCCCTTTGTATAAAGTTTATCAAATTACATTGTACAATTTATTATTTTTTATGTTAATTTTTTTAAGGATCGTGATAGAAAGATGAATTATACATGATCAGAAATAGGTTAATCAATTAGTTTTTTTATAATTTATGGAAATTTTTTTATATTTCTAGTATATGTCATTGGAATTATGAAGTGTCATGTAAAATAATTTGAAGAGTATCCGATGAAATTGTGAAGGAACACAGGTAAGAGATTCATTAATTGGAGTAATAATGAGGATATGTATAAAATAAAAACATATAAGAGAATTAAAAAAATTCATGAGGATATTTTTTATGATTATACCAAGATGATTGATCAATTTTATAGAAATTAGGGGGTAATTTCATGATTCTCAGTGGGTCCTAAAGACGTTTAATGAAGATTGTTGAGGTCAGTCTTAAGGAATAATTTAATTATAGGAGGTTTGAATGTATCTAATGGATGTATGTTTCTGTGTGGTACACATATTGTTTTTAGTGTGATATATGAATTTTTTATCCTTGCCACATTATTGATTCATTGAGGAATGTCACATATATCAAGCAGTGAATTTGTGGGGTGGGTTTTTTTATTATTTGTGGTATAGAAAATTTCTGATGGATTGGATAGTTAAACAATGAAATATATTGATATATAATAGTTATAAAGAGTACCAAATAATTTCTTCTCACTAGTCAATATGATATGGATGGTCTGGAAAAGATATCAGAATTTTTTTTGAAGAGGAAGCTGTGGAACAGTATGAATAGGCAGACAACAAAAAAATTTAATCAGCCAGAATGAATTGATCATGTGAACATGGTACTACATTGAGATTCAAGGGTTTCTGTATACTTAATGGAGATAATATTTGGCATATAAATTTATACAGATTTATAGGAAGAGTAACCTTCTCACTGATATGAAAAAAAGTTAATAAGAATGTGCAACAAGTCCATGTATAGATAATTATGAAGTAACATAGTGACATGATACTGAAGATAGTTATTGAAGGTTATTATAATTATTACAAAACATTTTTATAACATTTATCTATGTGAGTAACACATTCAATACAAATTTTATATAGTTTATTTCATTTTATAATATATTACCATCTTTTTGTAACTATATAAAGGATCACATTGTAGTGGATTATGTGATAGATGATTATTTACCAATCATTCCTATGATTTGGAACTATTATTAATAATTATTACTTTTAAATATGTATGTGACATTAATTTTTTCATTTTTTATTATTTTATAGGTGCGTTATATCAATAATATTGGAGATAATGTTTTTTTCTTATGTAAGAAACAATAAAATTAAACAATAATTGTTTCAATACCACCACATATCCATGATCACATAGAACCTAATTGGTCCTTTAACAATAAAAAAACATTTCAAAACATAATTGAATTTTCTTTTAATTTTAATATAGGATGTAAACATTTAGAAAATCATTATTGTCACCCATAAAATTTTTATACACTTTTTATAAAAAAATTATATAGAAAATTTATTTTATATAATCCAAAATATAAATTGAAATAAATTACAATATATAATGGAATAAAATACTATGAATAATGATTATAAAGGTAAATCATTATATAAATTTAGATAATTGTGATTAGAATATTAATTAAAAATTTACTTTATATATACAAATATTGGATATCAATAACTCTATTTAGAATCTGAATAATCTACTACTATGACTTTAAGATCAACATGTTTTTTGTACAATATTTGAGAAGGATGAAGTGTATGTATGAGATACTTACTAGATTGTTCAAAAATGATAATACTATGAGATGTTTTTATGAGATTATCTATATCCTAACGTGGTTTGTAGACTAAATGGGTAGAGGTAAGTGGTTTAGGGTTTGGGTTTGGAGTAACTCAATATATTGGTTGTCAGTAGGTTGGGAAGGAATGGTATATGGAATATAGATGATAGTATTGGAATAATATTGTTATGGGTTCATTATTCTAGAGATTTCACTTATGGAATAATAACTAAACTTCACAGTCTCAATGAATTTAATATATTCCTTCAAAAAACACGCTGATAGAGGTTCTTGAAACCTCGAATGATCCGTGTGGGTTTTGAAAGCTCCAGTCATTGGAAGAATTATTAGATCAAACAGCAAATTATAAAACATGTAATTATATAATAAATTATAAAAATCCATTAAATATAATACTTAATGATCATTTTTTATTGACTATCATTATAAAATTAGTATAGTATTAAACAATACCCTATAAAATATTGTCTAATCATTGGTTATATTGAAAATTTTCATTATGTCAAGGATTTTGGATAAACTATTTAGAATATATTTTCAAAGATTTATTAAAATATTCCTCACTAGAGCTTGATCAAATGAGGTAGTATTTAGATTTACATAGGCAGAAGAGGTTTAATGAGGAGGTAATTATTAAGAGGATACATGGGAAAATAATATTATAACACTATGAGAAAGATTATTTATAAAATCATGAATGTATTATTCACTGACATATTTTTTTCAACATTTTATTATCCTTTTCCATTAAATCAATTTCACAAAAGATCCTAATAAATAACCGTTACAAAATAGAATATGTTGATATACTTTCTTTTCTAGTTTTCATAAAGTGACTTCTGAAATAAAGAATTAAATGATTCCTCAAATTTAGAAAATCTACCATCAAATCATTAGTCATTTAATGTAACATGGGATGATGTAGTAGTAGGATGTTAGGGTACTAATTTATCTATAGGATATGTTACACATTGATATAATTAAAAAAATTCTACCATCTCTAAAAACATTGATAATCCACTCAGATCATAACATTCAAAAACTTATCTAACACTGCCTATTTATGATTTAGATTCAAGTAATTCATTTAGATATAAAAAATTGTTCGAAACATATCATCTAGAACATTATATATATTTTTTTCCAGTTCAATTTCATTGGGTTTTTCATATATTGGATAAGGAACCTATGTGAAATTATTCACATCAAACTAATACATAATAGATCATTAAATATATATATATATATATATATATATGAAACTAGATGTATATATCCACCAATCATTGGTGGAATGCCTCTATTGTCATAATAATAGTCACCATTTGAATTAGAATAATCTATACCAATACACCATCCAAGAGAATTATACCACATAGACAGTGTAATTTCAATAGATGGTTGACCATCTTTCTCAAGAATTGGTGGAGTCTACTATTCCTTACTAGATTCACATTAATCAACTAAGGGATTAAACACCTCATTAGATTCTTCTGAATGAGAATGCATAGTTTACTTTGGCAATATCATAGAATAATTAGTCTCTTCAACATCAAAATAATGTTCTTTAATTATAAGGTATAGACTCAATAGTTTCGGTAGGTCTATATGAAACATTTTGAGTTATAAGAGATTTTGAATCTCTATGATCATGACTAAAACACATATCTTCCCTAGTAAGTCTAACATCTTCAAGTATACATTCATATTCATCACATTGAGAACCCATTTTTTCATGCACATAGTCTCTTATATATTATATATTAAAAAATTCAATCTACTCATCTGCTAAAGAATATTTCACAATAAAATAAGGTTCTAAACAATGATCAACCATTTATTTTATCCTAAAAACATATCTTGTTAGATTGCATTTATCATTACATTTATCACTATTAGACACCCATGTGTTTCATTAAAGATTAAATTTTACTTGAATTATATTATAGATAGTATTCATTGAGAACACTCATCATAATGTTTCTCACATTCCCCCATAATGAACAATTAATTTTTCTTCAATCAAAGGAGAAATGAATTTCGGGTATGAGAGATAGTTAATCCAAGAAGAGTACTTACAAAACTATTAAATATTTCTTATAAATTATATAAAAATATATATTTTGACTCCATTATTTTGTTGATATAGTAAAAATACATCATGTTGAATTTGAATACATAAATCACCTTTCCTATAGTAAATTCAATGTGGAATAATCTTTAAAAATAATAATTACTCTCTGTTTAGAACTACATAATTATGTATTCTCAGTTTTTTTGCAGTTAACTCCTTATGATCTATCTTAAAATCGAAACTAAAATGAATAATGTGAAATTAGGTTTATATAACATCAAATTCACTGTTACCAGGAACCTTTGGTCATTTTCCCACTTCACAATGTGAACAAAAGCTATTCTACAATAACTTGGGTAAAAATGAAATCGTTATTAATTCTAGTTTTGATATCGTCATTTAAATAAAAATCCATAACTCCACACTACTATAAAGTTCATACATTCATACTAAACCATTCAATCTGTCATTTTTCTAAACTACATTCTAGACTATATCTTTTCTCAACATTCAACAACCCAACATCTATTTAATACTATAAGATACGCATTCCATTAGAGTGTTACGGGTTGTTATTCTTGATTAATGAACTAGATTCATCATTCCACTATTTTTTATATGTTTATCATAATAAGAAAAAAATAGACAGTCACTACACACATACCATCATTTCATAGAGGCTTGATGGGCTCGATAGAAGGAAATTGTTTTTTAAAGAATAGTGTCCTGAATCTATATGGACTATGACTTGGAGATAATAAAATTTATGTCTGGAATTAGTATAATTTTATAAATGTTTTTTCATGGTATATGGAAATTAATTAAATTTAGAGAAAATTATAATATAGTATTTAGAAAAATTTAGACAAGATTTTTTTGAGTAATTCGACATATCATGGGACTTATCATTTAATCACATTGGATTGTCACAAAATGTTTACCTAATGCATTTCCAATGTTATTATTGTATGGATTGTCATATTATCCAAACCTATCATTTTAAAATACATTAGAACAACATATAACTTACTATCACATTGTATCCTTGCAACTAAATAAAAATATTTTTAATCATAATAATGGAATATCAATAAAAAATTACTAATAATACCAAACTCAGGTATGGTATAATCCATTAATTAAAAAATAAAAACATATTTAAAAATTTTATAAATTTTTTTGATAGTGAAAATATATTTATGAGATTTTTCATATATTTTATAAGGATATACCCAAATTCTATTTCATATATAAATACATTTTTCTTAGAATTTGAAATATTATTCATTGAAATATTAACCTCACAAGTACTATCAATGTTTATAGATACATGTTAGAATTGATATCTATAGTCCTTTATAGTCTATATAATAAATAGAAATTTTTTACAATAAAAACACGTATCTATATACTCAAAATTATTACAATATAATGGAAAACATTGTTCCATTTTACTAAACCATTACACATTATACTTGCCAAAAATTGGAAAGTTTAAGATGTTATTTTCATATCAAACATTAAACCACGACAATTTATTTCAAAATAACTATCAAAATTAAAATTTATGTTGTCTAGAGTAAATTAAACCAATTTTGTTTGTATTCCTAATGTACATAAAACCCCTTTAAAATAATTAATAGAAATTCCCCTGGCGTTTATAGAAAATTAGTTAAAACACACACACCTAACATAATATCTTGTTATATATAACTATTTTACAGCAACCTCCCAATCATATCTCTATAGATAGTTTTGTCCCATGTTTTCTTATATTCATAAAAACATGACATTATGGTTATACTATTATTATTTTTAAAATATTTCCTCTATCAAAAAATATATATAAATCATCTACATTAAAGTTACATTTATTTAAAATATTTCCTTCATTGTTTTTTTAAAATCTAAAATCCAGTAGTTGAAATTATCCCTCCATTTAAATTTATTTAATATTTAATAAATATATATATCTAGAAAATAAAAAAATAAATATTTATTTAAGGAAAAAATTAACACATATTTTTACAACGAAAATATCTAATGATTTTTTAAAAAAAATATGTAAGATCAAATATACCTTTTAAAAAAACATGTTGATTCATGAGATACCTAAGTCTATCACACTAAGTTCATGGATCCTATTTTTAATAAAAAATATTTTTTATGATTAAACGAGGATTTTATATATGTTCATTTGAAAATATTGGGGTTGGTTTAATTATAATATATTCAATAATATACCCACATAGGAAGTCACTCTTGAAATATATTCGATGTATTTTTAAATAAATATGAGAAAAAATTTCAATTTGTTTTCTATTGGATTCATGTCCAATTACTATTGGAATGGTTACATTGTTATCAATATGTTCTTATTTATTGTAATCATATAAATTAAATATATCCTTATTTCTAACTATAGTGTCACATTCACCATCCCTGTTTCTAGACGCCCATTACATTCTAATCATTTTGTAATCTCGGGTCTATTAGATAATTCTCAGTTATCGATTCATTGAAATTGATTAGAATCATAATGCATATCTATTTTCCTGTTTTTTGCTCTAATTTATTGCATCTTTCTACTAAGATATTAATGATATGAATAATCTTTACATTCAACCACATTCATAAATGATCTGCATGTTTATGTTCCTTTATTACGATCACCTATAATATCATCAATAGAATGGTTCGTGAGGGTCCTAATTATTCATGTAATTGAATTCCTTGATTAATCTAATTCCTCTTTAAGGTCAAGATGGTTATGTGGTTCATTACATGGATATTTTTCATGTAAATTAGTATTATGGTCATTTTATATTGTTGAATTATTGATATTCAAATCATTTATATCACCCTAAAAGTATTATAAAAAACATTAGTTTAAGGGGATCATTCTAATCATTTGTGACAAGAATATATTCTTCCACAATCATAGATATTTCATTAAACATGCTATATGAATTGACTGTGGTTAAATAACCAAAAATCAATTCATTCCAAATCATTGATATTTATTCATATTTTCTGTTGTATTAATGATTACTATATGATATAAAAAACATAAGTAATTATCCATTTTTTTCATCTATTATATAATTAATAATGATAATTCCATAATAGAGAATATATAAGAATCTTATTTATTACATAACATGTTTTCTAGATAGCTTATTTAGAAAATTAAATAGGTAATAATTATTCCCTATTCATAGTCCTAGAAATTAATTTGGGAGAGTTTTGTTTCCCCGTTCAATAATCCAATTCTATTAAATTGTCTGTGGTATAGTGAAATTATAACTATTTCAACGTCATGAACAATGAATATAATATTTCTAATTCTAAAATTCATTTCTATGATATCTTCTAAATGTTTAAATAATATCTCCAATAAGGTTATATATTGATTTGGAATATTTTTTAAAACATGATGAAGGTTCACTATTGTGATCTAAGAAAAACACCCATCTAAATATTAAAACCTAATCAAGATAAAATAAGCATAATGTTTTTCACTCCTTATAAAACCTATATAATGTCAAAATGAATTCATGGGAACCTGTTCTATGTGATGATAGGTTCAATCCCCTTTCTTTGGTCTAAGATTTTTTCATACCATTTTGAAAGGTATTTCCCAATTTTTTGTTTCAGAATTGATGTTTTGGTAAATCCTAGAATAATAATTTTAGTTTTTATAATTATATGTGAATTTATATTTATGTGATGTAATATTCTATTCCACAACCATGATTCATTATGAAAATAACTTCATCAAGAAACATTATCAGAATACAGAGATTCATAATCTATAATGTACAAATTGTCAGGGATAAATGTATTAAAAATAAATCACTAATAAAAATTTAAATATTATATTAATTATTGAAAAAATTATCACGATAAAAATTATATTAAATACATGAAATACAAATAATATATATGATTAATATATAAAAATTCTATATTTATAAATAAAAACATTTTTATAGATACCAATTTTTATATGTTTAATTGCTATTCCATTTATATTGTCCCCAAAACAATCATGTACATCCTAAAATTTTATCATATTCTTGAAACTTGTGTCTCATGTAGTCATATTACTAGAAACACCAACATCAAGATACCATATTCTATTAGTATATCTCAAAAAATATTATACCATTAAAAAATTAAACAATATTTTTTTGATACCAAATCATTCTTAGGTATAGAGAAGTTAGAAAATAGTGGGTTAGGTATCAGAATTGGTTTTGTAGACATACTAATTAATGATTTAAAATATTTCAAGAAAAGTAGTTTTTTTAATAAAAAAAATAAACATTGTGTTTAATGAGTAGTTACTCTATCATTGATAAGTAATGTATTATTTTCTTATCTAGGAACACTATAATTTTTATAACATTTCTTATGATGTTTTATCTAACATTTATATCAGTTATATGATTTGGTGTTTGTTGGATACCCAAAATTATTCCAATGATTTTACATCCTTTTCTAAATTTTTTAAAATCTTTCTTCACCTTATAATTTTCCCAATTCAAATCCACTTTTCCCTACAATAGTTTTGTGATGATTTCATTTTCATCAAAAATATCACCTCTAATAGTTACTCATAGAGCATGAATCTTCATTAAATTTTAATGTTTATCCTTAATATTATTTGTAGTTTCTTTTATCATAAAAAATTGCTTCTATAATTATATATTTTAAATTTTTTTATGTTTTAAAAAAAATTTATCAGATGTTGTAGATGTAATGTGTACATAAGATTCATTTTCAAGAAAACAAAATTTTGATTTCTCAATGGAATAATTCCTATAATAGTATAAATCAAGATATTTTTCCTATGAATAACTATTTGTTTCCATTATAAAATTATTTTATATTTTTGTTCATTTTTAATCATATTTCTTTTTATAATTCATTCTTAATAAATCTGTATTTATATGAAATTTTATTTTAATCATAACACTTAATTTCATAACATGTGTTATCATTCTTCTAGTTTCCCGTCAATTTATATTTTCATTTAAAATATGAAATTCTAAAAAACATATTCTTCCTATAAAATTACATAAATCACCTGAATATGTGTGCCATAACCGCATCACTCATAAAGAATAATTCACTACAACTCAAATCATCCCTCATTTCATACGTCGATTTAGTATCAAATATGTTTAAATATATAGTTTCTTCTTGATTTATTATGCTCATTTTATTATTAACACATTGTATCAAACATTATCTGTTTTCCACATTCATATATTAGTTGTATATTATTAATGTAACATTATTTTAGGATTTGGACTATTGTTTTACATTATCTATCAAGTATAAATCTCAATATTCTTATCATTTTCTTTTCTTCATCCATAGGTTGTCTAAGTGAAATCCTTATAATAATTATCTCATTGAACAAGATATACACATTGGAAACAGAATCAATATGTTTAATCATAAATGAACCATAGCTCATAGTATCTCTATTCAATAGGTTTTTTAACAGTTAATGTTCAATGACAAGAAACATCATGACTATCCTAGATTTAAAATATAGTGACACATTAAGATACAAATTTAAATTAATATTTACCCAGTGTAGATAATAAATCATTCATATTATTTTAGTTATAATCATACCTAACCTATGTTTTATCACTAATGTATATATAATGTTTTTTGGGGTTATTATATTGTTATTCCACTTTACCCAAAAAATAATATACCCTGATTTCATGAAATATTTACATTTTGATTTTTTCTTGAGAATGTTTTTTAACCATAATAAAAATAATTTGGCTACAAGCATGAATTCTAGTTCAAACACCATCCTTGTTGATAGAATGTTAAACAAAAATAATTTCATATCATTCCCCTAGGAATCCATCACAATCAAAATATTTTAAATATAACAAACATGTAAGATTAGTGATAGAGATTGAAATAAAAACATCCACAGATTATAAGTGGTCTTCCAAGTGGAATTATCATAGTTGGGAGGAGTAAATTCATCCGATAATTAAAATATAAATATTTTGTAAATTCAAAATGGAAATCACCTAACATAAAAAATGACCCCATTAACAAATTAAATAGCTATATATAACATTATACATGAAAATAATTTCACAAGGGAAAAAATTAATACCTTGTTAAATTAAATGAAATTAGTTTAACATTGGAAATAATTTACTTAGAAAAAACATAGTATATATATAAATACCTAATATATGATAACTATAAAATAATATATTTTGATAATAGTTTTAATGAAATCATTTAAAATGATATGAAAGAAATAAATATATGTGTCAACACAAATAATCATGTGATAAAAATCTAAATCAGATAGTATAATTTTAATAACACGAGGTTTAATTCTCATATATGATCCAATAATCTCTATATTACATTAATATCGTTATATGTACATTTGTTAATGTTAATAAACTAGCCCAAAAAATAGATCAGGTATATTGACCGAAAATTTGTATCATGTTACAAGTAAAAAACTACAGTCATTTTTGGCTAGGATAATGCAAAGAACAGAAATTATTTTTCATGTTAGATACGTAAAAATGGAATGAATTTAGGTTATCATTGTAAAATTCTATATAAAATAAGTCATTGTGCTAAATAAATTTAAAAATTCCAAGAAAAACAAAATTTTTAAAGAAAACATTGATTGAGATAGTGGTGTAATGTAATTCAATGAAAATATTATCTATTAATATTTAGTTTTTCGAAAGAGTTATTTTTTATTTTTTTATCAAATTTTGTGGTCAATAGTTTATGTATTAGTTTATGTTGCACTATATTAATTTCTATATAAATTGTAGAATAATTGAGTGTTGTGTAGCATAGAAAATGTATCTAGAAGATCTATCAGTTTCCATTTCATTAAATGTGAAAAGCTTCATAATTTTATTTTCAATACCAAAATCCATGTTTTCATAGAAAGGTAATAATATTTGATATAATTTAATTGAACTATCACTGTTTATCTTACAGAATCATTCAATGTTCTAAAATATAGACAAGTAAATTATTTTCTCAGACATTTTATCTTTGAATAATCAAGGTTGATTACATTAATGACTATATATTTCTAACATTACTGTGCCAGGATTGGCTCCATTATTCATTTGGTAGATCAATATTTATCACCAACCAACTCATGCCGTTAATTAATGACTACTTATTATGGTATCTTATTCACATCGTCAATTTTATTCATTGTGAATTACTCAGTATTCAATATTTAGTAGATACATGAATTAGTAATATTTTATGATGTGACCAATTGAAAACCGCATTTGATCAAATTTTTTCATGAAACTAATTTAGCCCATTGAAAAATCACATATATCTTCCCCATCATTTTTTGATTATCAAAATGTCTATTTTCTTGTGTGTGTAATTGATAGTGAGATACATCGTGTTGTCACTTAAATCCACATGACATTTTTTTAATTATTGGTAACACTTGGTCCACTTTATATACAGTGTATTTTGAACATTATATATTTTTCTATGTTATTGATCACCCATCTAAGGGATTAATCTAGAAAAATAAACTGTTGATCCAATACATAACATATTTGTTATCTAAAATATTAAATTATCATAAAATTAAAGAAATGTTATAATTATTATAAAAATTATTTGGGTTAATTAAAATAATAAATTTATGATCTATGCAAATTATTATCCAATTTTTATGATCAGAATTCAGGGAAGTAATTTCATTCAATTAAAATGGGAATTCAAAAAACTACATAAAAGATAAATAAATAATTAGTATCCTTTAATTTATGTTCATGAAAATATTTTAAAAAAAATAAATTATTTTTAAATGAAATAAAATTTTTCTAAATCATATGAAACTTTTAAAAAGATAAAAAAATTTATTAAATTAAAAAATAATATATATTGAAAACTAATAATCTTCAATATCATCAGACTAATAGATTTCAACTACTATAAATACATAATTCAATGTAATGAAATAAATCCATTATAACTATATACATTGAAAATGAAACATTGAAAATTCAATATTGATGATGTTGTTTTATCATACTTATGGATATTTATTTATCACAAAAGGTGAGTTTGTTTTTGTCATAGATCAAAAATCGTAGAATATTAGAACATGTGATATATTCTAGAAATTAATTTTTTGTAATCTTCATCAGAAAATTATTTTCATTCAATATGTTGTATCTTGGTGTAAAGATTCATTATATCCAAGGAATAATTAAATTTCATCCATGATTATTCAATAAACATTAAAGAATGATTTTAATGATGTTTTCACTTCAACACATAAGAAAATATCAGATCTCTTTCTCATGGTTTATTTATTTACTCATGGTATCAGGTATGGAGTGTTTGGTTGATCCTCATAATGTTTATGTAGTTTACCTTATGTTCATTCCATCATTACATTATTGTACATGTTTGATCCATAATACACAAGTTTAATTATGTATATTTGAAATTTCCCAATATATTCTGTTACTCATTGATATAATTTATCAATTTACAATACATGGTTGAAGACAAACATATCATATGATTCATCAAATATGTTTCCTAATAATAAAACATTGATGTATTTATAAAAATCAAAAACATTATTTTGCATTGTAAAAATAAATAATTATTGAAAAAATCAAAATGAAATTCACATACTATGTGACAGAATCCTTAAATTCATCAACATGATAATCCTAAAATCCCTTGTGAGATGTAATTAATAGATATCTTGTTTCTATAGTCTTTGTTTTTTCTCTTCAAGGACCATATTTACAATTTAGAAACATTATTATTATTATTTTGAAAAAAATATTGAGATAGATGGTCATAATTGGTATGTAGGTGGTTGTGTTTTCAATTACTACAAATTAATCATTATGTGTTTTTGGGTGTGTGTTTTTATATAATGTTTTGTAGTGAGGGTTTTGGTGGTGATACCTAGATAAAAAATTAATATTTTTTGTGTTTATTTTGTTTTATCTTATCATTTAATTGATAGAATAGAACTGTTATACATATTTGGATGTTTTTGACCAAGTGTGTAACCTACTGAGTATATTTATTCCATCCCCTATAATATATATTATATTTTATAAGATTTATATGTTTAGTTTGTATGATTATATGGTCTTTGATATATCTATATTGAAGGAATCTATATATATTTAATATAATTATATTTTACAAGTATACCTTTTCGAGGATTCAAGTTTCATCTGAAGTTGTCCTCTAGTGGTTCATTTTTTTGTATTATATATTCACTAAAATTATAGTTTAATATTAATTATGGTAATAATTTTTATATTAATTACTTTTTCATTTTTCGAGGATAATTCATCTCACTTGAAATATTTTTAAAATGTTTTATTATGTTTCTATGCCTTTTCTATTAGATATGGACATGGTGGGTTATACTTGATCATGTTACCTTACCCACATAGATCATAACCTTAGAGTATGTTTTCCCATGTGAGTCAAATTAACCCTATGAAATAGGACCCTGATCACATTTTATTCAAACTTTTTTAGGTATTAATGAAGAAATAATAGAGGATTATAATTCAATATATGGGAAAACCTATTAATAATGAGAAATAACTATTTTTAGTTCCTTAATCAATATAATATAGAAATTATGTTTTAAAAAATAGTGACATGTTACAGAATAATTAAAAAAATATTAAAATATATATATAATAGTTCCTTCAATTTACATTGATAATCTAATCGATATAAAACTTCTAATCATCTTACATACAAATATCATCCATAAATAGAATATATTATCAAAGTTCAAATATGGGAACATGATGGATCAATGATTTAATTTTAAACAAATCCCTTTATGTAAATATAAATCATGAATGCTAAATTTCCATTATAATGTGTACAAATTCCTTATCTTATTATACTATTATAGTTTTTATCTCCTCACTATAATAATCTTTTATTTCTATATCATAACCCCATTCCACTAACTTAAATCTTTGTTAGACTATTTTAATTATACTAATTATCCAACCTTTTAATCAGATAACTATATATAATCAAATGAAATGATTAATTTTTTTATAAATAATGTTACTATTCAATTAAATGTAATACAAATTAACCATATTCCACTTAATCATCTTCCTATGATTTAATAACTCTTGGTGTCCCAAAAAAGAAGTTTCTTAACAAATAAATGATTGAAAACATCACCTCCCATTGGTCATCAGGGATTATCATCGTATTTTCTTTTTTATCCCTAAGATGAAAACATAAATTTTTGTATCAATTTTACACAATACACTATATATCGCACCAAAATATACCCATAATTAGATACTAAAATATTCAAATACTATATTATTAGCGGAAAAATATTTTGAAATATTATTCTATAAACTATGTATTATTCATTAACGATTCGAATATATTATTTTAAACAATTAAATCAATGATATATGGTCTTACCAACCAAATATTGAGAACACATTCTCAAATATTATCTTCTAATATAAGGATTATAATCTTTTTCACGCAGTTTTATAAGGGTGATAATCCATAATCATTATCAATTATACTATTATGGAATTATAGTGTCTTGTGTGATATATACATGTAAATGGTGTGTATCTCTTAGTGTCAATAGAATTTGGAACTCTTTTAACTCTATAAAATTCATTTATAAATAATTTACCATGATCATAATCTTGAAATGAATCTCATATCAGAAAGAATACACCTATTACATTATTTGGTCAACCAATCTAAAATTTCCATCAGGTAAATTTGGTGATCATGAAAACCTAATAATAAAATCCTTGGAAATATTCTCCCATTTTCATTTTATAAAGTAAAATAGATACAATAAACTTTATAGTGATAGAATAATCACATTTAATTAATAAAATCTCATTCCTAGATGACATAATTCATCAAAATCCATATTCAATATGAATGACTGGAATTTTCATCTAAATTACTAATGCATCTTGGTAGATTCAGTATATATTAGTAAACTAAAATAGTGTGATTCTTTCAAACAAAATTTACCTTGATCCTAGAAACAACCATATTTCCTCTAAAATAATGATAATAATCTATTAAAATTATCTATGCATTGGTAGCATCCCAAATATATATGGTGTTTATCTTGAATTTATTCATTTCCTTAAAAATAATTTCATTTAAAATGATATATTAATAAATATATGATATTAAAAGTTGAGTAATAAATCATCCAACATATCCAATATCTATATGGTAATGTCAATAAATAGTAGCATTTACATTAATTCCCCTTATCTTACATCCCCATGTGAGTTAGAATATTTTTTTTATAATCTTGCAACATCAAATTTCATTAACCTAGTGTTTAAAAAATCTCAATATATAAGGTTTTAAGATAATCTACCGACATTATTTTTCTTAGTTTGATATCATTACATAAATATCTAAATAAATATAACTTCTATCAATTCAAATCATGAACAAGAACATTTAATTCTTGATAATGTGCAAGGAATATTTTCACATGGTGGATCAACTTCGTCCTCCAAAATTACCGGAAAATCCTCTCTTGTATCAAAAAAAGAATATTTGAAATCTATATGAGTCATAAAATACCTTATAACAAACTCTAAATTATTTTTCAATCAAAATTATAAATAAATAACTTTTCATGTTCCATTCCCCAAATGTTTTATAGTGAAACATTCTATATTAATTCTTCTCTCCATTATGAGTGAATTCTATCAAGTGTGAAAATAATTTTAGGAAATATTGAATGAATCTCCAGTAATATCCTTCTAAATCCCAAAACCTATAAGTTAAATATATTACATAGTCTTTTGGAAGTAATCACAATTCATTCCTTCTCATGATCATCAATAATCCATTCTTCTAAAAAAGTATTCCTAAAAAATTTTAATTCTCTAAATTTTAAGTATTTATTTTTGAATATAACATAAACATATTTCCAATTTATTATATTTAAAAAATATCCAAGTGTCTCATATGTTTCGCATGAATTATTTAGTACAAAACTATTTTATCACACATATAATGAAAATATAACCCATATTTATTTTTAATATTTGGTTCATTAATGTTAAAATCTCTACTAGTGCATTGGTAGAATAAAAATGAATGAATGGAAACTTATAATGGAAATATAATCATAAAATATAGGTTCTAAGAATACTTATATTTTTCATACATAAATTATTCTAGACTGAGGTTCATTTTTGGAAATGAAATGTGTTTTTTCAGATCAAACAAATAATAAATTTATTGAATGAAAAAATTATATTAAACCATCACCATGTTTTCATTCTTGTAATTTATTCACACAAAAAATCTATAATCAATATTATTGGATAATAAAATCAATTTTTTCAAATAAAAATCACCACATTGAGTGAATCATTTTGGATCATTCTTATTATGATTTAAAATTAATTATTAAACTATTTTTAGTGAAATTAAATAAGGTTGTATATAAATCTAGATCATTGAATTAAATAAGTAAATTTGAATTTTCATGTATCTTCTAGGTGATAATGTATAATAATCCTCTTAGAGGACATCTAGATACAAATCCAAAAACACTATATGTAAATTTATCTATTTTCATTCCATTAATCTATGAAATATCATTCATAAGTGATAATTTTTTGATCTAATGTTACTAGAATTTAATCATACTACACATCTTTGACTGTCTGTATCTCAATTGAATGTTTATATAGCCGTATCAATTTCCATGAAAAAACTCTTTGACTGTTGGAATTGATATTATATTTATATTTACACATCCAATCAAATATAGTATTGAAGGAATGCTTTTTTCTACTGTAATAATATATATAATGTACTTTACATATTTCCAATCATTTTTTAGAAATATATATATTAAAACATTTTCACAGTCCTTAATCCCAATAGAGTATCAATTTTCATAAACATGATATCAATATTCCTAAAATATGATATCAATTTTACATGAAAATCCAATTGATAAACTATTCATGTATAGATGAATAAATTTCATTCTCTAGTGTCAATTAATGAATAAATGTAACTCTCCAACCCCTGATTCTCGGAGCCAGTGCATAATTTTAATACATTAGAATGATTATAAGGAATAATTTCCCTAGGGACCGATTAGTTAAGCAGTCATAGAAAAATGATTAAATTCATGAACAATACACTACACTTTTCACATAAAATATTACATAAATAATCTTGTGGGAATTCCATTAATCCCTGCACTTACCCCTACATATCATTTATAATAATCTTCATGGAATCCTAGGAAAACAAAACATAAGAAAGGGGTGAGCTCAGATTCTCATTAATAGTAAATAATTTAGTAGAAGATATAAATATTTACATAGAGATGTGTCTTAAAAGCAACAACCTTTTAAACAAAAACATGAACATAATATGGAAAAAATAAATAAAAAATTACCATATACACACACACATGGATATTCTAAATGTATAATAATCACATGTAATAACTAATTTTATAACAAGTGAATGCATCATTCTGGACATAATAACCACATAGTTATGGCCTCATGCTATGACTGCAAAAAAAATTTCACGACCTTGTTCCAAGACACCATTTTGTCTCATGAGACCAACAGATGCATCGTGGGTCTATAGTGGGCCCCACCCATCACTTACTAAGTCCAATTCATTTATCATATGAAAAGTGGGAAACATAACTTAAGAATTTATATTAAAAATAGTATATGAAATTTCAATTCATTAAATGTAAACAATGAATGGTATAAAAACATCACATCCATAGTCAAACATATCATAATTATATCAATACATTATATAACATTTATTATAATAAATAAAACTCAATCATGAATAATTTTTAGTAATAGATTTTGACATAGTTTAAAATTGTCTGTAAAACTCTTTTAGAGAAATATCTATTTTACATGATATAATCAAAAAGACACACAATTTAGAAAGGAAGACATTTGAAAGAATGTTATTTAAAAAAGTGTCCCATACCACTTTGAAACTTCTGAAGGGAATAGAAATTTTGAAATATTCATGTCCATATAAATAAATCAATAAAACCATTTTGAAAACATGGACATTAATAAAGTTGATTTAGACGAAGTTATATTTAAACTATTTAAAATTATGTAATAGTTAAAGTTCACAAAAAAGGATTCCATTTTGAAACTATTTTATGAATCATGTACATGGATATTAAATATTTCCCAGTAAAAACTTACATAAAAAATTTTATATATTAATGAGATTGATAATTAACCATTACCTTGAACTTTACATTAGTCGAGGGTACGTTAGGCTCCTGTATAATAAGCATAGTATGTTATTAAATTATACCATAACCATAATAATATTTATTATATCATATATGATTCATTTATGACTTTATAATAACCATTTATTAATAATTTCCATGTTAATGCTATATTTCGGGTAATAATACCTTTCTTTACCATACGTGATTTAACTTGTTATTCATGATTGTATCACATAGATCATTATTTACATACAACTAAAATATAAATCATGATAAATATGTCATAAATATTTAGAATATTAATATTTATTACATATAGATTTATGAAATGGAAAACACTATTTATGGAGATAGTAGGCCGTACGTACACAAAAACGCTGTCTCTATTTTCATATCTTATTGAATTGAAGAAAGTGAATGAGATATATGTAAATATATATATATATATACAGTATAATTATTATGGCATATATTACATACTTATTAATAATATTTATTTTTTTTAATCATCGTTGGATGGTGAACGTGGAAATGAATCTCATCGCGTCGTGGAGAAGATAAGCCGTATGTATCCACGAGCAACGATATCATTATATTTTTGGTGAAATAATATATAATTGGATGGTATATTATATATAAAGAGTAATTAACAAGTTATATTTAATATTCACATAAATTATACACATTATTTTACCCATCCAAATAATGAATTGTTGAATAAAAAACTACACCAAGACATAGAGATTGTAAGTCGTACATACGTTCGTATGGTGTTTGTGCCATTCATATAACTGATAGAATATTTGTCATGGTTGGTCCATATTTATAATAAAATATCAGAATTTATAATGTAATGTTGTTATTATTTTTGTATGGAAAAAATAATGAAATAGGAAGTGGAAGAAGAAAAGAACATTAAATGAGGTGATTAAATAATAACCTCTTCTTCGGGTTCATCCTTTCGATTTGAAAGAAAGGTATCATTATGATAGTTTTTTGAATAATGTAAGGCTTATATGGTGAAGTTAGGGTAATTTTTATGAGATTTAATCAGTGTTTGGCTGAGAAAAATATATTTGGAGGTGTGAAAATAAAAGCAGGGGAAGAACCCTTTTATAAACAAGGTGAGGGGTAATTTTAAAAATATCAAAATGTTATTTTATTAAAAAGTCCATTTCTCTTTATAATAGATAAAAATAGTTTTATTTGGATTATATGGTAGGGATGTGTCTAAATAAGCTAAAATAATATGTTTTAGATACGTTTAGGTCACCATATTAACCATATCTTTTACATTTAACTATTCGTTAAATAGTTTAACATTTACCATGTCTTCATGTATTTTTATATAACATTGTTAATAAACATACTATAAAAAGGAACTAGAACCTAAAGTGTTTATTAATAGCCTATATAACCTTATATAAGACTATTTTTGGAAGTATATATTTTTAATATTTTTATATTATTTAATAAAATAATATTTGTATAAAAAACACATTATTGTAAATTTTGACACTATTTAGTATTTTATTTTTCATAAAGTCATTAAAACATTATAACATTTCTTAAAATACATTGAATCGTCACTAAATTGTCATATTCTCCTAGAAAATTCGTGTATTTCATCAAAAGTTAAAATTTACATTTATTTTGACATTTATAATATTGATTATTTTAATCATTCATTAGTATGTTAATTACAACATCATCATAGTGTAATAAAAAATATTAATTATTAAATCTCTAAAAATTATAAATAAAATACCTTGATGTAAGAAATATTTTTATATTTCTAATGAACATTTATTGTTGAATTTATCTTTTGTATATATCTATATTAAAAAAATTATTTAAAAAACATTTAATTTAACACTTTTTATTATTCTTCAAATAAAATATAATAAATTACCTAACCTAACCCAAATGGATAAAAAGGATAGAAATTATATCTTAAGGTTTATTTTGGTCGAAATTCACTTATTAAATAGAATTATTACATGTTTTTTTGGTCATTTCAATATTATTTGTACCTTCAACTTCATTATTTACTTTTTACCATGGTAAATAAAATTCAAATGTTGTTTATCACCAAAATATATTTGGTCCTATTGAACCACATTTTACTTACTGATTTCAACTAAATCTCTTGTATTTTTTAAATTCATTTCAATGAAACGGTAAAATTACATTTAATGAAAATTTTCAAGTGTGCCTAGAAGTTGGGTAAAAAGACGTTAAAATGGTTCAGTAAAATTATATATATCTAATCTTATTATAAAATGAATCCAATAACTTAAATTGGGCTCAGATATATATATTATGTATATATTTTCACTTGAAGATAAATTTTTAATTACAAATAAATTTTTAAATGAAAATTTAAGATTCATCTACAAGGTAGTGTTTTCACTATTCATAAAAAATTGAATGTTTTAAGAAAAATACCAAAAATTCAGAAAAAGATAATTTTGATATTAAAAAATCAAATATTATGTCAATTTTACCAAATTAAGAACATAAAATTTTCATTATTTAATTTTAAATAAATTCCACTTGTCAATAAATCAAAATGGGGTTTTAGGAAGTATAAACTATCTATAGATTGGTCTATGTTTATATACATTTTAACTGTATAATTTCATCCAATGAACCATATTATTTAAAATGATATAAAATATATTTTAATAGTAATTTAAAACCTCTCAAATTTACAATTCAATACTATAAATTATTTTGATTAAAAAAAATTTATTTAAAATTTAGTTTTTTGCACTATTCATCAAAATATGAAATTAATTAGAAAAGTACTAAAAATTTGTCCAAACTAAATTTTTACATTTTTATTCTAAAGTAGATTTTAATTTCATTAAATTGGATATATAAAAGTGTCATAAATTGGATTTAAGTAGGGTCCTCTATGAAAAGGTTGAAAAAATATTTATTAAAAAACTAATTCTTTTATTTGAAAAATTGAATTTGTCCTTATATTATGTCAAAAAAACACATAATATGAATGTTAAAATTATATAGAGAATATAAAATTCAAAATTACGTTAATATTATTCACAACCGCTTTTTTAAACGGCTAGTTTGGAAAGCCTTGGTGCGCTCAAACTCGGTGTTGCTTGGGGCGGACGCTATTGAATTACATTAAAGAGATAACATATTATGAAATCTGGGGGTTTTACACTCTCCCCTACTTCAATAAATTATTTTCTCACAATTTGAAATTGTTTTTAGAAAATAAAAGGCTGAAAATAGAAAATTCTATTTTTGAAAACCCATATCAGAAATAGGTTTCATAACATTTTCTCTTATTAAGAGGGAATGATAAATGAAAAAGTGACCACCAAATAAGGATATCAAATAGGAGAAAATTTGTGGAAACTAGAGACACATAATTTTATGAAAAATGAAAATATTTATAGGGAGTGATAAAATTTATCAATCACAAACAATTGAACAATAAATGAAAATTGTAGTCCTTAATGCCCTAAATCAATGATGATTTAAAATATCATCAGTTAAACCAAACATAAGGTATTTGAATAAATCATTCTTGGTTTGAAGATTATTTTCCTAAATTTTAAGAATTAATTTATTCATTGAAAAATAAATATAAATAGTTGAAAATTCGAGTTCCATCTTTTAACAAATTTGTACCACAAACTCATCTTTCTCTCCATAAGATTATAGAAATCAAAAATATTCTATTTATCATAATCATATTGGGTTTCAAAAACAAAATGAATTTATAATTCAACTATTAAGACATTTAAAATAATTATACATTTTAGAGATGAGGACATCATGTTGGCTAGTGGTAGGTGATTCACATTTTTCGCCCTTCGGTAGAGGGTTCAAGTCTCATGGCATTGCCATATTTGACAGGTTATCTCCCGACCTCTGGGATGTCCTTTTTATGTCAATCCAAAACTAATCTTAAGAAATGTTTTAACCTTAAACTATAAAATCCAATTTAAAAATTAATTCTTTCTATCCATTAGGCTTATCTAATATGATTTTGTCTAAACTCACAGTATAAAATTTATAAGGACGGTAAACATATTGAAAATCACTTTTTTCCATGTAATAACATGTGATACCTTCATCTTTTATTCTCTTAAAACATAGTAAAACCGTTAATTACCATAAAACCTTATTGATTACATTTATAATCCATTATTCTTTATATAATACTGTATATTCTCTTTATATCCAAAAGTGTTGTAAAATCCTACAATGATGGAACAAACTATCAATTAAAAATTCTTAAGGTAGTAAATAATATCCAGTATAATTTATCTAAATCAGTCATATCTTATACAAAAATCACTACCTCATTATCAATACCATATTAAGGTATATATTTCCCTCATCCAAGTATTTTCCGAACTGAATAGCACTTTATTGAGTCACTTTTCATAGTACCATATATTCTCTAATCCCCAATGAAATTGTACTTTAGTACAATCCTTAAAAACATTATAATTCCGAAAACATGTACATAATTAATACAACAATCAAGTTAAACAATTATTTAATAACAACTTAAGAACACTAATCATTCCACTCTATCTATGGTAGTATCATAACTTTATTATAATCCAATATAATCATTTTGGGTATACTTTGATGGTTGGGACATCGATACACATAGTCTCTCATCTCCTTGTAGATGAATCATTGTACATTTGAAATCATTTTCTTACCTTTTCAATCACTAACTTGGTTTCCTTTTTCTCTGTACTTATAAAAAATCACATTCCCTTCAATCCCTTCCTATGGTGATTCTTTCCATAGTTATCACATATGGGAAAATCTTTTTTCCCTTCTTCGCTTTATCCAACATTCTCTCTACAATCCTCTTATTCTCTCACTTCCCTTCAAATCCATATGATTTAGAGAATTATTTACTTATCTTATTAAAACATGACATTGTTTCTTCATATTATGAGAATACATGGGATTCAATTTCCATTATAAATTATTGCTTAAAACCATTAAATATACGATCACTCTTACTCTTTGGATCTAATATATTGATCTAGTTCTTGTTCCTTCTACTAGGAGCCATTTATAAGTGACGAAATACACTATGTTATATCATATCGTAATTTATAATCCAAAAACTTGAAAATTTTACATGGTTAATTAAATATTTTCACACATCTAGTTATATAATAATAAAAATGGTTTCATTGCTTACATATTTACTCATAATTCCTTAATGATGGTTTGGAAAGAAAATATGAATAATCCTTAGCATATCCCCCAGGTGTGTCGTAACCTAAAGTGCAGTAATTCCCGTTGTCATGCATCAGTTCTAATTTGAGTCTATCTAAAAGAAGTGTTTTTGAATTTACCCTTATATACATCCATTCTAGAGCCTCATCTACCCGATCGTATCTAGAAATGGATGTATTTATTTGGAAAAATCAACAAATCTCAACATTACCAACATTCTAGGTTATTCTTCTATACTAATCCTCGATGTCTATCTTAGTGTAATGTTTCATAATCAAAGATTATATAAATCTATTTGATAGGTTGTTTCTATACTTCCTATGATATCAACCGAAACACACAGAGCCCAGAATCCCAGAACTAGTGCATTATTTTAATACATTGGCATGACTACAAGGAATCATGTCCTAAAGGACCGATCACTTTACCATTCTTGGAATATATTTTAAATACATGAACATCAAATTACACTTTCTAACACAAAGACAAAATATATAATCCTTTTAGGATTCCATTAATCCCATTTCTTAACAACACATATCAATCATAATACACATCTTGGAATCCTGGGAAAATAAAACGCAATAAAGGGGTGAGATCAGATGCTCAGTTTGTGCAAATAATTTAGTAGAAGCTATAAAATTTTAAGGAAAGATGTGTAATAAAAAAAACATCCTTTTAAACCTAAACATTAACATAATATGTCCAATATAAATAAAAAATTAGTAATTACAAAGGCACATGTATATTCTACTAGTCAAATAATAACATGTGATAACTAATTTCATAACAAGATAATGAATAATGCCGGATATCATAACCACATAGTCAAGGCCTCGTGCGAAGACTACCAATAAATGTTTTTCAAGGCCATGCTCCAAGACACTAATTGGTCTCAAGAGACCTCCAAATGAATTGATAGGCAATAGCAGGCCCCAAACATAACTTATTAAGTCCAATTCATTCCTCATATGAAAAGGGTAATACATAACATAAACATTCATATTAAAACTAGAATACGAAATGTCAATAATTCAACCGTAAATCATGAATGGTTTAAAAATTACACATCCATAGTCAAATAGATCATAAATCATTTAATACAATATAGAACATTGTATTATAATTAATAAACCTCAATCATGAATAATATCTAGTTATTGATGTTGACATAGTTGAGAATGATCAGTAAAACTCTTTGCGTGAAATATAACATTACTATAAAATAATTTAAAAGTCACACTATTTAGATAAGAAGACATTTAAAAGTCATTTTTGAATCAATTTGTCCCATACCACTAGGAAACATTTGAATGGAATTAACATTTTAAAATATTCATGTCCATATGAATAAATCCTTATAACCATTTTGAATACATGATCATTAATGAGAATGATTTAAAAAATGATTCTTTAAACATTTTAAATGGTGTGTTAGTCAAATGGTCCCTTAAAAACAATCATTTTGTAAACTATTTTATGAAATATGTATATGGATAATAAATATTTCCCAGTAAAAACATTCATAAACAATCTCGGATAATAACTAGATAGAAAAATTTACCCTTACCTTGTACTTTCCATTAGTTGAGGGTACATTTAGCCTACATTATAATGATAATAGTTTGTTATTATATTATTCCATAACCATATTAATATTTTTGATTTCATATATCATTTATTTATGGTATTATACTACCCATTTAATAATAATTTCAATGTTAAAGTATCATTTTGTGTAATAATCACTTTCTTTATTGTACGTGTTTTAACTTATTATTCTTGATTCATTCACTTAAACAATATTTTGATTATTCAAGAATATAAAACATGACTAATATTTGATATATATTCCAAATATAAATATTTACAATGGATATATTTTTGAAATGGAAAACACCATTTATGGAGATGGTAGGCCGTACATATGCATAAATGACGTTTCAGTTTTCATATTGTATTCAATAGACGTAACTGAATGAGATATATATATATATATATATATATATATATTTATAGTATAATTATTATTTCATATATTATATACTTATTAATAATATATATTTTTACAATCATCGTTGACTGCTGAATGTGGAAATAAATCTCATCGAGTCGTGAAGACGGTAAGATATACGTACGCATGAGCGACGATATCATGGTATTGATGGTTAAATAAAATGTAATTTAATGATATATTATATATAAAGAATAAGAAAAATGTTATATTTATCATTTACATCATTTATAATCACTATTATACCCATCCAAATAATGAAGTGTTGAATAACAAACTACAGCACGTCGTGGAGACGGTAAGCCATAAGTACACACGTATCGTGACATTGTCATTCATAAAAAGGATAGAATAATGAATATGGTTGTACCATATTTAAAATAACATATCAGTATGTAGAATATATTGGAGTTATTATTTTTTAATGGAATCAACCAAGAACGAGGATGTGTAAGAAGAAAAGAACTTTGAATGAGTTGAGAAATATTATTACCTCTTCTTTGGGTTCTTCCTTTCGATTTGAACAAAAGGGCTCCATAGGTTAGATTTATGATCTATTTAAGGACTCTATATAGAATTTACCATAGTTGGTAGGAGTGTTGAGAATTTTTTGGATGAACCAAATGGCTTTTGAGGTGTGAATATAAGAGAAGGGGAATGACCCATTTATAAGGGAGGTGAGGGGAACTTTTGGAATATTTTGAAATATTAATTTACTACAAAATAATTTTTAGGTTATGATATCTCTGTATTGATTTATTTTTAAGATAAGTTAAATATTCCAATAAATCCACTCAAACAATAGGTTTTAGACTAGTTTAGTTCACCATTTTAACCTTATCATTTTTATTTAACTCTTCGTTAAATAGTTTAACATTTACTATATATTCTTGTATTTTTACATTACATGGTTCATAAACATAAAATAAAATTACAATAGAACCTCAAGTGGTTATTTAATGTCATATATAGCCTTATCTATGCCATTTTTCTAATAAATAGATATTTAGTAGTTTTATATTATTGAATAAAATAATATTTTTATTAAAAACTCATTTATGTCAATTTTGACCCTATTTAGTAATTGATTTTTCATAAAGTCATATCATATGTATAACCTCAAAATAAATACATTTTATCATCCCTAACATGACATATTCAACAAAAAATTAATATATTGCCTCAAAATTGTCAATTTACATTTATTTTGGTATTTATAATATCAATTATTTTAATCCTTCATTGATAAGGTAATTATAACATCATTAGTGTGTCATAAATAATTTTAATTTTTAAATGTATAATAATTATAAATAAAATACCATAATGTATGAAATCTTTTTATATTTCTATAGAATATTTATAGTCCTATTTAACTTATTTTTTACTCTATATTAAAAATGTTTTACTTAATAAACATTGAATTTATCACTTTTAAATCTTCGTTAAATAAAATATATTTAATGTCCTAATCTATCCCAAATGGATCAAAATGATACTATTTTTCTACTAAGGTTTATTTTTGTCGATATTCACTTATCTAATGGAATAAGGACTTGTGTTGGGGTAAATTTAATATTATTTTTACCTTTAATTACGTTGTTCACTTTTTACCGTTGTAAATAATATTAAAAATCTACTTTTTACAAAATATTATTTTCATCCTATTGATCCAAATTTTACTTATTGATTCAAACTGTTTCTATTGTAATTTTGAATTTCAATTCACATAATTGGTAAAATTAGGATTTATTAAAATTTGAATGTGTACCTAGAAGGTGTGTAAAAACTTGTTAAAATGGTTCAATAAAATTTAATATTTATAATATTATTATAAAATGACTTAAATTACATACATTAGAATAATATATTTATTATGTGTCTATTTTGACATTCTGGTAATTTTTTAATTAAAAATAATTATTTAAATGAAAATGTCGGTTTCTATCTACGACACAGTGTTTTCCATATTCATCAAAAAATAAAATGTTTTCAGAAAAATACCAATAATTCCACCAAAGCTAATTTTTATATTCTGAATTAATTTTTTTCAATTTTAACAAATTTAAAACATAGATTTTTCTTTAATTAATTTAAAATTAATTTCCGTTGTCAATACCAGAAAATGAGGTTTTAAGAAGTAAAAACAATCCAAAGATTGACATGTGTTTATATACAATTTAAATGTGAAATTACATCAAATAAACTACATTATTTTAAATGATTAAAATATAATCTAATGTTACACCAAAACCACTAAAATGTATAATTTAACACTATAAATTATTTTGATGAGAAAAATATGTTTTTAATACAAATTTGGTATTTTTACTATTTATCAAAATACAAATGTTATCAGAAAAGTACTAAATCATTGTACATACTATATTTTTATGACTCAATTATAATGAATATTTTAATTTCATTAAATTTATTATATAAAAGTGATCAATATGTGATTTAAAAAGGGTTCTCCAAAAAAAGGTGGAATAAAACATTTAAAAAAATTACTTTTTATCAAAAAATTGAATTTTTCCATATATTATGTATAAAAATTATAGAATATGGATTCTAAAATTATATGGAGTTTTTAAAATTCAATATTCAGATAATACAATTCATAACAACTTTTTAAAAGGTTGATTTGTTAAGTTGTGATGCGCTCGAACTTAGTGTTGTGTGTGGAAGAAGCTACTGAATTACATTTAAGAGATAATGTATTATAAAATGTTGGGTTGTACAATAAATAAACATAGAAGTTATAAAATTGGTTTCTAAAACCACAAAAGGTTCTTCTTCATTTTTAACTCCTCTACTTTAGGTTTAGAAATAATTAATATTGGAAAATATTTGAAGTTGTTGTCCAATCCACCAAATTATAAAATCAAACATTTTCATGATTCGCTAGATTTTCTTATCTTGAACCATAAATTGGTATCCTCATTTCTTATACATATTTTTATTCTCCACCAATCATCGTTTTTGAGAGCATCTCAAATAAAATATTTATAAGACCCAAATTCCAATAGTGAATCCATGAATAATATGGAACTTGGTATTTTTATTTGAAGTGTTCCACCCCACCAATTTGAAATAATTCCTCTAGAATATTCCATTATGTGATGTGAAAAAATGATTCTGCTAACTTCCCATAAAATACCATCCATGTCGAAATGTGAACATAAATTGAATTACTACCTACACCACACATAGGAATTAAACTTTTTTTTGTCAATTCATGACCCTATATACATTAAGGTGGTGTCAAGATATCATTATTCACATTGCCTCATGCACACCTACGCATACACCAAAGACTTCTATATTACAATTTTTATCTTAAATTGGTACAATGGGGATATTATACTATATAGATCAGTAATATATATAATGACAAAAAATATAAATAAATATAAAATTATATAATAACAAATAAATCAATTATAAATTAATTAATAACAAGTAATGAACATTATACAAAGTACATGAAGCATACATTCATCATTTAATATAATATACAGGGCTAGTCTAATAAGAATAAATTTATAATAATAAAAAAAAATCTCAATCGAGGTGAATTAAAATTACATGATCAACATAAAATCCATATATCCCATGACCCATCCTATCAAAAATAATGGAAATACGTCAAAGAGAGCAGTATGGATCATAACATGTAACTTGGACTTCGATCCCATTACAAAATGGTGGGCTGAACAAGTTGTTAGAGAAACCTAGTAGGTGACATACCATTGTGTCTACATAAATCCCATACAATAATCTAATAGTAATTTGTATGAAGTAATAATATATAAATAGTCATTAAATGTAAACATGTCGATATTAGTTTCCTCATGGACACCTGGCCAATCATATCTCCTTGGGCCTATACCAAAATATCTCCCAACAAGTAATCATGTATATATATATATATATGTCCATATGGAAACATGTATATATATATAAATAGGATTATTGGAATGGACCATAAGAATATGAATCATGAATACATATATAAATACATAATAATATTCTCAATGTAACATCCCAGGTAATTAAAGAATAAATAATTTTCATATTTATTAATATTAGAGAATTAAATATGAATTTTAATTAAAAGGGGTTTCTATGTTCGATAGCGTACCCGATACGCAACGATGAGTTTCTTTGAAACTTACGTAGCACACTAGTAATATAATAATATTATGTTAGTTAACAAGTAGCCGTTGTACTGGCGGGAATGAATAGAAATAACTAAAATATGAATAGATATGTTTTTAGATGTTTTTACATTTACCCAATAAAAGATAAAGGCTTAAAATACAGAAAGAGTTCAATTTTAGGCTTTTATACTCTAATTTTCACTAAAGGTTCACTTATCACCTTTTAATGGTGAACCGTCATTAAATATAGTTTTGATCACTCTTATACATTCTTTTGGACCAAATAAAACTTTTATTAAGAATCGGGACATCAAATTTTACTTTGTGTAATTTTTGGTACCTTTCTGATAAAGTTCATTTTTTTTATGAATAGTGTAAAATGTTGCATTTTAATTCAAAACCTCTTTTTGATTTATATGATTAGATTATCTTTTGAATTGGTTTTAAAGTGAAATTAGAATATATTTTTACCATTTTATCTAATGGTGGTCATTGGAATCAATTTCACTTGGAAATTAGACTTAAACTGGTGTCAATCTTTTGATACTTATTGTTTTGTAAAAACACGCTATATGCTCTGGCAGCGGGAATTAATTCTTAAATTAATTAATGTGACTTATATGATTTGAATTTTGTAAAATAGACTTCATTTTTGAATTCGGAATATCAAATATAGCTTAGAGTGAATTTTTGGTAATTTTCTGAAAAACTTCAATTTTTGATGAATAGTGAAACCACTAAGTGGTAATCAAGCAAACTAATTTTTCAGTTAAATGAAAGTTTACCACTAATGTGTATTGAATTTTAAAAATCCGACATACATGGTTGTCATTAAAAAGTAAAATGTGGTTCAATGAGATTAAAATAATTTTTTGGTGAATAGTAACTTATTAAGTTTTTAATCGCGATTAGTGGTAATTAGTGTAGTTTAAGGAATAAATAATGCTTTAATAATATAAAATGACCTAGACACATGTCCCAACCTTATTGGTTGTTTCATGGCCGACCAAGAAAAGCCATGTCCTAACTTGGGGACCCCATGGATCCACTTTTGTTGGGAAATGACATAAATTACTTTTTATTTATTGTTAAAGTGAAAATGACACAAACATAATATGTTTTTCGAAAACAATTTTTAAGTGGGGTTATACAAGTCCAAATTTTGATTATAAATATTAAATGGAAATCTAAAAAGATTTCCTACATCATAGTAATTTTTTTATAATTTTTAGACATTAAATAAATTTAATTATTTATGACATAATAATGATGCAGCGATGACATCATTATTTGACGATTTAAATAAAATAGAAAGATAATGTAAAATCTATGAACTACACATGTCCAAACCCAATTGGATGAATGGATTTCGATGCCTTATCACCTTATACACGAATTCTATCAATGTGGGACATTTTAAAACCGAAACACATTTTCAAATAATGTAATGTTTCTTTACTTTCCAAAAGTGCCCCTCCTCTCCTCTTATAAAAGGCCCCCACCTCTACCTCATTTCACACACTCTTCAAGCCATTGGCTCGGCCAACCCCTGCCCATTTGCTCTCTCCACATCCCTCTCCTCATCCTAGAGGATTCCCTTTGGGCAGAATCCTTTCAAAGGAAGCCTTTAGGCTCAACTCAAAAGGAGTTACACTTTTTAAGGTAATTCATTCTCTCATGTTCATTTGTTTTATTTTGCTTCTCCAACCCCCTAAACTCTTTTTATTTACTTCATTTGTAACAACACCAGTATCTTCAATATACTAGGATGTTGTTATAAGATTTATTTGAGCTACACTTCCACACAACTACATCAAATGGTTAAAGAACATAAGGTTTCCGTGGATGGCGAAATTCTGCCTCCCGAAACGATGATTGTTCAACACTCATTTAACACCTTCAAAGGTGGCCATTATGATGTCACTATTTTTATATATGATATATAATATGTTTATGTTTTCCTTAAGCATCTGTTTTTTTTCATTTTGGGCATACCTTTATGGCTTCCATTATGGGTATACGCGATATCTTCATTTAAGGAAGTGCGGACTACCGCCCCCTCAAAGTGATGTGATTCGTTAATGCCATATGTGGGACGTGTAATGGATGGATTTAAAGTTATTATATATGATGTTATACTGGAATTATAAAATACCTATATATATCATTATCATTTATTTCCATTAATGTATGAGATAGAAATGAAAGTAGCGTTCATGCGTACGTACGGACTACCGTCTCCATGAACGGTGCATTTCATTTCTTATCCCCAAATGTAATGTACTATTAAAAGTACATGTATATAATGGATATATATAATTAATGATATATCTAAATGATGAATATAATTCTGGAATTAAAATATACATAAGTCTCATTTAGTTTTAATTCCATTAATATGACAAAGAAATGAAAGTAGCGTTCATGCGTACGTACGGCTTACCGTCTCCATGAACGGTGCATTTCATTTCTTACCTCTAAATGATTATGTAATATTTTAAATACATGTATGTACTGGATATATATGACATATATGATATCTACATCATGAATACCATTCTGGATAAAATGAAACATTGACCAAATTAACAACATGTAAGTGTAAGAAGTCTATTTTTGACTTAAGAACCAAATACCGACAAAATGAACATTATTAACTTAAATGATTACATGATGTTCATAACATGGTATAAAAGGAATAATGAACATGGAAAAGATTCATAATCAAGTAGAGATTAACTCAAGTTTATTATTCAGGAGTTTAAAGAACGGTCGGGTCAAGTCGGATACGAGGTATGGGAACTTCTTAACCCAATTTCCATTCTTTGGGTTAATCTCCTACTTTCAAATTATGTCATTATATTATTATGTCGTATCTTGTATTTGTACTTTATTTATGTGTACTTATAGTGAATACACATAATGTATCTATTTTATTTTAAAAATTATCTTTGTATGGGACTTCGTCTCAATCTCCTTTCGTTGAGGCATATTTTATTTTATACACAACTTTCTTTTATACGGTGTATAAACCCCTTTGACTTTTACGTTTATTCAAAAGGAATCTTTTTTATACGAAGCGTTTACTAAACGAAAAAAGGGAATGTTTTTGTCATACGTATGCGGCGACAATGACTTATCTGCCGTCGTAACCGTTATTTGAGTTTCGGCTTCCTCTACAAGCCATACCTTCTTTTTAAAAGAAAAATAAATACCATGTTTTACTTTTCTTTTATTTTGGTATTGAAAATGGTTTTCATAATATTTTTTTTATATCAATATGTGGTATTGATATCTTGTGATTGAATGGTGGAAATGTTATGTTTCCTTTATGCATGTTTTATGTGATACGTTTATGTTATGGTTCTTGGGCATTATTATGAAGATGGGTGGTTCCGTGATAAACTAAGGGCGGGTGAGCCCGTTATAGCTCTCCAATGCATTGGGTAACGTGAAGGAGTGAAACGTTAAGGTTTCTCCGAAGAGATTTTAGGTAATATACTGTGATGGGTATTCCAAACGTAACCAAGAGGGTTACTCCCTATGTAAGAATGTTATGAATGCCTCAAGTTACCTTTATGTCTTATGATTTCTATGATTTATTCATGATTTTATGAGGTATGTTAAAGTGCCTATGTTTTATGGGTAAAGTATGATTTCATTCTTATGTATATATGAACTCATGTTTCCTTTCCATGTTGTTTTTTTTATAACCCATACTGAGTTTTTATGCTCATCCCAAGTTTTTGAAATGTTTTTCACAGGTCAAGGGAAAGGTACATGATAAGATGATAGAGTCAAGGATGTGTCAAGAAATAATCCATGTTTTATTTTAAATGTGTGTTCCATTGATGGGAATGAAGAATACTATCTTTATGTAACCACTTTGTTTATATGTGGAATGTAATGCAAGTTTTATGATCTAATTCTCTAAAACTCTAAACCCGAAAAGATCCTCAATGTGTAATCTTGTAATAACTCAAGATTAAGTAAGGTTTAAGGCTGGGGCCTTATAGTTGGTATCAGAGGGAGGTTTAGACAACTTTAGGAGTTAGAAAAGTGTTAAATTATAATATGATTTAAATGATATAGCATTTACAGATTACCATGTTGCTTCGCCTAAGATATTTCGGTTTTCAGAATGGTTTTCCGCAGAGGAAACAAAGCATCTATGTTGGGACGACATCAGGAGGAAGACAACCTTCCAAATCAGCAACCTGAGATGGTCGGAATCGGAACTGAACAGTTTGTTGCAGTAATGGCACAGTTGACTCAGGCTATAAATGGTGGTGGTAACCATGCACGAGATCAGCCAGATCAACCGCAGAGGAACATGTCAGTGGTGGAACATTTCATGAGGCAACACCCACCATCATTCAGAGGATCATCTGACCCTGTGCAAGCTGAAGGGTGGATTAAATCACTGGAGAAGATTTTTGATGTCATGGGATGTTCAGACAATCAAAAGGTTAGTCTTGCTATTTATCATTTGGAGGGTGAGGCAGATCAGTGGTGGTCTATGGTTAAAAATATCAGGGACGCCGATGAGATTGATTCTCTTGACTGGGATGAATTCAAAGGTATGTTTCTTGAGAAGTATTTTCCTAAGGCTGTTCGACTTAGGATGGAAAAGCAATTCTTGGAATTGAGGCAAGAGGAAGACTCAGTGGCTTCCTATGAAGAAAGGTTCACTCGATTGGCAAGGTATGCTCCAAATTTTATCCGAGACCTTGATAGTAAAATCAATCGTTTTTACTCAGGATTAAAGCCAAAGTATCGAAGCGAATTAGCTTCTCGTGAGTTTAAAAGTTATGAAAAGCTTGTTCGATGTGCTGAGAAGGTGGAAATGGAGTTTGCCGATGACCAAGTTTTCTATAACAACCAGCAGAAGAAGAGACCGAGGTGGCAGGAGAAAGGTAAGAATTCTTCAAAAAAGTCTGATTGTAAGAGAACTAAGTTTCCAGTTTGTGATAAATGTGGCAAAAGGCATGCTGGGGAATGTCTTCTGAATTCTGGAAAGTGCTACCGATGTGGTAAGATGGGACATAAGGCTCGTGATTGCACTGAAAAGGATCAAGGTGAAGGTAAGAATAAATTTGATTTACAGTTAGTGAAATGTTATAAGTGCAATGAGATGGGTCACTATGCAAACGAGTGTCCGACAAGGAGCTTGAGTGATGGGAAGCAGTTAGACTACAAGCAGAAAGGGGTGGTGAAATCCTTTGCAACAACTTCAGCAGATGTTGGGCCATCGAATGAAGTGGTGTCAGCTCCAGGGAGCTCTGTATTTTTCGAAGATTGACTTGAGGTCGGGGTACCATCAGTTGAATGTAAAAGAAGCAGACGTTCCGAAGACTGCGTTTCGTACTAGATATGGCCATTATGAATTTGTAGTTATGCCTTTTGGGTTAACCAATGCACCTGCTGTATTCATGGACCTTATGAATAAAATTTTCCATGAGTTCTTGGATAAGTTTGTGTTTGTGTTTTGAGGTTTGTGAAGAGGTTGTGTGTGCCTTCTGATTCACAGTTGAAGAGAGAGTTGTTATGTGAAGCTCATAGTTCTCCGTTTTCAGTTCATCCGGGTAGTACTAAGATGTATAGAGATCTGCGGGAGTATTACTGGTGGGATGGAATGAAAAGAGATATTGCTGATTTTACTGTGAAGTGTTTGACTTGTCAGCAGGTTAAAGAAGAGCGGCAGTTACCGAAAGGGATGCTTCAGCCTTTACCAGTGCCAGAGTGGAAATGAGAGAATATATCCATGGACTTTGTTGTTGGATTACCGAAGACATCTCGAGGTAATAATGCAATCTGGGTTATTGTTGATCGCTTGACTAAATCTGCTCATTTCCTTTCTATACGAGATACATTCTATCTAGATCAACTTTCCCATTTGTATCTTAAAGAGATAGTCAGGTTACATGGAGTTCCTCTCTCCATTGTATCGGATCGTGATCCCAGGTTTACTTATAACTTTTGGAAAGGCCTTCAGAAGTCGTTGAGTACTGAATTAAATTTTAGTACAGCTTTTCATCCTCAATCAGATGGGCAGTCAGAACGAACAATTCAGACATTGGAGGATATGCTACGAGCTTGTTCTATGGATTATCAGGGAAGTTGGGACCAACATCTTTCTTTGGTTGAGTTTTCATATAATAACAGTTTTCATTCTAGTATACAGATGGCACCATTTCAGGCATTATATGGGAAGCGGTGTCGAACTCCAACTTTCTGGGATGAAGTGGGTTGATGGGACCAGAATTGGGAGAAGAGATGGCAGAAAAAGTTCAGCTGATTCAGAAGCACATGAGAACAGCTCAGAGCAGGCAGAAGAGTTATGCGAATAACCGGAGGAAGGATCTATCTTTCGAGGTAGGTGATCATGTTTTTCTCAAGGTTTCTCCTTGGAAAAGTGTGATGAGATTTGGTAAGAAAGGAAAGTTGAGTCCAAGGTTTGTTGGACCATACGAAATTCTGGAGAGAGTTGGATCAGTTGCATACCGAGTGGCTTTACCTCCGAGTTTATCTTAGGTACACAATGTTTTTCACGTTTCGATGTTGATAAAGTATATGCCAGATCCATCTCATGTTTTGAGTCCAGAGGTAGTTCAGCTGGAAGAGAACCTATCTTATGAGGAACAACCGGTCCAGATTCTTGACCATAAGGAGCAAGTGTTATGGAATAAGGTGATTCATCAGGTAAAGGTTTTTTGGAAAAACCATGTGATTGAAGAGGCAACGTGGAAATCTGAAAATGCTATGAGGGATAAATACCCCCACTTATTTTGATAAGTGAATAAAATTGCGAGGACGCAATTCCCAAAAGGGGGGAAGGATGTAACATCCCAGGTAATTAAAGAATAAATAATTTTCATATTTATTAATATTAGAGAATTAAATATGAATTTTAATTAAAAGGGGTTGCTATGTTCGATAGCGTACCCGATACGCAACGATGAGTTTCTTTGAAACTTACGTAGCACACTAGTAATATAATAATATTATGTTAGTTAACAAGTAGCCGTTGTTCTGGCGGGAATGAATAGAAATAACTAAAATATGAATAGATATGTTTTTAGATGTTTTTACATTTACCCAATAAAAGATAAAGGCTTAAAATACGGAAAGAGTTCAATTTTAGGCTTTTATACTCTAATTTTCACTAAAGGTTCACTTATCACCTTTTAATGGTGAACCGTCATTAAATATAGTTTTGATCACTCTTATACATTCTTTTGGACCAAATAAAACTTTTATTAAGAATCAGGACATCAAATTTTACTTTGTGTAATTTTTGGTACCTTTCTGATAAAGTTCATTTTTTTTATGAATAGTGTAAAATGTTGCATTTTAATTCAAAACCTCTTTTTGATTTATATGATTAGATTATCTTTTGAATTGGTTTTAAAGTGAAATTAGAATATATTTTTACCATTTTATCTAATGGTGGTCATTGGAATCAATTTCACTTTGAAATTAGACTTAAACTGGTGTCAATCTTTTGATACTTATTGTTTTGTAAAAACACGCTATTTGCTCTGGCAGCGGGAATTAATTATTAAATTAATTAATGTGACTTATATGATTTGAATTTTGTAAAATATACTTCATTTTTGAATTCGGAATATCAAATATAGCTTAGAGTGAATTTTTGGTAATTTTCTGAAAAACTTCAATTTTTGATGAATAGTGAAACCACTAAGTGGTAATCAAGCAAACTGATTTTTCAGTTAAATGAAAGTTTACCACTAATGTGTATTGAATTTTGAAAATCCGACATACATGGTTGTCATTAAAGAGTAAAATGCGGTTCAATGAGATTAAAATAATTTTTTGGTGAATAGTAACTTATTAAGTTTTTAATCGCGATTAGTGGTAATTAGTGTAGTTTAAGGAATAAATAATGCTTTAATAATATAAAATGACCTAGACACATGTCCCAACCTTATTGGTTGTGTCATGGCCGACCAAGACAAGCCATGTCCTAACTTGGGGTCCCCATGGATCCACTTTTGTTGGGAAATGACATAAATTACTTTTTATTTAATGTTAAAGTGAAAATGACACAAACATAATATGTTTTGCGAAAACAATTTTTAAGTGGGGTTATACAAGTCCAAATTTTGATTATAAATATTAAATGGAAAGATAAAAAGATTTCCTACATCATAGTAATTTGTTTATAATTTTTAGACATTAAATAAATTTAATTATTTATGACATAATAATGATGCAGCGATGACATCATTATTTGACGATTTAAATAAAATAGAAAGATAATGTAAAATATATGAACTACACATGTCCAAACCCAATTGGATGAATGTATTTCGATTACTTATCACCTTATCCACGAATTATATCAATGTGGAACCTTTTAAAACCGAAACACATTTTCAAATAATGTAATGTTTCTTTACTTTCCATAAGTGCCCCTCCTCTCCTCTTATAAAAGGCCCCCACCTCTACCTCATTTCACACACTCTTCAAGCCATTGGCTCGGCCAACCCCTGCCCATTTGCTCTCTCCACATCCCTCTCCTCATCCTAGAGGATTCCCTTTGGGCAGAATCCTTTCAAAGGAAGCCTTTAGGCTCAACTCAAAAGGAGTTACACTTTTTAAGGTAATTCATTCTCTCATGTTCATTTGTTTTATTTTGCTTCTCCAACCACCTAAACTCTTTTTATTTACTTCTTTTGTAACAACACCAGTATCTTCAATATACTAGGATGTTGTTATAAGATTTATTTGAGCTACACTTCCACACAACTACATCAAATGGTTAAAGAACATAAGGTTTCCGTGGATGGCAAAATTCTGCCTCCCGAAACGATGATTGTTCAACACTCATTTAACACCTTCAAAGGTGGCCATTATGATGTCACTATTTTTATATATGATATATAATATGATTATGTTTTCCTTAAGCTTCTGTTTTTTTTCATTTTGGGCATACCTTTATGGCTTCCATTATGGGTATACGCGATATCTTCATTTAAGGAAGTGCGGACTACCGCCCCCTCAAAGTGATGTGATTCGTTAATGCCATATGTGGGACGTGTAAAGGATGGATTTAAAGTTATTATATATGATGTTATACTGGAATTATAATATACCTATATATATCATTATCATTTATTTCCATTAAAGTATGAGATAGAAATGAAAGTAGCGTTCATGCGTACGTACGGACTACCGTCTCCATGAACGGTGCATTTCATTTCTTATCCCCAAATGTAATGTACTATTAAAAGTACATGTATATAATGGATATATATAATTAATGATATATCTAAATGATGAATATAATTCTGGAATTAAAATATACATAAGTCTCATTTAGTTTTAATTCCATTAATATGACAAAGAAATGAAAGTAGCGTTCATGCGTACGTACGGCTTACCGTCTCCATGAACGGTGCATTTCATTTCTTACCTCTAAATGATTATGTAATATTTTAAATGCATGTATGTACTGGATATATATGACATATATGATATCTACATCATGAATACCATTCTGGATAAAATGAAACATTGACCAAATTAACAACATGTAAGTGTAAGAAGTCTATTTTTGACTTAAGAACCAAATACCGACAAAATGAACATTATTAACTTAAATGATTACATGATGTTCATAACATGGTATAAAAGGAATAATGAACTTGGAAAAGATTCATAATCAAGTAGAGATTAACTCAAGTTTATTATTCAGGAGTTTAAAGAACGGTCAGGTCAAGTCGGATACGAGGTATGGGAACTTCTTAACCCAATTTCCATTATTTGGGTTAATCTCCTACTTTCAAATTATGTCATTATATTATTATGTCGTATCTTATATTTGTACTTTATTTATGTTTACTTATAGTGAATACACATAATGTATCTATTTTATTTTAAAAATTATCTTTGTATGGGACTTCGTCTCAATCTCCTTTCGTTGAGGCATATTTTATTTTATACACAACTTTCTTTTATACGGTGTATAAACCCCTTTGACTTTTACGTTTATTCAAAAGGAATCTTTTTTATACGAAGCATTTACTAAACGACAAAAGGGAATGTTTTTGTCATACGTATGCAGCGACAATGACTTCTCTGCCGTCGTAACCGTTATTTGAGTTTCGGCTTCCTCTACAAGCCATACCTTCTTTTTAAAAGAAAAATAAATACCATGTTTTACTTTTCTTTTATTTTGGTATTGAAAATGGTTTTCATAATATTTTTTTTTATATCAATATGTGGTATTGTTATCTTGTGATTGAATGGTGGAAATGTTATGTTTCCTTTATGCATGTTTTATGTGCTACGTTTATGTTATGGTTCTTGGGCATTATTATGAAGATGGGTGGTTCCGTGATAAACTAAGGGCGGGTGAGCCCGTTATAGCTCTCCAATGCATTGGGTAACGCGAAGGGCTGAGACGTTAAGGTTTCTCCGAAGAGATTTTAGGGAATATACTGTGATGGGTATTCCAAACGTAACCAAGAGGGTTACTCCCTATGTAAGAATGTTATGAATGCCTCAAGTTACCTTTATGTCTTATGATTTCTATGATTTATTCATGATTTTATGAGGTATGTTAAAGTGCCTATGTTTTATGGGTAAAGTATGATTTCATTCTTATGTATATATGAACTCATGTTTCCTTTCCATGTTGTTTTTTTATAACCCATACTGAGTTTTTATGCTCATCCCAAGTTTTTGAAATTTTTTTCACAGGTCAAGGGAAAGGTACATGATAAGATGATAGAGTAAAGGATGTGTCAAGAAATAATCCATGTTTTATTTTAAATGTGTGTTCCATTGATGGGAATGAAGAATACTATCTTTATGTAACCACTTTGTTTATATGTGGAATGTAATGCAAGTTTTATGATCTAATTCTCTAAAACTCTAAACCCGAAAAGATCCTCAATGTGTAATCTTGTAATAACTCAAGATTAAGTAAGGTTTAAGGCTGGGGCCTTATACTCAATACATTTAATATGGGTTCCTTTATAAGGATCAGAACATCAGATATAGAGAACTATGTACAACAATCCAAATCAAGGATGTAAAATGTCATGTCTGACATCCTAATAATTTGAGTGATAAATCAAGAATGTTAAACTTAAATGATGTGTAGAATCATATTAAATATTTAATTCTAAGGGGTAATGGAGAATCATGTCCATCAACCCTAAACAGGTCCTCTCAATAATAATCATGAATATGGTCACCCCACATTCCCTATAATCCATTTACAAAGGAATTCGATAAATAAGATCCTGGTATTGCTCATTGAATAGTGTATCTCATATGACCTATAATCCTATCCAATCTATTACTTATTGGGAATACAAGGTTCTATTAATATATAAAAATTAATTTAATACTTTTTAGTCATATTATTTATTTGGATTACACATGAATATAATGTGGAATGATAATTGGATTGGTGAAGTACCAATAACAGTTTAAACTATACATGTTATATAGTATATAATAGACCATTAGAATTATTCATGATGAAATATAAATTATTTAATATTAAGACAAAGTTGTCCAAATAATGTATGATGAATAACGAAGGCCATAAAAGTATACATTTCATAAAACAATTCATCAAAATAATTCATGTATCCCACACATTTACTAATATTGATAATGTTAAATAATATATACACACCATCAAATGATCATTTTTAATCCTGTTATCCATATTAATTGTAGTGTAATACCCAATCATAGTATAAATAATGTTCAATGTTAAGTGAGTCATCCACCTCAGTTATGGATAATTTAATTCTATCTTCCCTTCATAATTATTAGTTGAATAGTTAACACATGTCACAATGGGGTTTTAATTATATATCCAATTGAATATAGTTCTTTAGAATATGGTGAAAAACCATAAATGGGTGGTTTGGGATGATATATACAACCTCCAACAATGATATTTGTTCCACTGGGGGTATTTTATTTAACGAATTATCTGTAAGTATGCATAAATGACGTTTCTATTTTCATATTGTATTGAATAGACGTAACTGAATGAGATATATGTATATATATTTATTTATTTATTTATAGTATAATTATTATTTCATATATGATATACTTATTAATAATATATATTTTTATAATCATCGTTGACTTCTGAAGGCGGAAATGAATCTCATCGACTTGTGGAGACGATAAGATGAGTGTACGCACAAGCGACGATATCATTGTATTGATAGTTAAATAAAATGTAATTGGATGATATATTATATATAAAGAATAATAAAAATGTTATATTTATTATTTACATCAATTATACTCACTGTTATACCCATCCAAATAATGATGTCTTGAATAAAAAACTATATCACGGCGTGGAGACAATAAGCCGTAAGTACGCACGTATCGTGACATTGTCATTCATAAAATGTATAGAATAATTAATATGGTTGTACCAAATTTAAAATAACATATCAGTATGTAGAAGATATTGGATTTATTATTTTGTAATGGAATCAACCATGAATGAGGATGTGGAAGAAGAAAAGAACTTAGAATGAGGTGATAATATTATTACCTCTTCTTCGGGTTCTTCCTTGTGATTTGAACAAAAGGGCTCCTTAGGATAGATTTATGATCTATTTACGGACTCTATGTCAAATTTAGGGTAGTTGGGAGGAGTGTTGAGAAGGGTTTGGCTGATCCAAATGGATTTGGAGGTGTGAATATAAGATAAGGGGAAGTACCCATTTATAAGGGAGGTGAGGGGCACTTTTGGAATATTTTGAAATATTAATTTACTACAAAATAATTTTCTGGTTCTGATATCTCTATATTGATTTTTTTTGAGGATAAGTTAATGATTTCTATAAAGCCTCTTAACCAATAGGTTTTAGACAAGTTTAGTTCACCATTTTAACATTATCATTTTTATTTAACTCTTCGTTAAATAGTTTAACATTTACCATGTCTTCTTGTATTTTTACATTACATGGTTCATAAACATAAAATAAAATTAAAATAGAACCTCACGTGGTAATGTAATGACATATATAGCCTTATATATGCCATTTTTCTGATATATAGATATCTAGTAATTTTATATTATTTAATAAAATAATATTTGTATTAAAAACTCATTTATGTCAATTTTGACACTATTTAGTAATTGATTTTTCATAAAGTCATATCAAATATATGGCCTCAAAATAAATACATTTTATCATCCCTAACAGGTCATATTCAACAAAAAAATGATTATATGGCTTCAAAAGTCTCAATTTACATTTATTTTGATATTTATAATATCAATTATTTTAATCCTTCATTGATAAGGTAATTAAAACATCATTAGTGTGTCATAAATAATTTTAATTTTTAAATGTCTAAAAATTATAAATAAAATAACATAATGTATGAAATCTTTTTAGATTTCTATAGAATATTTGTAGTCCTATTTAACTTATTTATTACTCTATATTAAAAAAGTTTTACTTAATAAACATTGAATTTATCGCTTTTAAATCTTATTTAAATAAAATATATTTAATGTCCTAATCTATCCCAAATGGATCAAAATGATACTATTTTTGTTCTAAGGTTTATTATTGTCGATATTCACTTATCAAATAGAATAAGTACTTGTGTTGGGGTAAATTTAATATTATTTTTACCTTTAATTGCGTTGCTCTCTTTTTATTGTGGTAAATAATATAAAAAATCTACTTTTTACAAAATATTATTTTCATCCTATTGATCCAAATTCTACTTACTGATTCAAACTATTTCTTTGGTAATTATTAAATTCAATTCACATAATCGGTAAAATTATGATTTAAGAAAATTTGAATGTGTACCTAGAAGGTGTGTAAAAACACGTTAAAATGTTTCAATAAAATTTAATATTTCTAATCTTATTATAAAATGACTTAAATGAAATACATTTGAATAATATATTTATTATGTGTCTATTTCGACATTCTGGTAATTTTTTAATTAAAAATAATTATTTAAATGAAAAAGTCGGTTTCTATCTAAAACACAGTGTTTTCCATATTCATCAAAAAATTGAATGTTTTCAAAAAAATACCAATAATTCCACCAAAGCTAATTTTGATATTCCGAATTTATTTTTTTTAAAATTTTACAAAATTCAAAACATATAATTTTCATTAATTAATTTAAAATTAATTCCCATTGTCAATATCAGAAAATGAGTTTTTAAGAAGTAAAAACAATCCAAAGATTGACATGTGTTTATATACAATTTAAATGTGAAATTATATCAAACAAACTACATTATATTAAATGATTAAAATATAATCTAATGTTACACCAAAACCACTAAAATTTATAATTTATCACTATAAATTATTTTGATGAGAAAAAGTTGTTTTTAATTCAAATTTGGTATTTTCACTATTTATCAAAATATAGATGTTATCAGAAAAGTACTAAAAAATTTTACATACTATATTTTTATGTCTCAATTATAATGAATATTTTAATTTCATTAAATTTATTATATAAAAGTTAACAACATATTATTTAAAAAGGGTTCTCCAAAAGAAGGTGGAAGACACCATTTTTTAAAAAAATACATTTTTATCAAAAAAATTGAATTTGTCCTTATATTATGTCTAAAAATAACATAATATAGATGCTAAAATTAAATGTTGTTTGTTTAATTATATATTAATTTATTAAAATTCATAACATCTTTTTAAAAGGCTGGTTTGTTGTGTCGTGATGCGCTCAAACATACTGTTGTGTGTGGAAGATGCTACTGAATTACATTTAAGAGATAACGTATTATAAAATGTTGGGTTGTACAATAAATAAATATAGAAGTTATAAAATTGGTTTCTAAAACCACAAAAGGTTCTTCTTCATTTCTAAATCCTCTACATTATGATTAGAAATAATTAATATTGGAAAATATTTAAAGGTATTGTCCAGTCCACCAAATTATAAAATCCCACATTTTTATGACTCACTATATTTTCTTATCTTGAACCATAAATTGGTATCCTCAATCCTTATAAATATTTGTATTCTCCACTAATCTTCTTTTTTGAGAGAATCTCAAATAAAATATTTATAAGACCCAACATCCAATAGTGAATCCATGAATAATATGGAACTTGGTATTTTTATTTGAAGTGTTCCACTCCACCAATTTGAAATAATTCCTCTAGAATATTCCATTATGTGATGTGAAAAATTGATTCTGTTAATTTCCCATAAAATACCATCCATGTCAAAATGTGAACATCAATTGAATTACTACCTCCACCACACACAATAATTAAACTTTTTTTTTTGTCAATTCATGGTCCTATATACATTAAGGTGATGTCAATATATCATTATTCACATTGCCTTGTGCACACCTATGCATACACCAAAGACTTATAAATTAAAATTTTTATCTTAAATTGGTACAATGGGGATACTATACTATATGGATCAGTAATATATATAATGACAAAAAATATAAATAAACATACCATTATATAATAACAAATAAATCAATTATAAATTAATGAATAACAAGGAATGAACATTATACAAAGTACCTGAAGTGTACATTCATCATTTAATATAATATATAGGTCTAGTCTAATAAGAATAAATTTATAATAATAAAAAAATCCCAATCTAGTTGAATTAAAAGTACATGATCAACATCTAATCCATAGATCCAATGACCCATCCTATCAATAATGAAGGAAATACATCACAGAGACCAGTATGGATCATAACATGTAACTTTCAGTTCAATCCCATTACAAAATGGTGGGCTGAACAGGTTGTTAGAGAAACCTAGTAGGCGACAACCCATGGTGTCTACTTAAATCCCATACCATAATCTAATATTAATATGTATGAAGGAATCATAAATAAATAGTCATTAAATGTAAACATGTCAAGATTAGTTTCCTCATGGACACCTGGCCAATCATATCTCCTTGGACCAATACCAAAACATCTCCCAACAAGTAACCATGTATATGTATATATTCCCATATTGAAAAATGTATATATATATATATATATAGGATTATTGGGGAGGAACATAGTAATATGAATCATGAATACATATATAAATACATAATAATATTCTCATTACATAAAATATGGGTTCTTTTATAAGGATCATAACATCAGATATAGAGAACTATGTACAATAATCCAAATCAAAGATGTAAAATGTCATGTCCGACATCCTAATAATTTGAATGAGAAATCAATAATGTTAAACATAAATGATGTGTATAATCATATTGAATATGTAATTCTATTGGGTAATGGAGATTCATATCCATAAACCCTAAACAAGTCCTTTCAATAATAATCATGAATATGGTCACCCCAGATTCCTTATGATCCATTTACAAAGGAATTATATAAATAGGATCCTGGTATTTCTCATTGATGAGAGTATCTCATATGGCCTATAATCCTATCCAATCTATTCCTAATTGTGAATAAAAGGTTCTATCAATACATTAAAATTAATTTAATACTTTGTAGTCATATTATTTATTTTGATTAAAGATGAATATAATGTGGAATGATAATTGGATTGGTGAAGTACCAATAATAGTTTACAATGTACATGTTATATGGTATATGATAGGCCATTAGAATTACTCATGATGCAATATAAATGATTCAACATGAAGACTAAACTGTCCAAATAAAGTATGATGAATAACGAAGGCCATAGAAGAATGCATTTCGTAAAACAATTCATCAAAACAATTCATGTATCCCACACATTTCCAAATATTGATAATGTTAAATAATCTATACACACCATCAAATGATCAATTTTAATCTTGTTATCCATCTTATTTGTAGGGTAATACCCAATCATAGTATAAATAATTTTCAATCTTAAGTGAGTCATCCACCTCAATTATGGATAATTTAATTTTGTCTTCCCTTCAGAATTATTAGTTAAAAAGTGAACACATGTCACAATGGGGTTTGAATTATATATCTAATTGCATAGAGTTATTTAGAATATGGTGAACAACCCCAAATGGGTGGTTTGGGTTGACATATACAACCTCCACAATGATATTTGTTACAATGCTGTATTTTAGAAATTATTAAACATAATGGGAAAATCGAATAGACCGCCAATATTATTATTATGAAAATTTACACAACCATTATAAACCATTAATTATAATAAAAATGGAAGAAATAAAAGTAATTAAAAAATTCCAAACAATAAGGCATATGATCTCACATTGAAATAAAATTTCATATGGAAAGATAAACGATGAAATGAATCTAAAGGACTTGAAGAAATAATGAGGGATAACCAACGTAATGAACATGAACTTATTTTAAGTCTATTTAAGGAAACACAATGAAATACTAGAAAAAGATGATTTGGGAGATTGAGTAGGCTTTGTTGCATGGAATATGCGTTAAATGAAAGAGGGTAGAGGTTTTAATGGTTAGAGGATAAATATATAAGTTTATTGAATTTTATTAATCCATACAGTTTGAAAACAATTGATCCAAATATGTAAGATAACATTCTATATTGGCATAACCATTCCTTGGGAGGAACATGGCTAACAACCTGTGTGTAGAATTTATGGTTCCACTACCCAAATAGGATACCATCTTTCATGGATAAAATAAAAAATTATAAAAACCATTTACCATCCATTCATGTCCCTTTACCCCTTCTATATTAAATTTAATTGTTCTCTATACCCACTTCATGATTTGAATAAACAATTTGTCAATACAAATTGGACCCTTGGTTTGTTTGTATGTTTACTTCATACCATTTTCAAACCATTATCTATATATTGTATCTCCCATAATTTAGTTTTTAATGCCTCATTCTCCCTTAACCAAAATAATCATTCGATACAGATCCCAGTCATTGACACATATCCAAACACAACACTTTTATGTGTTCCTACTCATATAAATACATTTTTAATCTTATGAAAACTTTTTTCCTATCCACCAAATGAAATCCTCAATATCCATTGTAAATTTCAAACAATCCCAGACACAAGATGTTACAACCCCCACCTTAGAAATTCACATCCCTGAGTAGCCCTAATGGACATTCATTACAACACCCAACCTTCTTGGGTCATGAATCCTTACTCTAATCAATATGTTTCAAATATGAATACCCATTGTGTACCAAATAGTTTTTTTAAGAACTAGCCACTAAAACAAATAATACTATATACATTTCTGGAAACTATAAATAAATTCACAAATAATGATCTTGTATGTGTCTTCAGGACCCAAAACATGATCACATAATCATATATTTCATAAAATATCTAATAGAACACTACACCCTATGCTTTTAATTTCAAAAATAATCCACGACACTATGCTCGAACTACCGTATATTCAAAATATAGAACTTACATTTCATACAAATGATTCTCCTGATATGTTTCCATACTCACTACATCTGGCCTTATTGGATGAAACATCTATCTGTCCTTGATTTTATCGAAATAGTCAAGCACCAATAGACTAAAAATTTCCTTGTGTCTCTAAAATTTCCTCGGATAACCTTTTCTAACACATAGACCAAACTCATTCCAAAACATGCTATATAGGATGAGGTTTATCACATATCACATTAATCTAACCTGGAGAACATTTTTCATGCCACTTTTGGAAGTTTATTTCTAATAATTCTCGATAAAAGTGGCCGAAACATACAAGACTTGATATTGATTAATTTAATTAATGGTACCTTGAGATCTCTTTCAGTACACTCATCAATGAATATAACTAGCTTCTACTGATCTCTCTAGTGAAAATCATTATTTATATTTTAATGAAACTACACTAGAACAAACACATAATCAAACCAAAACCCTTGGATTTTAAAAAACTAACCATCCATTTAGTTTGGATATAAATTTGAGGTAACGTCAGAATAAAAATAATATATCCCATGGAACTTATCTACCATTCCATATGTTATTATTTTTATGTACAACATCGTTACAATGTTGATCCATAATCACCTCAGATCCATTGAACAATACCAAATATGGTATCTCAACTAGTAGTCGATTCGAGGAATATCCTAGTGTTTGTGATTCTGTCTATGCCATTCCTACATGGAAATCATAGTGTTGCGGAGGGAAATGAACACCTATGACAATATCCAGATCTATGACCATAGTCAAGAGTAAAATGACTATTAAATTTTTGAGAAACCATCAAGATTATTCATAGAGATTTTAGTGTAATAAAAAAATACATGATGCCATTATCCAATGTAATCTATGATCCAAACTATCATCCAACATCATGTTATGCTGTTTCATGTCCCTTCCCACATATGATTTATCAAACTGTGACCAACAAACCACTCCCCACTCTAGGATAATTCCCAATGTTTCATCAATTTAGTGTTTTCTAATTACCACGACCCATTATCCTTCAATCCTAATATATATATAAACTATATTTTATATTAACCATCCCATGATTGAGTGACAACATACATTTAATCTATATCTCATTCCTACATCCCGAAAATGGTTCCCATGAAAGTCATCAAATATAATATATTCAACAACTGTCCCCACACTCAACCATAAAAATTTGTAGTCCCCAACTTATCGAATACCATAATCCACTCCTCAAGCATAACTCCCAATGATTCTATCAAATATTCCAAAATGATATTCATGTAGCTCAGAATATTGCTAGTACTATGTCAGCTTAGTCAGGATGATGTCAATATGTGGGTCGTGATTTCATATGAACTAATATTATACTAATATATCATCGATATGGATTTATTTAAAACCTCAATACACATCAACAAGGCTAAATATTCCTTAAACAACAGCAGACACTATACCTCAGGATTATGTGTTTCATGGTTCAAAAACAAGTGATGTATCGCATGTTTCCAAATCCTTTTTTATATTGGCCCTTTGTACCATGAAATTCTATTCAATTCTTCCCTGTGATCTTAGTGACCATGACTCCTACTATCATTCTTTAATTTTTTGATCCTCCGGATGTAAATTTTTGATAAAAAGCATTCTACTATAGAAATTTTCCATGCACAACTTGACCATATTAATCATTCCATATGTAGTGGGTATAAATCACATACCATCTGATTGAAGACATGAATCTTACCATTTCTATTCTTTCATAAATTATGCCATATTTTTACACTACATGTCACATTAGTATTATCATTAAAGGATATCCCTTGGAAATCCTATTCAGAATATATCACCACAAATGCGCTATGAATTATTGAATGACATGTTGTCTTATAGATTCATTTTAGAAAATTATGATTCAAAAAGTGACCATCCATCAATAGGACAAGGCACCCGAATAGTCATTCTAGTTGAATATTGACTCAATACATGATCATCTTAAGTGATTTATTGAAAACCTAGACAACACAATGTCTATGAAACAAAATCTGAGAACGTTCCTTTGAATCGGTAACATCACAGGTGTAAAATATATTTTATTACCATTCTAGAAAATGTAATCATGGAACCTCTCAAATATGATTACCTTGATCAATAAAAATTATGTTATCCAAAAAGGGTAATTGTTAATGGTTAGGGGTTATATCCATCTACCTAGACCTAAAATTTAAAATCTCCAAGAAGGGTCAAGAAGTATGTCAAACTATCCCTATGGCCTCTATAATTAGTTCTATTTTCTACTTGAGGGAATCAAATATAGGATATATAAAAATCATGTGGACTCTATATATAAGTTGTAAGATTAAAATAGTTAAAAATATCATTGACCAATAAGGTTTAATCCTATCAAAAATCCATAATTGAATAGACTCTCAAGCATTGAACTATATGGGTTGATCCTTTATAACAATCCTCAAATGGAATTGATCCCTTGTATGTCATAATGTCATCATAGGTGTAGTAAGATACGGAACTCGCTTGGTTTTAACATATGGTAACACCCACTCAAGGATAAATTTACAATTTATCCACCCACCTACCAAGGTTTTCATTACATACAAAGAGTCCTACCCAACACAATAGGTTGAAGAATTACACATAACATTACTTTGATCAAGGATTAGTATTTTATCAAATTCCAATTTCCTTGGTATCTACCATAAATGGGCTAACCACTAATTATAAATATAAGGAATCGAGCATAAATTAATAAATAAGGACTAAAAGGTCATTTGAATCTTCTTTTTCACCTTTATATCTAATGCACCCAAATAATATGATGCATAAGGGAGACACTAATTATCATGTTCATGGTTACTCTTATAGAATCATTATACCTAATCATTATAGCATGGTTCCTTATTTTCACCCTACCCCAAGGGTTTTAATTTTTACCATTTTCATCAATCTATATTTATATAACATTTAAAAGTCTTATATAAAACAAATAATAAGTATTAGTGATAAAGAAAGCATTGTACAAATGTACTTATTAGGATATTTTTCTAATTCCATGGATCATGATGTACATGATTTTATAATTTCCTCTTTCACAATATTTCCATAGCTATAATCTCTCCAAATATGTTTCAGTTAATGAATATTTGAATTAAAATCAATTGAGTAAAACACCATTTATGTTGTAATACAAATTTTATCAAACTAAACCTCAAATACAATTTTATTTAAAAACAAGATATTGTCATTATCCTTTAAAATAGTTTAGTATAGTAAATTTACACTATGAATTTATGTGTACATAGTATAAGTGGTCAAAGATAACTTAAATGAACATCCCACATTTATAATATAAAAAACCCCATGAGGAGAACCACCAAGTAATATAAAGATAATGGAAACCTATGAGGCTACATCCATGCTAACATGGGTTCATTTATGTGGAACCTAAATGTTTTTGATTTATTTAAGATTAATTACACCCTTTGTGTTTTTATCATTTAATAATATTAATTAATGACTATCCAACATGGGGTGTTTCATGTTCTAAGATCTATAAGCATCCAATTCATTTTATGAGACAAAATTTACATTTTTTTATTTATAGAAGGTTGTATTGGATTAATTTACATTTTAATGTTATAACTGATGTTTCCTTTATATGATTCAATTGGGAATCATGTAATTTTATTCCGGAATTCACCTTCAATATCCAGACATAAAAACTAATTATGTGATTGTTGGATTATATGGGTCGCCCTTTCCAATTTATATTTTCCCAGACAATTTATAAATTTCTATTTAAAGCCATTTAATTAAAATGAGTAATGTGTTAACCAATGAACCCAATGGTCCATGGATCAAACGTGTTATAATTGGTTACATAACGTTTATAAATCAATATATGTATAAAACAAAATTTAGGTTGATGTATACACTTTAATAAACAATTATATTTCTCATGTACAATGCATAAAATTATAGAAAATATGTAATATTAAATTATAGGAAGTTAGATTATGCAACGGTAATAGTTGGAAATGAAATAAGCATGGCATGTATCATGCATGAAATAAAAATCCTCCAGATGCTATAATTATTCGTGAACAATACTTTTTTCCATACCAGGCCATGGGTAAAATAATTTAAATCCCTTGAATTAGTATGTAGTTTAAAAGTAAATAAATCCATAGAGGTGAAATAGTAATAATCATTAATAAAAATGAAAATAATAAAACAATCATAGGAATATATATCTTCTCCTTGTATGTTGGTTTAAAATACCCATAAATGGGATACCTATCAACGACCAACATGTTCATAGTCTCATGCATGACTTACTATATTGTAAAACCAACAAAAATTATCCTCTGATACCACATGAAATGTCCTGAAACAATATCCACTAAAATGGTTCGACTTGTTGGTTTTCCACAAGGAGTCTAGAATGCCTCCCTATACACTACAATCTATCAACTAGAAATGAGGGTCTAAATTTGGTATAGTGGGTAAATTATACTCTCTATATAAGAAATAGATATAATGGATGAAATAATAAATTGAGGTAATTTAATATAATAAAAATTGTAAATTAACAGTAAATAAATGACTAACTATGAAAGACCATGGTAATATAGACATGAAACATATATTGAGATTATAATACACTATACATGTATATATTACTTAGAATAAATAAATTATAATGGCCCAAAAAATAAATATTCATTGGATATGTGAGTATATGCTCAGCCCGTACTCTCAATCACTCTTTTCCAATCCTATCCCAAATGATTGTAAAATAGAACAAATCGTAGTGAATCTTCTAGGCTCTAACTAACAGATCTATCCATGCTCCAAATGATGTCCAATAAATGGTGTGTAGTATACTAAGTTGTCCGACAGAAATAGTGTCTAACGAAATCAAATACAATAATATAAAAGGTAGTAGTGTGAAGGTGTAATTAATTAATAGTATGTAAATAAATGTAACCAATTTGGGATCAGTTTCATCATCGACACCTTATCAACCACACATTCTTCACCCTATGTCATAATATCTCTGAACATTCCATATTTTATATATATACATAAATGAAAAATATAAATATGTAGATATATAAATTCCTAATAAACGATATCCGACATAATACCAATCCATAAATAGATAAATATAAAATTAAATTTTCATTTCATAAAATATGTTTTCCATCCCAAGATTCATATTTATGGATAAAAAGAACCATTCCCATAAATCCAAATCATTTATGAAAATCTTCATGTCCAAAATCATAACAATAGTTGTGAAATATTATTTCCCAAAAACCCAAAATGTTTTCAACCATCATTCCCACATCTTAGACCTTGGGATTTCAAACATTATCAACCACCCTAACGAATCCCTCTCAATAATAATTATGTATATTGTAGTGCAACATTCAATAAGAGCACTTAATCAATTTGTTCCATAAAGTGGATTCTTGAATAACGGATTTCCAATTGTAACCCATATGACCTATGATCTATTCAAAGGCATTGTTTATTTGGAATCCAAGGTTCAGTCAAGGAATAATAATTTATTTTACCCATTTTAGTATCATTATTTTTTATGATATCCAATTCATATTGAAAGGAGTTATAAGGGGACAAGTGAACCTTCTATAATAATTATAACCATATGTGTTTAATGGGAGTTAATATTTAAAAATAAAATTTCATGTTTGAATTCACTCGATTCACTTTTACCATTTTATTTGTCATAAAAACATTAAGGATTAAAAAAAGAAAGAGAATATATGAATTCCATAAAACAATTCATAAAATTTATTCATTTAACCAAAAAACACACACCTATTGATAAGAGATATGTAAAACATAGAAGTTACACAATGATCCCTATAAATCACATTATCCATATTTGTTCTCAATGAAATTCCAACCATAGTTTCAATATATTTCAACGTTATGTTACTCAACAACCTCACATTTGGAACATTTAATTATTTTCCACCCTCGTAATTGTGAATATACAAGTAAACACACATTTCAAGAGATTTTAACTATATATCCAATGTCATAGAGGTTATGTTAATATTTGAAACACACCCAAAATAGTTTCTTATTGTCAAGGGAGAAAACCTCTAATGGGGATATTTTTAGCATGGGGTTACAAAATTTAATACATGAAAACTTAATTAATTTCATATTATAGTGGTGGCACAAAAAAAATCGGCACATGACAAAAAACAATTTTATAAATGAAATTACTATCATGGAAAAGAACATAGGACATCCAATATATGTCAATAAAAATTTAATCTTCCATTATTGAAGTTATATTGTAGTTGTAATGAAATAAATTTGAGAAATAGACAATAAAAATGAAGATATGGTATAAGATCTCAAATATAAATTGTATCTTGTATGTGAATATTATCATTGAAAGGAATAATGAAAATTTATAGACATACAATGAGATGAAAAAACTTAATATCAGTGGTTGATTCCAAGTATGTATAAGAGAGAACCATGGAAACCAAGTGGAATATTGCAGGGATGATCGAGTGCCAGGTGGTGAATCAAATAAGTGTGAATATAAAAGGGAATATAAGGGTTAAATTATATTTTGTGAGTAGATCTATTTTCATCCTTTTATAAAACCAAATAGTTTTTATACATTTTTTTAGAAAATTGGTTCCAACTGTGTGGGATCAATATCCATGTTTGTGTGCCCCTCATAAGGAAAGGCATGAAGTTTGACAATTTATGTATAGACCATGACGTTACTCATCACAAATGGCTCACTCTCTCTATTGGTTGTATCATATAATTATACCCACTCTGAGCCATCTATGTTTGTCACCATACCCCTGTTCAAAAAATCTCATTGTTCCCTAGATCCAGCACATAATTTTAAAAACACTATGTGTCATTATAAATTGGGAGACATGGTTAGGCCACACAGTACTACTGACCATACACTAATCATGTGACCAATGATACATCTCCCATACATGGATTTTCAAATCCAGATTCCCCTAAATCACAATCGACCATCTACGACACCTATTGGAACATAAAAATTATCTAAAAACACCACTTTTTTGTCTTTACTCTCGGAATTACATTCCATATCTCAAATTAAAATTGCTTAATTCACCTATCAAAATATCAAAATATTTTAGAAATTTAATATTTCACAAACAAGACATGTTATATTTAATTTCATATATAAGGTTGTCATATAGTTTCCCTAAAATATACCTCTTCATAAGTAGATAATTTTAGAATAATAACCATTGTACTTTTCTTTAATTGAATCTACATATTAAACATCCATGAATTGATATTAATGTCAGTCACTAAACCAATCATATTAGATAATAAATATTAACAATTTATATTCCTTACATATATGATATATTACCATAAAATGTAGATATTTTTAAAAAATTTATTTGATTAAATACATAGAGAAAACTGATCATTAATGTTCTTATAAAAACCCCTATAATCATGATTCTGATGTAGTTATACATTTATCATATAATTTTCCCATTTCCAAACTAGTATTTTTAATTAACACGATGTAAACATAACCATAAAATTATTTGGAATTTTAAAAAACAACAATATATTATGGATCATCTACAATCATTCATCTAATATATCTATACCAATATAACCAGTAACTAAATGTGTTTTGTTATTTTGAAATTATGAGTCTTGATTTTCACACCGGGGATTTCATGGTAAAATTATCCAGTGGTCACTTGAATAATTTTTTGTATTGGGATTCAAATTTTGTAATTTTTAGTATAAAATTATACCAATCCCCTTCACAATATAAGAAAAAACTAATTTTTATCATTGTTACAAGGAATAAGAAACAACTCATTTGAAATTAAATTATTTATCAGTCTATTTTCATCACAAAATTACACACCAAACTAATTTTTATTAAAATCCAATATTATTTCCATTGGCTTGTATCATTTCCTACCACATTTTCTAAATAATTTATTATATATTGATGAATTACCTTTTGAAATTCTGAAAAATATGATTCATTCAAAATCAACACTTATATAAAGAAATATTTCCATTAAAATAACATTAATATGATGAAAATAATGGAATTTTTATAATGACGCATATATTATTTATTTTTCATACAAAACACTGGTTAAAATTGAATAAATGATAACATCTTAGAAGGGCATCACCAATATATCATTCTCGTTGATCCTCATTGCTAATTAATGTACCATGTAAATATTTCATTAATGATTTTTTATTTGAAATTTTCTACTACCAACTATCTCATCCTTCATTAACCTGTAAAATTATCTATAATCCACTAAAACCATTCTTTTTAAACATTTTTTTAACAAAAACACTTGAACCAAAATATATATGACCAAATAAGAATGTCACATTTCCCAAATAGTTTCTAACAATTACTAGAAGATATAAAATACTACATCAGGATAAAACAATCTATTTGGGTTAAGATTACCCTCAATGAAAATCCCATAATAAATAAAGTATAAATGAGGATTAATTTAATATATATTATTAAATCAACTTCAAATTATATATTTTTAGTGGAAGTATTAAAAATATACATATTTGACTTCAATAGAAATTAACAACACATCATGTGTATATAAGTAAGTAAAGGGACTCAATTTGATTGACACTAATGCCTCTTAGTATTTCACCTTGGTTAATCAATTTTTCACTATGGATCAATTATAAAGTGTTCTTTATCCCTTCATCTTGGGAAATCTTATCTACATGTCAACCATTACAAATATATAGCAGATGAATTTAAATTCTATAATATTTAATTGATTAATTTATTTAATTAAAAGTATTCATTTCTTATGGGAAGGGAATTTATTTTATTATTCATCCATTGGGAATATTTCCACTACTTCTGAGTGAATATATTTATAGATATTTTTTTTAATGGGATTTATTTGGAAAATTTTTATTATGGTTCACCATGACATTGGGGGGATAAATTAAATTATTGATAAATAATCCTTGAGGCCGTAAAATTTGAGAAAATAATCGAGGTGATGAGGTCATATGTGTGTTAGTATCTATTCACCTTGGATATAAAAAATGGGATTCTTCCATGAATCAACCATTTTATGCCATCGCCTCATGATCCTATGATTATTTTCTCTCTAAATGTGTGGGAAATATTTAATTATTGTATCCAATTTTCCTTATATCCTCTATACTTTCATGAGGATCAATTATTCTTTTATTTTAATCTCAATTCCTAATTGAGAATAAAATTTCATCTAGTGTACATATTTATAGATTATTCAACTACTCTTCGGTTTTTTATTTCTCCCATGATTATAAGGACTCTGAATCGCGACAACATTGGCATGCATCTATTCATAATAGAGTATATTTCACATGTCTATTATTTTATGTTGATATACAATGATAATGTGTTTCAATTAATCATTTATTTGATAATTGACTAATATATGGTTTATAATAGGAAAAATATTCCTTTTGGATTACTATTCATGTGCTTCCACTTTTGATTATAATCTCATCCATTATTTTACTAATCAGACAACATATAGGGAGGTTTCATAAATATGATAACACCACTCTATCTTGAATCGTTTCATAGATTCGTTGAATTTTTGATGGCGTAAACATATATTTTAACATTTAATGAGTATTAATCTAATGGTCATCATTTTTAATGGATTCTAGTAGAAACATGAATACAATACAGGAATTGGATTTTTTTTTCTGTTTTCTACAAGATCATTGAAAATCATCTTATATAATCCTTATAATTGGAATTAACTATTTTATATAGTGATGAATGTTGTGAACTGTAGTAGATGTTTAAATATAAGATGGTAATATTTCTTCATCTCATATTCCCCAAGTCACATTATATAATAAATTAGAGACTGATTAGTTATAAACATCACTTATTGTTGTCTAAGATGTATAAGGTGATACTGTGGATATATTTACTATTGATCATTCCTTGTATTCCATATCTACAACATTCCATTTTAATTCAGAAGGGAAAAAATTGTGTTGGAGTGTGGTGTTTTTTATGGTGGGGGTTAGTTACACTCTTATTCTTCTCACTGACCATATCTACCTTCTCTATCACTTGACTATCGAATGACACAAACTATCAATATTAAGGTTCTCGAAACTGTGGTAGTTTATTTGCTATAGGGTACCCGTTTTTTTCGAACCAATGTTTTCTCTTAGGGATTGGTAGTATTTGGATGTTGTTCTCTAGATTTTTGGGATGTTGTTACTTAGATTGTAATGTTTTACAATTTTTGATATTATTGTGTTGCTTATAATCATCAAATTTGATTGTTTTTTTGTGAAAATTTAGTGAGTCAATGTTTACCAATCTAATATCATTGAAAAAATAGAGATGCATGATAACATGAAACTGGGGTTCACTCCAAATATAGCATTTAATAAAGAGTTCTATAATGTTCTGAATCTTGTTCCCATATATGACACGTGTCATTTGTTTAAAGATATTCATTATTATTAGAACCATTATTATGATTTAAATGTTAACATATATAATTATTTATGTTAGGATTTCAATTAATAATTATATGTACAACAATTTAGCATCAACATATGTTTTCCATTTTAATTAATACACCTATTGTTATAAAATTACTATAATTATAGATCAAATACATTTTATTCCAAAATCATTCATTTATCCAAACCTTCCAAAAATCAAAGATATAAATCTATGAATATCTAATAATTGTTTAACCATATTATTTTTGAAAAAAATTAAAATCCATATTTTCAAGTTAATTTGTAAACAATAGATTCTCCATAAAATAATCCTTATTCATGACTCAAAAATTCTATCAAGCTAAAAGCTCCTTACATTACAAAAAACACAATACACTCATAATTTATTATCATTCAATGTAAACTCATCATTAAATAAATATCTACTCATGTGAAGAGAAATAAATAGAATTATATTTTAAATGCCATATACCCATTTAACATTATATGTGTAATCAAATTGTTGGAAGAAATTATATAGACATTTTCTGGATCCAGTTTGTCAACCAAGTCATCAACCATTCACATGAAAAACCACTGACCATATACATTACAAATATAAAAGTGTGGGTGCATAAATATCCCCAGTAATTTACAACATTTATCACGATTATTAATAATATATTTTTGAATTATTTACTATAGACTAAACATTGTTGTTGAAATATTGATCTCTTTAATAATTCATATTTCTCTCAAAAACAAACTACACGTTTTTCTAAAATAATCTTACCTCAAACCTTTATCAAAATCCTGCACTTTAAAGGGATTTTTTATAAACATATTATTTTAAAAATTTAGAGATTAAATTAAATTTGTGTTTAAACATAAATTTAGATAATAATGTCATTTCCAACTCCTAAATAGTGAAAATAAATACAATTGTAACTATGAATCCCATTCAAATCATTAAATACACATACCATGATGTTCTTTAATGGATCCTTTGTAATTTTTCAATTTATTATCTTTTAAATTTGAACCACGAGTTCCATTCATTAAAATCATATTTAAATACATAGTTATCACTTATATATATATATCATGAATATAAAGTAAACTAAAAAGATCTGGGAGTATTTTTAATGACTCTTATAGTCATTTTTAATTCCCCATTGCCAAATTAAATGACCCCTTAAAAAAATACCTTTTGCAACATCTAGAACCCAAACATTGGGATTCAGTTGTAAAAACAAAAAAAAAACAATTATTGATCTAATATTTTTAAATGTCACCCTTGTTTTCCATTCATGATTTCAAACATAAAATTGAAATGATGTATCACATACATTCCCATGTACCTTTTTTGTTTATATTTTTCAAGAAATTGGATGACTTATCATAGAAAAAAACTCAGGACATTAAGGGAGTATATTTCCTTCAATACCTAGTTTTTTATAATCCATATTATATCTTCATCATTACCCCAAAAATTTATTTAAATATAAAACCATTATATATTCAAATAATATTTAATACTTATTCATAACATGGGGAAAGGGTAAAAGTATAAAGGTGAACACAAATGATAAGTACGGGTATAGTTATACGTTACAAATTAAATTTCATTAGTGAGACGATGATGATATTAAGAGTGTGATGACATAATAAAAGATAATGAGGGAAACATTGGAGAAATAAATACCATAAATACCTAGATAATCAATGAAAAAACATTGAATAATTCTCCATAAAAGTTTACAATCATAGTAATAAATAATATAGATCTATTTGATGTCAATCTTGAATAATGGAATCGTGAAAAATAGATTTTACCTAATAATAAGTATATAATACATTACATATAACAAAAATTCATTATATTTCATTGTAAAATCATAGTATTTATATAAAAAATATAATTCATAAACAAATCATGAGTTTAACATAGTTCCTTACATTCCATATCTCTCTTTTAATTGGAAAATCCATATGGTAGACTTCTATAGCCAATGCATTAGATTGATAACATGACCCCACCCAACCATGGTTATAAAAGAACACCTTCCCTAGATTTATAATGTAATCATCAGTCCTTATAAAAAAATTAAAATGAACTATAACATAAATTATGTTTCAAGATCAATAATTTCATCATAAAATTAATAGAAACATCCATTATTTATTTCATAACATGTCCAAATGACGAAAATGTAATGGGTTTTTTGAATGACTATTTAAAACAATTATAATCCATTTAAGTAATGAATAGGGATTATATTAGTACAAAAAATCCCAAGTGTGGAAAAAGAAACATCAATGTTTATTTACATTTATTAATGGAAATTCCATTTATTGATCATTAATATAATTCATGTGGAAAATAAACATTTCACATTAAAAATAAGTTTTCAAAAAAAAATGTATACACTAATGTTTAAACCCATATATGTGAAGTTGAATGTAATAATTCAAACATCAATGAAATTAATGGGAATGATAGCCGGAAGATCACTTAATTTTGAAATCATTAAAAATAACCATTCTTTTAAAATATTCTTTTAATAGGATTTTAAACTTACCCATTACAAAAACGTTATGAAATTGACATTATAAAAAATTTTAAATGACGATAAAATAATATTTAAAATTTAATGAGGATGTAAATTATGTTTATAAATGAAATTTTTTGGAATCATTTTACAACACATGGATCTGGGAGAGGAAGATACCTACTCCAACAAAAGATACATGATCAATATCACTTTCAAATGAAATTATATATATATTATTAATCAATAAGGGATTAAATGAAAATTATTGTTTGAAGACATATTCATAAATTGATGATAATGAAAGAGATTAAGTTCAAGAAAGTAAGGGAATATTATTTCACTCAAAGGATACTTGAACAAAAAAATGGAAAAAAATAATGTATATATTAACAATAACACTTATCCACATTTGAAAATTTTCAATAGAAAGATCCCTAAAATAAAAAAATAAAATAATACATTAGATACCATAATTATATGTAGAATAATGACATAAGATGTCAATGTCATATTATTTACACCTCTTAAAATAATATTGGTGCATATCATAAACATAATTATTAATGAAAAAGAATTTGAGACCAATTACACTTATAAATAATGTATCGTTGAATTGAGAATTATTTAAAGGAGACATTATGTTTAAAAATATAAATCCACACAAAAAATGATAAAAATATAATAAAAAATTAATATTTCAATTCACACATAATCATGTTATTAACAAATAAATATAGAAGAGTAATGACCCAATGAAATAAAATTGAGTTATAAAACCTTTTACAACGTCGTAACATTTAATTCATATACACATAGATAAAATAATTAATATTTAAAATTAAAATAACATGAAATATGAAGGATTTATGATATAACCTATTAAATGGGATATATTTTAACCATATAAAGGAAATTAGGTGCTTAATATTTAAATATTCCTCAATGAAATGACTTTGAGATGAAATCCTTACCCTGAGTGTGACTCATCACATATGTTCATTATCTTTTTAAATATTTAAACTATGTTAACTATTTAATTTCTCATCAAACTTTTAAAATTTTAATATTAATTATTTTTTATTCATTATCATGTTATATTCAATTATATAAAAATTTATGTTCCTGTCATTCATTTTGACATTGTTCAACTTATTCCAAGAAAATTAGGAGTTAGACATGCCTAATCGTAGGAAATAAAAATAAAAATTATAATGTACATGACATGACATCAAAGAGTCCCTCTACAAAGACGTGTGTAAACATCACAACAATAATTTTCATGAACAAGACTTGTTTAGTATTCATATAATACAAAGGACAAATTAGAGGTGACTTCATAAATTTCCTTATTCAAAAGAGCATCATCCAGTCGATTATCTTCATGATAAACATGTGTGCCTTCAAGGGAAAGTGTGTCTAGAAGCTGAAGGTATTCAGTTCCGACCGGTAATATATTCCATGGCAAATTCCTTAACCGACCATTCATAATTTTAACTGCAATAGATGAATTTGACTCTATCCATAAATCATTCAAACCAAAATGGACATCATATCGAATTGATTTAATCATTGCCCAGACCTCTGTTTCAATAGAAAATCCATTTCCAATAACATGGTAGAAGAAGTGTTTCACGAACCCCCAAGAGGGTTGGAAAAACCACCACATATAGATGGTCTTAGAGCAGTTGGGTATCCCCATCAACAATAAAACTTATCCAATGTGGAAGGGGTGGTTTCCATTGGATATATTTCAAAATCAATGGCGTCTTCATCCTACTATTAACACTAAGAGATCTCAACAAAACAATATCAAAAACATCATCTCTCATAGATTCAATTTGTATATTAGCATCCATTAGAATATCATGAGGCATAGATAAGACACCAGTATGAAACAAAGTAATTATGTTATTGAATATTAAATCATTTATTAAATTCCATATGATATCCAGAACAGTAGTAGCCGCTGCCGGCCGATGCGCCTGAACTTTCTCACTGAGATCCGCCTTGTAGATGGACTGCAATCGTCCATCAATCGATCGGGAGGAAAACAAATAATGTAAAATACACTTCATATATAACTGGAACCTACTAGCAAGATTTCATGAAACAAAAATGGGAGATATGGTTTCATGTGCTTTCAAGCAGAAAGAGAAAACCAGAGAAAGATGATGTTCAGAGCATTGCAGTATAGCCTACATCAAGAGATTGTTCTTCCAAATTCATGAGATAGGGAGAGACATAGAAGGAGGGATAAAAGGATTATTGAATCCAGAAACTAAATTTGGGGGATATAGTGAAACACCAAACATAGAATTTTAAAATTACTTTGTGGTAAAGATTCTATTTAGATTGGGAATCTACACCAGAAAATCACATTCATTAATGTAATACCTAGTGGCTTCCAAGTGTAGGTGACTAGGCAAGATTTAATTAAGCTCCATATCCTAACAAAACTCTACAATCATTTTGATCATAAGAGATGCTGGAATGATAATATTATCACAGATAGGCTGGGATAACTAAGTGGCGATCAATCAATTCAAAGTGAATAGCTTACAGAGAACCTATTTCGGGAAAGACAGAAGATCAAATTAGGCCTTCTTAAGAGTAGTGTAAACCGAGGATCTAATGAAACTAACATACCCATTTTCCAATTTTACAATTAATCTAATTTTCAGAATGTTTATAGATGGATCTGAACATGATATAATTTTCTAGGTGAATTTTTTTATCAGTGTCATTAATGAGCCTGATATCTTTAATTCCCAACCCTCCCATTGCTACTGATTTGATACAATCTTTCCATGAAACTGTATCCAATTTCGTTGTATGATTAGAGCCTGTCCTAACATTGTTTCTTATTCTTCCATTTATCTATATAATCGGATATATGTTCCACTTATATAAATAAATGGAGTTAGAAATCATTGAAGTAATTACTGAATTGACTAGATATATTCTCCATGCTTGTGACATATTTTTCCATTTCTAGCATTCCAATTGATTGGTGATTTTCAAGGAAATATTTTCTAAAGGAAAACTTTTCAATATGGCCTAGAAACGTTGTACACCATGGTATGTAAATGGGATAGAACCTATTTTAACACAAATCTTTATAGCTACTCTATTTTTCTTTGATATGACCATTCCTTCACCAAAAATCACAGATGATTTCCCCAATTAATGACCTAACATGCGACCACTTCATAGTATGAAAAAATTCTTTTAATGAATGATATGGTACATTTTTACTCTTTCATAGAGATTAGGATAATATCATTATAAATTAAGTGTAATGGGGAACATAAATCCCTTACAATTTTCATTCTCTGATACCATCCATAATTAACCAGATCCATGAGACAACAACTTAAATAATCCTCTTAAATAGAAAATAAAATTCCAGAGAGAGGGTCACCCTGCCTAACCCCTCTTGGGAATTGAAAAAAAAACCACTAGTAGATCCATTTTCAATAATAGAGATCCTTGTGCTAGAGAAAATGGATCTAATTAGATCAATGCACATCTGTGAGAAACCATGTTTTTTTAGATTAGTGAAATAGAAACATCCATATTATGGTATCAAAGGATTTAGAAATATCTATATTAAAGGCTATATTTCCATCCTTACCCATTATCTTCATATAATTCACTCAATCAAGAGTAGTGAAAAGAAATTTTTTTATATTTTTACCTGGTTCAAAATCAAACTGATTCATGGAGATAAGCCCCTTAGATATTTCACCCAACCGTTGAGTCATAATTTTACTAATGACCTCTGGTATAATATTCCCAATCACAATATTAATGTAATCCTTGATGCAAATAGAATTCTATTTTTTAGGGATGAAGGAAAAAAAGTTTGAATTCATCCCAAAAGGCATATATGATTATCATAATAAATTTTCATCATTTGTTACATCAGTATGCACAATATCCCAATAAAACATGAATAATTTCTTAGTAAAACCACTATGACCTACTACACTATCAATATTCAATGAATAGAGGGCATTGTCCATATCTTTTTCACTAGGAATATGAACAAATCTCCAATTATGATTATATTTAATTGAAGGGTCAAAGCACTAAATGGTTTTATCAAAATTTTCATTCTCAGTATCAGAATATAACTTCCTAAAGTTGTCTATCACAGTATCAACAATATAATTCTCTGAATCCAAAATAATCCCATCAATGTTAAGGGCATTTAGAATCCATTTGGTATTTTTTACTTGTTTTTTAATTGAAAAAATATTGTGTTTTTATCTACTTACATTAGCCACCAAATGCTAAATTGGTTCTAAAATAGTTATTCTTTAAAGGACAATTACTTTTCCAGATTTGAAACAACATATAATTCCTCTCAAGAAGGCAAATCATGTGATAGATTAATCTCTTGATATCATGACAGGACATTTCCAGCCACTCTGATGTCACTATCAAGGGAAGAGAAGGATTCCTTACTCCACTGCATCATCATTTCATTAACTAATTTCAGTTTACAACATAAGATGTGTGGGGGACTCCCCAAAGATACACTATTCATTGAATACAAAACAATCTCTCTGCACCCAGGGATAACAAGCCAAGCGTAATTAAACATGAATGGCAGATGGGTTGACCTTACATTGATGAGATTGACATAAAGAATTATGGGTTTGTGATCAGAATGAAATCATGGGAGTTTTCTCCCAGACACATCAATCACACCATTACTATCATCCACATTCACAAAGAACCTATCCAATTTACTTGCATGTCTTACATTAATAGTATACCTACTCGAAAAATAGTCAGCACCCAAAATGGGAAGCTCATCAATACCACATTTATCAATGCAATATAATAAGTAAAATTCTGAATCATGACAAATGTAATCATATGTATTTTCATCAGGCCTCAAAATAGCATTAAAACCATCAAGAAGAACAGAAGTTGTAGTCATACTCTCAGAAATATCAAAAAAAACATCTCCACATGGCTCTTATTCTTGTAAAATGATTAATGTTATAGGAAAACGTTATTGAGAGAGAGGCATTACCAATGCAACATGAAATAGTAACATATTTAAAATCATTCAAATAAGAGTTAATAATTACATATTCATGTTTATTGTCCCGCAAAGATTCAGAATTTCCAGTAAATTGATTTCTTGCAACAAGTGACTAACCTACATAAGCCCATTTAAAGGAGCACCAGTTCTCAAATTTCAATATCGGTTCTGCAATACCAACTAATAACCGATTATTGGTTATAATTATATATCTATGTGATCTATCCTTGGGAGGATTCCCAATCCCTTGATAGTTCCAGAAGAGATTCTTCATTTTTTAGACCTGAGCATAGTGTTAGGACCGTCATTAATACATCTTGAATCTTTATCAGAGGAAATTGTAACAACCTGATATTTTATTAGAATTATATTTTTTTAAGTCTTATGTTATATGCAAAATAAAGGGAATATTTCACTGTACACAACCCTAGCTTGGCTTGCATAACACGCAATCGCGACCTTCATTGATTGCGTGTGTAGTACACATTACCGGGTTTCATTAAACAACGATATATTATTATAATATTGTTATGCACTAACCATTATGATTAGTATTAACTATATTTTTAATATTATAACATTATTATTCATCTTACATATTTTCGAGAACATCGTATGAGAATAAAATAAAATTTTCGGGTAAAATAAGTACTTAAAAAAAATGCAGGTTTGCCGCCTTTTGATGGCACACCAACATTAAATATAGTTTTTTACAAGTTTATTAGATCAATTTGACAAAATAAAATTCTTATTTTTAATCAAGATATAAAAATTTACTTTGGAAGAAATATTCATCTTATTCTGATAACTTTTAATTTTTAATGAATAGTAAAAACACACAATATTTTAATTAAAAACAACTTTTTTTCAGCGCAATAATTAATATGGTTAAATTATAATATTTAATGGTTTTAAATTATACATATAATATATATTTACCATTCAATATAATTTATTTCATTACCATTAATTTTACATTGAATTCATTGGTAAAAACATTTCAATCTTTGGCAATGTTTTAACTTTTAAAATCCATTTTCTTAACAATGGGATTAATTTTAAATTAATTTCTACAACTTATGTTTTTTGAAGTTTGAAAAATTGATTCTATATTGTAATTCAGTGGGTCCAAATTATTTTACTAGTTTACTTTTATTTTTTTATATTATGAAAAGTAACTATAGTAATTTTTATTTACTGCAGTTAATGGTAAATCAGGTAATTAACGATAAATATAAGATTATAAAATTACCCTAACACCTGCCAAAATTTTATTGAATGACTATAAGTCTAACCTTATCACCTAAGGGTTATAATAAATTCTTTTTATTGAATTTTTACTATTAACATAATTTAATTGTTATTAAAACCCAAGAAAGTGACAACATGTCACTCTCTTAAATCTTATGAGTATAATAATTTTAATTTAGTGATAAACTTAATGAAACATCGAGCCTCTTTAGTATACAGAAATACAATAAAATTATCTACATCATGGAAATTTATTTATAATTTTTAGGGATAAAATAATTATCAATAATGAGGACACAAGAGTGATAAAGAAATTATTTCATTAATTGAAAAATCAAAAAAATGGTATTATAAATATTAAAATAAATATTATATGAACTAATTAATGTGATACATTAATTTTCTAGATAAATATGACGTTTTAGAAATATATTAAATATTTTTTTCGAACATTCATTCTATGTGGATTTTATTTAAATTAAAATAAATGAATTGTGTCAAAATTGACACTATTAATATTTTATATTATTAAATTGTTTAAAAATATAAAAAATATTTTAAAAATTACAAATTAAAATTCATATGATCTAAAATATCATAAAGTATTAAATTATGTATAATTAAGAACACATAAGTAAGTATTTATAACCATATAAAATTTATAACATTATTACCACAAATAAAATTAAATAGATTAAATAAGGAAAAATAAAAATGATAAGGTTTAAAATATAATCATAACATATATAAATTTAATTTTTTGATGAGATTACAACTCTATATAATCTAATATCCTAATTTTACTCACTTTGGATGTTTTTATGTGGGGTTAGAGTGTATTATAAATTAATATTTTAGAGGTTTCCAAAGATGACCCTCTCCTCCCTTATAAAAGGAAACCTCCTCCCTCTCTACATTAGAAAACATTGAGCCTTCAAGATTTGAAAAACCATAATTATTACTCTTCTCTACTCTGCTATTAATATTCTAGAGGTCTTGGACTTCTTTAAAGAACAACATTAGTTCCCTACGAGGAGGTTTCAAAGAGGCATGTCGAAGAAGAGGTAATATCCATTACCGATTCTTTCAAATTTATTTCTTCTTCAACATAATCTTCTTTATTTTTTTAGTTATTAAGAAATAACATAATTATCACTCATATACTGATATGTTATTATAAATATTAAACAACCCAATTTAACCATTTATCCATCCTACGGAAAATGAAATCACCGCGTCTGCGTACATACGGAATACCGTTTCTACTCCGTGGTGTAATATGTTTTCCTCCACCACCTAACTTGGATGAGTATAATGGTGTAAATAGTAAATATATATGATTACTTTAAATTTATATTTACTCTGAAATAGTATACATACACTTCAATATAATTCCATGATCTTGGGAACGATATCATCGCTAATGCGTATGTACGGTTTACCGTCTCCACGATGTGATGCGACGCGTTCTACATGATCGTCATTGAATAATGATTATATAAATGAATTGAATCAATAAATATTAAATATATTACACTAATAAAATTATGTAAATGAGTTATCTATAACATAAAAAAGAAGAATAATAATTTATTAGACAAAACATGCATAAGAACATAAAGCAATGAACACCCGAATAACAAGTAGCAATGAAATATTACTAATAAGAAGATAATAATATGACCATATATGATATCATAACAATGAATATGATTCTTCAATAAGTCAATGACATTTTTTAAATCATTATACTGGAGGTTCGGATACATACGAAGGAAATCAGACATAAGGTAAGGGAAAATCTCACAATCTCATTTCTATCCGAGATTGTTTATACATTAGAATTTACTAGGGAATATTTGTCATCCGCATTCATTTTTTGTCAATATTTAATATTATTTCTATCCTCCTACAAATTTTTTAAATAAAATTTTACAATGTTGTGATTAAAATATATGAATGGAATCTTTCTTCGTTTTTAGTACGAGGTAATTTTTGACTTTTCTGGCCAATGTATGAGAAGAATATTTTTTAACATATATGGCATGAATGGATTTGTATGATTTCATAGAACATTATTTCCATGAAACATCCATTACACAGTTTCATGTTTATTTTTATTCAAATACTTTTAGTTTAAAATTGTATGTCATGTTATGAAAGGAAAAATGTTTTTGAAGTAGAGAGGATAATTTCCTCAAGAATGGAGTTCAAGTGTTTTATAAAAAAAAATCCTTCTAAGATAAAATAGGGTTCTTTTTCTATCCCTATTTTTACATTTATTTGATTATGTTATGTTGGAATTAATTTTATGATGTCCTTTTATCTTATAAGGATTATGTTATGATGGCAGGATGATTAAGAATCCCATTTTTATTAAATGGGTTATGCTATGATTAATGATTTTGTGGCACACATAATAATGGTTTCATTATGAGATGGGTGGGAAATATAACTCTCTCCAATTAATTGTGTAAAGATTTTTATCTCATGAAATAGAAATGACTGGAACGACAAGTTAATTCGGTTCAGTGATACAGGACTGGAACGAGGAGTGAACTCGGTTCAGTAATGGACTCTGTCCGCTAAGATGGTATTGGAAATGACCCTTGAATAATATGAAATTATTTTCTATGATTATTTGTGTATTACACAAAGTTTTATCATATATGTTATTATTATTGGGATTATATCTCACTACTATGATTTATCCCATGTTATGATATTATAATCTCTTTTTTAGGTTATGATTTTCTAAATGTTATGTTCTAATGAATATGATATGATTGATATTTATTTTATTTACCCTTATTGAGAATTTGAGATCACACTATTCTATGTTTTCTTTTCCCCAGGTTAAGAATAAGGGTATTATGTAGGATATGCCAAAAGGGACTCTATATATGATGAGATAAACGGGAGACAATGTAGATGATTTATGACCCAGTTGTTTATGTTTACCGGTTTCTAATGAAACTATGCCTGTATGGTCCTATCATGGTTTTCTAATATTTTTTAATAAGTATGCTTCTATTCTGAAGTAATAACCATGTATGTAAATTATGGGTCATTATAGTTGGTATCAGAGGAAAGGTATAGTCAACCATTGGAAACTAGGATGTGAAAGCCTTAGTAAGAACTCTAAGGATATGTCTAAACATAGAACACAATATTAGTGTTTTATGAATTTCCATGAAAAAACCTATGATAGGACCTAGAGTATGAAATTTTATTCTAGATTATGTGGTTTTCATATTTTGATTAGTTTATCTCACACTATTCTTATTGGGTTTAGTGAATGGATGGAACCCAAAGGAACCGTGTTAATGTTGAATGCGACGGGCAATGCAATGATTGTCTCCCATGGGATACCAATCATTATGGGAGCTGGAATGAAAAATCCTGTAGCCATGCTCACACATCATTCTCAAGCTATGAATCATGCAGTACATCCATACAAGAAAAATAAGGAGCAACATTCTGTTGAATCCTTCATGAGGCAATTCCCACCATCATTCATCGGGTATTCTGATCCATCAGTGGCTAAACAATGGATTACTACCACTTAAAAGATATTTTCAGTCCTACAATGTTCTGAACATGATAAAATCACCTTAGCAGTATATTGTTTGGATGGTGAAGCTGATCAATGGTGGAATCTTATGAAGAATATGAGGAAAATGGATGAAATTGAGTCCATGGAATGGGACGCATTCAAGAACTTATTTTTCAATAATTACTTTTCTCGTATTCATCGAACAATTATGGAGAAGGAGTTTCTTGAACTGAAGCAAAAGGATGACGAATCAGTTGGTACCTACGAAGAAAATTTTACAAGACTTGCGAGGTATGATTCTGGAATTGTTATCCAACCTAAGAGTAAGATCGATCGATTATTTATTGGCTTAAAACCAAGTCTTCAAAGGGCATTAGCCATAAGGGACTTCAATAGCAACGAGGAAATTGGTTGAAGTGCTCTCAAGGTTGAGATGGAGATTGGAGTAAGACATCAGTCATATGGGGTTGATAAGAAGATGAAAACGGAATTCATGTGGAAATCAAAAGACCACAATGAAAGTAAAATGTGTTTTACCTTATGCTCAATGTGTGGAAATAAAAATGGAGGGAACTGTCTTAAAGGGACATGCAAATGTTTTAAGTGTGGAATAGAAGGTCATCGGGTAGTTGAATGTCGAAATAATGGGAAGAAGATGTCTAATGATGTGTACAATGAAAGGGATACAGAGAATGCACCTCCTACACTTCAGTGTTTCAAGTGAAAGGAAATAGGACATTATGCCAATCAATTCCCTAATCCAAGGGTTGTTGATTTTGATCGACATCAACAAACTATTAAGGCCATAGACAAAGGAAATTCTCATGCAATTTCTATCGGTGATGTGGAGTGAGACAATGAAGTGGTGAAAGGTACACTTACCATCCACTCTAACGTACCAAATGGTTTATTTGATTTTGGATCCACCCACTCTTTATTTCTAAATAATTTTCTATGGGTATCGTCGTACTACCTCACCAATTAGATGTTGAGTTAGCTGTGAAAACACTTAATGGCTCAATGGTTGCAACAAAAGTTTATAATTATTCTCCAATTTATGTTTGGGAAAGTGCTTCCTTCAAATATAGTGATCCTTCATATATTTGAATTTGATATGATTCTTGGCATGGATTGGATTTTTTATACGGAGCTCATATCAATTAACAAATAAGGGAAATCACATTTAATATTCCTGATCAATCTACTATCATATATTGATTCAAGGATAAATATAACCTTCCAGTGGAAATTTATTCTATCTTATGGGTCCTGATTCCAATAAATGAAGGTTTTTTATCTCAAATGGTTGGAGATAATGTCATGATTAATAATATGCCCATTGTACCAGAGTTTGATGATGTCTTTCCAGTGGAATTGCCAGGTCATCCACCAAATAGTGAATTTGAGTTTTTAATAGAACTCATAACGGGTGTTATGCCCATTTCAAAGACACCTTATAGAATGGCCCCAATTGAGTTACAAAAATTGAAGAAGCAACTCCAGGAGAATCATGATAAGGGATTCATACGCCCTACTGCATCACCTTGGGAGAACCTGTCACTAGTGCAGAAAAAGTTTTTTACGTCATCATTCTTGGCGTCGGTTATATATAACCGACGTGATAATCTGTGGAACATGGTTTTTTACAACAGTTATTTTATAACCGACTTAAAAAATGCAGCGAGTAAATTTTTAATGTCGGTTATTTTAATAATCGATGCGACAAATCGAACGAGTTCATTTTTTACATCAGTTATAAATTAACCGACGTAAAAAACTAAAGCACGGGGGGATTTTACGTCGGTTATTTGATAATCGACGTAAAAAAATGAGATATCGATGAGTTTTTTACTTTGGTTATTTTATAACCGATATAATAAACGTGGCTTCTGAGACCTTTTTGACATCAGTTATTTTATAACCGACATAACAAAACTATCCGTAGAAGTTTTTTACATTGTTCTACAATAACCGACGTAAAAAACATTGATTTCGGATGTATTTTTTCCGTCGGCTATAAAATAACTGACCTCAAAAAATCAGTATGTGATACATTTATAACGTCGGTTATTATAATAACTGACATTATAAATGAAAAAAAATAGTTTATAACATCGATTATTAAATAACTGACTTTATAAAACATATAAAAAATTAACAAGTCCCGTGGAGTGTCATTTACGATTTTTTGATCGACAGTTCGGCGGCTCGTCTCTCTTGCGCGGTAAACCCTAATCGGCTCATCGATCCAGCTGCGTTAAACTCATTTTTCTTTCATCATTTATCATATTTACTCTCCTCGGATCTATCATCTCAATTCGCAACCCTCATGTAAGCCTTCCACGAATTTATTTTGTTTGTTTTTTTTTTCGGATAGTCTATATTTATGTTTTGCGATTTTTGTGTTTAAACTAGGTAAGATTCTTCCATTTTGAACCCTCTTACATCTTTCTGCCAGCATCATTTTATTTATCATCCCATGATCTATTAGATTGACTCGCAATATTCATGTAAGCCTCAACTACATCTATTTAGTTTGTTTTTGTTTTGCGAATGCCCGACATTTGTGGTAATTTTTGTTGTCATTGACGACTAATGATCTCATTCACCTATATTACTGCATAAAATGTTTATTGATTAAATGTATGAATTCGGAAATGATATTTCCTGTGTTGTTGTTGCTAATGTTTATCCTCTTTTGTATGAGAATCTATTAGACATATAATGTAATGGTTGTTGACCTCTATCGCCCTTCGATGCATCGCTATGTCTCATTATTCCGAATAAAAATGGCTTATGCTGAGGAGTGGTGGTGCTGTCTTGAGGGGTGGGGTGATGTCAAGGGGGTGGGGGCTATCCAAAGGGTTGGGGGTGACCAGTGGGGTATCCAAGGGGGTAGGGGTGGGGTGGTGTCCAGTAGGGGTGGGGTGCTGTCAAGAGGGGTGGGGAGCTGTCCAGGGGGTGGGGGATGTCTAGAGGGTTGGGGGTTTCCAAGGGGGTAGGGGGTAGGGGTAGTGCCCAGGAGGGGTGGGAGGTGCTTTCTAGAGGGGTGGGGGTTGTCCAGGGGGTGGGGTTGTCCAGAGGGTTGGGGGTGTCCGGGGGGTGTCTAAGGGGGTGGGTGGGTGTGGGTGGCTGTCCACGGGGGTGGGGGCCTGTCCAAAGGGTTTTGGGGGTTGTCCAGGGGTGTGGGGGGGGGGGGGCTGTCCAGATGGTTGGGGTGTCCAGGGGGGGGTGTTCAAGGGGTAGGGGGTGGGGGGTGGTGTCCAGGAGGGGTGGGGGTGCTGTCTAGAGGGGTGGGGCTGTCCGGAGGGTTGGGGCTGTCTAGGGTGGGGTCCAAGGGGGTGGGTGGTTGTAGGGGGTTGTCCAAGGGTGTGGGGGCCTATCCAGATGGTTGGGGTTGTCTGGGGGTGGGGGTGATTCTCAGGTTTACTCCATTTTCTCCAATTTTCTACCAACCATGTAGGCGCCATGGTTTTCTTTGATTCAATGGAATTTAAAACTGTTATATGTAACTATATTTTGTTTGAAATATAATATTCAAGCATATTTTTTTAAATACCCATAGATTTGTTTTATATTTCAAAATTGTTTTACATTCAAATTTTGATATTTTTCATATAAACATATATTTGTCTTATCTTTAAAATATATATATTCTTGATATTTTTTATAGGTAATAATGAGTCAAAGTTGGATTACGGAACATCGAATGAGCAATGAATTTGAGGGAAGGTGTTGATGCCTTTTTGGAATTTTCTATACGAAATGTTCCAAGTACTGACATTTTTTTCTATCCATCCCAGAAATAATTGAATATGAATAAGTTGAAAACTATAGAGGTAAAAGATCATCTGATTTGTCATGGTTTTAATCCATGTTACAGCCCTTGTATTTGGTATGGTGAAACTAGATGGAATGTCACTGATGATGATGATTCGCAAGATGGTAACTCTGATGGAATTGAAGAAATGATTCACGATATTGTAGGGAACAAATTGAGATAGAACCGTCAGTTGTGTGTCTCTATAGTGATGCTGAAAAACCATTATAACCTGGTTGAACAGATTTTACGGTTTTTTGGGTGGTGTTAATATTGATTAACCTGAAGGTGAAACATGGATGGAGTGATAGAAGTTTTACAGAGCTGCTACAATTGATGAAAGACATTCTTCCTTTAGATAACGATCTTCCAGATTCACATTACAAAGCCATGAAAATATTATGCCCGATGGGATTGGGATACAAGAAAATAAATTCTTGTTCAAATTAAATCATCATATATAGGAAGGAATATGTATTTCTATCAGAGTGTCTTAAATGTGGGACATCACGGTATAAGGTGAAAGAAAAATCATAGGCTGGTGTAGAGAATACAAAGCAACCTTCAATGTTATTTTGGTATCTTCCTATAATTCATCATTTCAAAAGTTTATTTACTAATTCAAATGATGAAAAAAGGTTAAGATGGCATGCTGATGAGTGGGTATGTGATGGAAAAATACGCCATCCAGCTGATTGTCCACAATGGAAGAAAATTGATGCGCAATATTCTATATTTGGAAATGAAATCAGAAATCTCAGACTACGTTTGTGTACAGATGGAATGAATCCATACCGAACCCTCAGTAGCACATATAGTTCATGGAATGTTTTATTGGAAATTTAGAACCTCCCTCTTGAAGTTTGTATGAAGCACAAATACGTCATGTTGGGTATATTGATCTCTGGTCCAAAGCAACCTATCAATGATATTGATGTTTACTTGTCACCGTTCATTGATGATTTGAAACTGTTATGGGATGATGGTATTAGGGTGTATGATTCTTATAAAATGGAATATTATCAACTGTATGTAGTGCTTCTGTTCACTATAAATGACTTCCCATCGTATGGAAATTTGTTTGGATACAGTTTTAAAGGGCATAAAGCATGTCCAATTTGCGAACAACAGACGTCATATTGTCAATTACATCATGGGGGAAAAAAGTGTACATCGTTCATCGAAAGATTTTGCCTATGGATCACCCTTATAGAAGATGAAAAAAGGCATTCAATGGATCACAAGAATTTGATACTTCTCCAAAAACTTTATCCCCTGATCTGTATTTTGAGAGGGTGAAAAACCTTGATGTGACATTGGGAAAGACATAGAAATCTGGTAATGATAGACATATTTGGAAGAAAAGGACAATATTTTTTGAGCTACCATATTGGAGGTATCATGAAGTTAAACATAATATTGATGTCATGTATGTGGAGAAGAATATATGTGATTGTTTGATTGGACCATTTTTAGATATTAATGGAAAGAAAAAAGATGGGTTGAATGCAAGATTAGACTTACTATCAATGGGAATACGTTTGGAGTTAGCTCCCACTCCTAAAGGAAGATGATAATTTCTTCCCCCAGCTTGTCATACATTATCGAAGAGGGAGAAAATTATCTTCTTTCAGTGTGTTCATGATATCAAAGTGCCTCAAGGTTATTCTTATAATGTCAAAATTGTTGTCTCATTGAAGGACTTGAAGTTGATATGTATGAAATCACATGATTGTCACGTTATAATTCAAAAAATTCTACCAGTTCCATTGCATGGAATATTTCCCATTCGTGTCAGGAAGACTATAATGATGTTGTGTTATTTTTTCAATTCAATTTGTAACATGGCGATTGATGTGAAAGATTTGAGCATTTTGGAAAAGGATGCAATTTTTATACTTTGTCAATTGGAAATGTATTTTCCTCCAACTTGTTTTGATATAATGGTACATTTAATGATTCATCTGGTTCGAGAAATAAATCATTATGGACCTATATATCTTCGTTGGATGTATCCTTTTGAAATGTATATGAATATATTAAAGGGGTATGTTAAAAATAAATATCGACCTGAAGCCTCCATTTTTGAAAAGTATATTTCTGAGGAGGTAGCAGAGTTTTGTAGGAGTTACTTGGATGCGGCGCAACACATAGTGTTGCCTCCATCTCGCCATGAGCGAGTTAATAATGAGGGAAAGGGGATTCATGGATTGAAATTCAAATCATTGTCAGCTGAACAGATGAAGAAGTTAGAATCATACATCTTGAATAACATAGTTGTTGCTCAACCGTATATCACATTTCATATTAATGATTTGAAACAATGTCATCCAAAGAAGAAAGAAATGTGGATTTTGAATGAGCACAACAAAACTTTTTCTGTCATGGATTAAAAAGACTTTTCTTGGAAGATCAGATGTATCAGATACATCAAAATGGATAGTGGGTGGTCCATGTTTAAATATGATAGCATGTCCGGTTATGAAATTAATGGTTATACATTTTATACGAAAGCTCAGGACAACAGTAGTGCAGACCAGAATAGTGGTGTATTGGTGTTTGCAGAAGCAATGCATTTTTCAAGTGCAAAGGGCAAAAACCCAATTTCTACATCAAGTGCATATTATGGAGTGATTGAAGACATATGGGAGGTAGATTACATTAAAATTGAAGTTCATGTTTTTAACTGTAAATGGTTTATCAGTAACAACAGTGTCAGACACGATGAATTTGGAATGACACTTGTTAATCTGAATAGATTGGAAAACTCAACTGATTCTTTTATAATGGAAACACATGAAAAACAAATTTTCTATGTAGTATATTTATCAGATATGCAGTGGGCTGTTGTTTTACATGGGAAAAAACAATATGTTGGTGAGGATGAACTTGATAGAGATGCTGATTTATGTGAGATCCCTACTTCCATGGAAAGATTAACAGAACATAATGATGAGCTTGTTGAAGACATAGTTTGTTCCATAAGGAATGATCACGATGAAGGAATTTGGGAAAAGAAACCATTTTTACATTCCTAAAATTATAGGTAACATATGTTTATTTCTTGTTTACATTTATTTTTTTCATAAATGTTAGATATTATAAGTTTTTTATTTATTAAAACATGTTTTAATACAAAATAAGTATATGTTTTTGTTTTCTTTAGGTTTGTTTAGTTTACTTTATCATGATTATAACCATTACATGAATTATATATCTATTATTTTTGTTCAGTGAAAATTACTTTACTAGGTTTACCATGTTTACCAGGTTTACCATGTTTACCATATTGACCATCTTGACCATCTTTACCATTGTTTAACATGATTACCATATTACCAATGTTTATTATTACGTAACTTAGTATACTTTTCTATTTTCTGATTATAGTAGTATTAAAATATTTGAATTTGTATATTTGTGAATAGACGTTTGTTTTTTTGATTTGAAGGATAATGACAGATCATTCAGTTGATCAACCACATGATTCTGGAGATGAGAATATTGATGGCTATACCTCTGGGGATGAACATTCAGATGCTCCTATTAAGACAAAGAGTTCAACGGTTGGTAAACGTGGGTGCAAACGTTTACCAAAATTATCACTTGCTCGTACGTAGGATCAGAGGATAGTCATTGAGTTTGATGATGATGATATTCTTAGAGGTCCAAATACAAAAGATTTTATGAGTTTTGTAGCAACACAGGCTAAGAGAAAAGTAAGCATTATGTATGATGATTGGAGAAGTGTGGATAAAGCGACAATCTCTCAGTTGTGGGAGATGATTTTGGTAAGATATTTTGTCATTTTTTGACTATTGTTTTAATGTTTCTAGTATATATAATATATTTAACCTCTTCTTTATCAGATGACATTTGATATTCCTGATACTGGAGGAGTCAGGAAGAAATGCTTATCATTGGATGCCAGGAGATGGAGGATTTTCAAGTCAACCCTCTCATCTGATTTCATTTATGGTCATAGGAGCCATGACAATCCATGTCATATATATCATTTTATAGATGAATACACATGGAGACAGTTTTTTGAAAGTATAAGAAGAGAGACATTTCTGGTAAGGGAAATGTAAACTTTTATAAACTTTCTTATATAAATGATTTTATTAATGTTTTTTAATTATTTCTTATTCTTTAATTACAGAAAATAAGGAAATATCATCAGGAGATACAATATAAAAATGTATACCCTCATATTTTATCTCGGGGAGGGTATTTATTATTGGAAGAACAAATGATGGTGGAAAATTTTCAACAACTAAGAGCTGAGTCTTCAAGGTCTAGAGAGGTGGCACCTCCATCCCCTCCATCTAGACATGAAAAATGGAAAAGAGATCAGAAGGGAAATAAAGGGAAATATATTTCGGATGAATCGAGGATCGTAACTGAGAGGATTGTAAGATATCTATTTTATTTATTTAAGATAACTATTTTCTGAAGGACCCCGGGACACCCTGAGAGGGGAGGGGTGAATTAGGGTGACAAATTTTTCTTTTAATGTGATGGATCTTTTTCCCACGTGGTAGGAACTTGTTGAACCTGTAAGATGAAGATGATCAGACAGAAAACATGCACATGCACAGAGAAGACACAACCCTTTTTACTTGGTTCACCACTAAGGGCTATGTCCAAGGAGCATACACCGACAAGTTGTCGGCCGTACCAAAATCCACTATGTCTCACTAGCTGTAGATTACAATTGTTCGGGTACAGTCACTATTTCCCAGGCTCACTGCATTTACAAAGGTTCAGGGATAGCTCACTCCTTCCCTCGTGTCACTCACGTTGACTCCCCCTGTATCACTGCCATTGGTGAAGTCACGCTCAGTTTATAGACGTGAAGGTCTCTTCAATAGATAGACATGAAGTTCATTGTCTCCTGTTTAACATGAGACTTTGCTTTCATCAGATTCCTGAGATAATGCTCTGTTAAAGTCCAAATTCCAACCACTGATGAATACCCCATTTTCCTTTGTCCACTGGGAAAACAACCTTTGAAAAAGGCCTTCACAAGGTACCCTACTTCGCGAGGCTCCCAATTTTGCAAAGCTCAAACAAGCCTTCGCGGAGTCCCTGTTTTTTCATGAAGCTCAATCATGAAGCACTCTCGCGATGCTCCAGACTTCGCAATGCTTGGATATCGTGGAGCTCCTGCCTCTTCACGAAGCTCACTAAGCCAACGCGGGGCGCACGAATTTCACGGAGCTAGAATAGCCGCCGCGAAGCTCCTCTTTCGCGAAGCACACTGCCTTCGCGAGAGACCTTTGTGAACTGAGAGCAAAGGACTTTCTCTGAAATTCTCTATCTTTCTCTCAAGGGGTTCGGCCTCTATTTATAGGAGATTCCACCGACCCTTGACCCTTCCGCGTGAAGTCAGTGCCACGTCAGCTCAAATCTCAAAGCTCCGATGTTCCCGCCGAAATTCTCTCAAAATCGCAAAACACTACGGAAATTTTCCCTTCATGGAGGTCGTCGTAATCGCTGAGTATTACCGTCATCATTCCTTCGTGCCTTCTCCACGAAGCTCCCTCGCAAAGCCCTTCATCGATGCGATGCACTTTAACTCTTCCATTCACGAAGCTTTGACGTAATCGTGAAGACTCACCGTCTCCATTCTTTTGGTCTTCACGATTTCCAAACCATGCATCCTCTCTTCTTGAAATTCATGCCTTTTCCATAATTAATTATTATCTTCATGAAAATCCACCTTTCGCGATGCTCAACAACTTCTAGATTTTGGACCACAAATATTTGGCAAACACTGGAAAACAACGCCACCTTCAATACTGTTGTCTGCTTGAACGGTATGATCTCTTTACTGGTACATGATCTGAACATTCATTGATGATTGACAAAAAACACAAACCATACTCAAAATAATACATAGAAGACCATGGTTCCAACAATCCCCCACTTTGGGTTTGTTGGAAATCAGAAGATAAATTCAACAAATCTCCATCTATGTGAAAACCAAAAAGGCGGGAATCAACTCTGCCAACACTCTAAGTCTACGTGAGCAATGATCGGTGTAGAAAACAAGAGAGGAAGCTTGAATTAGGTTCCACTATTTTCCTTCTCATTCTTCTGAATTTATTCCTTTCTCCTTTCTCCCCCATTGACAATAAATCCAAAGACCAGTTAAAAAAAATTACGTTCAACTCCAACCATACTCCCCCTGGATAGTATATCCCCCTTAAACCAACATCACAACCATAAACAGATTAAAACAGTTATAACAAACGGGGAGAGGGGAATTTCGTAACCTCCTTATGCACTAGGAGGTGGCTGAACACTGAGGTTCAACCGAGGCTTCTCAAACACAGCTGCTGACAGTGGCTTGGTTAGGATATCATCCACTTGCTCGTCTGTTCCCACATGATCTATTCTAATCACGTTTTGCTCAACATTCTCTTTGATAAAGTGATACCTAATTTCCATGTGTTTTGTACGAGAATGCTGAACAAGATTCTTCATAAGATCAATTGTGCTATTATTGTCACAGTAAATCACCATTGGTTGCTTCACCTCATTGCCAATATCAGTTAATTGCTGCTTCATCCATAGCAGTTGAGTGCATGCCTTTGTGGTGGAGATATACTCAGCTTCAGCAGTACTAAGAGAAGTGATTTCTTGTTTCTTGCTCAACCAGCCAACACATTTCTGCTCAATATAGAAAGCTCCACCACAGTTGGACTTTCTGTCTATTATATCACCAGCCCAGTCAGCATCAAAAAACACTGATAATTCACTATACCTACCTACAGGAAAATGTAACCCAAAGTTGTGTGTACCTTGAATGTACTGCATGATTATTTTGACTGCCGCCATATGTTCCTCCTTTGGACTACTCTGAAAGCGGGCTGCAAGACATGTGGTAAAGACAATATCCGGTCGTGTCGTTGTTAGGTACAGTAGGCTCCCAATGATTCTTCTGTATATGGTGGTATCTACAGATTTCCCTTCCTCGTGATTTCCAAGTTTGGTTCCAACTGCAATCGGAGTTGACATTTGTTTGGAGTCTTGCATATTAAACTTCTTTAGCAGCTCTCTGGCATACTTTTCCTGAGAGATAAAAGTGAAGTCTTTCCTTTGAGTCACTTGTAGTCCTAGGAAATATGCGAGCTCCCCAATCATTGACATTTCAAATTCTGATTTCATATGATTGGAAAATTCATCCACTGATTTCTGCCTGCTGCCACGAAATATAATGCAATCGACGTAGACAAGAACCATGAACTAATCTTTCGAAGAATTCATCACATAGAGATTGTGATCTACTCCACCTCTTTTGAATTCCAGCTTCTTGAGGTAAGAATCCAGTTTGGAGTACCACGCCAGTGGTGCCTGTTTCAGGCCATAAAGTGCTTTCTTTTTCTTGTAGACCTTTGATTCATCAGCACCAAGAAGAAAACCCACTGGTTGTCCAATGTAGACTTCTTCCTCGAGTACACATTTAAGAATGTTGTCTGGACATCCATTTGATATACTTTATATCCTCTTTGGAGAGCCATGTCAAGAAACAGCCTGATTGACTCCAGCCTGCCCACTGGAGCAAAGGTCTCTTCAATATCAACACCTTCTATCTATTAATACCCTTTACATACAAGTCGAGCCTTGTTTCTGATAACATTTCCCTGCTCATCAAACTTGTTCTTGAATATCCATTTTGTTCAAATAACATTGTGACCTTTTGGTCTCTGGACAATATTCCATGTCTGATTCTAGTCAACGTGATCTAACTCTTCATTCATGGATTTCACCCATGATTCATCCTTTGCAGCTTCTTCAAATGTGGATGGCTCCACAACAGACAGAAATGCAGAAGGTGTGTTATTCCTCATCCCCCTTGTCTGTGTGGGTGCATTCCTGTCTCCAATTATGTCAGATGGGTCAATCTCTGCTCTTCGATTTCTCCTGTGAGGTTCAGTCGCATTCTCACCATCCAAGATTTCCTCTTCAGATTCTTCGTCTGAGTCAACATCATGATGTGTCTGCTGAGTGTTTTGAACAACTTCCTCTATTTCTACATTTGTATTTTCTTCCCGTTCATTTTCTTCCTAACTTTCTATCACATCAGCATATGACGTCCTTGAAGCATTTGTACTTTTCTCTTCAATTATCTTAACATCACTGCTTTCCACAATTCTTCCTAAACGCTTGTTGAAACACTTGTAGGCTTTGATGTTCATTGAGTAACCGAGGAAAATTCCTTCATCTTCATTGTCACCATATTTCCCTTGATTTCCTTCTTTGTTCCTGATGAATCATTTAATTCCAAAGACACGAAAGTATTTTAAAGAGGGCTTCCATCCATGCCACAATTCATATAGTGTCTTCATCTCACCCATATAAAGCCTCGTTCGATTCTGAATGTACATTGCAGCTTGAACAGCCACTTTCCAGTAATTTCATGGAATACGACTCTCAATCAGCATAGTTTGTGCCATGTTATTCACCTTTCGATTCCTACGTTCAACAACTCTATTTTGTTGTGGAGTTCTCACAGTAGCTACCTCATGCTCTATCCCATGCTTGTCCAGATAATTTTCAAATTCAATGGACATGTATTCTCCTCCATTGTCAGATCACAACACTTTGATTGTTCGTCTAGTATCATTATCGGCGATTCGCCGATATGTTTTCATGCAGTCAAGGACTTGTCGTTTCCTGTGGATGACCATCACACATGCCATTCTACAGCAATCATCAATGAAAAGGACAAAGTACCTTTCTCTATGAGTTCCGACAACATTTATCGGCCCATATACATCTGTATGAATCAGATCAAGAAGGTGAGATGCCCTTTTCTTCTTTGGCCAATATGAACTGCAGACTAGCTTCCCACGAATGCAAGCATCACATGATTATTCACGCTCACGCTTCAGGTTGGGAATGTCTATGACAATTTTTATTTTTGAAATTTTATCCATGTCTTGTTGATTGATGTGTCCCAGTCTCCAATGCCACAAATTGTTTTCTTCTTCAAAAGTAATGTAACATACATTTTCTTCACTATCAACCTGATACAAGATGCCTTCTGTTCTGCATCCCTTCATAAGTGAATTGCATGTCTTATCCTTGATAGTTTAGCCTTTCTGATTAAAAGTAACTATAAGTCCTGCATCACAGATTTGACTCATGCTGAGGAGATTATGACGTAGGCCATAAATGTAAAGGACTTAAGTCTTCTTTAGTTCTCCATTAGCTAACTCGGTACTTCCACTCCCTTTGATTTTCAAAGCCCCATCATTACCAAATCGTATTGTATCATCAACCATCCTTTTGATACCCGTTAGCAGGCCCAAATTACCCCTCATATGAGATGAACAACTGCTATCCTGAATGCAGGTACTATTGTTCTTTGTAGCATTAAGGGCCACCTCTGCAAAGTTGGATTTCTCAATCTTGTTCCTTTACTTCCATGAGAGCTTGGATTGAGTGTATAGAACTGATGGCCTTTCAATTATCTCTTCCGCATACCCAGGATCTTCATAGTCAAAGTCTTCTTCGAGAGGAGAAAACCTATTTGAAAGAGAAACACTGTCTTGCTGACGAGACTTGACTTGTCTTGAACATTGGTATGAGGTGTCCATTTCCCTTCTCTGCCTGCAATTAGCAGCCTTATGACCAAAGTTAGAACAACGAAAACAATATCCATAGAAATTGTTTCTTCTATAAAAATTCGGATATGAATATGTTCTCCTTTGTTGAACTTCTATATCTTCTCCAATAAGATAGATTCTTGCCTCATCAAAATAAGACATGGTATGGCCCCGAAATCCACAGAATTGGCACTTCATGAGAGTAAATGTCTTCTCACTTGAATTTCTCCTCATACCTTCTTTCTTGGGAGAAACGTTAGATTGTCTGTCATTTCTGAATGTTTGAGGATAATTTTCAGTTCTCCTTTTAGTTTTGGTTGAGGGTTCCTTTTTTAGCACGTTAGGAAACGTTTCAACATGTTCAACTTTCTTCTTATCTTTATTTTGGATATTTTCACTTCCAGCAGTTGATGTCTCAGCCTCACAGCCATGTCCACTCTTTCCCATGAAAGCGGGTCTTTGATTACTCAATATTTTTTCAACCCCATCTGAACCGCACTTGGCTCATGCTAGTAATTCTGCATCTGAGAATCTTCCAAACTGTATTTTCATCCTCGATTCTTTTGGAATTGATTCAGTCTCAAGTTTACTCCTTAGAGTAACAACTTCCTCCTCAAGACCCTCAGCAGTCTTGGATTTTTCATCTAGTCTAGAGGTGAGGACATTGATGACCTTTGCCTTTTCTTCAATTTACAGCTTCAGATCCACTACATCATCATTGCTTTCAATTATTTTAGACTGTACCTTCACAAATTCTTCCAGTCGTTCAATTTCAGCCTCATGTTGATCAACATATTCAGCTGATTCTTCTATAATAGATTTCCACTTTTTGCAACTGTTGCATTTAATCTTATTCTTATTAACCGCATCCTTAAGATGCATCTCGGGATCTACACAAGTTCTCAGTTTTTTCCCCGCCAGTATCTTCTGACTATTCAACAGTGGCCACCATGGAAGCATGGTTCCAAGTTTTTAATTATGGTTCTTCTTCATCACAGAATTCATTATCATCATCTTCTTCTTCAAAGACAAAACTCTTCCTTTGCATTTTCTTTCCAGATTTTAATTATCCCTTTTTGGAGAACCTTCTCTGAGGGTTCTTGATGCATTCATCTTCACTATCTTCATCATTGACTTTTCTTAAGCACTGAGAGGCAATGTGCCCAACTTTTCCACAACAAAAACATGTGAGTGGTAACTTCCCTTTGAATTTCCCTTTCCCCTTATGGAACTTCTTTTCAATGAGAGAAAGAATTTATTTTTCTTCTTACTCTTCACCATTACTATATTTTGAGATTTTCTGTTTATCCATGGCCTTGAATGCCAATTCCTTGCTCACACGAGACGTAGCATCTTCTGGTTTAACTCTCATTTCATATGCTACCAAGCTTCTATATAGATCATCCAGAGAAAGTTTTGAAAGATCAATTTCCTCATGGGATGACACCTTTGCATTGTAAATAGGTGGAAGTCTTCTTAATATTTTCATTACAATATCAATGTATTTGATTTCTTCACCTAGACCTCGAATTGCACCAACTACTTCTGTAATTCGATTAAAAAATGAATCTGCATTCTCATTAGGATGCATATTTAGATTGTCAATCCTGTTGTGTAAAACCTGAAGTTTTTCCTCCTTTACTTTGATATCTCCTTCATAAATGTTTTCAAGTTTATCCCACATAGACTTTGACGAAGTGCAACTCATAACCATTAGATAGATCTGATCAGAAAGAGCTGCGGTGAGTGCATTTTGTGCTTTAGAATCTGCATCAAGAATTTTCATGTCTGTTTCAGTCATAGCAATGCCTGTTGGGTCAGTGACTTGTATTCCTTGCATAGTAGAAAAGAGAACATCCATTCCAAAAGATCTTAGATGAGATCTCATTTGTTCTTCCAGATCTGGAAATTTTTTCCATCGAAGTGAGGGACTCCCCTGACATTGACCGCATTTTCCATGACGAAGAAGGTCAGATTCAACACAAGTAACATTTACCCTTTGATACCACTTGAAGGACCCCGGGACACCCTGAGAGGGGAGGGGTGAATCAGGGTGACAAATTTTTCTTTTAATGTGATGGATCTTGTTCCCACGTTGGTAGGAACTTGTTGAACCAGTAAGATGAAAATAATCAGAAAGAAAACATGCACATGCACAGAGAAGACACAACCCATTTTACTTGGTTCACCACTAAGGGCTACATCCAAGGAGCATATGCCGACAAGTTGCCAACCGTACCAAAATCCACTATGCCTCACTAGCTGTAGATTACAATTGTTCGGGTACATTCACTCTGTCCCAGGCTCACTACCTTTACAAAGGTTCAGGGACAGCTCACTACTTCCCTCAGGTCACTCCCGTTGACTCCCCCTAGCTCACTGCCATTGGTGAAGTCACACTCAGTTTATAGACGTGATGGTCTCTTCAAAAGATAGACATGAAGTTCATTGTATCTTGTTCAGCATGAGACTTTGCTTACATCAGAGTCCTACATTAATGCTCTGTTAAAGTCCAAATTCCAACCACTGATGAATACCCCCTTTTCCCTTGTCCACCGGGAAAACAAACTTTGAAAAAGGCATTCACAAGGTACCCTACTTCGCAAGGCTATCAGTTTTGCAAAGCTCAAACAAGCCTTCAAGGAGTCCCTTCCTTTTATCGAATCTCAATCACGAAGCACTCTCGCGATGCTCCAGCCTTCGCAATGCTTGGCTATCGCGGAGCTCCTTCATCTTCGCGAAGCTCACTGAGCCAACGCGGGGCGCACGACATTCGTGGAGCAAGAATAACCGCCGCAAATCTCCTCTTTCGCGAAGCACACTGCCTTCGCGAGAGACCTTTACGAACCGAGAGCAAAGGACTTTCTCTGAAATTCTCTCTCCTTCTCTCGAGGGGGTCGGTCTCTATTTATATTCGATTCCACCGACACTTGACCCTTCCGTGCGAAGTCAGCGCCATTTTAGCTCAAATCGCGAAGCTCCGAAGTTCCCGCCGAAATTCATTCAAATTCACGAAGCACCACAGAAATTTTCCATTTGCGGAGCTCGTCATAATCGGGGAGTATTACCGTCATCATTCCCTCGCGCCTTCGCCACGAAGCTCCCTCTTAAATCCATTCACTACCGCGATGCGCATCAACTCTGCCGTTCGCGAAACTTTGACTTAATCGCGAAGACTCACCACCTCCATTCTTTTGGTCTTCGCGATTTCCAAACCATGCATCCTCTCTTCACGAAATTCATGCCTTTGCCATATTTAATTATTATCTTCATGGAAATCCACCTTTCATGATGCTCAGCAACTTCCAGATTTTGGACCCCAAAAATTTAGCGAACACTGAAAAATGGCACTACCTTCAATACTGTTGTCTGCTTGAATGGTATGATCTCTTTGCTGGTACACGATCCGAACATCCATTGATGATTGACAACAAACACAAACCATACTCCAAATAATGAATAGAAGACCATGGTTCCAACATTTTCTTCATATAATTTCAATCATTATAGAAATGTTAAATTAATTAATACATGACTCTCTTGAGGAGCAGAGTTCACAGGGGACATTTACAACTACTGGGAGGGAAGATATTTTATCTGCAGTATTGGGAAGCCCCGAACATACTGGTCATGTAAGAGGATATCTGTCAGGTGTATCGGTAAGAAATGTGTTGCCACATTCTTCAACTTCTAATGTTGAGGGGGTTTATAAAAAAAATAGAATCCTTGGAGGCTGAAGTTCAAAATATTAATGCCACGATGGAGGACAAGATTGGAGTATCGGTGCAGTCTATGTTTGAAGAAATGCAAATACAATTTCAGACTGCAGCTCCCACTCCTCCACCTCCCCTGTAGACCCCATTATTTATCCTCCACTTCCGCCAGTAGCTTCCACTCCCCCACCTCAGCCTGCGGCCCCCATTTTTTATCCTACTCCTCCACTGCAGCTTCCTACTTATTCCGAGTTGTATGTTGATGATTCTCAACATCATATATTACAAATGGGTTGGTATATTGTGTAGGAGATATAGTTCATCATCAAAAATTAGAGGTAGAGAATCAGAGGGTCACTGTACATGATATTATAGATAGATCATCTAGCGTACCAATACCTACAGATGAGGAGGCGGCAATTGGAAAGAGTATCGGCCATTTTTTAATTTGGCCATCCAGACTTATTCGACTCATTACTATAGAGGTATGAATGTTATATCATTTATTTTATATTTTTATTAAAGATGTTTTATCATTTGAAAACTAATAAATTTTTCAATTTATTTTTATAGGAATACTTCAAAGGTAAATAAATACAGTATAGAAAACAACAAAGACAAATGGATATGACATCAGATACAGATTGTAGTAGTCTTGACAGATTGTCATGATATTTAAATTTGTTGGCAGGTCATTATGAGTTTCCAATGGATGCTCATGTTTGTGGATGTGAAATAAGTGCGGGGATTATGAAAACTGATATCATGGAGCTTGATACTAGAGATAAGTTGGGCATCAACGTGGTGCAAATTTTTTGCATGTAAGTCTTAACACCTTTTCCCTGCGTTATATTTATTAAAAATGTATACTTATGTATGTTTTGTATTAGGTATCTTTATAAAATTTGTGAGAGGAATGAGCTAACATATGTATATGGATTCATGGACCTGCAATTGATTTCCCCTGAAGCATGTGCATTGAATGAAGAACAAAGAATGGTTTTTATTGTTGAAAGACTTGAAAAGAATATAGTCACACAATTTTGGATGTTGCCTTTTGTGAGAGGTATGAAAAACATTTCTCTCAAAGAGTTAATTATCTTTTAACATAAAAATCCACTAACGTTAAATTTCCTTTTATCAGTGATCATTGGATGATAAGGGTTTTTTTCCAAAGGGATAAATCACTTTATTGGATATGCTCTGTCCATGCTGATGTGTGGGAAAGTTTTAAGAATATATTGGAAAAGTAAGTTTCAGTTTCTCAATAGTTTTATATATTATAATGAATTTTAAATTTACCCCATTCGTATTATTTTCTAACAGTGCATGGGCCTACATTCGAAAAAACACCAAGAAAAGGAGTGAAAAGATCAAATATGTAAATGCGGAGGTAAATATCCATATATAATTTCTACTTTTTGATTTATTACATAAAAATAATATATTGAATTTACACTCATTCAAACAGAATTTTCATGAACAACAAGGCATCATCGAATGCAGATATTATATGTTAAGATTTATGTATGAAATAATAACAACTGGGATTGTTGTGAATTTTGACTTGGTACGATTTCCTCTTAAACATTGCTATAATATTTCAATTTGATTTATTCATTATACATGTTAACTACTTTCCTTTTAATTTGTATATTTTTGATGACCCTCAACCATATACTACTGATGACATCAAACACATACAAGTGGAGTGGTCAAATTAATTTACAGGTTTGATTGAATTTTAGTTGTTTGTAATGTAAAATTTAATTTTGAATATTGTCCTTGTAATTGTGTATTTGGTAGTTGTTTAGGTTGGATTTAGTTTTTCTTGATGTTGACAGTGTAAGTTTTGAATGTTATATATGTGAATGTTTAATTTTGATCTGCTTCTTGTTTTGGTCTACTTTTGATGGTTTTTATGGTATGGATTTTGGTCTGTGCGGGAGGGGTTCAAAGGGTATGGGGGTGTGTTTAGTGCGGTTGGAGGGTGTCCAAGGGTCGGGGAGGGCTGTCTGGTGGGGTGGCTGGCAGTCCAGGGGGGGTTGGAGGGTTGTCCAGGGGTGTGGGAGGGCGGTACAGGGGTGTGGGAGTGCTGTCTAGGGGGTGGGGGGTATACATGAGTGTGTGGGGGGGGGGGGGTTGTCCAGGGGTGTTGGGGATGTACAGGGGTGTGGTGGGGGCTGTCATGTGGGGTGAGCGGGTGAGGGGGTGATGTTCAAGAGGGTGGGGGTTGTCGATGGGTGTTTGGGGCTGTCCAAGGGGTCGGGGGGAAGTCCAGGGGTGTGGTGGGGGCTCCAATGGGGTGGGGGATATCATGTGGGGTGAGGGGGTGTTGTTCAGAAGGGTGGGGTGGGGTTGTCGAGGGGTTTTTGGGGCTGTCCATGGGGTCGGGGGTAGTACATGGGTGTGGTGGGGGCTCCAATGTGGTGGGGGAGGGCTGTCCAGGGAGTATACATGAGGTGGGGGCTTCAATGGGGTGGGGGAGGGATGTCCATGGGGTATAGATGAGGATGGGGCTGTCTAGTGGGGTATGTTTTATATGTTATCAATGTAAATGCTTAAATTTGATCTCCTTCTGTTTTTATGGTACGATTTCTTAATTTTTTTTGGTTGATTCTGGGGGAGAGTAGATGACTGCATTCAATTTTTTAGAAAAATTGACTTCCACATCAGTTATAAAATAACAGAAGTGATAAAGAAAATAGGAAGGGTTTATCAGGTGAGTTATTTCATAACCGACGTGATAAAAACCTTGGGAAATGGTTTATCACGTCGGTTATTTAATAACCGACGTGATAAAAGGCATGAAAAATGGTTTATCACGTCGGTTACTAAATAACTGATGTGAAACACGGGGGGGGGGGGGGGGTTTATAACATCTTTTATTATATAACCGACGTTCTAAACCAGTCTGTGGGGGGGGGGGGGTTCTCATGTCGGTTAATAAATAACTGACGTGATAAAATATTTCCCAGGACTTTTATCACATCGGTTAGTTAATAACCGACGTGATAAACCATTTCTCATGCATTTTATCACGTTGATTATTAAATAACCGACGTTATAAACCCTTCCTGTTTTCTTTATCACGTCGGTTATAAAATTACTGATGTGATAATCATCGCGATTTTTTATTTTTGACATAGGTTTTTAAATAACCGTTGTAAAAAACGTTATTTATTACGTCGCCCGTATTAACGTCGGCTAGAAACTGACGTAAAAATGAAAAATAACTGATGTAAAAAATGTTTTTTTCACTAGTGTGTTTAGTTTATTAAGAAGAAATATGGATCAATGAGACTCTGAATTGATTATCGAGAACATAACAAGACAACTATAAAGAACAAATATCCTCTCCCATGCATTGATGACTTATTTGACTGACTACGTGGAGTTCAATACTTTTCAAAGATTGATTCTCGTTCATGGTATCATCAATTAAGGGTAAAAAAGAGGATATACCATAGATGGATTTTCGTACAAGGTATGGACACTATGAATTTATTGTGATTTCATTTGGTCTTGTTAATTCCCCTGCTATTTTCATGGATCTAATGAATAGAGTCTTTAGAAACTATCTTGATCAGTTTATGGTAGTCTTTATAGACGGTATTCTTGTATATTCAATGATCCAGGAAAAACATGAAGATAACTTGTGAATTGTATTAAATACCATCAGAAAGGATATGATTTATTCCAAATTTACCAAGTGTGAATTTTGGCTTCAAAAAGTTTCATTTTTGGGTCACATAATCTCAAAATAGAGGATATTTATGGGTCCAACAAAATCAGAGGCTATCAAAAGATGGTCGAGATCAATAACTATAATTGAGATCCGAAGTTTTCTTGGTTTCGATGTATATTATCGACGTTTTGTGAATGACCTTTCATGATTATCTAATCCACTCTCCATGTTGACTCTAAAAGGAGTTAAGTTTTTTTGGACGGAGGAGTGTGAAGAGAATTTCAAAGAGTTAAAAAGAAGGTTATCCAGTGCACCTATGATCACACTTCCTTGTAGTGGAGAAAGGTTTGTGATCATCAGTGATGCTTTCAAGAAGATATTGGGGTGTGTTCTCATGCAAATAAACATGGTGATAGCTTATTCCTCACGACAGTTGAAAATCCATGAGCAAAATTACCCAACTCATGATTTGGAGTTAACTACGGTAATATTTGAATTAAAGATTATGAGGCATTATCTTTATAGTGAACCGTGTAATATTTATACTGATCATAAAAGTTTAATGTAAATTTTCACACAAAAGGATATGAATATGCTCTAAAGAGGATGGTTGGAGATGATTAAGGATTACGACTAATCAATTCATTACCACTTTGGGAAATCAAACAATATGGAAAACACATTATGTCATCAAGACCATGCTAGCTTTCCATGATGAGGATCAGAAAAGATTCAATATTTATGGATTTACAAAGAATGGATCTTGGAATTAGAATGGAAGGGGAAATATATTATCTTTCTCAAATGAATGTTCAACCATCTATACATGTGATGATTAAAGAGGAACAAAAAGAATATGTACAGTTACAAAAGAAGGTGAGAAATGATCCTAAATTCAACCTTGATTGTGATGGGAAAATAAGGTTCTGGAATCAGGTTTGTGTTCTTCCCATACCAGAATTAAAGAAGGAGCTACTGGATAAGGCTCATAGTTCTTCATTCTCTATTCATCCTGGAAGCACTAAGATGTATAGGGACCTGAAAGAGTACATCTGGTGGAATGGAATGAAAAGAGATGTTGCTGAATATGTCTCTCGATGCTTTGGTTTGGCAGCAAGGTAATGATGAGAGAAATAATTATAAGGGGATGTTACAACCATTTCCCATAATATAATGGAAATGGGAAAACATCACGATTGACTTTGTCACTGGACTTCCTAAAACATCCAAATTCAATAATGTTATCTGGGTAATAGTTGATTGTCTTACGAAGTCGGCACACATCATTGATATTAGAGAAGATTTCTCTCTGGATCATCTATCCAGGATACATGTGAAGGAAGTGGTAAGATTGCGTGGAGTACCACTTTCCATTATATCTGATCGGGATCCGGGTTTTACCTCAATGTTCTTGAGAATTCTTCAACATACTATAGATACAAAGTTGAGTTTCAGCACTGTTTATCATCCTCGGAAAGATGGTCAGTCTGAGATAACAATTCAAACTCTAGAAGATATGTTAAGAGCTTGATCTATGGATTTCAAAGGTGGTTGGGATCAACACCTACATTTTGTGTAATTTTCTTATAATAATAGAATTCACTCTCGTATTCAGATGGCTCCTTATGAAGCTCTCTATGGAAACAAATGCAAGACTCCAACTTGCTGGGATGATGTTGGCGAAAGAAAGCTATTGGGACCTAATCTTGTTGATGAGATGCTAGAAAAGGTCATATATATCCAACAACATATAAGACCAGCTCCGAGTCGACAACAAATTTGTGCTGACACCTGATAAATAGACCTAGAGTTTGAAGTGGGTGATAAAGTGTTCTTACGAATATCTCATTGTAAGAGAGTAATGAGATTTGGAAAGAAGGGAAAGGTAAGCCCTAGGTATATCGGCCCTTTCGAAATATTGGATCTTGTTGGGAAGGTAGCTTACCGATTGGCGCTTCCACCAAATCTATCTCTATTTCATGATGTGTTCCATGTATCTCTCCTGAGAAAGGACACACCCGATCGTTCACATGTTCTAAACTCAGATATTGTACTGCTGAAGCATGATCTTTCTTATGAAGAAAAGCTGATAGAGATTCTGGATCGTAGAGAAAATGTTCTATGGAAAAATACCACTCGCATGGTGAATGATTTTTAGAGAAACCACAAATTAGAAGATGCTACATGGGATCTTGAGAATATGATGAGGGAGAGGTATCCTCATCTATTTGTTACGAAGTGACGAATTTCGAGGGATAAATTCATTTTTAGGGGGGTAGAATGTAACTACCTGATATTTTATGAGAATTATATTTTTTTATGTCATATTCTATACTGAACATCAAAGGAATCTTTCACAACACACAACACTAGCTTGTCTTGAGTTACACACAATCACAACCTTCCTCGATAGTGTGAGTAGTACGCAGTACTAGGTTTCACTGAACAAGAATATATTGTTATAATATTATTATAGACAAGTTTTATTAATAGTATTAACTATATTTTTAATTTTATAACATTATTATTCATCTTACATATTTTCTATAACATTGTATGAGAACAAAATAATTTTTTCGGGTAAAATAAGTATTTTTAAAAAAATGCAGTTTTGCCGCCTTTTGATGGACCACTCACATTAAATCTAGTTTTTGACAAGTTTATAAGTTTAATTTGAAACAATAATATTCTTCTTTCAAATCAGGATATAAAAAATTACTTTGGATAAATTTTTCATATTTTTCTAATAACTTTCATATTTTAATGAATCGTAAAAACACGCTATATTTTAATTAAAAACATGTTTTTTCATCACAGTAATTTATATGGTTAAATTCTAATATTTAATCGTTTTAAAATATAAAGAGAATATATTTTTACCATTTAATATAATTTATGTCATTATGATTATTTTTACATTGAATTCATAGGTAAAAACATCTCAATCTTTAGCAATGTTTTATCTTTTAAAACCCATTTTCTTCAGAATGTGATTAATTTTAAATTAATTACTACAACTTCTGTGTTTTGAATATTGAAAAATGGATCCCATATATTAATATAGTAGGTCCAAATTATGTTAGTAGGTTACATTTTTTTTGATATTATGAATAGTAACTACGGTAATTTTTATTTACTGCAATTAAAGGTAAATCGTGTAATTAAGGGTAAATATAAAATTATAAAATTCCCCTAAAACCTACCAAAATTCTATTGGATGATTAAAAGTCGACCTTTGTCACCTAAGAGTCTGAATAAATTCATATTATGGACTTATGTCCAGTAAAATAATTTAATTGTTATTAAAACCAAAGAAAGTGACAACATGTCACTCTCATAAACCTTATAAGTATAATAATTTTAATTTAGTGATAAGATTCATGAAACATCTAACATTAAAAGTATATAGAAATATAATAAAATTATCTACATCATGAGAATTTATTTATAATTTTTATGGATAATATAATTATCATTAATGAGGACGCAATAGTTAGGTAGACATTATTTCATTAATTGAAATATCAAATAAATGGTTTTGAAAATATTAAAATAAATATTATATGATCTATTTAATCTGATCCATTAATTTTATAGATACATATGATATGATAGGAATCCATAAAAAGTTTTGGTTCGAACATATCTTTTGTGGGGATTTTATTTAAATTAAAATAAATGAATTGATTCAAAATTGACTCTATTGATATTTTATATTATTAAATTGTTTAAAAATCCCAAATATATTATAAAATATAAAAATTAAAATATATATGATCTAAAATGTCATAATGTTACAAATTATGTATAATTAAGAACACATAAGTAAGTATTTATAACTAAATAAAATTTATAACATTATTACCACAAATAAAATTAAATAGATTAAATAAGGATAAATCAAAATGATAAGGATTAAAATAAAATCAAAACACGCCTAAATTTAATTTTTTGATGATATTACAACCCTATATTATCTAATATCCAAATTTTACTCACATTGGTTGTTTTTATGTGGGGATAGGGTTTATTATAAATTAATATTTTAGAGGTTTCCAAAGGTGCCCCTCTCATCCCTTATAAAAGGGCACCTCCTCCCTCTCCTCTTTACACACCTTTGAGCCTTCAATCTCGGCCAACTCCTGATCATTACTCTTCTCAACTCCTCTAGTAATATTCTATTGGTCTTGGACTTCTTCAAAGACCATCATTAGTGCCCTAAGAGGAGGTTTGAAAGAGGCTGGTCGATGAACAGGTAATATCTGTTACCGATTCTTTCAAATTTATTTCTTCCTCTACACCCTCTTATTTAGTTGTTTCATTATGAAGTAATAACATCAGTATCACTCATATACCTATATGTTATCATAAATATGAAACAAACCTATTTCACCTTCTATCCATCCTACAGAAAACGAAATCACCGCGCGTGCATACGTACGAAATACCGTCTCCACGCTATGGTGTAATGTATTTTCCACCACCACCTTATTTGGATGGGTATAATGGTGTAAATAATAACTATATATAATTATTATATTGGGATATTTATTCTTAAATATTATACATACACTTTAATACAATTCCACGATCATGGGAATGATATCATCGCTCGTGCGTACATACAACCTACCGTCTCCACGATGTGATGCGACTCATTCTACAAGATCTTCATTGAATAAGGATTATATAAATAAATTTAATTAATAAACATGATATATATTACACTAATAAAATTATTTAAATGAGGTTTCTATAACCTAAAAATAATAATAATAAATTGTTCCAGAAAACATGCATAAGAACATAAAGCAATGAACACCTGAATAACAACTACCAATGAAATATTACTAATAAGAAGATAAGAATATGACCATATATAATATCAAAACAATTAATATGATTCTTCAATAAGTCAATGAAATTATTTAAATCATTATACAGGAGGTTCATATACGTACGATGCAAATCATAACTTTGGTAAGGGAAAATCTCACAATCTCATTTTTATCCGAGATTGTTTATACTTCAGAATTTACTGGGGAATATTTATCATCCAAATACATGTTTCATCAATATGTAATATTATTTATATGCTCCTACAATTTTTTAAATCCAATTTTACCCTTTGGTGAGTAAAATATATGAACGTAATCTTTTTTCATTTTTAGTACAAGGTAGTTTTTGACTTTTCCGGCCAAAGAATGATAATAATCTTTTCTTAACTTATATAGAATGAATGGATTTTTATGATTTCATAGAACATTATTTCCACGAATCTTCCTTTACAAGTTTTAATTTTTATTTTTAATCAACTTCTTTTAGTTTAAAATTGTATGAAATGTTATGAAATGAAAAATGTTTTCTAAGAATAAAGGATATTTTCCTGAATAATGGAGTTCAAGTATTTTATCAAAATTATTTTCCATCTAAGATAATATATGGTTCTGTTTCTATACCTATTTTTACATTGATTTGATTATGTTATGATGGAAATAATTTTATAATGTCCACTAATCTTATATGGATTATGTTATGATGGAAATATGTTCAAGAATTCCATTTTTATTACATGGGTTATGCTATGATTTATGATTTTGTGGCACACTTAAGAATGGTTAAATAATGAGATGGGTGAGACCTATATCTCCCTCCAATGCGTTGGGTAAAAATTTTTATCTCATGAGATAGACATGGCTGTAACATCAAGTTAATCTGGTTCAGTTATACAGTTCTAGAAGGAGGAGTGAACTCAGTTCCGAAATGGAATTTGTCCATTATGATCGTCTTGGAAATGACCCTTGACTAATATATAATGATTTTATATGATTATGTGTGTATGCCACAATGATTCATGTTTTAGGTTATGATTGTTGTGATTACATCTCACTACTATTATTTATCCCATGTTATGATATTATGATACCTTTTGCAAGTTAATATTTTCAAAATATTATATTATTATGAATAATATATGATTGATATTTCTTTTGTTTACCCTTACTGAGAATTTGAGCCCACCATTTTGTATGTTTTCTTTTCCCCAGGTCATGAAGAAGGGAATTATGTATGATATGCAAAAATGGACTCTTGATATGAAGAAATAAATAGGAGACAATGTAGATGATTTATGAACCAATTGATTATCTTTCCCAGTTTCTATAGACACTATACCTATACGGTCCTATCATTGTTTTGTTATATGTGGTAATAAGTATGATTCAATTCTGAAGTAATAACCATGTATGTAAAGTATGGGTCTTTATAGAAATAATTCTATTATTAGTAGAAATAACTGCTATTTGATCATCAGTAGTAGGGCCAGTATCCTCCCCAATGGAGTTTAGCAGGGAGAATATGTTGGTCGCGTCAACTTGAGAAGACAATAGGTCAGGTGGTAGTTTTATTTTTGCAGCCTTTGTAGTTTGGACCTGCGAGAAGTCCCCCATGTAAATAGAGACAGAATCTTGATATGCATAATGAGAAGGATCCACATCATGACCTTGAAGTACAGAATGATCAAGATATGTATCAGGTTCTGCACCATAGTCTCCCCCAACCACTGTCATAAATTTATCAACAGACATATCATGATCAGCAGGGATTTTGAGAAGGATAGTTTCCAAGTTTTTTTCTTCATAACTAGAAAAAATATCAGGATCAGCAGGGGTCATGACAGGAGAAGTTGTTGGGTCTGCATCATGAATTTTTCTACCGTCACATGCCTTAAAAGAATTCCCATTGGAAGGTACCACAACAGGAGTAATTGAGAAATCAGAAAGATGAACACCAGCATGACCAAGGACAGGTAGATGAGAGAATGCATCATTATCAGCACTGATCTTATTATAATTAGAAGAATCGCTACAAAATATTAAAAATTTTTCAATAGGAGAATATCTGTTGGTAAAAGTACATAATCTATTGGTAAAACGTCTTAACATAATATATGTCTCTGTCACTAAACTTTCAGTAAAAACTATGTCTCTAAATGTTTTTGTGACAGATAAAATCATTCTGTTACAATTATAATAATACCAACAGATAAAATATATGTTGGTTAAACTATTTAGCAAACACAAATAATAAAAAAAATGTCTATTGGTAATAATAATACCAACATATAATATATATTTATATATTATATTTGAATAAAAACTATAAATTTAAATTTATAGTAAACTTTTGTATTGTATTTATTAATTAATCACATATGAGATTTTCACACAATATAAATTTTTTAATAAAATTAATTATATTAATAAATAAATTTAATACAAATGAATCAATACACAATACAAAATTAATCCAGCCAAAGGATCAATCACACACCCTAACAACCCACCACAGCTCCCCTGCCCCATGCTAGCAAGCCAGTATCCTACCCATTCACGCCACATGAAGAAACAACGAGTGCCCCAAAACCAGTGAGCCAACAGCGGGCCATCCATTCCCCAGGACCAGAAATCCATCTCCATCTCATCCATTCCATCCTAGGGAAAATCAAGCACCAAAAACTCATGCATGCCTTGGGACAAGCATGCCAACTCCAACTCAAATTAGTGAAAAATATCTGCATGAACCATGGTTGTTCCAAAGTTAACAAAACCAAAAATTATTTGGCAATGTTTTTCTTTAGAAGTAATTTCCAATAGAAATGGAAAATAAAAACAATATACTTTTTAATTGTTTATTTAGAATACATGGAAAATGTGTGATGAAATATGTTATTTGAGACACCAAAAACAAATCAAAAAACACACATTGCAAGTGACCTGTCTGAAATGGCATGAATTCATCCTAAAATTCACCAAAATTTAAAATTATAGTGTCTCCATGTGGAATAAACCCCCTCATATGAACGGACATGATGTCGTCCATATTCATGTCACCTGAAAAGCCAAATTGCTTCCACCAAGATGTAAAGAACATCCAGGAGAAAAACATTGTGACATCCACCCAAAGTATAAGATGCCAATGTGTTGAGACTCATGAATAACTTTTTAGAGAAAACAAACATGTAAAAGGGGTTCACATCAACACAGATCTCATCAGCTCCATGCATTAAACTGTCTTAGTTGGGTTAAAACATTTTTGTTCCCTCACAACCAGTAAAGAAAAATAACACAAAAGAAGAGTGATTAGGGAACCTTACAACAGATAATCTGAAACTATTCAGTTAGCTGAAGATCAGGTAAAAAAATGTTATTGTAGTGCCTGAAACAGAGAAAACCAGATCCTGGGGGCAATAGACAATCCATTAGGAGCATAAAAAGTGTAGTATTAACATCAGAGTCTCCAGATAAATGATAAATAAACAGTCATTCAAGTACATAAAATAAAGTGAACAAGCAGTAAATATTCTATAAAAAATAAAACTTTGAGCCCCAATATTCCATGAAGCATCCAGAACCAGATTCGACCAACAAATTCAAGTTAATACTCAAAGAAATCTTTGGGAATCATAACCAATTTTAAAGGGGATACCTGTAAAAACCAAGTTTATACTGCCTAAATGAAACAGAAATCAATGTATTCTTCTCTAGAACTGGACCGTAACATCTTCTCCTTAGGATAGTCAATAACACCCATCATACCTGAAATAGAAACCAAGATAGCCACTCATCACAACTTCAATGAAAAAATAGCCTCAAATGTTACGACCACACCAATATAATTATCATCTCCATTCCTCTCTACAAAGTCTCAAATAAAAAAATCATTCAGAGTAGTCCACTCTTCAACAATTGAGTATCAAAGCACTAATTTACCGGCCGATTTCCAATGTAATCCATCGAGACCAATATAAAAATCGTCAAACTCCAAGGTGATCATCAAGTATAACAATTTCAAAGTAAAGTTATCCATCATTGAAACATTATTATTTCATGAAAAAAAGTAACCATTTGAGTGTTGCTAAATTGGTTAGTATCATGACGAAATAACAAAAAAACTAAAAAATCACCTATAATTTTCCAACCATATTTCATATAAATCTAATCCATGATTTGAATAAATATATAGTTGTTTTCAAGTGACTGAAAACATACCATTTATGTCAAGAAATCACCCTGGAAATACCAATGCCAATTAAATTTGAAGGTAATAAACCCACATCCCATGGAAAATCATAATTTAACAATTCCATAGGGACTCATGAGAAAATACAACTAAATGGATGGATATGAAAAGACCAGACCACAAAGAAATTTGGTCTTGAAAAGCAAATAATGATGATAGTTTGTGCATTTTTCATGTGTGGATTTAACGATCAAACAACTAGAGTGAAAAAATATCAAATAACCAATTGACCTTTTTATGTGATTGTTAGTGCATTATTAATGTGTGGATTTAATGATCCCTGTAATAAAAAAATATTTTCTACGTAACATCAACCCATTTTATATAGTTCTCAGTAATAAGCATATATAACATGTATATTTCCTAAAATAATAAATAGAATACCCATTTAATCTTAGATTTTAACAAGGGATGTTTTTGTAAACATATATTACATGTTTATATCCAAAAATCATAAGCAAAAAAACCCACAAAATATTGACATCCACCTTCACTTATTATTCTATAACACCTTCTAACTAGTTTAATCACTTAAACAAAACTACAATAAAATTTACATAAAACACACCTACATAAAAAACATAAAAGGAATTTTAAAACTACATATAAAAAATAAGAAATAAATATCAAAACATAGAAATACATTACATATCTAGGAAGTACGCTCAATGTTGAAGTGAAATAAAAACTGGAGGAACCATCATTTGTAATATCAAAGTCCCTAAAACAAAAAACCAAAGATAATATTACAAATCATTCACAAATAAAAAACATCATAAACCAATATCATTTTAATTAGACATGTGAAACAAAAACTAAAAAAATAATACAACAAATGACTGTATTTTGTCTCGGAATGAATTTACAATCAAAATTACTACAAATTTCAAGCAATTGTACTTTGTGTTATTTGCATAAATTTATGTAGAATTAATAACTATCCTAGAATCAAATAGGAATAATAATAAACTGAAAAAATATATATTTTACATCATCGAATAGGTATAAAATAAAAAACGTACTCGACCCCCTGTAAACCCATGTCGATGATCGGTCCTATGATTGGAACTGACATTTAAAATTATTTCTATTTAATGATACAAAAATGTGGCCTCATAATCAATGATTTAAATTAATATAAACTTGAAATATCAAATGTTATATTCCTTAAATAAGTAAATTGAATAAAAAAATCAGTTTTCTGGTTGCATTACCCAAAGTATTCTCATCGTCATCATCATTGACACCATTTTCATGAGAGAAAATATAACACCAGCTTGTTATCAAGGGAATTCCAATCGAACTAAAACCACACCATGAACACATTAACTCCCTACCTGCAAGGACTAGATCACCAAAAATTTGAATCTCCAAAAAGAAATAAAACATCACCATCATCTTTAAAACTCAGAGACAACCACCAATATAGTACATAAACCACAAAACTAGAAATTGATGTGGATGAAACACCCAGAAACAAAAACATCCATGATATTTAAAAGAACCAAAAAAACAAAACCTTATACCAAAACAAAACTAAACAGAAGAAAAACTCTCCTTTTATTTTCCTCCAAGCTCCACCATGTTCATTATTTACTCTATAATCAAGTTCCATCATGATGGATGTGTTACCTCGCTAGAGAATAACCTTTGAATAAACATGGTAGAAAAATACCCTAAAAATATTTTGGAAAACGATATCCATTTATCTGAGAGAAATATGTTATAGAATTAAAAATAGCCACAAAATCCAGATCATTGCCAAGAACCAATAAAAAATTGGGAAGAGGATATCATAGAATAAAATCAACCGCCTATGAACACCTACTTCTCAAAATACCAAATCACTAAAAATTACATCTCATTTGACTTGTCTATAACACTATGGATAACGGTGGTCGAGAGAGGGGACAACGGCTTGGAAAACTATGGATGACAAGGTCCAATGAGGGGTTTTGGGCGAGGATGTTGGCCAAGACTAGGGATGGGGTTCCCACAATGATGCCGGAGGGGGACGTTGGCTATGGAAAGGAAGGGTGGTTCCCGCGATTTTTACTCTTACAAAGTGTCACTTTACTCTTCTGAGTTCCTGTGTTACCCTTTTTAAACCCTTCATTTGTCAAATTTCAATATCTTTAGTTAACAGTACATGGCCATTTTTCATCCTCAACTCCATAACTGAATATTTTTTCATAAAATCATATATTTACATCAAATTACTATAGTAGTAGTGACCAAATTGGATAAGTATTTTGGATGTATTTATAAAAAAACTGATTTTTGCAAAAAAAAATAGAAAGATAAATAATAAAAGAATGTTAACATTCTAAAAGAAATTAAAATATCATGAACATTGTAGTTACCTATAAATATTAATTGATATAAAGTGGAGTTCTGTTGTTCTTGTGAAATATTAGTGGAGTTATACAATTTATGCAGATGTCGGTACTTGTCAGTTTGATATGCTGGGAAGAAAACACTGGTGTTGACCTAAATTATAAGAGCATTAATAAAAAAATATAAGAAAATTAGTTATTTAAATTGTATTATGTCATTAAAATAATGTTGAAGAACATGAATAACGTATTAGATGGTATTTATTATGTATACAAGTATGAAATTTTTACAGAATAAATCACCTGGATTTGAACATTTCCACAATTGAAGTGTAGGGATTGAACATTAATTTTGTTTCATTCAATCTTGTAGTAACAACTATAGGATATTCAAGGAAATGTATGAAAAAATATAATTGAATAATTATTATGATGTATCATATTGCTGCTAATAAATGAAACATTGATATTGGAGAAAACATACCACTATTTCGTTTCACAAGAACTAATTGTGTCACTAAAATAGTGTTTGGTAGTGAATAGTCATTCAAGTAGAGTGTTACCCTACCATTGATTTAAGAACCTCAAATAATGATTCAATTCCACAAACAGATTCATTGGAACAAAAACATAGATATAGAAGAACTGTGAGTGAAAACTGGAACCTGCAAATTCGAATTAAAATTCACCAAAAAAGTTAACAATCCAACACCATGGATGACATGTCGATCGAAGACCCCCAGCAGCATCGTTGCCACCGAGTGCCGTAGAACATCGTTGAGAACCATTACCCAAACATGGAGCCATTATTGTTGGACCGGATTTTTTCCCACTTGGATTCACCACAAAGCCAATGGTAAATCATGGGTTTTGCACGAGGTAGCCGGTCAAGAACATAGAGGCAGTACGTGCGATGATGTTTGTGGGTGACGTTAGCCGGGAACAGTGAAGGGGTTCTTCCGAGGTCCGTGAAGAATTTCGTCTGCAGGGAAAGCCATCAAATATGAATATAGGTTTTGGGGAACTCCAGGCGTGGGGAACGTCGTTAACAAGAAACGATGGTTGTGAGGAACACCGGAAGTAGGGAATGCCGACCATAGGGAATAGAAAGTTAGGTTGGGGGATGGAGGTCGCGAGGAGTGACGGAGGGTGGGGTGGGGCGGTGGGACATGGGGTGTCCATTTGGGAAATGTTAGGGTTTTTTTTCATATTTTATAATTTATTTATTTATTTTTATATAAATAATGAATCAAATTAAAAATTAAAATACAATTTATATTTTATAAGGAATATATATGTATGCATCAATGTATACCAGTAAATATTACTATATTATAGTTATTTTAATTAAATATTTATTTTTATTATCAAAAATATATGCTCGTAATGTGTAATATATATATATATATATATCTATATATTCAATTTTTGGTAAAATATTTGATGTTATTGAATGATTTAGTGGTAATGGATTTTTTTAATTGAAAGGATTTAGTAGAAATAGTAACTAATAACAACATATTCAGTTATCGAAAAATCAATTGTTAGTATTATTATGATAAGACAACAGATTTAAATGTTGGTAAAATAAATGCTTGTATTGAACAACTAATATAAGAAGATATTTCTGTTGGAAAAAATAATTGTTCGTATCTTTAACCAATATCAACATGATTTAATATCAGTTGGAATTAATCATATTTACCAACAGATATATTATCTGTCTGAAATTTTATGTTGGAAAAGGTTACTTTTTTGGTAGTGCATCTTCCATCAAGGAATTCCTATAAAGAGGGTGTCTGTCACCCACAATACCACATTTGGAAGAGGCTCTAAGAGGATCAAGAGGTGTCTTAGCAGCAGAGGGATCATTACTAATAATGATAGCCACTACCTTGCTCTTTATATTCCTGTAATTTTCATCATCATGACACCAAACCATACAAAGATGTCATTTCTTATTTCTATTGCACTTAGATGCGGTATGACTAAGAAAATGACAATTAAAATAGAATTTAGGCTTTCGATCAATGATTATACCAATAGTGAGACTGTCGTATTGAGTGGTTAATACCAATTCCTAATCTATGTTGACAGACATATCAACCTTAATCAGTATTCTCGCATAATTTCCAAAGTTGTGATTATTACTATGATTATCAAGCCTAATGGGATTATCAAAATACAAAACAATGTCAAAAGAAATAATTTCAGGATACCATTAATGCCATTTCAGATTGCATACTCAGATCCAAATATTTTAAAAGATATTTTTAATAGTGTTGGGATCAAAATTATGGTCCCATTCATGAATTAAAAGGAAACCCAGCTTAAAGGGGACCGATCATAGACTCCAGCCATGTCACTTGAATTAATCTAATTAAAAAATTTATGATAAAACCCATGGCCCATTTCTATACTATTGCATGCAGTAATACCCCAAAATTCAGCAATACACTCAGTGTGCTCGTTGAACATCTCGGGTTGCACCCCTTTTGGGATTACCACTCCAGAAATAATTGAAAACATGTAGAACATAATATGTTCTTCAGCCACACTCTGATTCATAGAGAAATTTGAAACACATCCTTTCCATAAAATTCATCACAATGTCACAGACTCGTAATCCAGAAAATATTTTTTACCCACACCTTTAACAACATCTGAGAAGCTCTTATTTGATACATTTGCTTCCCGAATTTAATCGGGTTATTTTTTTTCATAGGGACTAAAAATATACTTATGAAAAAAAAATCCACAACCACAGCTTAACGATCAGATTTCTTTCCTAATTCATCAATTGAAATAGGTTCACCCAATTTTAGGTTCGCACTAACATCACCTTCATACTCCTCCATCCATGTGTGTCTAATATTCAGCTTATATATCCTAAATGACTTTGATAGGTTCAAAATGGTCAAATTGTATATTATTAAATTTTATAAAAAATGTATTATCTAAATAATAATATTTTTCATATAATAATTATCATCTTTAAATAATAAGTATTATTTTAAAACCAATCATTAAAAATAATTATTGTAAATAAAATACGTTACAATCATGAAAGTAGAAGATTATACACACACATGATTAAAGTTACCCATTTCCAACTATTATTATGAAAAGATTCTAGTGATTAACTAATATTTTTAGAATAATAAATATTTGATAATTATAATATTTTTTCTTTAACCATGTTGATAAATATAATCTATATTATTTGTTGGTAAAAATCGTATCACATAACTTCAAGGATGTGGGGTCCACACATTCTCTCAAAAGGCTAAATGAATTTAATAGGAATGTAAATGTAATAAATTAAAATATATCATTATATTTAATAATGAAAAATATTTCATGAATAATGTATATAATCATTAATTCCATAATTATATACAACTATGAGAGATGCTGATCGAAATCGAATTACATCGGTTCATCAGGCGGTAGACCTCCATACACATAAATGATGTTTTTATTTCCCATTTGATGGATATGGCGATTAATATAGGTAATGATGTTAAAAATAAAGCATATAATTATATTTAATATACTAGTGTTGTAATTTAATAATATTTTAATAATATTCCAAAACGAGGAAGAAAAAATTTAATGAAAATACATAGTTATGAACAATTTTTTTTTCAGAAAATCTCTATTTCATTACACATTAATCCATATAATGTTGGTATAATGTCCATAATAATACCTGTACAATTAAAGGAAGGGGTTTAGAAAGCTGTTTAAGTAGATATTTGTGGATCCAAATGGAGTTATATTTAATGATCAAGATTTTCCATGATTTTTTTGAATTATGTAGACTTATTACGAGTATGAGAAAGTTGAAGGCTCATGATTATGAGGCCCAGTGTGACTGGAAATAATTTCTGAACATTTTTTAATTTAGATCAGTAAATGTGTTAGTGGTGTTTTCTAACATTGGAACTGGTTCTCGGATTAAAAATATTAGGGCACAGTTGAATCCGCAATGCCAAGATTTTCATAATGGAGATTTTACATTGACCATAGAAGGTCTAGAGAAAAAGTTAGGTTTTGTGGATAATTAAATGAAATAAAATAAAAAAAATTATTATATTATTTTTATTCTTATTCTCTAATGGACAAGAAGAGTGTGGGACCAGTGTTGTTTCGATCCATTAAATGGATTGACCCTTCAATATAAGTAACATCAATGTTGAGGAATTAGGAAGCTTCATAATTAATGAGCCACCATTAATTCCAAACATTGTTACTTACCCTCCCTTATCCTATTTATATGGACCTTGGGGAGGAGTATCGAAACTGCTTCTCCAAACAATGATGTCTTGAACAATTGCCGAGACGCCAAACCCTTGGAGGATGGAGTCGGTTCCGATGGGCAGGGATGAGTGTCACCAAAACCATGAACCAAAGATAGAAGATCGAGTGACGTCGTTGGAGGCATGATAATGGGGATAATGAACACCTATCCACTTCCTCAACTGTGGCCATTTCTCCATTTTTTGAGTAGTAGGTGTTTATGTGTATTTAAATTCCAAGAGTTTGATGATTCTATATTTTATTCATGATTACAAGTTAACGCAGATGGAACAGGACTACCGATCTTAGTTAAGACCCTCCACAACCTTTCTATCACATTATGTTCTTTGTGGAAGACTACCAGTGTGGTGGTACTAGAAAACGGTGCTGGTGGTGAACAAGGCAGCAGCCAGCACCAACCTACGATGAGGAAGGAGGCAACACACCTGTGCCGCTAGAGGAACCAGCCAAGGCTCTTCAACTGCGTAGGTTGGGGGGGCGGCCGACACATTGGTCAGCCGTAAAAGAATAATGTGACACAACTAGCACTCCGCTGGAGGACTTGGGTTGAGGCTCTTCAACCGTGGTGTACCTGAAGAAGGTGGCCAACAAATCAGCCGACTGTGAGAGGAGAAGCGGCTCATCATCACATGCCAATAGAGACGGCGGCCTACACACCTGCCGACTGCGACAGAAGGCATGACCCAGTCTAGTAGGTCCCACAAGATGCCTAGAGGCACCATGTGTCTCTTCCGCTTTGGATGAGTTGAATGGTCTCTAGGCCATTTTGGAATCTTGGGAGTCTCTCCCCTGTGCCACGTAGTGTGAGCCCCCAGAAGGCCGCACTTATCCATGACCAGGCCACCTGTCCAGCGGGCCGATGCCCAGTGAGCCTATGCCTAGTGGGCCACCGTCAAGTGGGACACCTACCCAATGGGACGCCTACCACGTGGGCTGGGCCACTTTCCCAGTGGGTCACCCCCTTGTGTGTCAGGCCACACCCACTTGCAGGGTGGGCTGCCCCTTTGTGGTTTAGTCTGCACCCTCACGGGCTGCGTCGGACCTCAGCCCAGCGGGCCGAGCCTGCCGTGGCCCAGCTCCACTGGTCGGACTAGAACTGAGCCCCACCGGACCCCGAAATACATAAAGGGCCATATCATGAGAATCAAACGCCCTTTTGATGAACCATATATGGAGATGTGATCCTTATATGGATACAATCCTATTGGTATAATCTAATTGAGATTTTGGAGAAAGTTGGAGTACTGCCGGGTTGGATCTTACTCGAATCCAACAGGGCCCTCAGAACAAAAACGCTTATAACTCACAGAACGATCATTCAATTTATGAACCATATATCGTGTTGTAACATTTACGACATGGAGTTCTTTTGGGTGACTCCTCTATAGAGCTTAGTGGTAGTTGAGGTACAACCGATATCAAGAGGGGAAGCTTCTATTGAAGTCGACCGCACTGGGTTCGAGGAATCTTGTGGAAGGATGTAATGTGAAAAAAGAACAATGATCCTAGGTTAGTAAGAATCTATCAGTTCATGTGTGGGTCAGTGATCAACAATCCTATGTAGGTCAGATCCTATATGGGTCAGCGCTCAGTGATCCAATGTGGATCAGCGCATACCAATCATGTGTCGGTCATATCCTGTGTGGGTTAGTGGGGGTTAGTTACCTATCGATCATATGTGGCTCATAAGTTGTTCTACATAATAGAATATACTGATCTATTCTTAGGAATAATCATTTTTTCATATGTAAATATGTTACACATGATTGTGAGTTGATTATATTGACCTTCATGCTATAATATTTATGGTGTTACATGTCTGGTACTTCTATCTTCGTGGTGTTACCTGTGTGCTACATTTATCATAGTGGTGTTACCTATGTTGTACATATACCTTTGTGGTGTTGCCTTCGGGATGTTACGTGTGTGGTACTTCATTCTCAGTGGTGTTAACTATGTGGTATTTCTACCTTCATTGTGTAAACTTTGAGTTATTCTATCCTCATGTATGAGATGAGAATGTTCATGATAACTTGGGTATATGTATGGGCATCTACCTAAGTAGAGTTGAGGTCTTTCATTGTGGATTTTTTTCTATGGAATTCTAGGATAGGTACTGGGGTCTCAGGGTCCCTATTGAGGACTATTATACTCACTGTTTCATGGTATATGTCCACACCTTGTTTTCTATTGTGCAGAGCACATAAAACATTGATTAAGGCTACAGGAGCCAGGAATGGATAGTACCTAGAGGTGGATCATTTTGTGTTATGTGACACATGGTCTAATGTTCATGATCTTTACCTACACTTCTGGTAGGATCTTCAGTGGATGATCCTTGGGGTTTTTGAAGTTTTCAGTTCTATTTGTACTTTTCATTTGTAATCGTATATTCAGTTGGACTTGTATTTTAGCCCCCATACTTTCTGAACACTTTCTCTACAACATTTTACTTTTTGTTTGCTTATTGTTGTTTTCTTAGACTCTATGTCTGTATATATTAAAAGGAAATTCCTTCCCATTATTAGTATAAGACATTCCAGAGATAGTCACCAGCCCTAGGCTAATGGAAGGCGGGCTTGGGATATTCACACCATGGGCCCCGAGGGACGGGTCATGACAAATCAGTATCAGAGGAGTCGGTTCTACTAATGAACAATGACTCTGATAATTTCTATATAGTAATAGAGTTATGTTTTATTAGTGCGGTTTTCAGTTTGGGGAATCTAGTCTTGGTGTGGTGGCCGACAAAACCATACACTTGGACCCTGAATTCTGATTTCTGACTCAGTGCATGGCAGCACTGAGTGCTTGTATTTTTTAAAATACTTTCTTGTGATTTTATTGAGTCTTCTAACCATGTATAACTTTTTGACAATGGTGCACCTATTATCTTTCATGATTCTACTATGTAGACAGTCGGCCAGGATTTCCCAGAGAGTATACGATGATGTCCCACTAAGCGTTGAGGCTTTGGTGCAGTGCTCACTTATGTATATAGCCCCTCCGGGTGGTGTACCAGCAGCACCAATACTTATTGGGAAGTCATTTATAGAATCACAACCAGTAGAGGCTTCACTCTGAATGAGCACATTGCATGATTTATAGCAGTAGAGGCTTTTGAGGTTTCGAGGTGAGATGGACCCGCAGGCTGTGGAAGACTGGATGGAGGTTGTAGCTAGACTTTTCTGCTTAGTGGGGACATGGGATAATTTTATCTGGATCCTAGAAGCTATCCATTTTTAGGAAGCAGTATTGAGATGGTGGAGCTTGATGCTCTAGATACATGACTAGGTGACCCTCATCTGGGTGGACTTCGAGAGCCTTTTCAGGGAAGTGTTCATCCCATTGACTCTACGCTCAATGCGTAAACAAGGGAAGCTCCACTTACGGTTGGGAAACATGACTGTGTCAATGTGCTCGGAGAGGTCCACTAATCTCTTCCACTACCCCATAGACATGGTATGAGACCCTTTCTTTGGGACCCGAATGTTTGAGCAGGGTCTGTGATGGGATAACAGAGCATCGACGATATCAATCATCATTCTGACACAAGCTGGGAAGATAGAGAGGGTGATTTTGGTGGAGAGATTCCTAGATAAGAAGGCACGGACAATGAGAGCCACCACCAGATGTTAGTAAGTAGAGTCATCTACAGTAAACAGTAGGAAGAAAAATCACGGACCTAAGACAATCCATCTTGTGGATTACCTCATGATACATGGTTGGTGGTGGAAGTCACAAGGGACAGAGGAGGACAGTTGAGGAGTAGGTAGTGCTACTCGTGCGGCGGGTAGGGTCACAAGACTTGTGACTACCTGACCCATCATTTGAATGACCGGCAGAGAGTCAAGGGGCTGCACAGACAGAGGTTGAGATTCAATCAAGGAGGACTGCAGGTAGCATTCATATGTGGAAGAGGAGTTGGTCATTTAGCTGGCACTAGGGGATGATTCGATGTTCTACCACCACCACCTCCAAGTTGTCCAACCTAACCATAGGGAGCATGTGGACAATGATGTGCTTAGATCTTGTGAGTTGTGGCCTATGACCTCGACGCATCCAAGATGATTACACACCGATGTCAGTAATATGATCTTACTCTAGGAGGTGAGAGCTTCAGATGTGATCTTCTTGTAGCGGTGTCGAGGCCTTATGACGTCATATTGTGTATGGACTGGTTATCCTCCTTCCATGAATAGATTGATGGTATTAGGGGCAATGTTCGGTGTGTCTGTGAGGATGGGACCAGGTTTTCCTTCACCGGTTAGAAGGAAACCATTGCAGCATAAGAAGTACATACCCTGATAAGGGTGAAACCGATCACACATCAGTTGTCCAGGAAGACCCTCAGAGTAGTATATATTGGGTGTCTAAAATATCCTATATTGGTGGATGAGTATTCTGATTTCATTCCTGATGATGTTTCAGGATTACCTATACACAGAGAGGAAGACTTTTATATTGTCATGTATTTTGGGAAAACACCGATATCTACACCATCATATCGTATGTCTCCCATAGAGTTTCATGAGTTACAATTTTAATTGGAGGACTGGAAGAGAAAGTGGTTCATAAGGCCCTGTGTTTCTCGATGGGAAACCCCAATATTTTTTTCCATGAAGGAAAATAAGAGATTGAGACTCTGTGTGGACTACTAGTGCATGAACCAGGTGACTCTGGAGAATGAGTATTAACTTCCAGGGACTGATTATACTTTCGATCTGCTGAATAGAGATCGTTGGTTTTTGAAGATATACATCATATCAGAATATCATCAGCTCAGAGTATGAGATGAGGTTATGAATAAGGCGACCTTCATATGATGGTATGGCCATAACGAGTTCTTGTTAATTCCATTCGGCATGACCAATTCCCCAGAAGTGTTCATGGGACTCATGAACAGTAAATTTCAGCCACACCTCGATATCTTTGTGGTGAAATTTATCGATAAAATCTTGATATACTCTGCGTCAGCGGAGGAGAATGCCTATCATCTACTGATAGTTTTGGATAAACTCTGATCAAACCAGCTTTATGGTATGCTCTCTATGTTCTAGTTCTAGATACGAGAGGTCCACTTTCATTGACATGATATCTTGGAGGCTGTATTTGTAGTAGATCTAGGGAAGAAAGAAGTTGTACTATCATGGGATCCACCCAGGAGTGTGATCGAGGTATGAAGTTTCTTATGGATGGCTGGATACTACCGTAGATCTGTGCCTAACTTTTTCAGAATAGAGGAAACCCTGTCAGCATTGACAAAGAAGGCACAACCCTTCGTGTGGATGTAGAGATTTCAAGAGAGTTTTAAGAAGCTGAGGAAGAGACTGAAGAGTGTCTCCATCTTGAGGCTACCAGAATAGGTTCGTTGGTATGTAGTCTACTACAACACATCAGGGAAAAGACATGGGTGTTTCCTTATGCAAGAGCGATTAGTGATCACCTACGGCTGATGACAGTTAAGGAAACATGAGCAGAATTATGCTACACATGACCTAGAGCAAGCAGTAGTGGTCTTCCCCTTGAATATGTAGGGACATTAAATAATGGGAGAATGTTTTATAGTCTACTCTTATCAAATTGTCTCAGGTATATCTTCTCTCAGAAGGAACTGAATCCGAGATAGTGGTAATGGTAATAGTTGCTCCGTGACAATGACTTTGAGATAGTCTATACTCATGAGAAGGGGTACGTGGTAGCAGATTCACTCAGATATAAGTCTGGTCAATAGTTGCTAAGTGAGGCAACTGAGAAGCTATCCATGTTGAAGATATCCTTCATGGATAGAGATAGATCTACTTACCTATAGCTTATAATAGTCACTCCCCCACTCATTCAACATGTTAGTGAGACATAGCTGGGGAAATAGACTGTGAGGATCTACATTCTCATATTTCATCAGGACAAGAACCTGATGGATTTTCGGATGGTGGGGAGTGCGTCATCCTCTTTAGAGGACATACCATGGTACAAGTGTCACTACATGAGGAGGTGTTTAGGGAGTTCCATACATCCCCTCTAGTGGTATATTGTGGTGTGGAGAAGATGTAACAAGACCTTTGATGTCAATACTGGTGTCTAGGGATGATGAAAGTAGTCGAAAAGTTTGTTTCCTGATGCCTCAATTTTCAGGAAGTGAAGGTCATGCACCAGGTTCTATCAGGCCTAACACAACCAATATAGGTGTCAGAGTGGAAGTGGTATGGAATCTCCATGGACATTGTGACATGGCTTCCACGTACTTCTAGGGGACATGATTACATATAGGTGATATTTGACTGAATCAACAAGTCATCCCACTTCCTTCCTATTCAAGAGCAGGGATCTGTAGAGGGCATGGGATGCCTGAACATACATGAGATTGTGTGACATCATGGGGTTCCATCGATGAACTTCTCTGACCGTGATGCAAATTTTACTTTTCAGTTGTGGAATGTGTTGCATGAGGAATTCAAGAATCAACTATGTCTGACCACCACCTTTCATCCTCAAATGGATGGTCAGACAAGGAAGACCATTTAGATACCGGAGGAAATGATTTTTGCATGCGTCCTATATTTTACCTGAAGTTGGGAGGATCACTTTACCTAGGTGGAGTTTGCATAGAACATTAGTTATCACTACACCATCGGTATGACAACTTTTTAGGCCCTTTACAGTCGAACTTATAGATAACCTCTATGCTGGAAAGTCCAAGGAGATTCAGCACTTATGGGTCCAGAGATGGTATGGGCTACCACGGAGAAGGTGCAGATCATCCAGGAGCAGATGAAGACTACACAAAGTAGACATAAGTCTTATGCTGACAGGAGACGGAGGCCGTTGGATATCCAGGAGGGGGACCACGTATTCTAGCTAGTATCCCCTCGATGAGGATTATGGAGATTTGGCCACGACGACATGTTAACATCGAGGATTATAAGACTATTTATAATACATCAGATGATAGGAGAGGTGGTATACCACATGGAAAATCCACCATAATGGGAGAGGGTGCAGAAAGTCTTCCATGTATCCCAGTTGAGGAGATACATGCATCACCAATCTCACATCATCGGCCGTGGCGAGCTAGAATTAGATGACAGAAAGATGAATATGGAAGATCCATTAAAGATTGAGGATCGACATTAGTGAGTCCATTGTGGGTAGTTGATACCTATGGTGCGCGTTCGATGGTAGCATGGGAACCTCAATTAGACAACATGGGAGAAGGAGAATGAGATTCATGGTCAGTATCCCCATTTGTTCCCTTAGTCTATATTGTGGGTTTTGGGGATGAAAGGCCCTAAGGTGGGGAGAATGTAATGACCCGAGTTTTCCATGTAATTTATTTAATTATATGGAATTATTAATATTCCAGGAAAATTGACAGTGCATGATTCTGAGGCCAGGTATGCCCGAAATTAATTTTGGAAAATTATTTAAGGTACATTTAGTAAACACATGAGTGGAATTTTATATATTTTGAACCGGTGATGAAATTAAAAATCTATGGGCACTGTTGAATCTACAATGTTAGGATTCGCTTAAGAGAAACCTTACATTGATCACATTAGGTGTGGATAAAAAGTTAAACTTTGTGACTTTTTAAAATAAATTAAATGAAATAATTTCATTATTTTATTTCCATTCTTATCCTCGAATAGACATGTGGAGTGTGGGGCCAACAATTAGTGAATCCCTTAAATGGATTGAACATTCAATCTAAGTAACAAAAATGTTGAGTAATTAGGTATATTCCTAATTAATGATCTAACATTAATTCCCAACGTTGTTACTGGCCCACCCCTCTTCTATTTATATGGAGCATGGGGTGATATATCGACATTGCTTCTCAAAACAACAAAGTGCTCACCAAATGCTGAGACTCCAAACACTCGGAGGGCAGAGCCGGTTCCTACGAGTGGTGAAGAGCGACACTGAAACCCTGAAACAAATATCGATGATCTATTAACATCATTAGAGGATATTTGAGGGGGATGGTGAACACTTATCGACTTCCTCAATGGGAAGTATTTCTCTATCATTCATGAGGTGGGCATTTTTCTAGATTTAAATTCTCAGTGATTTTTTATTGTTTATATTCCTCAGGATTATAAGCTAACACGGAGGGCGTAGGCCTAAGAAACCTGTCCTAGAACCTCAACCACCTTCCTAAACCTGTAAATTCTCAGTGGAAGACCGACTATGTGAGGGCACTGGAAACCGATGCCAGCAGGGACCAAGGTGTTGGTTGGCACTGGTCGACCGCAAGGAAGGAGGTGGAACACCAACACTGCCAGAGGAACTGGCTATATATCTTCAGCCGCGGTGGTCGGGGGAGGCGGTTGACTACGGAAGAAGAAGGCGGTGTGACCTGCCCTGCCAAATTACTCGGGCTGTGACTCGTCAGCCATGGCGAACCGGTTGAAGGCAGCTGACACACCATCTGACGACAGGTGGCAGAGCAGCATGTTGTCGCGTGCTACTGGAGACGACAGCCAGCACACCGGTAGGCTACGACAGAAGGAATGAACAACCCTGGCAGGTCCCACAAGATACCTGGAAGAGCCACGTGGCACCACTACTGTGGACGAGCCGAACGACCTCCAGCCCGTTTGGGAATTTGGGGGGAGCCACTCCCCTATGCCACATAGTGCAAGTCCTCAGAGGGTCATGCATCTGCGCAGTCGGGCCTCCTGTCCAGCGGGTCGTTGCCGAGTGGGCCGCCGCCCAGTGGGCCGCTGTCCAAAAGGTCGCCTTCAAAGTAGGCTGCCAACCTTGCGGGCCGGGTCACTGGTTCAGTAGGCAGTGCTCTTGGCGGGCTGCGCCCCCATTCGGGTCAGGCCGCCCCTCACGGTTCGAGCTCGCCGTAGCCTAGCCCAGTCGGGTCGGACCGAGACTGGGTCGAGTCGGCCCTAACCAGGTAGGACTAGAGCCATAAATACATAATGGTCCATATCATGAGAACCAAACATCTGTTTGACTAACCGTTTCTAGAATTGGGAACCTTGGATCAAGAAGATTTTATTGGTATACTCTACATGAGAATTGGAGACATGTGGAGTACGGTCAGACATCCGATTGACTCACCGTTTGTCATGTTGGACCCCTTAGGACATGGTGGTCCTTTGGGTTACTCCTTTTTAAAGCATAATGGTGGTAGATGTATGAACGATACCTCCAGGGGAAGATTCTACAAAATGTGAGCACACCATGTGCGAGGAATCCAGTTGCAGGTTGTAACGTGATGAAAAACAACTATCCTATGTGGGTCAGCATCTATCATATCCTGTGTGGGTCCGTGCTCAACGATATTTTGTGGGTCGGTGAATAATGATACTTTGTGGGGTTAGATCATTTGTTGGTCATTGGTCAGTGATCATGTGTGTGTCAGCACATACCGATCCTTTGTGGGTCAGCACATAATGATCCTGTGGGGGGGTTAGATCATGTGTGGTTCATCGCTTAGTGATCCTATGTGAGTCAGCGCATACCGATCCTTTGTGGTTCATATCCTATGTGGATCAACAGGGGTTAGTTACCTATCAATCCCATGTGGGTCATATGGAGTGATACATAACATAATAATATGATCTAACCTTACGACTAATCATTTGTACTTAAGTACTTATGTTATACCTAATTGTGAGCTGAGCATATTCACCATCATGTTGTTATCTTCATGGAGTTACCTATGTGTTACATCTATCTTCGTGTTGTTACATGTGTCATACATTCATCTTAGGGGTGATACCTTTGTCGTACTTCTACCTTGGTGGTGTTGTCCTCGTGGTGTTACTTGTGTGGTACGTCTACCCCAGTTATGTTACTTATGTGCTATCGCTTCCTTCATGGTGTTACCTTTGTGGTATTCTTTCCTCATGTATGATATGAGGATGTTGAGGATAACTTAGGTATATGTATGGGAATATACATATATAGAGTTGATTCCTTTCTTTGTGGATTTTCCTTTGTGGAATTATAGGAGACTAACAGGGGTCTCAGGGTACCTACTAAGGATTGTTTTACTCACCCATCCAAAGGATATGCTCGTACCTTGTTGTGTCTTGTGCATACGACAACAAACATTGATCGAGTCTGAGAGAGCATGGATAGAACAATACCCGAAGCTAGACCATTTCGTGTGAACTGACGCAGAGACTAAAGTTTGTGAGTTGTACCTACCCTTTAGGTAGGATCCTCGGTGGATGATCCCGGGGGTGTTTGTAATTTTAAGTTGTATTTGTTATTTTCATTTGTAATCTCACATTCAGTTGTCCTTGTATACTAGCCCCTTTATATTATCACCATTTGACTACATTAGTTTACTTTTTGGTTGCTTATTGTCATGTTTGTGGACTGTGTGTTTGTACATGTTAAAAGGCAGTACCTTCCCATTATAGGGATATGCCTTTTCGGTGCTAGTCGTCAGTCCCTAGCCTATGGAAGGCCGACTTGGGGTAGTCATGGAACAGGCCCCAATGGACATGTCATGACATTAAAATTTATATGATATGGGATGGGTAATCTTAGAATTTCAAAAAATATGAAATTAATATATATTACAAATTGAACTACTAATGGAACCAAAAAGATAATATTAAAATAAAATATGATTATGAGGTTAAAGATACATATTCATTAACTTTTGGACACATTTGGATCACATCTCTTCCCATTTAATGTTTTTATCACATCATTAACAATTATGACAATTACGGTGATATAAATGTTTTTTAGACATTAAGGGTCAACAAAGCTACTATAAATGGGAAGACAAAAAAAACATATCATTAAAGACACATTAAATCATATCCCAATATCATTGACAATATAGTATATCAATTAATTTTAAATTAATAAATAAAATATTAATTATTACAAAATACAAGTAATACTGATTTTAGATATATTAATTTACAAGGAATTTAATAACATCATGACTAAATAAATTCAAATATATTAAATTCAAAATTATATAAAATTTTATATTAATAAAAAAATTGAATTAAAATAATTATTTCAAATTATAAAAAATTTAATATTTGTAATATAATTTATGTTATTATTAAATTAATTGAATAATTATTGTGTCCTCCATGGATAAACATTTAATGAAATTATTTTCAGCAATAAAATTTTAAAAACATTACCATGAACAAAAATAATATTTCTTTAAAAATACTTTTTATAAGAAAACATATCATCTATATATCAATATGTTAATAATATTATACTTATTAAGAGAAAATAATGAGACATTTTATTGGCTTTCTATTTACTTAAATATCATAATTGTCCCAGTCATATATAATAGATAAAGAAGACATATATTAATATTTTTTATTGATTATTGATGATATATGATAATCTAATAAAATTAAGTCATGTGTTATGGTCATTCTTTGGTCCTTGTCATTTTACTTTTATCTTTAATTACCTAATTTACCATTTATTGTGGGTAATGAAATTACAAAAGTTGTTATTAATAAAATTTGAAAATAAAATGGAAATATTGAAAAAAAATATTGAACCACTTAGTATAAATATTTAACACATTTTTTATATTTCAATTTCTATACGTGTTAGAAATTAAATTTAATATAAATGTATAAACTACAATGAAAAACCCATTTTAAGAAAAAATTTAATCCAAAAAATGTACATTTACCAAAATAAGGTAAAATGATTATTTAAATTATTTAAATAATTCTATAAATAATTAAATAATACTAATATTAATTTCATGTCATATTTCAAATAATTAAGAAATATCTTAATAAAATGAAAATTAAATTTCCCCAAAATCGATATTTTTCACTATTAACATAAAAACAAATCATTTAAAAAAATAACAAAATATTATTGAAATATAAATTTTATATGATTACATAAAAAAATGTATACATTTATCAAGTAATAATTCAAAAATATAAACCAATTAATTATAATTATTTTCTCTCAAACAATAATGAAACTCAATTTCTATGAATACATGTATTTAATGAAATAAATGGATTTAAAAAAATTCCCATAATTTAATAAATAATAAAAAATTACTTATTAGGAATAATTTATGTATATATATATATATTAGAATTTAATTAACCTTATTCATGCATACCTATTCAATAGCTAGGTTTTTACTAGAATATTTATGTAATATTATTCCAAGGATTGATGATCTTTTCAATAAGCTGAAGAGAGCTCGTTGGCTTTTGAAGATTGACCTCAAATGAGGATATCATCAGCTCAGAGTACTAGATGAGGATGTGAAGAAGACAACCTTCAGATATCATAATGGCAATGATGAGTTCTTTGTTATTCCATTCGGCGTGACCAATGCCCAGCAGTGTTCATGGGACTCATGAACAGGTTCATTCAAACATACCTAGTTCTTTTTGTGGTGGTCCTCATCGATGAAATCTTTATATACTCAGCATCTGAGTAGGAGAATGTCCGTCACCTGCAGATAGTTCAAGATACACTCCGAGAGCACCAGTTTTATCGTAAGCTCTCGATGTTCTAGATCTTGATACAAGAAGTCTACTATATTTGAAATGATATCTCTGAGGGATTAGTTGTAGTAGTTATAGTGAAGATATATGTTGTACCATCATGGAAGCCACCCAAGAGTGTGACCGAGGTAAAAATATTCATGGGGTTGGTTGGATACTACCAGAGATTCATGATTGTCTTTTCCAGAGTTGTGACACCCTTTTCAGCATTAATAATGAAGGGACATCCCTTCATGGGGACGAAGAGATGCCAATAGTGTTTTCATGAGCTATGGATAAGGCTAAGAAGTGTTTCGATCATGAGGCTACTAGAATAGGGAGTTTGGTATGTAGTCTACTGCGACACATCCATGATCTGTATTGGGTGTTTCCTAATGCAGGAGCAAGAAGTGATCTCCTACGGCTAATGACAGCTGAGGAAACTTTAGCAGAATTACACTACCCATGAACTAGAGTTAGCAGTAGTGGTCTTCTTCTTGAAGATGTGGTGGAATTAAATTATGGGAGAATGATTCACAGTATACTCTAATCACAAGATTCCCAGGTGTATCTTCTCTTAAAAAATGATCTGAAACTAAGACATCGGCGATGGATAGAGTTCCTCGAGGACTATTTGAGATAGTCTATACTCCTGGGAAGGGAACATGGTAGCAGATGCTCTCAGCTGGAGGTCTGCTCTGCAGTTGCTGAATGATTTTACAAATAAGTGAGCCACATTTCAGATATCCTTCATGGATAGAGATAGAGTGTCTTACCTCCAGTCTATGATAATCACTCCCCCACTCCTTCATCACGTATATGTGACGCAGCTCGATGACATTGACTGTGAGGCTTGACGTGCATAGATATCCTCATGATAGACACCTGAAGAATTTTTTAATGGTGGGGATCAAGTCATCATCATTAGAGGACATACCATGGTACTGATGTAGCTATGAGAGGAGGTTTTGAAGGCTTTCCATACATCTCCACTTGAGGAACATACGGGTGTGGAAAAGTTGTAACATGACCTCCAAAGTCAGCACCAGTGGCTAGCGATGAAGAAAGTAGTGGTAGAGTTTATTTATCAATGCCTCACTTGTCAGTATGTGAAGGCCGAGAATCAGGTTCCTGGAGGCTTAACACATCCACTAGTGCTGCCGGAGTGGAAGTGGGATGAAATCTCCACAGACTATGTGAAAGAGAATCCACATACGACTAGGGGACATGATTACATCCATGTGATCATTGAAGACTCACCAAGTCGTCCCACTTCCTACCTATTCAAGAGCAGGGATCTATAGAGAGCATGGGATGCCTATACATACATGAGACTATGTGACTCCATGGTGTGCCATCAACGATCATCTCTAACCATAATGCATATTTTACTGCTTAGTTATGGAAAGGCTTATTGGAGGAATTTTAGACACAACTACATTTTAGCACCGCCTTTCATCCTCATACGGATGGTCATTAGGAGCAGACCATTTGGACGATGGATGACATGTTTCGTGCATGCGTCCTAGATTTTAACAATAGTTGGGAGGATCAATTTCTTTAGTGTTGTTTTCTTACAACAATAGTTATCACCCCACCATCAGTATGACACATTTTGATGCCCTTTATGGTCGACCATAAAGATAACCTCTATGTTGAATAGGCCCTGGAGAGTCAACACTTATGGGTCCATATTTGGTATGAGCTACCCTTATGAAAGAGAAAAACATCCACAAGAAGATGAAGACTATACAATGTAGAAAAATGTCATATGATGATAGGAGACAGAGGCCATTCGAGATCTAGGAGGGGGACCACATATTCTAGAGAGTATCCTCTCGAAGAGGTTTATATAGATTTTGATGATGTGGAATGCTAACAACAGGGATTATGGGACTATTTATGATACTTCATAGGATAGTCGAGATGGAATACCACTTGGAACTTCCACCATAGTTGGAGAGGTTGAACGATGTCTTCCATGTATCCTAGCTGAGGAGATACATGCACGACCCGTCTCACATCATCGAGCATGGCGAGCTGGAATTAGAAGATGAGTTGATGATTACGGAGGTTCTCGTAGAGATTGAGGATTGATAGGAGCGAGTCCATTGTGTGCAGTTGATACATCTAGTGCACTTTTGATGGCAGCATGAGAACCTCCTTGAGAGCACATGGAAGCGGGAGGCTCAGAATCATGGTCAGTATCACCATTTTTTCCCATATTCTATGTTGTGTATTTATGGGATAAAAGGACCTTAAGGGGGGAGAATGTAATGTCTCGGGATTTCCATGTAATTTTTTTAATTATATGGAATTATTACAATTCTATGATTACAAACTATGCGTGATTTCGATGCCAGGTGTACCCGGAATTAATTTCTGAAAATTTTTATGGTAATTTATATAAATGGGTGAAAAACGTTTTCTAACTTTTGATTGGTGCTGAAATTAAAAATCTGAGAGCACCGTAGAATCCGCAATGCCAAGATTGGCATAAAGTAGACTTTACACTGACCATAGTATATATGGAAAGAAGTTATTTTTTTGACTTTTTAAAAGAAATAAAATTTAATAATTTTAATTTTTTATTTCTATTTTTATCCTCTAACGGACAAGCAGTGTGTGGGGCCAGCCACTTGTCAATCCATTAAATGGATTCACCATTCAATTATGTGACATAATTGTTGAGTAATTAGCTAGATTCCAAATTAATGATCTAGCAATAATTCACAACATTGTTATTGACCCTCCCCCTCTCTTATATATATAGAGCCTGGGGAGGGGTATCGACACAGCTTCTCCACAAAAACGATGTGCTGACCATGTGCTACAACTTGATACCCTTGGAAGATGGAGCCAGTTCTGTTGATATGTGATGAGCGACACAGAAACCCTAAACCGAATATTGACGATCAAGAAACTTCATTGGATGCTAATTGATGTGGATAAGGAACACTGATCCACATCCTCAACTGCATGCATTTCTCTATTGTTCGTGAGATAGGGATTTGTCTAGATTTAAATTCCAAGAGTTTTTTGATTCTTTAACTTCATCATGATTACATGCTAATGTAGAGGTCATGGGCCTAATGATCCCAGTCCGGACCCTCCACTACCTTCCACCCCTCTTACATTTTCTTTGGAAGATGGAAGGTGAGGTGGTATTGGCAACTGGCGCTGACATGGACCATGGTGGTACCCGACACTAGTCGGCCACATGGAAGGATGTGGTACACCCACGCCACTAGAGAAACAAGCTACGACATGTTAGCCACAGCGGTCGAGGGAAGCGGTAGACACAACATCCGACCCCGGAAGAAGAAATTGGTGCGACTAGACCCACTAGAGGACTCTGGCTATGGGTTGTCAGCTGCAGAGGACTGAAGGAAGGAGGCTGACACACCATCCAGCTACGGGTGGCGAAATGGAACGCCGTCACATGCCACTAGAGACCGCAACACGCACACCAACAGGTTGTGATGGATGGTTTGACCAGCTCTAGCAGGTCGCACATGCATCCTGCCAGCCTCACATTTCTCCGCTGATGCGGTGGACCCAGAAAACCTCTAGGACATTCAAGAATTTGGGGAGATCCACTCCCTAGTTCCACATAGTGTGACGCCCATGTGGGTCGTTCATCACCATTGCTGGGCTTCCTATCTAGCGGGATGGCACACAGTGGGCCACTGCCTAGTGGGCTGCCATCCAACAGGCCGCCAACCTAGCGGGCCACCTACCCTGTGGGCTGGGCCGCCGTCCCAGCAGGCAGCGAGCTTGGCGGGCAGTGTGCCCCATGCAGGCCGGGTCGGGTCAGCCCCGACCAGGTCAGCACGGACCTAGAAATACATAAAGGTCCATATCTTATGTACCGGACGATCATTTTTCAACCTTTATCTGAGGTTCGGATCCTTGGATCGAGACAGTCCTATTGTTATACTCCACATGAGAATTGGAGATAGTTGGAGTACGGTCGGGCATCCGATTGACACGTTGTTTGTCCTGTTGGAACCCTTATGACATGGCAGTACTTTGGGTTACTCTCTTGTGGAGATCAGTGGTGGTTGAGGCACCACCGATATCTCAAGGTTCATATTCTATAGAACTAGAGCGCACTGGGTGTGAAGAATCTTGTGGCGGGCTGTAACGTGAAGAAATAACAATGATCCTGTGTGGGTCAGCATCTATCAGATCATATGTGGGTCAGCCCTCAGCGATCCCCTGTGGGTGTGTGCATAATGATCCTATGGGGGTCATGTCATGTGTGGGTCAGCACTCAGAGATCATATAGGGGTTAGTGCTTACCGATTCAGTGTTGGTCATGTCATGTGTGGGTCAGTGGGGGTAAGATACATATTGATCCTCTGTGGGTTATAAGCAGTGCTTCTTAACAGAATAATATGATCTACCATTACGACTAATCATATGTACTTATGTAGTTTTGTTATACCTGATTATGATCTGAGTCTATTCTCCCTCGTTGTGTTATCTTCGTGGTTTTACTTGTGTGGTAATTTTATCTTCGTGGTTTTTCCTGTGTGGTAATTTTAACATAGTTGAGTTACCTATGTCGTACATCTATATTTTTGGTGTAGTCGTCGTGTTTTTACCTGTGTGGTACTTCTATCTTTGTGGTGTTACCTGTGTGGTATTTCTACCTTCATGGTGTTACCTTTGAGGTATTATTTCATCATGTATGAGATGAGCATGTTCAAGATAACTTAGGTATATGTATTGGAATATACCAATGTAGAGTTGAGTTCTAGCTTTGGGTCTTTTCCTTTGTGGAATTCTAGAAGTCCAACGGGGGTCTCAGGGTCCCAACTGAGGATATTTATACTCACCCATACAATGTCTACACCCGCATCCTATTTTTTTCTATGTAGATGAAGAATAGTATTGATCGAGGCTGAGGGATCCAGGACTGGACGATACCCAGAGGTGGACCATTTGGTGTGACCTGATGTAGAGAATATAGTTTGTGAGCTATACCTAACCTTCTGGCAGGATCCTTGGTGGATGATCTATGAGCTGTTTGTACTTTTCAGTGGTATTTTTTCTTTTCAGTTCTAATTGTACTTTCAATTTGGATTGTATTGTTCCACAATTACTTTCAGCATGCTTCTTCTACAATAGTTTACTTTTTGGTTGCTTCTGGTTGTGTTTTTGGACCGTGAGTTTGTATATGTTAAAAGGTAGTTCCTTCCGATTATAGGGATATGCCTTTTCGATACTAGTCTTCATCCCTAGGACTATAGATGGCGGGCTTGGGGTAGTCACGGAATGTGCCCCAAGTGACAGGTCATAACATTAACATTTATATGATATGGGATGGGTACTCTCATAATTTTATAAAATATAAAATTAATATAAATTAATATTGAACTATAAATGTATGCAAATTGATAATATTAAAATCTATAATGATTAATAGATTAAATAATCACATTCATTAAATTTTTCACACGTTTGGATCTCATTTGTACCCATATGATGTTTTTATAACTTCATTAACCCTTTTGAAAATAACGGTGATGTAAAAGTTTTTTAGACATTGAGGTTCAATAAAGAAATTGTAAATGGAAAACCAACACATAAATAGACCATTGAAGATATATTAAATCATATCCTATTATCATTGAAAATATAGTATTCCATGGAATTATAAATAAATTAACAAAATATTATGTATTACAAAATGCAAGTAATATTGATTTTTGATATATTCATTTACACTGAATTTAAAATCATCATGAAAGAATAAAATAAAATATAATAAATTCAAAATTACATAAAATATTATATTTATAAAAACAAATTTCTAAATTATTTTTTTGAAAAAATAAAAATAAAAATTTTAATATAATTTCTGTAACTATTAAGTTTATTGAATAATTATTTTGTTCTCCTTGGTATTAGATTTAAGGAAATTATTTTTAGTGATAAAAATTTACAAACATTACCATGATAAAAAATAATATATAATTAAAAAATATTTTTATAAGAAAATATATCTTTAATATTTCCATATAATAATAATTTTATACTTATTAAGAGAAATAATGTGACAATTTTTTTCTTTGTCCTAACATAAATATCATGAAGGTCCCAATCATATCTAAATAGATAAAAAATAAATATATTAATATTTTTTATGATTATTGATGATATATTCTAATATAATAAAATTAATTTGGCTGTTATGGTCATTCATTGGTCCTTGTCATTTTTCTTTTATCCATAATTACCCAATTTACCATTTATCACGGTAAAAGAAATTACCAAAGTTTCTATTCATAATATTAAAAAATAAAAGAAAAATATTGAAAATAATATTAAAACACTTAGTATAAATATTTAACACATTCTTCATATTTTAATTTCTACAAGTGTTAGAAATTAAATTTTTTATTAATTCATAATCTCAAATAAAAACGATTTTGTGAAAAAAAAACATTAATCCAAAAAATGTACATTTATAAAAATAGAGTAAAATGGCGATTTAAATTAATTAAATAATACTATATATATTTAAATAGTAATTATATTAATTTTATGTCATATATAAAATAATTATGATATTTAAAAAATGTTATTTTCCCAAAAATTTTATATTTAACTATTCACTTAAAAATAAATAATTTAAAAAAATAACAAAATTTTAATGAAATACAATTTTTATATGATTATTTATAAAATTTAATACATTTATCAAATAAATATTCAAAAATATCAACAAATTAATCATAATTATTTTCTATGAAACAATAATGAAACCCAATTTTTAATAAAACTTGTTTTTAAAGAATGAAATGGATTTACAAAGAAAATCAATTATTTTATAAGAAATTAAAACATTACTTATTAGGAATACTATATTAATATATATATTTATATATATTATAATATAATTAATATTGTTCATTCATACCTATTCAATGGCTAGGTTTTCACCATAATATTTATATAATATTATTTCATGGTTCATTTAAGATAAGTGTTTTATATCATGTGTGTTATCAAAAATAGTTTTCCTTTTAAATTCATTACATATTGCATTATCCCCACACCATTAAATAATTTTTTCATTTAAATTAGTAATTCTTCTTTATAATCAACAATTTATCATTTAAAAATACCTTTTTTGATATCCCACATCATAGAACGGGTAAATTAAAATCACTTTAATATAGGTAAAGGGAAGTAAAAGAGGTCACCTAGATTAAACAAAAATTAGGTTTAAAATAGAATAATTTTAATATGGTCTTGAGGGTAAAATTTAATGCCCAAATAATGATAGAGAGTGGCAAAGATCTTTTATCTCAAGATATATAAGGATATTAACATTGTGAATGACCAAAAGAACTAAAACCCAAAGATTTGGGGAAAATAAAGTACATTTATAATTAATTAAAGTAATAAGATATAATTTTTAGATCATTTTCTCAATATTATTGGAATTTTATTAATATTAAGAGTATATTCCTATAGAAATGTACTTACATTACAAGCTGAATTTGATCATTTAATCAATTTCGACTACAATACCAGAATTTTATCAAAATAACGATTATTTGAGAAAAATATTTCATGATTTATTCAATATAATCAACTCATAAAAAATCCCTTAATTCCAAAAATTGATAAAAATAATTTCCTCATGTCTTTGTACATTTAATAAATCCACAATATTTGGAATATGGTAAGATAATTCCCAAAATGAATTAACATTCATACCTTAATATCTATGATTAAATACAATTATTTATAGTTCATACTAATTCATTCCAAGAATAAAAATATTTAATGTTTTTCAAAATATTACTAGCCAAGATTAAAACCCAATAATCCAATGGATCTTTTGACACATTCCTCCAATAAAAATAAACATTTATCCCAAATTGTATTAGTTAATCAAAATGTCATATACCCAAAAATATGTAGATAGTTTCCATAAATAATATAAACCATCATGAAATAACATTGCATTCGTATATTCATCTAAAATATAATTCGACCCTGACTCCTAAAATAATACTTCATGTTTAACACAAGGTTTTCATGTACCTCATCAAAATAAAAGGTCCCCAAAATATATTTATTATGATTTTAATTTCAACACTTGAAACCTAAAAATGGGATTACATGACTATTTAATTATGGGTAAAATTGAAATCCTAAAACCATGATTGTATCCATAACTCTTAAATAACCATTTCATGAAAATACAATAATCTCAATAGATTTTATACCCCTTTCAGGTACCAACTTTAACATCCTGAATCTCAAACTCCAAATCCTATCATAAAAACACAAACATTACGTTTCTATCATTGATAATGATAAATGTGCCAAAAAATATTCAGTCTAAACCTTATAACATCAAAATTATATATTATCACATTCATACCCAAGGGACATTATGTTTTCAAATGTTATTGAATTATAAAAAGAACCTATATAAAAACACTCTTGATATGAGGAGAGTATTTTCTCAAACATTTCATATTATATACAAAACATATCACATAAATTTATTTATATATAAAAAAAATTCTATATTGAAATAATTAATATTCATTCTTTATAACTTGTATTTAGGGATACAAAAATAGGGTGAGCTCAAATGATCAACTAGGGAATACAAAGGAATTAATAATTGAGTGTCATCAATAAGAGAATTACTAGCATAAGTATGTGATAAAATGATCAAAGTGATTAATAATTACCAAAGATAATTAATACCAATAAATATATGTATCATCAATCATGAACATGGAGTAAATATTTTAAAAGGGATGGAGTCATAAAAATGAATAATCAGGTGCCATGTGATGTTAGTATAGGGTATTGTAAACATTAAAAAACCCTATATTTTAACCCATAATATGTAGAAAATACTTTCATTTAAACATTTATGAATAATCATACCTTGAAAATCATAACATTTCTATAAATATATATATATATATTAGATGAATCATGTATACTAATTTGTACATAATTTTCTACATCACTCGTACAAATATAATTACCCTACAGACAACTTCCTTACCCAATATATTGGGGGTCTATCATTGACCCACCAATAATTTGTTTTCTAACCTATATTCCATAGTATAACATGGAAGCATCCATATTAATAAAATAATCCCTATGAACCATAACATAAATAATGTACATAGTGATTTCTCCTCATCAAATAATTCATAAAAACATCATATATTAGTTTAATAACCTAATTTACCCATGGAAAAGAAACAATATTCATTAAAAATTCATAGAAAAAATATTAATCCATCATGAGATAGATTGAGTATTGTATCAATAAGCAATTACCCCATGGGAGCATATGTAACATCAAGGGATGTTGATGTTGATGATTGAAAATTACATTAAATGATCATTAATATCATTCATGAGGAAAAATTAACTTTTAATTTAATAAAATAATTTTTAATAGTATAAATTCAATATATATTGCATAAAAATTTTATTTTAAAATAAACTTGTCAATTTTATAATGTAACATATAATTAAATAATGGTAATGAGGGTAGTAAAATACATTCATGTTTTAAACGTTTGTGATACACATTCCTATCAAATATTTCATAAGTAGTGTATAAAGGTGCCAATTTAGAAATATATAAGAAACATCCATATTAAAACCTTTTAGTAGAAGGTAAAACACACTGTAAAAAATATTTATGAAACTATTTATGTTAGGAAAAGAAAATTATTTACTTTTTTACATAACATATATATGGTAGGGAGTGATTCTAATTTAAAAAACTGCAGAAGGTCAATATCACTTATAAATGATTTTATAGACTTTTATATAATAGATATGTGAATAAATGAAAATTAAACACATAAAAAATCTATAAATAGATGAGAATAAAATATATTTTGTTTATGAAAATAATTGAATACTACACCACCGGCCAAAGAAACCTTGAATATAAAATATTGCAATTTTAAAAGAGATTATTACGTAAAGCCTTTTTTTTCCTTTGGAATCTTTTCAATAATTATCCCATTGAATGATAAAAAATTAATATATAACTATCATAAAAATAACGATATTCATGAAATAAATTATTTATTGGGTAATATATACACCTCACAAAATAAAATTAGTATATATCATAAACAAATGTCTCTATGAATGAAACTTATATTTGAAGTAACCCTACAGAGTTCATATCATTGAAATTAAAATTAATAAATTAAGATATTATGTTTAGAAAATTCAAATCTACAAAAATTGAAAATAATGAATAAAAATTTTCAAAGATCAATTCACACATATTAATGGAATATTGTTTCTGACAATATATCCCAAATTGTGTGAGTGAAATGGTTTAAAATGAGTGGGTAAATCTATCAATATTAACCCTTTATTAGGGTGGAATAGTTTAAATAATTGAAATCGAGTTCAACATTATCATATTTTATAGAAACTCCTAACGGTCCACACATCCATAACTCAGTACAAGGCTTCGTTCTAAATCCATTCACTTTATTGGGTGTTTGACCCAATGGCGCTTAAGAACTCACATTTGTTGAGAGGACATGAGGATAGGATCATCACACCTATTTGGGGGGAATTAATTCTTACTTCAATACTACATAATATATTTATGATATGTTTTGGAATCAATTCCAAGTCATGATATGATAGCAGTTAACCTTACAAAATGATCAATTGTTGAACCCTTCTAGGTGTAATGGTGGGTCTATTAATGTGTTATTCTGTATGTTTCTATGGGTATTCAGATATTCCCCATTAGTGGGAACCTACATAAATCTTCAATCCATATAAAATGGAACACTTGAATTTACTACCAATCTGAGAGGTGGTTGATATCTCAAGGATTGGATTGAACATTCATGTGGCTTCCTATGTGTCATGTTTATTATAAGAATAAAAACTTGTGTAATTTTTTTATCCATACAGTTTAACATTATAAAAAAATTCATATATGATTGTTAACTTAAGAATGATCTATTTATATTAATCCTTAATTATGATTCCTATGTATCATACATATTCCATGAATCAGATTAACCACAGTTCGATCAAAAATGTGGGACTTTCTTTGAGGTGGACACCCGAATTTGGTGGAATTCATATTATTCCAATGATTAGGTCTTACACACTATGGTTCTATGGGCAGGGGAATATTTATGATTCAAATGATATGATCAATTCATATTACAAGGACCACGTGCTCCATTAACTGTGTGAGAAACTAGGAAGAGAAAGTCATTCGCCTCACTCTATATGGATATGGGACTTACAAATAGAGGCATCCCTTTTGAGATATTTAATTTGGAGATCAGGCCCATGGGAAGAAAACTAAATATCCTTGTTATGGAAGTAATTGGAGTCATCACAGGTTATTTGAATTTCAAATCCACTGATAGATGAGGATGAATTATCAACCCATGTGGAATTGGATTGAAATTGTTAGAATATCTATGAAATGGAGAGGGATAATACTGAAGTTGGTTACCATTATAGATAGATCCTTACAAGGGTGTACATATTGTCATATTTTTCTAGGAATTAGTGTTATCATCAATTAGTTTGTATTCTGTAGAATATTTTCACTATAAAATGTTATAATGTCCAATGATATCTTCCATACATTTCTAAATTAGCCACTAGATATAGCGTTATTGTCTACCTAACATGATTATGGTGTCTATATGCTTGAGGATGTCATCCCATGTCATGGTTTCTTATACTATATTTATAAAGGCAACCTCATAATCCTTCTCACTTGTATGAAGGTCCTCATATGATATGAATGTAATTTCCCAAAATCATTGCACGATGATGACTACTATGTGTGGAGGGTATTTCATAACTTGTATGACATGTATCGAGGTAATCACATTATATGATTGGAATTTAGTGTGAAAATCATATGATCTAGAATACATTTAAAGGGATTTCATATGACCAAGACATACATGTAATGAGGGTGTCACATGAATTTGATGACATGTCATGGTGATTCCACATAACATTGGAGAAATTTTTATAGCACATCACAATACATGGATGAAAATCTAGGAGGATAACACATGATTTAGGTGCAATCCTAGATGGAATCAAATGAAATTATTTTCATGTACAAAGGACATCTCAGTATCAAAATGTCATGTTTATAGTGTTTTTGATGACTTTAGATACATTTTATTGTGATATATCATGATCTAGGAAGGCCATGTGATGTGAATGAAAATTATTGTATCCATCTTCACATAATTCCTCTACCAATTTTGGTATTTAGTCTAGCCTTCACATCATAAGTTCCTCCTGGATTGTCTATTGATATGTTATTTTCGGTTCCCTAAGATTTAGTTGCCATGAAGTACCTCCTACGCATAATCAAGCTGACATTTAGGATGTATTTCCAGTGATCTATAAATTAATCATGATATAAATATCCATGTTGAGTGATCGCTTAGTTTATCCCATGGATTTTACCTTGATGAATTCCTTTTTGATCACACGAAATTCAACATCGAGAAGTCCTCTCCAGCTCAGCTATGTATTTCTGTCCTATTTTTTTGTTTTTTGTTCATAGGGGGAGGGATTTATAGTCCTCTATATTCCATTAATATGAAGACTTACACAACGCATATATTCAAAATTATGATCTTTATTAGGTGGTGGTATTTTGGTATCAAACACATCATATTATCATACATTGGTCCATTCGTAGTTCCGTAAGATTAATATGACTAAGAAAATATTCTTCCATATAAATTTTTATTAGACCACATCTAATAAATATGATTTCACATAACTGCTTTGATATGTCAAAGTGATTTCCCATGTTTATGGAAACAATCATTTTAGAATTGATGAGACCAGGACACCTATGTAGAGGATTTAATGTGATAGAAGACAACTTATCAGATGTCCTTCATGAGACAAAGAAGTATTTCCAATAGGGCCTCTACGATATTTGGATGACATTTTGATGGACCTTCATGAGATCAATGGTGACTAGCCAATTCACATAAAACCACTCATGTGATGTTCAATATATCTTCCCCTCGTAGGAAGATTCCTCATTTTCATTTTCAATTTTTTTATTTTATAAGGACATGAGATCTCACACCATCATGTGAGTGTTTCTAAGAGAACCCACCTTACATTCCTATGGTTCTTCCCATGATCGATATTGGGCCTCACAATTCTATTCGAGCGTTTCCAATAACATTCATTCAATTTTTATATTCTGCTAAAGGATAATTTAATAATCAAACCGACATTTCGTGGTCCTTCACAGAATGAAGTTTTCATGAAAACATGTGCTAATGTGACCTAGTCAACATATCACCTAGGTATTTATGAAGCCTTTTGGATTGTATGATCATTTGAATTGATGAAAAATGTAACACTACTTTGTATGAGTTCTCCACCTTTATTTTGTTTGGGTTTTGGATGACTATCTGGCTTCTATCGATTAAAATGTATCATTATTGGTGGAACACATTTGGAAACCTCCCTATAATAACTGCCTATGAGGAAAACCTATCATTAATTCGATGAATTTTTATAGGGGATTTAAATGATCATAAGATGATCATTCTCTATTCATAGTATTCTCAAATGACCATCCTATGTTCATGTTATTGTGTGTACTTATGATGTATATGTGATCTTTGTAATTTGACTATCATTGGTTTCATTATTTTATGATGAAAATAATACCCCTGCTTTAGGAATTTCATCCCTTCTAGGTTTTATGATTCTCACTTGGAAGACATTAATAAACCTCCCCCCTTAGTAGTCACATACAAAGGGAAGATGTCTCATTAATGATGAATAAATAGATTTTTCAGAGTCATTGTTGATATTGATGATCAATTTATTGGGAACCATTTTGTCTCCTTAGTGTCCTCTGGTATTGCTTATATTTCACAATAATTAGGGGGAAGGATAGGTTAAGTCCAATAAAATTTAGGAATCTATAAATCTCTCATTATTGATTTGTTCAGATGATCACTATGAATTACCTCATTGTACGATCCAATTCATTGGACCTTTTAAGAAGAAAAGATCACATGATCGATTCACAAGAGTTTAATAAAGAACTATTTCATTTTATTTCTTGCTTATATGAACCACAATTCAATAATATATAGTTGATTAATCCTTGATCTACTTCCATTGACCTATAACGTACATGTTATATTTGCATTATCTTCTGTCTTGGTCTCATAATAACTCAATCCTAATGGAGTTCTCATTACATTCTTAGGGTCATTTGAATGAGAGTCTAATTAAAAAATAATCAATCTCAAGATATTGTATGGTTTATAAAATTCTGGAGGCCTTCATAGTTATTTTCTTTGAGATACCTATATCAAGTATTGGGGTCAGAAATCTCATAATGATTTATAAAATTCTCTTGATACTGTCTGAGTAATGCATATCCATTGACATGATTTATCACTTTTCTAAAATGTGATTCACTGTTTTGGATATATGGATTCATATTCATTTCATATTTCTCATATGTATTTAATGAAATTAGAAACAATAGTAGTGCCTCATTGGAATTCCATTGTTTCTATTGTGCATGTCAGTTGTCATGGTAATGTTGAATCATCATAGAGGCGTATGATGAAACTAATTGCAGTGGACCTTATGGAATATACTCTTATTGAATTCATTCCACTTAATATGTTTGGTATAACCAACAAAATATCATCCTTCTATTGCAGTCATCAATCATGCCTCACACCTGGATTCTGGAATCCTACAATACCTTCTTGGTAAACATCACCCATACTGATCATTTAATTGATATGGAAAGTCCCAAAAATGGTTAAATAATGACATAAGATCCCAAAATCATTGATGGGAACCATCATGAACTAGATTATAACATCCAGATGTACTAATCAATAATGTGGAAATTTAATACAAATATTAGGTTCATGTGGTTTCCCAAATAGGTCCTTTGATCATGGGGAGTTTCAAAATGTGTTGGTGTTGCCTTTTATTGGTGCATTATATCGTCTCTAAACAGTACACATATCGGAAAACGAATGTGGTTCATGAGGCTATAAAAATTCTCGAAAACATTTTTATATGGTAATGAGGACTTGATGGAAAACATAGATAGTTGATGGAGTCCAGATAAAAACACATTCAACCTAATGCCTAGTGATTTGGTTATTAATAAATGGATAGTCAAACCAATTTGAGGCAACCCCATATTAGGAGAGATGTATAGAATTTTCCAACCCCACCCACTTGTGTAACATGGAGAGCACCCCTACACTCACTCAATATTTATTATGGTTGGTAGTAATGGTCTTTAAGAAGGACCCTCTTCCTGAGGAAGATATCAATCTATCGAAATATGTACGTTACTTCATCTTGAAAGTCTGTTCGGGGCCATAGTCCATGAAGACAAAGTATTTCCACATAATGGACACCATTAGGGTTTAGATCGCCTATTTATCCACAATTGAAGAAGGTTATTTCACTACGTGGGGGTTGGAGGATATTTTTACAATAGATCATACTATTCTGTTTGATGTATTTCATTCCATGTACCTAAAAGAGTACCTACTACCAATAAAAGAAAATGGTGGCATATATGTCTCTAGATTTATGATGATGACATCTATGTAATGATGGAAAAAAATTAGGATATCCATTCCAATGTTATTCAATTTATATCACCCAATACAACACATTTATATGTGATGATCCCCATATAGAATCTCTGGACACATTCATGTGTTATGGGGTTGGATGGGTGATCATATGGAAGGCTATGAGTACCTAATCATAATGGAAACACAAAACATTAATTTCAAACTGTTTTTCATTGTATCAATGGGGTGATTCCATTTTTACAATAGAAAAGTATATCAGGTCATTCTTGATCTATTATAACAACTTCTCTATAAAAACCAATGTGAATATTACCATTTGTAAATTGTTTGACAATGGTTGGGGAATCATTGAGGCTCAAGCCTATATGGTCTCACTTCACGATGGAGTCTTCTCGGACCACATTTAGGGGAGACTTCATTATGAATGGTATGTACTATGGGAATTTATCCATCCATTATAGTGTTTTTAGAAATTATGTCATCCCTCGATTCATATCGTATCCAAGAATCATCTAATGGTTGATCCCTAGTTTATGTTATTGGTCACTTAGTAGGATACTCTGGTTCAGGCAGACTTCCCTTCTTACAATGATGTGATCGGTTTCACTCAAAATTAAACTCACATTTGGATCCATTAATATCCAAATGGGAAATTATACATAGTATTATGTGAGGGTAAAATATTTCCATAGATTTTAGAACCCAATCTGATGCCTGGAATGTATATTTTTTGGAGTTGGCCAGTAGCCTCATAGATTTTTCATAAGGAAGTGAGAAATTTACAATTTCTCTCATTTAAAATTGAAGCATCAACTAGAAAGGCCACAATCACTATGGAAAATATGATTGAAGCAACACCTATACTATTATTTTCTACCACATTTATGAAATAGACGACAAGGAGAATAAAAAACATAGATGTTGATCTCTAGGGAATAATATATGAGGAAGAGTTAACTTTATTAGGATTCACTCATTTTACCACTCCCATCAGCATCAAATTCAAATACAGGACAAAATATGTTAAGTATTTCCTCCATGACCATTATAAAATAGCGGAAATTATGAAGGTTTGGGTCAAATAATAAATATTTCTTTATAAAATGGTGGTTTGGGTCATGTTAGAGGTTTCTATAGATAAACACTGTTATCCCATAAGAGAAGAAGTGGTAACTCTATTATTTATGATATATTCAATGGTTATAGTGTTTTTACAGCCATATTGATAGATTATTAATTTTTTATTGACAGATAATGAAGGTGCAAAATACTAGATTCTCTCACTATCCTAAGTGTATTCTCATAGGGGTACACTCATTGCATCAGAATTGAGTTATTACTATGGAAAAATTTATGAGGGTTCCCATCGTAAATTGGATCTGATGGGTGTTGTGAATATATTATCTAGAGTAACTCCCTTAACATAAACAACTTATGGGGGTCATACCTAACACCTTTAGTATTAGAACCTTATAAAGACCCATTGTTTTTAGTGTAATTAAATATTGATTTCTACGAACATTTACATACATATCCCCTATATTCCTAATGTAATTGATTCATTTCAATCTTTCCCTATTATGGAAATTTTCTATATTGCATCTAGAATTGTCAATAATATTTTTGTCCCCACTGAGCCTTCTTATATAAGAATGTATTTACTCGTGAGGATGTTGGTGATAGTTCTACTGATTTTCTATAATCTTAACTACAAGAAAAGACCAATAAACCAACCAATATTGAAGAAGTTATGAAATACTATACCTTGGCACTTGTAGATGAATGATCATGTCATTTGGAAAATCATAGACGAACTCGCATCCAGATGAAACCATTCCCAGTAGATACTCTAATACTAATTTGTATATAATGAAGATTCATTTTGGAGAAGGTGAGACATTTTAGAAACATGTCACACCTTGTATAATATTATCTGACATATCTTTCAGTATTTTATAAATCCTAGGTAAATAATATTCATGACATGTTAGGACACCAATCATCATTATCTTAGAGGGTGTTGGTGGATGATAAACAGTAATGTAAAATTCACCCACATGGATAGTTGGAATATGGGTTGAGAAATTCGTAACCCCAAAGTTTAAATAAATGAATATGGAATGGGGAAGACATTACGAGGATAGTCCAAAACAACAGATGGTGTTGAGTTTTACCCTAGTGTTAGAAGGGCTCACAATGATTTTATTTCCTTACATATAAGGAGGATATTCCTCTAGTGGGTAGGTCAAATTCCCTAAGGAGTTTTTCAATTGGTATTATATGTAAATTTATATCACATAGTCCGCCCAAAATAAGTTTCAAATAATCATAATGACAACATTTATCAAAATCTAAAAATTTCATGAGATATTGTGATGAAAATGTTTTTTTTAAAAATTTAAATTTTCATAATTAAAAAATGATTTTATATAAATTTAGATAATTAGGTAATTTATATATCATTGTCATCCAATAAAACACAATTTTTGCAACCAATTCACTTGAAATAATTTAAGACATTATCCATGATGTACATTCATGGATACATTTTACATTATCAATTAATGATATTTACAATTTGAACAACAAGATAATTTAACATAGATATTATTTAAATAATAGATTATGAAAAAAATATAACACAATATATAATGTAATCTCGCATTGCCTAAGAATATTTAGAATGAATCATATGGTCATTTTTTATGTCCCATGCTAATATTAAATGGACCCGGGCAACTAACTTCTTGTATATCATCCAAACACTATACACCTGCATTTGGTGATACTAATAAGAAATTTACATCCATGGCATTGATATAGATAAATGTGATGTATTTATTTCCATCTAATCCTTTTAAAATCATATAGAAATAATGGAAAAAAATATATCCAAGGACCAATTTTGTTTAATGTTCTCAATAATTATGAAAAAATATAATATAAACTACATGCATGACTTCAAGGGAGTACATTTACTTCTATTACTAGTTTTTCATATTTAACAATTAGCATCAACATCACCCTAAACATTCATAAAAAATAAAACCATTTTATACTCAAATAATTTATCATCATTATTCATAACATGTGAAAAGGGTAACATAACAAGGGTGAACTCAAATTCTCAAAATGTAATACTTAAGAATTAAAAACTAAATTTAATTAATGATAGTAAGATGTGAATAAGTGTGTTATGACATAATAAATGTGTATGACCATAACATAGATATTTCAAACACATAAAAATTAAAATTATCAATCGTTGAATATGTAATTAATCATTAACAAATGTAATAACCCTAAGAATAAATATTAATGATCCTTGTGATGTTATTCTTGTTCAAATGAATAATTAGACAACATAGATATTCACCAATCGGAAGTAAAATGCACTTTACATTAAACATGATAACATTATTTTAACTTGATAAATCATTGTATTTCTATAAAAACCCAATGATATAATATATTAATCATTAATATAACATGGTACAATATTTTTCATATAACTATATAAATATAATAACCATATTGTCGACATCCATACCCTATACATTTGAGGGTTATCACAAACACACCCATCCATTGTTACAACTTACGCACCCATACATGGTTGATAATTTAACCAGCATCCATATAAACAATTTCCAGTAACAATAATATTAAGAATGTTCATACAACATTCATTTCATTATAAATTTCATATAATCATATAGTATTTCTTTAATGACCTCATTAACCCATGGAAACAAAATGAATTTCATTAAAATATCTTCAAAAAATCATAATCCATCTTCAGAATGAATGTGGTTGTATGAATACAAAATATCCCAAGTGGGGAAGAAGAATCATCTGGGATATTGACATTGTTAAATAGAAATACCAGTAAAAGATCACTAAAATCATTCTTGAGGAAATTAAACTATTTAATTTAAATATCACTTCTATAAACTAATAGCTAATAAAATATTGTAATTTTTTTTAAATTTTTTTATCATGGATAATTATAAATTATTTTTGATGGAAAATAATGGAAATGTTGGCTGTAAAATCAGTTCATCGTGTAAATTTTTAAAATAATCATGTGTCTCAAACATTTTGTCAGGGGTTTATAATGTGGCCCATATATAAAAAATATGTGATATTTTATATATATAATTTTTATAAGGTCATAAAATATCATATTGAATTAAGGTAAGAAAAATGTTATGTTTATAGATAAAAAATTTTGAAAAAAATTACAAATTATTAATATTTCACAGAAATATTACTAATCTCAAAGAAGATACAAGATCAGTTTCACAATGAAAATATTTTATGATATTTAATTAATAAATAAGGGATGAAATTGAAATTAAAAATGAAATACACATTAATAAACAAAATATAATAAAATATATATGGTTAAAAAATAATGGAATATTATTTATCCTAAAATAATATTCAATATGAATAATTCTGAAAAAAGAAGATATTAACACAAATCTATTTCCACTATGTAAAAATTTCAATCGTAAGACCCATTAAATGACAACATAATATGAATCATTAGGTACCTTGAAAATAGGTATATTAATTATATAACATGTAAAATGTTCATTATATACCCCTATCTAAATAATAGTGTTGCATATCATCAATGTATGTGATAAAAAAATATAATAGTACTCAAATTACCCTTATATTGAAAATATCATTAAATTAAGAATTAATAAATGAATATATTGGATATAAAATATATAAATTAAGAAAAAAAGGTAAAATATTGAATAAAAGAACTTATATATAAATTAAAACATAAACATTAGATAAAAAATCAATAAATAAGAGTTGCAACCCAATGAAATGAAGTTGTTTTATAAAACCCTTTACAACTTGGTAACATTCATGTAAAATTACATTTGATGAAAAAATTAATATTGTAAAATAGAATTACATTCATTATGAATAGTTCATGATAAAACATGTTAATGATGTAGTCTATAAAAAATATAAAATAAATTATGTGTATAATATTTAAATTTTAACCATTGAAAGGAAATTGATATCAAATAGTTACCCTTTGTCTGACTTATCAAAAGCATTATTTTTCTTCATGAATATGGAAATTGTCTTAAGTATTAAAAATATAAACATAATTTTTATATTATTATTACTTTTATTTTATTCATTAAATGTTATATTCATTTACTTATTCAATTATGTACATTTAAGATTTTTGATCATATTTGGCTTATATGTCCAAACTAACTTTAAGAGTTTGGGTTTGAAAAAAGTGGTAATTATTATATCATTTAATGAATTATTGTAATTTAATAATTAAAACATTAATTCATAAATTATACTTGTAAATAAAATATTAATATGTTTTATTAAAAATGAACTATGTTACAATCATGCAGATGGTTGGTAATACATATGCAAGTGTAACATTTCTATTTGCACTGGCCATTATTGATAGAGGTTATGTTTTATTTCATATTTAATGAATTGTAATAATATTATAATTACCATATCATATCATTAAAAATTATTATATATATAAACCATGTTATTTGGTGATGAAAAATGAATCACATTGTTTATTGGTTGCGGGGTCCATGCAGATGCATGAATGATGTATCCTTTTTTGAGTAAATGGAATGTTATGTAATTAAATGATATACTATATTTTAATAATGATGATTGATTAATGAATATTATATATATTTTCATTAATTCTACCATTATAAAGAAAGGTGACAGATGTTGAGAGAATCTAAATTACATCTGTTCATGTGGCGATAGTCCACCAAACACAAGAATGACATTTTTGTTTCACATTTTTTATAAGAGGAGATGGATTTATGTTATGACATTAAAAAATTAAAATTATAATTTATATACTCATGATATAGTTTTAAAAAAATTTATGAATATTTAATTAATGTAAACACTAAATAAAATGAAAACACTCTGTTAGGAACTATAATTATTTTTTTGACAACGTCCATTTATATACACTTATATCCATATAAGGTGGCTATTATGTCCAGAATAAAATATCTATAATTTGTGTAGTGAATTTTTTAAAATTATTTGGAAGATATTGGAATATCCAAAATGAGATTAATTTGTGAATTAATGAGAATATGTTGATCCATTTTATAAGAGATGGGTCTGAGACTCTTAGAATTATGAAAAATAATAAATTAATATAAATCATTTGTTAATTTAAATTGGAATAAAATTGATAATATTTGAATATAAAATTAGGATTAATTCAAATAATCTTATTGAATAATATTTATACAATTTTGGATCACATTTGTGACCTTTTAATTTATTGACCCTTCATTAACCCTATTAACAATTACTGTGATATCAATGTTATTTTGACATAGGGAGTTTATATAGTTTCTAAAAATTGATAAAAAACCAATAAATGTATCATATAAGATATATTAAACCATATAAATATATAATTTCAAAATATATTATTTTAATTATTTATAAATTATTTAATATAATTTTATTTATTATAAATTTCCAATAATGTTAATTTTAGATCTATTAATTTGGATTGAATTTACTAACATAAAAAAAATTAATTCAATTATAATCAAATAAAATTTTAAATTCATTTTATCTTTATTGAAAAAATTAGATTACAATAATTCATAAAAAGTTTATTACTATTAGTATTTTATATATGATTTATTTTTATTTTCTATTAATTGAATAATTACTACGTCAGCATCGCTTAATCTATTAAGTAAAGTATTTTTAGAAATATAATTTTACTGAAATTAAAATTATAAAAAATAATTAATAATTTAAAATAGTATTTATAACTGATCATAACCATTATAAATCCCTTTGTCAAAAATATTATAGTTATTTAAGGAAAGAGTGAGACATTTTTGGCTCTATATTAACTCAAATATTATAAAGGTAAAAATCATTTAGAAATTGATAAAAGGCCATATATTTATATTTTTGGATTATTTTTTATGATATAATCTAATGAAATAAAATTAATTCTGTTTTTAAGTTCATTTTCCGCACTTATCATTATATTTTTAACATAATTGACCCTTTATCGTGGCAATAAACGTTATTAAGGTTAATATTCATAATTTCCAGAAAATATTTATCAAAACTGGACACAATAAATCCAAAAAAATTGAAACCATTTTTCAGGATTCAATTCATATATTTTTTAAAATATACTTTAAATATTAATCTGTAAAACACATTGAATTATATTATTTTAAAAAATGAATTTCTAATCAAAAAAATGTACTTATACCAAAATAATATATAATGATGGTTTAAATAAATTTAATTTGAATATATATTTTGAAATAATTATTATGTAAATTTTATGTCAAATAAATAAATCATTGATAAGTTTTAATTAAAATAAAATTGCAATTTACAAATCTCTGTATTTTTCACTATTCACTAGAAATTAATTATTTTAAGAGGTATATGAACATTTACCCAAAATAAAATTATGATATGTTAATATAAAATATTATATACTTGACATCAAATACTATTTCATAAGTTTCAATAAGTTAATAATTTATATTTTATCATAAAAGTAATAAAAACTAGATTTTAATTAATCTCGTTTTTAATTAATGAAATGGATTTAGAAAAAATATGATTGATTATATAACAATAGATAATAAATAATTATTTATATATTAGGACCAATATATATATATATTTCAAAATATACACAATTCTCTTCAATCCTACCTATTCAATGAACGAGGTTGTAAAATGAATACATAAGTATGAATATTTTACTTCTCATTTCATCTCGGTGTTTCAAATCATGTATGCTATCAAACATTGTTTTTATTTTAAAATAATTTAATATTATGTTCTCCTCACATCCTTTACTAAACTGTTTACTATAAAATTGAACGTGGTCATTATAATTGATCTTTTAATATGTAAAAATATCATTTTTGATATCCCACATCATATGAAGGGTTAATAAATCATCTTTTTATAAAGTGGTAAAGGGAAGTGAAATGCGCATATCAAATAACACAAAAAAATTATAAATATGATAAATTTAATGGGATATAATATATAGACATGGGGAAAAATATAATTTCCAACTAATGATTGATATTGATAGAGATCATTGATATGAAGAATATACATGATAATGGGAATGTTAGAGACCCAAAAACTATAAAAAAATAGGTGTCAAAAGGAAGTCATGTTTTTAGAAATATAGGATAACATTTTTTTCAAGATCCAGTTCTCAGGATTTGAAAAAATACATTTTTATCTATACTAAAATCCTATGGAATTATACTATATTAACTAGTATAGTTTGAAATTTTAATCAATTTAAACAATAATGTAATCATTTTCTACAAATGATGAGTATTCATGATAAATTGTCCATGTATAATTAACTATAAACAATTTATAATGAATAAGATGTTTAAAAAATTGATAAAATTATTTTCCACCTCACATTATAGAGTTAAATTATTCATAAATACATAGAAAACTCTATGTTAATTCCAAAAAAATGAACATTCATAAATTAATATCTAAACATAAATACTAATATTTATCATTCATTATAAATACCTACATAAATAATTATCCATAAAATTATTCATAATATTCCTAAACAAGATTTAAACCCAAAAATTACAAGGATTTTATCACATATTCATCCATGATAAATTTATCATTTATCTCTAAATAACATAACTCGCTCATTATGTAATTTACCAAAAAATGCATGTGGTAAAGTCATGTAACATCAATGATATGCTAATCGTATCCACAAATAACTCAAATCAAAATAAAGATACATTAATATCATAAATTCTTCCAAAAGATAATTCAACCCTAACTTCTCAAATAATACATAATGATAAACCTATAGAATATATATAATTCATCTAAATAAAACAACCCCCAAAATATTATTAGTTACATAACAGTTTCCATAGTTAAAACCTAATAGGGGTTTCAAGGAATTTGTACATAAGAATAACCTTAAAGTCATAATCCAATTATTTTATCCATTACTCTTAATATATCATCTCATGAAATCATTATATTCTACATGGTTCTATCCACCATATACTGCTACAAACTATACCATCCAAAAACTCGGACTCCAAAATGTATTGATAAAAACATAAATATTAAATTTATGTCATCGATATTGATATATTTGACCAAAATTTTCCATCTAAACCATACATAATATTAATGAAATACTCGATCAAATTCATACAAAAGTGCCATTATGTTTTAAATTTGTAGATAATTTTTATATACCCTTTTATAAACAACACTCATGACTTCAAGCGAGTATTTTTTAAAATATACATAGTTATAATATTCCATATTATTTCTTCAATATCTCCCGAAAATTTATTCACATAAAAATATTTTATTGAACAAAATAATTTTTCATCATTCCTCTTTACATGGGTAATGGGAAACATAAAAAGGGTGATCTCAAACGCCCAGTATGGGTAAAAATAATCATTAAAAATTGAATGTCGTCAATGATAGAAAATTGAATGCATGGATATGATGAAATAACATAATTTCATAATAATAACATAATATAATTAATAACCATAAATAACTTGTTCAACTATCATGTAAAATGGAATAAATATTTTAAAAATAGAAATACTCCTAAAATGATTAATAATGATCAATGTTATGTCAATATTGGTCAAATAAATCCTTATAAACCCACCGCATTTCACCCATAATAAATAGAAAATACCTTTTTTTAAACCAAAACTCATTATATTACCTTGATAAATCATACTATTTTCCATATAAAGCCAAATAAACAATCATTAATTTAGTATATTACTTGGGACATAATTTTCTACATCACTCTAACAAATGAAAATATCATATGATCGACTTCCATACCATATATGATAGAGGTATATCAGAGACCCACCCATCAATAGATATAATTGTACCAGTATTCCATGATATATAACAGAAGAAACCATCTTTATAAACAGTTCCCAAGAACCATAAATTAAATAATGTACATAGTTCATTCATTTCCCCATAACACACATTGAAACGTCAATTATTGATTTCATAACATCATTAACCCACTGAAAAGAAACAGGAATCTTGAATATTTCATTGAATCAATCATAATATATCTGGAAAAATATTTAATATGGTATCAATACAAAATATCATATGTCTAGAATACATAATATCAAAGGTTATTGATATTCATGAATAACCATTCTATTAAAATATCATTAAAATAATTGATGAAGATAAACAAACATTTACCTTTATAATTTTATTTTAAAAAATAAAAAATCATTAAAATTGGAAGAACCATTTTATTTGAAAATAACTTTCGATATTTATTAATAACTCCTGATTGAAAATAATGTTCAGGATTGTAGTAAAATTCATTCACCTATAAAATGTAAAAGATACAAAATCTTTTCATATATATTTTAAAATACATCTAAAATGAAACATTAATAAAACATTAAGGAATTTACTTTCTAAACCCATATAAAAGAAGCTTGAATTCCATCTATAATATCATGAGTAAAATATTTATGTGGATAAAATGTCATTTTTTACAAAACATCGATATTTTAGAGATTGGTACCTTATCTAAGAAATATAAAAAATATAACTTATAACTGATTTCATAATATTTATGTAATAATTAAGGGATTAAATGAAAATGAAACATATAAACCTCATATATAACTATTGTATAATAATATAGATTGTCTGACATTAATAATTGAATATTATTTCCCCCCATGGAACCGTGAACACAAAGAATCCGAAAATTAAAATGATAATTTAACATAATGGTTTTGCTACATTGGTAACATTTCAATCATAACACTCCATGAAATAACAACATTAAATATATATATATATATATATCATTATGATAATGATGTTTTTTAATCAATATATTACTGGGATTGCATATACACATCATAAAACATGAATGGTTCTTTTCGTAAACATATACCCAAAAGATAATTTTTTTAATTAATTTCTATTTAATTGTTACTTTCATTGGATAGAGAGTTTATTGTTGGATTTATTATGTATAAAAATTATAAATAAAAAATAACAATATAGAAACATAGAATAAAAAAATTATAGATCAATTCAAAAATAATTATTTCATATTGTTTCCTACTAAATTTGAAGAGTTGTGGGAATTAAATAGTTCGATATGAGAAAGAAGATATTTCCCATTTAAAAATGATGGGGGTTTCTTATCTTTTTCAATTCACATTGGTTTTCAAATATATCATATTTCATAGAAACTCTTAATAGTTCTCATATCCATAACTGGGTTAAAACCTAATTTTCCATTATTTTTGTTCCATTTGGACATTAAACCCTACAATTATTAGTAACTAACATTGTTCAAGATGAAGGTACGTCGGGCTCATCAAGAATTTTAGTTGATTTTTTTCCTACTCTATGGATCTTATATATAATTAAGATATGTTCAGGAATTTATTTGTAATCCCAACATGGGACTAATTACCCTAACTAAATGATCAAGAGTTGAAACCTAAAATGTGTAATTGGGGGTATATTGATGAGTCCATCTATATATATATGAGTTACATCATCTATGCCCCCTTAATGGGTATATTAATATATATTGAATCCATATATCTCATAATAATGGAATTTACTACCATCTAATGAGGTGTTTGATTTCAAAATTATGGGATTGAATCTTCATGAGGAATCTTACATATCCTATTTAAAATATAAATATAAACTCATAGAACTTAATTGATCTATATACATTAAAATCATGTGGTATGTCATATATGATTTGGCACATGGGAACAAAATAATGAGATCGAGTCCCTAGGAGGCATCCTACATATCTGTATTATAATAGGAATCATAGTCATCATAGTTCAATTTGTCACTCATGAAATTCCCCTTGGTGTATGAACTAATATGACGATAATCATAATATCACATTGATTAGGGAAAACACACAAAAGTTTCCTTATATGTAGAATTTTTATGATTCTAGATATATGATCATTTCAGGACCCTAAGACCACGTTTTTCATGATCAGTGTGAGAAAAAAATGATATAATGTTATATGTCTATCTAAAAATGGATGTAGGACATTCCCAATAATGAGGCCTTTATGAGTTATTCTATTTGGAGATTGGTCCATAGTATGGAATTCAATATTTCATGGTAATTGAAGGAATTCGGGTCACCTTATTTTATTTGACTTATAAATCACCTTATAGATAAGTAAGAATGATTATCCCCTGAGAGATTGGATCCAAAGGTCTAGAATATTTGATATATGTAGGGTATTAAAACGATGTGGGTTCCAATTGGATATAGGGATATTATAAGGAGAACTACATATCATATTTGTAATGGAAAAAAATTACGTATTTTCAGTTGGTGGTATTCAAAAAATATTTCACTATAAAAAGTTATCATATCCCAGGAAGTCTATCTTACGTGCCCTAATTTCTTATTTCACATATACATACTATCTTCATGATATGAGTTTTGTGTCTATATTAAATAAAATGGGATTTCTAGAAAAGTTTTGGATTAATAGAAGAAAATTAAAAAAACCCCATATTTTAGATGTGTTTTCTGAAAATGTCACAAGATCATAATGGCATGTTTGAAGGATAATGCATGAATAAGAACGAAATTCTTGGAGGGTTTCTCATGACCTTTCTGACATGTATATAGGTTATTGCATGTTCTGGTTGGATAGTAGAGAGAAAATCTAATGATTTGGGTGGCCTTATAGAGGACATCACAAGAACAAGACAAACTTTTTATGTGGGGTTTTGAATGACCCAGATAAAATTTATTCACACTACGTCAAAACATGTGCGACATATATTGATTAAATCTCAATATTTGGTTGGAAATCATGGAGGAATTTACAATACTAGGGTGGCATTCCCAAATGATGTCTCATAGCCTACTTGTCTTGTCTAAGGGACATCTCATTATCCAATGGAAATGTCAAAATATTTTTTTAATGACACAGGGGACATTTATTAGAGTTGTTTCATGATCTATATATGTCGTGTGATGTTCATTAATATTATCGTACATTGTTTTTGCATAAGTCAACATATTTTTTTACTCATTATTCTTTATTTTATTTCATATTTTCCTTAATGTTTTTTCTATTTCTATGTTATATTAGTTTTCACATGACCCATTCGACAAGTAGGACCTCCTTCCCAAAATCTAGATAAGACATAATAAGTCCTTGGAATGATCTATAAATTCATCATGTTATTAAAAAATCCCCGATATATGATCCCTTAGTCCATTCCCATGATTTTTTTAAATGGAAGGCCTTTGCGATCCAATGAACTACTTCTCTGAGAAGTCTTTTCCCACTCTCCCATATAATAGTTGCTTATCATCTGTAATTTTTCCATCGAGGGGTATAGATTTATAGGCTACTTCACTCTATTTATACAATACCCTGGATGAAATGTAACATGAAAATTTGAGTAGATTTCGGTGGATGGATTTTGGATTCGCACGCATGAAATGTTCCTTCTATGGTTCATATATGGGGTTGCAAGATCATACTGACCGTAAGAACATTCATATATTACCATGTTTATTGGATATCTCCCAATAAATTAATTTTTTCCCTCAAAATGTTGATCATTTAATGTGAACCCAAACTGTTATGGAATAAATTCTAGGAGTCTTTATGATATTAGGATTCTCATGGAAACGATTTCACATGATCAAATATGACATGTCAGGGGTCCTTCTTGAGACAATGACCACTATCCAAGGGGGCCTCCATGGGATCAGTAAACATGTGTAAGGGCCTTCAAATGATCAATGGGTATCATCCGTAGAGCATAACCCCTATCATGTGACGTTCAACATATCATCTCCTCATGAATGTAACATCTCTTATTTTTTCATGTAATATTTTTGAATATTTTTTAGATTATTTTCCGATAAAACTTTAGAGGCATCGTGAGATTCTAGTGCCTGGTGTGCTTGAAATTACCTTATACCAAACTTCTGTGTCTTATTCAAATTATTTGATTTCATGTATTATTCTCTTGACTCCCATTTCAATCACATATTATGAACTGTGCATATTTTTTACACAACTCTTGATTATGATTATTAATATGATGGGTAAGATCTTCTAATGATATGATCATGTTCTCATAAACATATACAAATGATTATGCATATATACCGCCATTTTTTACCCATACTGGGCATTTGATGTCACCCATTTTCATTTTTCCTTTTAATAGGTTATGAATATATATAATATGTGTGATTTGTATAAGAAGGTTTTTGGTCAGGGAGAATGTAATGGGATATAATGTAGCCCAATTATAAACCAGTGTTTATGTTTCCATGATTCCAAAGGCACTATACTAATATAGAATTCGGGCATGTGTTTGTTTAATGTATTATGTATTCCATACAAATTTTTTTAATGTCTATGTTTGAGAGGTGAGGGTCAATATAAATGCTATCATATAAAAAAGTTAATTTAACCATTGAAAATTAGGATGAGGATTCCTTATTGAGAACCCTAAGGAAATTTCTGACGATAAATCTAAATATGAGGAAATGTTCTAAAGAATGTACTAGAATTTGGGTAATAAATGCAGTGAGTGGTTTCCTAGAAATACATCCCAATTTTGATACAACATGTGTATGCGGATTTAGAGTAGTTGGGCATAGGGTTATCAAACCTGAATACACCATATTGAGGCACACTCGATTGGGAATTGTTGCATGACAATGGGCATTGATGCACAACTAGTTTCACAGTCAATGTGGATATTATTTGGGAATACACAAACTCTCCATGAACCATTAGGAAAGATTCAAATATTATTTGACACTTAATAACCTATTATAAAAAATGTGTAATATTTTATGTAAGGTATCATAATTAAGACATACCCATAGTGATTTGATGATTATATAGATTCCCACATTAACTGTTGATTCATACTCTTTGTTTTATTATTTTAGTAATGGGCTGGACCCTGATAAAACCGTGTTAATTCTAATAATGATAGACGGTGAAATTATTTTTCTCTTGATCATCCTATTACTCTGGTATATATAATTTAAATCATAATTGTTATGGTCACACAACATTCTCAAATTATGAAACAAGCTGACCAATAAAACAAATAACATAGGGAACAATGTTCTGTTGAGTCTTTCAAGAAGGAACATCTACCTTCATTCAATGGGTCTTCAAATCCACTCTTTTCTGAAAAATGGATTGTTACCAGTGAAAAGATATTTTCCATTCTCTAATTATTATAAAATTAGAAACAAATTGTTTCACTATATGGTTTATAAAGAAATTGGACTAGTATTAAACTCTAATTTATAATATGAGGCGACAATATAAAATTTAGTCAATTGATTTGGACGAGTTATAGAACATATTATTCAATAAGTAATTTAGTCATGTTCTTAATATAAAAAATGTTCTGTAGTTTCTCCAGTTAAATAAATGTTATGATTAATCTTTTTGTATGTATGAAGACATTTTTTCCATATTAATGAGGTATAGCTATGGTATTATCACATATAATATATATAAGGGTTACAAATTCATTAGTGTCTTAATATGATATCATGGAAAAAGGATTAGCCAAAAGTGAATTCATTATCAATTAATAGATAGTGTTTTATGCAATAATGTTTGAAATTGACATTGTAGTTACATAAAAATCTCATTGTTTTGACACTAAAAGAAAGACTGTGTTCAAAGGAAAAAATAAAAAACATGGGGAGAGGAAGATGGTCATTCCTTTATGCTCCATGTGTGGGATGGAGCATAGTGTAAATTTTTTTATGTCTTATAATAATTGTTTTTATGGTTAGAAGATCAGGCTGTTGGAAACATGATGGATGATGTGATGAGAATAAGTTAGACTATAATGTGAATAGAGAGAAATATTCACAAAATAATCTTCCCCACTTAATTTATTCATGTGTAAATATTATAGGGATTATTCAATCCTGAGGATAATCCAAAAGTGAAATGATGATTATTTTTGTCAGCAACCTCTAAAGCTGAGGGGAAATGGGGATTATTGTGTTATCACTATTTTAGAAAAGGGATGAGACAATGATATTGTGAAAGGTACACTTTCCATCCCATCTAAAAAATCTAATGTCATATTTGATTCTAGATTTACAAAAATAGTCATATATAGATAGTTTTATAATAATATTATGATTCCACCCAGATTATTAGATATAGAATTATTAGTGAAAAAACATAATTGTATGACACTTTCATCTCATGTATATCCCTCATCTATAGTTTATGTTTTTGGAAATGTGATTCCTGAAATCCTTTTTATTATTCCTATAGTTAAATTTGATTTAATCATAGTCATGTATTTGATTTATCTGCATAAGTACCACAACAATTATAAAGGTAAATATGCTACGTTTGATATTTCAAAACAAACTATGATCATATATCAGTGTTACTTTTGTATGAACATCCAATAGAGATTACATTTAGTGTATAGATCATAATTCCAATTGAAATGGGTTGTTTATATGAAATGGTAAGGGAGAAAAATAAAAATAATTATATTCGTATTTATCGAGAACATGTGGATGTAAATTTAGAAGAGATTCCAACACTTACACAAAAACATAATGTTGGGTTCTGAGCATAGCACGTACATGGGTACACACCAATGATAAAGACTCCTTATAGAATGGTATTTATTGATTTGGAGGAATTGAAAAAGAATTTTGAAGAAAACATTGATAAGGGAATAAATTGATGATGGTGTCACCTTGGGGTGTACCTTTTCTTTTTGTGATAGGGAAATATAGATCAATGAGGAAATTCATTTATTTTTTGGAGTAATAAATAATGATCAGGAAAAAGTATAATTTTTAATTTATTGAATAATTGTTCGATCAAATCTGTGGAGCACAGAACTTGGACAAGATTAAACAAAATTTTTGATATCATAAATTAACTATCAAGAAGTATGATATAACCAATGTGATATTATGTACAATTTATAGACACTACAAATATAAAATATATGCCATATAATCATACTAATTCTATTTCTACTTATATAGATTTGATGAGAAGTGTCTTTAAAGATTACCTTGATCAACTTGTGGTAGTCTTTATAGATGATATTATTATATTCTCAAAGGGAATAGAAGATCATGAAGAGCACTTCACAATTTTACTAATGATCCTAATAAAGGAGGAACTGTATAAAAAATATAATAAGTGAGATTTTTAGATGGAAAAGGATTCATTTTTGTGTCATATAATAACATGATATGGTATACAAGTATATCCATCAATGTTGAAAGATACTAAATGTTGGCCTAAACCAACAATGTTTAATGATATCTATATCATAACTTGTTTATCTGGATATTATCGAGTTGTGGATAATTATCATAACTATCCAGTCCTATAACGTACTTCACTCAAAATATTGACAATTTCATATGGGAAGATAAATATAAGGAATATTTTAAGGAACTAAATAGAAGGTTAGTCAGTGCACCTGTTCTTACATTACTATGTATTTGAGATGTGAATTTAATCAATATTAGTTCATAAAATAAGGTAATGGGATATTTTATTAAGCATAATAACATGATTACAGCCTATTCCTCATGAGAAATCAGGATTCAGAATAAAAATTTCCCAACTCATTATTTAATGTTAACTACAGTAATTTTTTCATTAATGATATGTGGGAATTATCTTTACAGGTAAAACCAAGATATATATATCTCTTATAAATATTTCAAGTATATATTCAAATAATATATGTTTAACATGAGCCTGGGAATATGGTTAGAGATGATATTTGATTTTTCCACCATACATTACCACAATGGGAATGAGAACATAGTGGCCGATGGATTGAGTCAAAAGGATCATGATAGAATATCCCTGATGAGGATCAGAAAATATACAACATTTCCGAATGCACAAATTATGGGCCAATAAATATTTATAAAATTGGAAAATCATATCTTATTCAACTGAATGTTCAACCCCTTATACACATGAATAAAAATGATGAATAAACTGAATATGGAGAGGTTCATAATCAGTTAATAAATGTTTTTTTAACCTTTAAAAGGATGGAATGATATGGTTAGAAAAATTTGTATGCGTTCTATATATTCTATATTTGAATAAGGATCTAGTAGAGAAAGTTCATTTTTATTCAATTTAGATTCTCCATAGTAGATGAATATGTATAGATACAAGAAATAATACTTTTGGGGGATGGAATGAAGATAGTTATCATAGAGTTTGTATCTCAGTGCTTGGTATGCCGGAAATATAAGGATGTTAGATAAAAGTATAATGGGATATATCATCTATTACCCACAACACAATAGAAATGGGATAAAATCACTATATATTTTTATGTTCAACCCCATAAAACCTCTGAAGGGAATATTTCTATATGGGTGGTAGTCAATCTCTTTACTAAGTCAGCACACATTATCACTATCTGTGGTGAATTATCTTTATATTATATTTCTAGGACATATATTAAGGCACACGTAAGGTTCTAGGGAATATAATATTATATTTTATCTGTTCTGGATATGGGGTCTAACTCAATGTTTTGGTGAAGTATATAGAAATCCCATGATACAAATTTGAGTTTCAGAACAGTCTATCATCACCATACATATTGTCAACATGAAATAACAATTAAAACTCTAAATGATATTTTGATATCTTGTTCTATGGATTTAAAAGGTTGGTTGGATAAACACATTCCACTAATTAGGTTCTCTTAAAAAATTATAATTCACTCATGAATTTAGATGGCTACGTATAAAGACCTCTATGGAATTAAATATAGGGATCCAATGTGGTGGAATAAGATGTTGGAAGAATGATATTGGAGCATGAGATCCCTGAATAATTAGAAGATGTCATTATAACCATTCAACAATATATCAACAGAACCAAAATCTCAAAAAACATTTACGTTTAAAATGGTCGATGAGATCTATAATATAATTCTTGTGAGAAGAAGTTTCTATGAATCGCTCTTAGGAAGATAAATGTGAGAATATGGAAGAAAGGGAGTCAAATCCCTATAAATATTAGTTTATTTAAAATTCATGATCATATTTTGAATGAATCCTATCTCTTGGATCATCCATCCAACCTCTATTAAGTTTTAGATTTTTTTCAATTATCTATCTTAAGGAAGAAAATACACAATCCTTAAACTGTACTGAACATAGAGATCAAACTACTGTAGAAGTATCTTTCATATAAGGAATAACAACTTGAAATTATAGATCATACAGATAATGTTCTATGAATCAATACCACTCATATGGAAAAAATATGGAGGGAAATAACTTGTTAAAGGAATCAATGTCGGAACTTGAATATACGATGAACTAGAAGAATCCTCATTTTTTAGAATAGTGAATTTAAAGGTAGACATTTTATATATGGTGTAAAACATAACACCCATTATTTTTATGAATTGTTTCCAATAAATTAAATTTATTTAATTTCATTAATTAGACCCTACACTAATTTAATCTTTCTTTATAAAATAAAATTTGTTAATCTTTCATTATTTGCAGCATTGGCATAGCTTGTGTTACTCACAACACTGAGTTTTTTTAAAACTATATTTTGTTATTATTATTATTTAAGTGAAACAGATATAAATTATCTATTAAAAATAGTTATATGAATTTAAATATCTTATTATTAACTATTATTTATAATTTGTTAACAAAATGTACCATATTGACAATAAGATATATAATTTTATTAAAATTATTTATATTTTTGAAAAATTATATTTACTCTAGAGGAATGATTTTTCTGTCCTTATATGAAAAATAATAAAACTAAAATTATAAAAATTTATATATTAAATTTGATAACATAATTATATTTTTTATATAGAATTCCCAAATAAGGTTATGGTGATTTTTTGTAAAAATTCCATTTTGGATAAATAGTTAAACATACAAAATTATAATTGAAACCCTCTTTTTCATATAATTTAATTATATAGTTAAATTTTATTTTAATTTGTTTTTGATGTATAAATTGTCCAATTAAATATAAAAAAAATCCAATTTCGTTAACTGGAAACAATTTCTCATTGAAATTGGATATAGAAACGTTAGATTATTTTTACTTTCCCACAAAAACCCATAGTTTCTTCTCATATGTGAGATTAATTTTTAATTAAATCATGATACTAATTTGATTATAATTTAGAAAATTTCATTCCAAAATTCTATTAATCATATTTTATAATGTTTATTTACTTATTTTTTTTACTAAAATTATTAATGAATTTAAATAGTGTTAATTAAATCATCTACAGAAAAAACGAGTTTACTTAGTGGTGAAAAATTAATATTAAAAGGACATATTACCTAGAATCATGTCCAAAATACAATTAATTTCCATATATATATAATATAATCTCATTAAATGAATATTTATAATAATTGGATGAATATAACATAAGGGATGACTCTCAATTGTGTATTCCTTTTTCTATTTATAGGAATTACACTCCTCATCCAATAAAAAAGGAAACACAACCGCTCACATATTCACAAATATAAAGAAATGTTTATCAGCTAGACCCTACCAAAATATCCTATAAACAACATTAAAAAATGGTATATGACTAAATTTTTATATAAATCAAATCAAGGATTCCCTTTTGAAAAAACCAAAAAGAGTTACCCAAAAATAGGAAACATCAGTCCCGAAACACTTCTTTTTTATTTATTTCCCCACCCCATAAATTATTCATCTATCAATATTATTTTATAAAATCATTAAAATAAATATATTATAATGTTTTTATGTAATTTTTTATACCTATACTCATAAACACTTCAATCATATGGGATACACAGTCATCATATCTTGTGTACGGTGGACTACTACATCATCAACTGATGTCGATCGTTCTTCCATTAACACTTTTGAGGTTTATGAATGAAGATGGAAATATTATTTTTAAAAGATATGTATGATATATATAAATAATTTATTATATTTCTCATAAGTATTATTAAACAAATATCTTTGTTCATTCAATGTTTTTGGGAATACAATTACATCGTTTGAGGACGTGTGGACTACCACCCACACAAGGCGGTGTGATTCATTCACACTTTACATTAAATTTATAATTTATAGTCTACCAATTAATATTCGATATACATTGAATAATAATTCTACTATAATGATAATTTATGTATATATATATATTATTTATTTATTTTTTGTCAAAAATACAATAAGAAAATAAAAACAAGGCTCATGCGTAGTACATCCTACCATGTCCATCAACAGTGTAATTAATTTTTTATTACATTAGTTTTTATATAATTTCAAATATATATAAAATAAATATATATTATATTTATAAAACTATTTAAATTCTATAATTATTTAACTCACCATCTATGAATGATTACTAAGAATGAAAGTTAAATACATGTACGAAAACAAAGCAGTTATTAACCAAAATCTAGAAATAAGATGAAATTAATAAAATGAGAAATGAAAGATCATAAGTTAATCACATATTATATGATATAATTTAATATGGTTCTTTAATATTTTTTTAAATAAACATATATTTAACTTATTGGTTTTCTTAACAAGTATGATGATAGTCAATAAAAAAGTTAAGAGGAATTTTATTCTCACTTTTATTTCTACGGGACATACGGCCTCGTCACCACTAAATTATTTTATGTGGTGTATATTATTATATTTAATTTATTATATTATACATATCCATAAAATTAAGGTTATTTAAATACCCATTTTATGATCTTTATTTTATGGGACTATTACGGCTGAAAATCTACCAAATTAGTACTGTAATTTTGTCTCAATTTTCTTTCTTTGAAACACATGTTTTCTTATAGACATTTATCTTTTCTGTGGTGTATATATTACCATTTGAAATGTTATATCATGAATATAATTTTTGTCACTATACTTTAACTTTAATTTATTTTTATTATTTCATATGGATTTTTATTCAAAGTTATGATAGTAGTAAGAGTTTATTTCTAGAATCTCATCATTATCATGATTGTATGTGATTATGATATCATTGATCAAATATTATGATACATCTCTCAAAAACTCATATTAAATTTCTTATCCTATGGTATTTCATGATATATTTATGTATTGGTACCATTTTCCCACTCATTGGTAATTTATATAATTAATAAAAAAATTTAATAAACATTGACCTAATTTATCTCGTTAGTGTATAATCTATGTTCATTGAAAACAATGTAATTTAAATTAGATTTAAATTTGTTTAAAATTATATTATAAGATCATTTTCAAGGTAAATGAATTTAATAATTTTTTATGATTTTCAAATATTTTTATAACAATTTCCTAATATATTTTCAAAGATAATTCTTTTTTAAATTGTGATTTGTTTTAATAAGTGTTTTATAAAGTTGAAAGGATATTTCCTCAAGATTTTTTTTGAAAATATTATTCAAATTCTTTATCCATATATGGTGTCATCCTTTTGTATTACTAATTAATTTCAAGGGATATGATCCAAGGGTTCAATTAATTTTCTTTCTCTAAATGATTTATTTTATGATGGAATGGACTATATGAAATATGATTCACTTTAATGGGTTAAATGGATAAAAAACATGTTTGTCTTTCACGAGATATATGCTATTGAAACCCATTCTTTTTTTAGGGTAATTCATTGAGGAAATGATCATGAAAACTATGTATTTTATAAAAGATATGATATGATGACATGTTTATGATATAAATCTCATTTCATGGGTTATTATATTATTGTTTAAGAAAAATAGACTCACATATATATTATTTCATAATTATATGGGAGGTACCTATAACTCTCCCTAATGAATTGGGTAATTATTCATATCTCACATGATTGAAATGGATTGAATTGGTCATGAACCTGGTTCAGTAAAGGAAATTGTCCTCTACGACAGTAATGGAAGAGAATATTTACTATTATTATAATCAAGGGATTGAACCATGTCTATCAATATGGTTTGGGGAGTAAACCCATTACACTAAGCAACCTTGGGTATTATTCCATTTCTACTATGGATGTCATTTTTATATGCCCATTTTTTTACCAAATTACCATGTCTTGTTAATATATTAGGATTTAATGGATTATGATATGGATTACCAATTGATTCATGTTTTATAAAGATCCAATATTTATTATACCACACTTCATTATGATATTTGATATGTTGGGAATGATAATATACTATTATGATCATGTTCTCATACCCTTATGCCCGTGATTATTATTATACCCCTCAATTGTTTAACCATTCATAGAATTTAATCTAACCATTGTAAGACCCCCAATATTTCATAATACGTTATCTCTTCAATGTAATTCAATAACTTGCGCAACATGCAACACCGATTTTGAGCACACCATGACATTCCAAACAAGATGTTCAGAAATTAGTTATGAATAGTGTTAACTGAATTTTTAAATTTATATTCTATAAAAGTTTTGAATCCATATAATTTTTTTCTTAGATATAATTTGAGAATAAATTCATTTTTTAAGATAAAAGATGTATTTGTCAAAAATTCAATTTTACCACCTTTTAATAGGAGATCCATTTTAAATAAAATATTTTGCACTTTTATATATACAATGTGAGAAAATAAAATTCTTCTTTAGAATCCAGACGTAAAAATTTAGTTTCGATTAATATTTTTTGTTTTTATGATAACTTTCATATTTTGATGAATAGTGAAAAATACTAAATTTTAATTAAAAACAACTTTTTTTAATAAAAATAATTTATTGTTTTAATTATAAATTTGAGAAGTTTTAGTATGTTATTATATTATATTTTTATCTTTTAATATAATTTTAGTCATTGGATGTAATTTCATATTTAAACTGGACACAAACAAATGCCAATTTTTTTATTGTTATTATTTCTAAAAAACATGCTTTTTGTTTTGATAGTGGGAATTAATTTTAAATTAATTTATTCCACATCTAAGAATTTAATTTGGTTAAATAGAATTCAATTTTTAATTTTGATTATCAAAATTATATTCTGGTGATTTTTTGGTATTTCTCTGAAAACATTCAATTTTTGATGAATAGTGAAAAACACTATGCTATTATTTAAAACCAACTTTATATTTAAATAATTATTCATTTTATATAAATTTATTTTATGTAAAAATAGATATATAATACATGTATATGTTCAATGTAATTCAATGGATTAATTTTATAAAAAAATTAGATTTATAAAATTTTATTGAGAATTTTAATCTTTTTTACCCATTATTTAAGAGCATTTGCAAATTTGCATAAAACATAATTTTACCGATTCAGTGAGTTGAATTTAAGAAATATTATAGAAACAAATGATATCAATAAGTAATTTTTGGTTCAATAAGATGAAAATAATTTTTGGTGAATAGATACATTTGGCTTTTATTTACCATGGTTAAACGTAAATAGGGTAATTAAAGGTAAATATGATATTATAATTACCCTAAAACATGTCCTAATTCTATTGGATAAGTTTATTTCTACAAAAAACATCATTAGGAATAAAATATTATCCTTTAGGCCCACTGGTATTATATTAGGACATTTATTATTATTTTATTTAAAAGAGTTAAAAGTTCAAAATTCAATTTTTCATAACAAAAACATTTTTAATACATGGATATAAATAAGATAAATTCGACTATAAATATTCATTATAAAACTAAAATTATTTCAAACATAATGGAATTATATTTATAATTTTTAGACATTAAATAGTTGAAGTTTTTTATGGCACACTGATGATGTAGTAATTACCTTATTAATCAAATATTATAATAATTGATATTATAAATACGCTAAAAATTTTAATATCAAACTTTTGATGAAATACACTAATTTAATAGGTTGATATGACATTTTAGGAATGATTCATTCAATTTTTTTGGAATTAATCATGCTGTTATGATTTTATACAAAAACAAATACCAAATATTGTCAAAATTGACTCAAAACAGTTTTTACAACAAATTCTATATTAATCGTAGATATAATATTACAAATAATATTAGATTTGTCCAAAGGGATTAAATGATATTATATATGTAATTAATGAAAAACATGAGGGTTTTTTGGATGTCTATTGTGTTTTTATTGACCATATAGTGTATTAATACAAGAAGATAGAGTAAAAGGTAAATTTTTTTATTAACTGTTAAATATAAAATATAAGGATAAAATGGTAACCTAAACTTTTATAAAACCTATTGGATGAGTTTATGTTTACCCATAACCACACAAGGCTAGGAAAAAATTCATTTGGAGCCATTATAAACCGAATATGATTGTACAATAAATTAATACTTTAATATTTTCCTAAAGTGATTGTCACTTCTCTTATAAAAGGGGACTTTCCTTCCGTCTAATTCACACCTACAAATCCATTTTTCTAGGAAAAATTCTATCCAAATATCCTCTAAACAGTCCTCACTTAATCCTAGAGGCCTTCCTTTAGTTATAACTCCAATATATGGAGCCCTTTTGATCAAATCAAAAGGAAAAACCCAGAGAAGAGGTAAATATTTCATCACATCTTTCATGTTCTTTTTTTCATCCACTTCCTCGTTATATGTTGTTTCCATTATAAAATAATATCTCATTTATCTTATATATAATGTGATGTTATTATAAAAATTTTAAATCCATATTCAATATTCTAAAAATCATATAGATTACATTCACCATATGTGTGTTGACGAAGCGTTGTCATGCACACTCTCAAAAACATTTATAGCTAAGTGCAATACAGGGGCTGACCTTGTTCGTTCTCTTGAGGAGTTGTCGTTGTCAATCACTCAGTACTTCTAATTCACTTATATAAATATATAATAAAATTTTCAAAAATGAATATTTAGAATTGAAAATGAAATAATAAAATTAAACATACAATGTAATGAAAACTGAATGAATGCAAACAGAATGATTTTATAAAGAAAGGAGATATTCTCGAGAGAATCACCCAGATTAAACCTTCATCGTCTCATTATTAGTTTCAAATTTAATTAATAAATACACTTCATCGTATGTGTGAATATCCTCTTTTATATGTGGTTGTGAATATGTAGTGCTCTCAATGATCACTGAGAGACCGCACATCCACCTCCTTGATCGAGGGAAAATATTATAAAAGAGAAAGTTAAGTCTCAGGTGGAAAATGGAGACACAAAGGCATATTTCCCACTATGATCCTTCTCAACCTAACTCTAATTAAATAATAAACACTTAATATGAATGTGCAATGACTTGGGTTCTAACCTGTATTGATCCCCCGGGATGTTCCACGGGTTAGCTACTCTTGATCACAAGTAGAAGAGATCACGGTGGAGAAGAAGGGGGTGGAAGAACAAAAGATAAAAAAATGAGAGTGATATGAAGAAGAGAAAAATATATTAAAAACTAATTATACTATTACAATGGAAATAAACTACAAAACAATGGAAAATGGCCACACAGAAGTGCCAATGCTTTGAGAAGGGGTGAAGATACATATTTATAGGGAGAAGAGGTGAAGAATTCACACCCAAAACATTTAATTCAAAAGCTTCAGCATGAATATTCCAATAAATGAACTAATTTTTAATTGGTGTCTTCATACCTGTTGTTCTATAATATCCCCTCCGTCTTCTCCCAAAATTTCAGCTTTATTGGCCATAGGATGTAGGAGTTATGTCCGATTCCATCCAAGACATTTAATCTGTCCATTTGACTCTCCGAATTTTCAATTCTTCACCTTCCTGTGACATTATTGGCCTCAAAAACGTCGATTTACGCATTTCATCCTTCACAAACGTTGTTACACATATAATTTCACGTCTCTACACAAAACATATAACGACCCACACTTTACATACATTGTTAATACTTCAAAATTGAAGCACACTTATTACAACATATGACAAAACCACAAAGGACCGTATAGGTATAGTGTCTTTAGAAACTGGGGAAACATAAACAACTGGTTCATAAATCTTCTACAGTGTCTCCCATTTATTTCATCATATCTAGGGTCCCTTTTAGCATATTCTACTTAATATCCATCTTCCTGACCTGGGGAAAAGAAAACATAAAAGGGTGAGCTCAAATGCTCAGCAAGGGCAAATAAAAGAAATAAAAAATCATATCATATCTTTATGAAAATCAAAACCTGCAAAAGAGATCATAATATCTTAACATGGAATAAATCATAGAAGTGAGAATGAGATCCCCATAATCATAACATAAAACTTGAATCTTTGTGGCATGCACACATAATCATGGAAAATCATTTCTTGTTAGTCTTGACTCATTGCCAAGACTATCTTAGTGGACAAAGTCCCTTTCTGAACCGAGTTCACTCCTCGTTTCAGTCCTGTATCACTGAACCGAAATAACCTTCCGTTCCAGCCATGTCTATCTCATGAGATATAAAATCTTTACCCAATGCATTGGAGGGAGATATAGGTCCCACCCATCTTATAATGAATCCTTTCTTATGTGTGCCACATAATCATAACACATACATCATCGCATAACACATGTAACAAAAATGGCATTCTTGAAACATCATGACATCATAAATCAATTCATATAAGATAAAGGAATTCATAAACATAATTCCATCACAACATAGTCAAATCAATGTAAAAATATGGATAGAAACAGAACCCTTTATTATATTAGATGGAAAATAATTTTGATAAAACACTTGAATTGAATTCTTGAGGAAAATATCCTTTCTTCTTCAAAATCAATTTCTTTTCACAAAACATCATTCAATTTTAAAAGAAAGAGATTTTATTGAAAATAGTCATGAAATCTTTTAGAGGAAGCTTCATTAAAATAAGGCTTTATAAAACAGTAGAAATCCGTTCGTGCCATATAAGTTAAAAAAAACATTCTTCGTACTTTTGTCAGAAAAGTCAAAAAGTACCTCGTACGCAAAACGACAAAAGATTCCTTTCATACGTATTACTAAAAACTCACCCAAGGGTAAAAATGGATTTAAACAATTTTAGGTGGATGGAAATAATATTACATATTGAGTAAACATGGATGTGGATGATAAAATACACCCCAGTAAATACTTACGAATAAACAATCTCGGATAAAAATGAGATTGTGATATTTCCCTTACCTTAGGTCCGATTTGCTTTGTTCGTGTCCGAAGCTCCTGTATAATGGTTTAAATAATGTTATTGACTTATTCCAGAATCATACATATTGATATGAGATCATATATGGTCATATTATTAGCTTCTTGTTAGTAATATTTCATTGTTACTTGTTACTCGGGTCTTTATAACTTTTTGTTCTTATGCGTGTTTTGTCGAATAAATTCTCATTCTTATCTTTAGGTTATAGATAATTCATTTCCAGAATGGTATTAGTGTAGTATATACCATATTCAATCATTCAATTCATTTATATAATCATTATGAAATGAAGATCATGTAGAACGAGTCGCATCACATCGTGGAGACGGTATTCCGTACGTACGCACGAGTGATGATATCGTTCCTATGATCGTGGAATTGTATTGGAGTATATATATATATTATTTCAGTATCAATATTACTTAATAATAATCATATATAGTTACTGATTACACCATTATACCCATCCTTGTAAGGTGATGGTGGAAAATAGATTACACCACGGCGTGGAGACGGTATTCCGTACGTACGCACGTGCGATGATTTCATTTTTCCGTAGGATGGATAGAAGGTGAATTAGGGTTGTTTCATATTTATAATAACATATCAGTATGTAAGTAATACTTATGTTATTACTTTATCATGAAACAACTAAAGAAGAAGAAGTTGAAGAAGAAAGAAATTGAAAAGATCGGTAATGGATATTACCTCTTCTTTGGAACGCCTTTTTGAATCCTCCACTTAAGGAACTAAGATTGGTCTTTGGAGAATACCAGGACCTCTAGGATTATTCTAGGGAAGTGGAGAAGGGAAAATGGCAGGGGTTGGCCGAGCTTGAGTGCTCAAATTGGTGTGAGGAGGAGGGGGAGGAGGTGCCCTTTTATAAGGGAGGAGAGGGGCACCTTAGGAATATCTCAAAATATTATTTTATATTAAAGTCAAAATCGGTTTATAATGGTCCCAAAGGGTCTTATTTCGAAGCTAAAGTGGGGATGGGTCGAAATCCTATCAACCAATAGGATTTAGACAAGTTTAGGGTATTATTTTAACCTTATCAATTAGATTTAACTCTAAGTTAATTAATTTAACTTTTACCGTGTCTTTTTGTTTTCTTTCACTATATGGTTAATACACTTACTATAACATGCCAAACAAACCCCAAATTGTTTATTATTAATATATATATCCTTATCTAAGTCATTTTTCCGAACCTTAGATTTTTAGGAATAAAATAACAATTAATAATATAATATTTGATTTAAAAACTATTTTGTGTCAATTTTGACACTATTTGATATATGATTTTTGTGAAAGTCATAACAGAATTATATGTTCGAAACAAGTTGATTAAATCAACACTAATATATCATAGCAACCTAGAAAATTAGTGGAATTCATAAAAAGTCTCAAATTACATTTATTTTGGTGTTTATAACATCAATTATGTCAATATTTCATTAATAAGATAATTACTGCATCATCATTGTGTCACAAATAAATTAAATTATTTAATGTCTAAAAATTACAAATAAAATACCCTTATGTAGGAAATCTTTTTAGATTTCTAATGAATATTTATAGTCGAATTTATCTTATGTATAACCCCATATTAAAAATGATTTACTTATTAATGTTTGATTTTAACTATTTTAACCCTTCTTAAAATAAATTAATAATAAATGTCCTAATCTAATCCAAGTGGGCCTAAATGATAATATTTTACACTTAAGGTTGTTTTTGGTCGAGATAAACTTGTCCAATAGAATTAGGACATGTGTTAGGGTAATATTAATATCATATTTACCCTTAGTTACCCTATTTACTATTAACCGCGGTAAAAAAAAAGTAAAAAGTTACTATTCACCAAAAAATTATTTTCATCTCATTGAACCACATTTTAGTCCTTGATATTAACCGTGTCTCTCGGATTTTCGAAATTCCATTCACAGAAGCGGTAAAATTAAGTTTTATGCAAAATTCAGTTTTTTAACCTACCACTTAGTGGTTTCACTATTCATCAAAAATTGAAAGTTTTCAGAAAAATACCAAAATTTCACCCTAGGCTAATTTTGATATTCTGAGTCCAAAAATGAAGTCCATTTTGAAAAATAAAATTTATAAAATTTTAAAAAATGGTTATTACTATTCATAACGGCTAGTTTTAATAGCATATTGTTGTTTAGTGAAACTCGGTATTGCGTACGACGCAAGCTATCGAGGAAGGTCGCGATTGCGTGCAAAGCAAGCCAAGCAAGTGTTGTGTAGAAAAAGATTCCTTTGATGATTTATATAACATAAAAGTCTCGGGTGTTACATTCTACCCCCCTTAAAAAGAATTTCGCCCTCGAAATTCGTCACATTGTAACAAACAAATGAGGATACTTCTCCCTCATCATATCCTCAAGCTCCCATGTAGCTTCTTCAAGTTGGTGGTTCCTCCATAAAACTTTCACCAAGCGAGTGGTCTTGTTTCGTAGGACTTTTTCGCTACGATCCAGAATCTCTATCGGCTGTTCTTCATAAGAAAGATCTTGCTCCAGCGGTACAACTTCTGAGCTGAGTACATGTGAAGGATCTGGTATGTACTTTCTCAGGAGAGATATGTGGAACACATCGTGAACTTGAGAGAGATTCGGTGGAAGCGCCAATCGGTAAGCTACCTTCCCAACACGATCCAGTATTTCAAAAGGACCGATATTTCTAGGGCTCAACTTCCCCTTCTTTCCAAATCTCATAACCCTCTTCCAGGGAGATATTCGTAAGAACACTTTATCGCCCACTTCAAACTCTAGGTCTTTTCTTCGGTTGTCGGCATAACTTTTCTGTCGACTCTGAGCTGCTCTTATGTGTTGTTGAATAGATCTGACCTTTTCTGCCATTTCATCAACGAGATCAGGTCCTAATAGCTTTCTTTCCCCAACTTCATCCCAGCAAGTTGGAGTCCTGCATTTCTTTCCATAGAGAGCTTCATAAGGAGCCATCTGAATACTGGAGTGAAAGCTATTATTATAAGAAAATTCCACCAAAGGTAGGTGTTGATCCCAACCTCCTTTGAAATCCATAGAGCAAGCTCTCAACATATCTTCTAGGGTTTGAATTGTTCTCTCAGACTGACCGTCTGTCTGGGGATGATAAGCAGTGCTGAAACTCAACTCTGTATCCAGAGTATGCTGAAGACTTCGCCAGAACTTCGAGGTAAATCTCGGATCTCGATCAGATATAATAGAAAGTGGTACTCCATGAAATCTTACCACGTCCTTTACATATATCCTGGCAAGCTGATCTAGAGAGAAATCCTCTCTAATAGCAATGAAGTGTGCAGACTTTGTAAGACAATCAACTATGACCCAGATAGCATTATTGCCTTTGGATGTTTTAGGAAGTCCTGTGACAAAGTCCATAGTGATGTTTTCCCATTTCCATTCGGGTATGGGTAATGGTTGTAACATCCCCTTAGACTTCTGTCTCTCAGCTTTAACTTGTTGACAAACCAAGCATCGAGAGACATATTCAGCAACATCTCTTTTCATGCCATCCCACCAGAAGTACTCTTTCAGGTCCCTATACGTCTTCGTGCTTCCAGGATGAATAGAGAATGAAGAACTATGAGCCTCATCCAGCAGCTCTTTCTTTAATTCGGGGATGGGAGGAACACAAACCCGATTCCTGAACTTTATTATCCCATCACAATCAAGGTTGAATTCAGCAACATTTCTCACCTTCTTTTGTAACTCGACATCTTCTTTCTGTGCCTCTTTAATCTTCACATGTATAGATGGTTGAACATTCATTTGAGAAAGATAAGATTTTTCCCCTTCCATTATAATTCTAAGATCCATCCTTTGTAAATCCATAAATATTGGATCTTTTGTGATCCTCATCATGGATAAACTAGAATGGTCTTGTCGACTTAATGCATCTGCCACCTTGTTTGCTTTCCCAGGGTGGTAATGGATTGAGCAGTCATAATCCTTAATCAGCTCCAACCATCTTCTTTGGCGCATATTCAGCTCCTTTTGTGTGAAAATATACTTTAAACTTTTATGATCAGTATAAATATCACACCTTTCACCATAAAGGTAATGCCTCCAAATCTTTAATGCAAAGATTACCGCAGCCAACTCCAAATCATGTGTTGGGTAATTTTGCTCATGGATTTTCAACTGTCGTGAGGCATAAGCTATCACCATATCATTTTGCATAAGAACACACCCCAATCCCTTCTTGGATGCATCACTATAGATCACAAACCTTTCTCCACTACAAGGAAGTGTGAGCACAGGTGCACTAGATAACCTTCTGTTCAACTCCATGAAATTCTCATCACATTCCTCTGTCCAGACAAACTTAACTCCTTTCCGAGTCAACTTGGTGAGTGGATTAGATAATCGTGAAAAATCTTTTACAAAACGTCGATAATAACCAGCCAAACCAAGAAAACTTCGGATCTCAGTTACTGTTGTTGGTCTTGACCATCTTTCGATAACCTCTGTTTTTGCTGGATCCACAGATATCCCCTCTTTTGAGATTATATGACCAAAAAATGCAACTTTTTGAAGCCAAAATTCACACTTGGTAAATTTGGCATAAAGCTTCTCCTTTCTCAGGGTCTTCAATATAATTCTCAAGTGATCTTCATGCTCTTCCTTGCTCTTTGAATAGACAAGAATATCGTCTATAAAGACTACCACAAATTGATCAAGATGGTCTCTAAAGACTCTATTCATTAGATCCATGAAGATAGCAGGGGCATTAGTAAGACCAAATGGCATCACTATAAATTCATAGTTTCCATATCTTGTACGGAAAGCCGTCTTTGGTATATCCTCCCTTTTGACCCTTAATTGATGATACCCTGAACGAAGATCAATCTTGGAAAAGTATTGAGCTCCGCGTAGTTGGTCAAATAAGTCATCAATGCGTGGGAGAGGATATTTGTTCTTGATAGTGATCTTGTTAAGTTCTCGATAATCAATGCAGAGTCTCATTGATCCATCTTTCTTCTTAACAAATAGAACAGGTGCTCCCCAAGGTGACGCACTAGGGCGTATGAATCCCTTATCAAGATTCTCTTGGAGTTGCTTCTTCAATTCCTGCAACTCAATTGGGGCCATTCTATAAGGTGTCTTTGAAATAGGCAAAGCACCCGGTACGAGTTCTATTGAAAACTCAACTTCACGATTTTGTGGAAGACCCGGCAATTCCTCCGGAAAGACATCATCAAACTCCCGTACAATGGGCATATTCTTAATCGTGAGTTTCTCACCAACCATTTGAGATAAATAACTTTCATTTAGTGGAATCAATACCCATAAGATGGAAGAAATTTCCACTGGAAGGTTATGTTCATCCTTGCATTGATAGACGATCATAGGTTGATCTGGAATATGAAATGTGACTTCCCTTCTTTGGCAATTGATATGAGCTCCATGTAGAGAAAGCCAATCCATGCCAAGAATCACATCAAATTCCACTAAAGGAAGGATCACAAGATTTGCAGGAATCACTTTCCCACAAACTTCGATTGGAGAAGAATTATAAACTTCTGATGCGATTGATGTGCCATTAGGTGTTGTCACAGCTAACTCAACATCTAATTGTTGAGGTAATACGGTGATACCCTTAGAAAATTTTTCAGAAATAAAAGAGTGGGTGGATCCAGAATCAAATAAAACATTTGCTACTTTAGAGTGGATGGTAAGTGTACCTTTCACCACATCGTTATCGTACTCCACATCGCTGATAGAAATTGCATGTGACTTTCCTTTTTCTTTAGCCTTAAGAGTTTGTTGACGTCGACCATCATCATCAACCCTTGGATTTGGGCATTGATTGGCATAATGCCCCATCTCCTTGCACTTGAAACATTGAAGTGTAGCAGGTTCATTCTGTGTATCCCTTCCTTTGTTTGCATCATTAGACATCTTCTTCCCATTATCACGGCATTCAAATGCCCGATGACCTTCCTTTCCACATTTAAAACATTTACTTGTCCCTTTAAGACAACTCCCTCCATGTTTCTTTCCACACTTTGAGCATAAGGGAAAGTTCATCTTCTTTTCCATGTGCTCTTTAGATTTTTCTTTGAATTCCATCTTCCTCTTCTTATCAAACCCATGTGACTGATGGGTTACTCCAATCTCCATCTCGACTTTGAGAGCACATCGAACGATTTCCTCGTAGCTATTGAAGTCCCTTATGGCTAACGCCCTTCGAAGACTTGGTTTTAAGCCACTAAAGAATCGATCGATCTTACTCTCAGGTTGGATAATAATACCAGAAGCGTACCTTGCAAGTCTTGTAAAATTTGCTTCATAGGTACTAACAGATTCATAATCCCTTTGCTTCAGTTCAAGGAACTCTTTCTCCATCTTTGTTCGGAGAATACGAGGGAAGTACTTATTGAAAAATAAGTTCTTGAACTCGTCCCATTCCATAGACTCAATTTCATCCCTTTGCCTTGTATTCTTAACAAGATTCCACCATTGATCAGCATCTCCTTCCAAACGATACACTGCTAGGATGACTTTATCATGCTCAGAACATTGAAGAACTGAAAATATCTTTTCAGTAGTACTAATCCATTGTTCAGCAACTAATGGATCAGTAGACCCGCTGAAAGATGGTGGACGCTGCCTCATGAAGGATTCAACAGAATGTTGCTCCCTCCTTTGTTCATTTGGAAATCCTGCATGATTCATAGCTTGAGAAAGTTGTGTGAGCATGGCTACAAGATTTTGCATTCCAGCTCCCATATCGTTTGGTTGCTCAGGGGGACAATCATTGCATTGCCCATCACATTCCGCATTAACACGGTTCCTTCGGGTTCCAGCCATTGACTAAAACCAAGAAGAATAGTGTGAGCAACACTAATTATAATAGGAAACCACATAATTCAAGAATAAAATTTTCATGCTTATGGTCTTATCCTAGGTTATTCATGGCCATTTCTAAGATTGTGTTCTATGCTTAGACTTATCCTTAGGGTTCTTACTAAGGCTTTCACATCCTAGTTTCCAAAGGTTGACTATACCTTTCCTCTGATACCAACTATAACGACCCACACTTTACATACATTGTTAATACTTCAAAATTGAAGCACACTTATTACAACATATGACAAAACCACAAAGGACCGTATAGGTATAGTGTCTTTAGAAACTGGGGAAACATAAACAACTGGTTCATAAATCTTCTACAGTGTCTCCCATTTATTTCATCATATCTAGGGTCCCTTTTAGCATATTCTACTTAATATCCATCTTCCTGACCTGGGGAAAAGAAAACATAAAAGGGTGAGCTCAAATGCTCAGCAAGGGCAAATAAAAGAAATAAAAAATCATATCATATCTTTATGAAAATCAAAACCTGCAAAAGAGATCATAATATCTTAACATGGAATAAATCATAGAAGTGAGAATGAGATCCCCATAATCATAACATAAAACTTGAATCTTTGTGGCATGCACACATAATCATGGAAAATCATTTCTTGTTAGTCATTACTCATTGCCAAGACTATCTTAGTGGACAAAGTCCCTTTCTGAACCGAGTTCACTCCTCGTTTCAGTCCTGTATCACTGAACCGAAATAACCTTCCGTTCCAGCCATGTCTATCTCATGAGATATAAAATCTTTACCCAATGCATTGGAGGGAGATATAGGTCCCACCCATCTTATAATGAATCCTTTCTTATGTGTGCCACATAATCATAACACATACATCATCGCATAACACATGTAACAAAAATGGCATTCTTGAAACATCATGACATCATAAATCAATTCATATAAGATAAAGGAATTCATAAACATAATTCCATCACAACATAGTCAAATCAATGTAAAAATATGGATAGAAACAGAACCCTTTATTATCTTAGATGGAAAATAATTTTGATAAAACACTTGAATTGAATTCTTGAGGAAAATATCCTTTCTTCTTCAAAATCAATTTCTTTTCACAAAACATCATTCAATTTTAAAAGAAAGAGATTTTATTGAAAATAGTCATGAAATCTTTTAGAGGAAGCTTCATTAAAATAAGGCTTTATAAAACAGTAGAAATCCGTTCGTGCCATATAAGTTAAAAAAAACATTCTTCGTACTTTTGTCAGAAAAGTCAAAAAGTACCTCGTACGCAAAACGACAAAAGATTCCTTTCATACGTATTACTAAAAACTCACCTAAGGGTAAAAATGGATTTAAAAAATTTTAGGTGGATGGAAATAATATTACATATTGAGTAAACATGGATGTGGATGATAAAATACACCCCAGTAAATACTTACGAATAAACAATCTCGGATAAAAATGAGATTGTGATATTTCCCTTACCTTAGGTCCGATTTGCTTTGTTCGTGTCCGAAGCTCCTGTATAATGGTTTAAATAATGTTATTGACTTATTCCAGAATCATACATATTGATATGAGATCATATATGGTCATATTATTAGCTTCTTGTTAGTAATATTTCATTGTTACTTGTTACTCGGGTCTTTATAACTTTTTGTTCTTATGCGTGTTTTGTCGAATAAATTCTCATTGTTATCTTTAGGTTATAGATAATTCATTTCCAGAATGGTATTAGTGTAGTATATACCGTATTCATTCATTCAATTCATTTATATAATCATTTTGAAATGAAGATCATGTAGAACGAGTCGCATCACATCGTGGAGACGGTATTCCGTACGTACGCACGAGTGATGATATCGTTCCTATGATCGTGGAATTGTATTGGAGTATATATATATATTATTTCAGTATTAATATTACTTAATAATAATCATATATAGTTACTGATTACACCATTATACCCATCCTTGTAAGGTGATGGTGGAAAATAGATTACACCACGGCGTGGAGACGGTATTCCGTACGTACACACGCGCGGTGATTTCATTTTTCCGTAGGATGGATAGAAGGTGAATTAGGGTTGTTTCATATTTATAATAACATATCAGTATGTAAGTAATACTGATGTTATTACTTTATCATGAAACAACTAAAGAAGAAGAAGTTGAAGAAGAAAGAAATTGAAAAGATCGGTAATGGATATTACCTCTTCTTTGGAACGCCTTTTTGAATCCTCCACTTAAGGAACTAAGATTGGTCTTTGGAGAAGACCAGGACCTCTAGGATTATTCTAGGGAAGTGGAGAAGGGAAAATGGCAGGGGTTGGCCGAGCTTGAGTGCTCAAATTGGTGTGAGGAGGAGGGGGAGGAGGTGCCCTTTTATAAGGGAGGAGAGGGGCACCTTAGGAATATCTCAAAATATTATTTTATATTAAAGTCAAAATCGGTTTATAATGGTTCCAAAGGGTCTTATTTCGAAGCTAAAGTGGGGATGGGTCGAAATCCTATCAACCAATAGGATTTAGACAAGTTTAGGGTATTATTTTAACCTTATCAATTAGATTTAACTCTAAGTTAATTAATTTAACTTTTACCGTGTCTTTTTGTTTTCTTTCACTATATGGTTAATACACTTACAATAACATGCCAAACGAACCCCAAATTGTTTATTATTAATATATATATCCTTATCTAAGTCATTTGTCCGATCCTTAGATTTTTAGGAATAAAATAACAATTAATAATATAATATTTGATTTAAAAACTATTTTGTGTCAATTTTGACACTATTTGATATATGATTTTTGTGAAAGTCATAACAGAATTATATGTTCGAACCAAGTTGATTAAATCAACACTAATATATCTTAGCAACCTAGAAAATTAGTGGAATTCATAAAAAGTCTCAAATTACATTTATTTTGGTGTTTATAACATCAATTATGTCAATATTTCATTAATAAGATAATTACTGCATCATCATTGTGTCATAAATAAATTAAATTATTTAATGTCTAAAAATTACAAATAAAATACCCTTATGTAGGAAATCTCTTTAGCTTTCTAATGAATATTTATAGTCGAATTTATCTTATGTATAACCCCATATTAAAAATGATTTACTTATTAAAATTTGATTTTAACTATTTTAACCCTTCTTTAAATAAATTAATAATAAATGTCCTAATCTAATCCAAGTGGGCCTAAATGATAATATTTTACACTTAAGGTTGTTTTTGGTCGAGATAAACTTGTCCAATAGAATTAGGACATGTGTTAGGGTAATATTAATATCATATTTACCCTTAGTTACCCTATTTACTATTAACCGCGGTAAAAAAAAAGTAAAAAGTTACTATTCACCAAAAAATTATTTTCATCTCATTGAACCACATTTTAGTCCTTGATATTAACCGTGTCTCTCGGATTTTCGAAATTCCATTCACAGAAGCGGTAAAATTAAGTTTTATGCAAAATTCAGTTTTTTAACCTACCACTTAGTGGTTTCACTATTCATCAAAAATTGAAAGTTTTCAGAAAAATACCAAAATTTCACCCTAGGCTAATTTCGATATTCTGAGTCCAAAAATGAATTCCATTTTGAAAAATAAAATTTATAAAATTTTAAAAAATGGTTATTACTATTCATAACGGCTAGTTTTAATAGCATATTGTTGTTTAGTGAAACTCGGTATTGCGTACGACGCAAGCTATCGAGGAAGGTCGCGATTGCGTGCAAAGCAAGCCAAGCAAGTGTTGTGTAGAAAAAGATTTCTTTGATGATTTATATAACATAAAAGTCTCGAGTGTTACAAAACATGTGCCATATTGGATGCCGTTTAGAGATTCTATGAATTTATTACCCAATTGAACCGTTTCTGCCATGTGAGACGTTTCGTCTTCCACATATTGTGAGCGTTCCCATAATTCCTTAATGAGGATATTTTGACTTTAAATTCGTCATGGACATGTATTGATGAATTATATTTCTTTTAAAGCTTGAATAAATGAATTTAGAGGTGTTTTCAACGAGTTAGGATTCTGTTACTTTGGTGGGTCCCATTCTGTCAGCCCGAAAACTTTTAAACTTCATTGAATTTTTACGATTACCAGATGATCGATTCACCCCTGCTCTAGAAGAAAAATATGAAGTAAATTAAATGTTTATTTTAAAAAAAATTTAATCATAAATTTTGAACATATATTTAATTTTAAATGTCCAAAATACCCCTATGATAACAATCTGTTAAAATTGCAGAATTACTCATTTTTTGCATTTAGGCTCAAAATAACACTAAAACCTAAAATTGTGACAATTACACATACAATAAAACTATGGTGGGATTATAAAAAATTATTTAAAGTATAAAATATATGAGAATGTGAGTTTCATCACTCCCCCACACTTTAACATTGCACTCCTGGGCAATATTCTTATATCTAAATCAAATTCCGCACAACAATCAAAAATGAGAAAATGTCAATGACTTATCCAAAATAGAAGTCAATAATATATCATATATGAAAAAAATCCTCTCACATTTTAATTTCAATCATTAAATTTGATCAACCTCATAAATCAATCCATGGCCCAAACACAACCTACCTCACATTGAATTTTATGCCACTCTTTACTCAAGAGAAATTGAATCTAGAGTTATACTCATACTTGAAAATCGCATGTAACACCATAGGTTTGTGAAAATTCTCATTTCACAGCTGCGTGAAACATGAAAATGAACATAATCATGAGGTCATTAATTAATGGTTCAAATGATTATGTGGCTTAGGGTTGGTGGAAAAATGATTGAAAAAATGTTCGAGGATAGAAAGAGGAGGTTGGGATTTTAAGTACAATGCATGATTAAATCAAGTGAATACACTAGAAATTCCTCACTCAATCCCATATGAAAATGTGAAACACAACACCAATCCCCTTTTAATGATATGGGACATGATCCATGAAGTTATTATAATGAATGATATCATCTAAGTTCTCCTTTTCTTTCAAAGCTCCAGAAAGGCACAGCTTTATTTACTTTTTATTTTTTTCATCAAGGATTAGCTCAAAATTGAATAAAATGAATGAATGACAATTCATGGCCTTGATTTTTGAGAGGGACATGAGTCATAAAATAATGTAAAATGATGAATTCAATCTCATCTCCATTATTTTATTTTTTAAGGAGAAATGGATGAAACAAATAAAGCATAATGAAATGACGACACATGCCCAATTCTCTTGTTATCCACTGTCCAAAGTGTTGACACACACCTCAAGCCACCCATAAATGTTACACATCCCAATAAACGCACATGAAAGTCCCTTCCCCCACACTCAAACTAGAAATAACCTTTAAAAATACTAAAAGTGCTAGTAGGTAAGGAAAAATTGGCATGTAATGTTGCTTAAAACCTATAAGGCAATTCATGGCATCTAAGGGATTGTGAAGGATAAATGTAAAGGTGGGTATCAAGATAAAATGTGTCTCGTCAAAGAGATGCCTCAATAATTTTAAATACATTCCATGGAATCCAATGCTTCAAAATAGAATTATTCACAAATTCTGGTTCTCACAAAAAATTGAAGTTTCCCTCAAGAAAGTGTGGGTAATTGGAAGAATATGTAAAAGTGGTTCATAATAACTCACAGGATTGGAAAAATATTTTGAGTCACTGTTCCATGGTCATGGATTTCAAAAATCAGTCAAACTCATAAAAATTATTGATAATCCAATTCATGAAAAATGTTTTCACATCAACAATCATTTAAATTACATTATTTCAAAAATCATTTAAACTCTTTCAAAATAAATTGATGTGTGAAAAGTGATAAGAATATTCATTAAAGATCAAAAAACCTAAAAATATATAAAATAATGAAAATCACGCAAGAAGAACTAAGCAGGTTGACACTCCTCCACACTTAAATTTATATAACCCTTATTTCAACTCAACAAAATATAAATATAAGGGTAGAAAATCAATGGAAGGAAAGATAAAACCTAACATTATTTTAGAGGTGGATGCCTTGAGTTAATCTAATATAACCAACCACTTTAAAACTACATGAAAGTAATGAAAATACATAAGAAAAATAAATAAAAAGAATGAAAAGGGGAAAAGAAAAGAGATAATGCTTAGTTTAGACCCCCAAGCGGGTTCTAGGTTTTTACTGCCCCTAGTCAGGTAGTTTCAGAAGATTATCCCCAATCAGAAGGTGGGTGTGGTTTCTTTGAGATGAACTACTACCTATGAGTTTTCTCGATGTCCATCATTAAACACTAAAAGTAGAGAACCCCAAATAAGATAAGAATTTTCTCAACTACTGAGAAAGAATAATGAAGAATTTTGAGGTTCTAAGTGGGAGGGAATAAAAGATAAGGATGCTCCCTGTTAACTTCGGCAGTGTCCTCCTCCATATGGTATTCAAGTTTTTGTTGTGGTAGTAGTCGCACCACCAACAGCTTCTCTGGCTCTTCTTCCTTAATTACCACCACTATGGTGGTCTCATCATCAAAATCCAAGGCCCGATCCATTTGTGCTATATCTGAAATTTCAGGAATGGAGAAGTTAAAAAACAATTCAGTTTTAATAAAATTAAAACATGATGAATCAATAAAGAAATCTTCCCTTTCATGTAAGTCATCTTGGAAATTGATTTCTTCTGATAGGACCATTGGCAACTCCTTCTCAGCAGGTGCATCTTATTCTTCATCTTCCAAAGAAAGAGTGAGGTCAAAAGGTACAGATTATTCAATATCAAGCATGTGGAGATCATGTTTCAAGTTATCTTCGACAATGTTATTCCAAGATTCTTCTAAAAAATGTTGACCTCCCATCATTGCATCAGTTGGAATGTGTACTTCTGGGACCTCCATGAGAAATGTTTGAGTGAGGGATGATGTGATAAGTTCCTTTAGAAGTTCTTTCTCACCTACCTCAGGTTCTTTAACATAAAATGTGATTGGTGAAATCACTTCCACCACTCGTTCTGGTTCAGGTTCCAGATCAGGTTCCGGCTCAGGTTCGGGTTTCTCCTAGGATGTGTGTACATATTCTGTAGTCAATTCTATTTGGCTATCCAGGTTTTTCACTTTATCGCTAATCCTATGAAACTGAGCATCATGTTTATTGTTAACATTTTCTTTCACTTGAGATTGGTCAGTCCATGCATAATAATCATAATTTGAAGACATCATGAACGAAGAAGAATTTTTTAGTTTTTCAAATTTATGATTTTATTGTTGTTTTTTTAATGAAAGAAAAATTATTTACAAAATGTGAATAAAAAATAGTGAATTAAAACCACTTGGATCCCCAGCAACGGTGCCAATTTGATGAAGCGTTGTCGTGCACGCTCTCAAAAATATTTATAGCTAAGTGCAGCACAGGGGATGACCTAGGTCGTTCTCTTGAGGAGCTGTCGTGGTAAATCACTCAATACATCTAATTCACTTATATAAATATATAATAAAATTAACAGAAATGAATATTGAGATTTGAAAATGAAATAATAAAATTATACATACAATGCAATTCAAACTGAATGAATGCAAACATAATGATGTTATAAAGAAAGGAAATATTCCCGAGAGAATCACCCAGATTAAAACTTCATCGTCTAATTATTAGTTTCAAATTTAATTAATAAATACACTTCATCATATGTGTGAATATCCTCTTTTATATGTGGTTTTGAATATGCAGTGCTCTCAATGATCACCGAGAGACCACACATCCACCTCCTCGATCGAGAGAAAATATTATAAAAGAGAAAGTTGAGTCTCGAGTGGTAAGTGGAGACACAAAGGAGCCTTTCCCACTAAGATCCCCATCAACCAAACTCTAATTAAATAAGAAAATAATAATATTAATGTGCAAAGACTTGGGTTTAAACCTGGATTGATCCCCCGGGATGTTCCACGGGTTAGCTCCTCATGATCACAAGTAGAAGAGATCACGGTGGAGAAGAAGGGGGTGGAAGAACAAAAGATAAAAAAATGAGGATGAGATGAAGAAGAGAAAAATATATTAAAAATGAATTATACTATTACAATGGTAATAAACTACAAAACAATGGAAAATGGCCACACAGAAGTGCCAATTCTTTGAGAAGGGGTGAAGATACATATTTATAGGGAGAAGATGTGAAGAATTCACACCCAAAACATTTAATCCGAACATTTCCATGTGAATATTCCACTAAATGACTTAATTTGTAATTGGTGTCTTAATAAATGTTGTTACGCTATATCTCCTCCGTTTTCTCCCAATATTTATGCTTTAAAGTCCATCGGATGTAGGAGTTATGCCCGATTCCATCCAAGACATTTAATCTGTCCATTTGACTCTCCAAATTCTCAATTCTTCACCTTCCTGTGACATATTTTCCATTCAAAACATTGATTTACGCATTTCCTCCTTCATGAAAGTTGTTCCAAATATAATTTCACGTCTCTCCACAATATAGGAGCCATTGTGGATGCCCTATAGAGATTTTATGAATTTATTACCAAATTGAACCGTTTCTTCCAATTGAGACATTTCGTCTTCCACATAGTGTGAGTGTTCCCATAATTCCTTAATGAGGGTATTTTGACTTTAAATTCCTCATGGACACGTCCTGTTGAATTATCATTCTTTTCCATCTATAATTAATGCATTTGGAGGTGTGTTCACTGAGTTAGAATTCCGTTACATTGGTGGGTACCATTCTGTCCTCCCGAAAACTTTTCAACTTCATTGAATTTTTACGACTACTAGATGATCGATTCATCCCCTGATCCAGAATACACATATAAAGGAAATTAAATAATGATTCTAACAAAATTTTAATCATAAAATTTGGACATAATTTTAATTCTAAATTACCAAAATACCCCTATGATAACAATCCTTTAAAATTGCAGAATTAGTCTTTTTTTCATTTAGAATAAAAATAACACTAAAACATAAATATGTGACAATTACCCATACAATAACACTATGGTGGGATTATAAACTATGATTTAAGGTATAAAATATATGAAAATGTGAGTTTCATCATGTGTACATACAGATTACTGTCTCCACGTCGTGGTGTAGTTTGTTATTCAAACATTTCATCATTTGTATGGGAACAATTATGAGTATAACTGATGTAAATAATAAATATAACATGATAGTGATCCATTATATGTGGTATAATATTCAATTATATACAATTTTTATATCATAAGAATGATATTTTCATTCGTGCATATGTACGGATTACCGTCTCCATGAACACGATGAGATTCAGTCCACATCGTATCCATTCAAGACAAACATTCATTTGAAGATTAAAAATAATTTTTAAAGACATAATATCATTCTGAATATTAATAAGATTCATCCAATCCATAACAAACATTACATTCATGAAAAATCATATAATGAAAAATGAACCAGTTAACACCCGAAATGATGATACTATTGAAATATCATTAACAATGAAATATTAGAAGTTCATATATGATATCATATTAATATATATAGTTCTAGTATAATTTAGTAACAATTATTTCACCATTATACAGGAGGTTAACCATCCCTTGACCAAGGAAATGTACAAGGAAAGGGTTAATTTCACAATCTCTTTATTATCTGATGTTGTATTAACGTAACTATCTTTTTGGACCTCCTTATCATCCACATCCATGTTTTCTTTAAAATGTATTCCAAATCAATTTTAATATTTACTAGACAATGGGATAAATTCATTTATACCATTATCTGACAGTAAAGTTTTTTAAAGAAATCTTTCCGTCGTTTTCCAAACAATGTAATTTATGACCTTTCGACACAATTAAGGTAATAATGTTTTTTAACTAATACGTAAGGTGAAACTATTTTCAGCCTTTATAACATCGTAGAAGCTTCCAATAAAATCCTATAAGAATATTTTAAAAATAAATTCTTTATTTTATAATTATATGACTTTTAAATGATTTAAAAATATAAATATTTTATTTTCCAAAAATGTTTTGATTTCACCTATGTCAAAATCCTTTGATGGATTTTAAGCTTGTTTGAAATTGATTTACTATGATACAAAACATCCATTTTGTATTGATGGTTTTGTGATATGTTTTACTGTGGATTTGTTATTTTTACACCATTAATGGTTTATGGATAAAGTATTGACATTTCATATGCTAGTTTTAATATGAATGTTTATGTTATGTTTAAACATTTTCTTATAAGGAATACATTGGTCTTAGTAAGTGACAGGTGGAGCTCGCTAAAGATCCTCGAGGAATCAGTAGGTATCATGGGGAAAACTAGTGTATTGGCACAAGGCCATGAAAGAAATCCTATTTTTATTCTTTGCATAAGGCCTTCATTATGTTTTTTTGATGTCTGGCATTATGCATTCCATGATTATAAATTTGGCTATTGATATTACATGTGATTATTCTACTAGTTGAATATCCATATGAATAAGTAAATGGAATTATTTCGATTTGTATTTTCCATATTATGATGAAATTTATGTTTAATTTTTTTTTAGTCTTATACATTGCCATAAATGTTTATTCATATTTATGAATTATTCTCATATATTGTTATCTTTACTAAGCATATGAGATCACCCTTTTCTATGTTTTATTTTCATAGGATTCTAAGATGTGTTTTATAATTGATAAATATGGTTAATGTAGGGGATTAATGGTGTTTTCAAAGGATCATTTGTGTTGTGTTTCATTTTCTAATGTGAAATTTAAATTTAGTGTATTTAATATACTTTCCAAGATGGAAAAATTGATCGGTCATTCGGGACGTGATTCCTTGTAATCTTGCCAATGTATTAAAACAATGCACTGACTCTGGGCTTCTAGGGTCGAGGCGTTATAGTTGATATCAGAGGAAGTTTAGAAATAATGTTTGAAATATATTTACATTAACATTTATTAGAGAACATTACTCTATGATAGACTTTGAAGATTAGTATAGACGAACTTCCTATAATTATCGTAATGTAGATATTTTTGTTTATTTTCCAAGAAATACATCTCTGTCTGGATACGAGCAGGTAGAGGTGGCTCAAGAACAGATGTAACTAGGAGTGGAAACTCTGAAAAGGTGTTTCAGTCTTGACCTAGGGTATCCTGGTACATGACATGGGGCCTTGTTGCACTATCAGTTACCACACTCCTAGGGGATATTCTTTTGATAATTCACATTTTCATTGCAATCCATTATGAAGGATTTAGGAGTAAATAATTCATAAAGAAAACATTTTATGATTATAGATTATATGCATAATATTTTTAAGTCACTTTAGGAATTTTACAAGTTTGGAATTAAGCATTGTGTTTCATAAACGATCCTAGTGTATGCCATTGTTTAGAAATGGTGCCTAGTAGAAGGAATGAGAATTCCAGTAATAGAAATGAACTACAGATTAATAAGGATCATATATTTCATGGTATTAATCCAACATTTAAAAGGTAAATGTTCTCCAAAATATACTTATCATATGAATAAATAGTATCATGTGTTAATAAGATAAGTTAAGAATTATTTGAGTATTATGGATTTAAAGGGAAGCAAGATAAGAAAAGGATAGAAGAGTGAAAGAAGGATATTCTCATATGTGATAACTGTGGAAAGATTCACCTTGGTAGATGATTGAAGGGAATGATATTTTGTTATATGTGTGGATAAAAATGACACCATGTACATAATTTCAAGGTTAAGAAAAAGGTTTCAAATGTAAATTATCAGTGTATACACCAAGTGCTTCTATTGGATAATAATAATGTTATGATACTACCAAAGATGAAGGGTAATGATAAGATTTATTGTTTTTTTATTAAATTATTGTGACTTTTCAGTATTGTATTAATGATGTACATATTATAATAATTATGGATTATAAAAGGATTTTACTACAGTACTATTTCATTAAGGACTTGAGATTGTGTGGAACCATGAAAAGTGACTCAATAGTTGGTTCATTTTTTTGAAAAATATATGGTTTAGAGGAAATATAAACCTTACTACGGTCCTGATAATGAGGTAGTAATTTCAGAATAATAGATGGTTGATTTGGATAAATTATATTGGATATTCTTGACTAACTTGGAACTGATTGATGGTTTGTTTATTTCATCACTGTGGGAGTATTCAAATTTTTTGGATATAACGAATATATCTAGTATTCCATAAGGAATAAAAGAACACTAATGTAATAAATAAATTTTAAGGTAATTCAGGGTGTTACCATATTTTAAAATAATACATGATGAAGCGATTCACATGTTATTATGTGGAAAAATAGATTTTCTTTGTGTTTACCTTACTTATAAATTTGAGACTGTATATTTGGACAGAAGTATTTTGGATAAGTCTAATGGCTATAATGGATTATGTTTGAAATTGTATACTATTGTTAAGATTAAATCATTTATTAATATTATATTTTGATAGTTATAAAAAGGACAACATGGAGGTTGGGAGAAAACCTGTCGCATCCGGCAAGGCCAAGAGACTGGAACCTACAACCGAATAGCGACAAGAGTGCATCACCTACCACTGGTATATGTGGCCTTTGGGGTTGTGTAATATAGTTTTTTTAAACAGTATGACAAATGAATAATAAATTAATTATTTATGTAACCCTATACAATTATGATAAATAGAATATTTTTGAATACTATTATGTTTTTGAGTTAAAAATGAGTTTTTTGTTAGAATTAGTTGAAGTATGATAACTTACACATCAACTATATATATTTTCTTTATATTCTATGAATAAATGAATCCATAAACTATAAGGATGGGATCTTAAAACCAAAAATGTATTATCTTAGTATCTTATGTTTTTTTAATAGATGATAATATAAATAATCATATATTTATGGCTTTTAGGCCATCATTTTTACACATGTTTGTGATTTATGACCTCAGTCACTCCCTATAAATTTTCACATTTATCCTCAAATTACGTGTCTTTAATTTCCACCAATGTTTTCTTAATTGAGATCCTAATTTTTTGGTGACATTACATTTTCATTTCCCTCTCAATAAGAGTATATTTTATTATTCCAATTTCTGATGTGGGTTTCCCAGAAAGGTATTTTCTATTTTAACCTCTTATTTTTGAAAAACTATTTCAAATTGAGAGGATGCAATTTATTGAAGGTGGGAGAATGAAACTAATATAGAATATATTATCAATTAATTTATATTTAATATCATTGTTTTAAACCCACAAAAGTGTTTCTCTATGAATAATTTATTCATTTTTATGATATTTGTGTTATTTTGAGCTGAATAGTAATAAGTGGCCATTTTGGATTTTTAATATATTTAAAGTATTTCAGTATTTTGTACATAACATTATCTACACTGATTCAAATTGAAAAAATCAATCTTTCCCAGATTCTACACATCTAGGGCTTCATTTACTATTTTTGGACTAAAAGGTGAATCCACCAAATGGAAGATCAAAAGAAGATCCCAAGTTAACTCGAGAAATTTTTTTGTAGTTCTGCCTAGTTTTCGTGTGGGAAACATAACACATCCCTGGTGGGCCCAAATGTGGTGATATTTGGTGGGTGGATGAAAAAGGAGTTCTGGAACATCTTTTATGCAGGCAGGGACTCATTAATTGGCCTTTTAATGGTTCATTAAATCACCTTAATCTAGAGGTTTTCGATTTGGTGAGTCTGACTGGATAGAATAATGTCTTAGAGTAAAACGTCCATAACTCTCGGAATACATGTTCAAATATGCTTATATTTTGAGGGTAAACGGACAAGACAATTATGAACAACATTGAATAAGGGATCAATTAGTGCATATGTAATTTAAAGGGGATAAAATTCATCATCATTTGGGATACAAATTCAGGAAATAAAAGGAGGATAGCTCCACCCTCTCAAAGCATCCCATTTTCCATTTCATTCCTTCCAGGACACCAAGATGGAGAAATTTTCGGCTTACTATTTTATTTCTTTTCTTTTTTGTATTTTTTTAATGTCTTCTTCTTCCCCATTCATCTCGATTACCCTTACAATGGTGGGGTAAACATTTGGAGTGATGGGGGAAGGGTTGGTTGTAAACATTGTAATGCTTGAGTTCTTGGACGCAATTGAATAACATTCTGTTTTTTCAAAGTTGTTTTCAATTTCAAATAGAGGATTTTATTATCAAGTGAGATAATTATTGATTATTAATTCTGTTATTTATTTTTACCTTGGTAAAATAATCATAATCTCCCTCCACTAATTTCTGGTTTATATACAATTGAATAGAACAGAGTTTAGTGGTGAAGTACTCGACGATCGTCAGTATGTGTAAAAGATGTAGGGAATGTTCTAGATTTTTTTGGATAAACAAAACCTGATCGGGTATTGCCCATTTAAATTTAGGATATTCAATGCAACTATTTTACACATGGAAGGATATTTGACCAAACCAAGACCTTGGTAAGGTTTTCCATCACAATAATAATTTCACCATGGTAGTGAGAGAAAACGATTGTGAAACTCATTTTAATCAACTAAGAAGAAGATGATTGAATTAAATTGAAAAAGGATAGCATTACAATTAGGAAACCGACCCCGACATAATCAACCCTTTTATTTCATCATTTTCAATCCACTTTTTATTTCATAGTTTTTCAATCATTGGAATTTCAAATTTCCTTTCAAAAGCACAACATTTTTACCCCCGTTTTAAAGTGGCATCTCGTTTTGTGTGCACTCCACTTTAGGAAAAATCCTATTTCAACCATATTACTACATTTTAACTTAGGAAATAATTGTTTTTCCACTCCCTACAATAGGCGTGCATCGAACATTTCACCATTTCCGGGGTGTTAGTGCCACATACTAATTTTAAATATTTAACTTTTTCAATTAAAAAAAATTTTAAAAAAAAATTTATGTCATGTTGGTTTCAAATGATTATTTATTTAATTCATGGAACATTTACCCACAAGTGAAAGACCCAATTATTTAATCACCTTGTCCTATAGAGTATAGTGTTTAATTCATGGCTAAACAAATTAGGGGAGCTCTAATCCAAAACATCACAAATGATGAATTCAAGGTTGTAATTGAAAACCATAATGAGAACCTCGAATACCTAGTGTTGGAGGGATTTTCCATAGAATTAATTGAACTTCAAAAGTATTTTCAAGAATTTTATCAAGAAATTATCAAAGTGAAACACAAAGAGTAGGAGGTTCACAAGGATTGTGAAGCCCAATTCGAAGGTATTAGTAAAATAGTTCAAAACCTCAAGAACTCAATAAAGTGAATAGCGGAACACGGACATGCATCTGTGGATCATCAAATGGAGCCAGAACAAGAACTAGAACAAAAAAAATTGATTGAAGAAGTATCCTAAAAAATTATTCAAGTTGAGGAACCCATGGTGGCCTTGATGAAGTTAAAAGAAGATCCATTGAGCCCATTTCAATAAATGTTTGAGGAGATTGATGAAGATGATTTTGCAATTGAAATACATATGGGAGATCAAAAAGATCTGGATAACTTCTTGGTTGAGTGTGAGGAACTTCTTGAGCCAACTATTCCTCATTATGTTAATGATTTAGCAATATTGAAGGAAGAAACCAACCAAGTAGTGGAATTTGAAGAGAAGATAGAGGAGTCTAACTACCTACCTCTATCTAGGGAAATTCAACTCCAAGAGGGACCTTCCATTGAAGAAGGAATTGAAGACAAACAATATCAGAGTGTTAATCTTTTCATAAACTCATTTTATTTTTATTTTTTTGAAAATTAATAGTGTATTACCTACCCTTGTTTTAATTTTTCAGATTCATCATACACTTGAATTTCCTTGGAGTGAGAATATGCATCTGAAGAGGAACATCTAGAGCTCCCCAATCCTGTTGAACATTTAATGGAGGGAGTACATAAGAAGATCAATGTGGTTTTTCTGGAGGAAAATGAGACACATGATACTTACTTTTAAAGGGAATAATTTGATACTGATTCTTCATGCTTTATTTTTTTCAAATAGAATTAAAATCTGACATTTCCTTTGATTTTTCCCCAGATGTATCATACCTTCAGCAAACAATGGATAATAAAGAAGGTGTTGTTCATGCGGAACCCAAGAAAGAGGAGGACTCATTCATTGTCCTAACCCCACCATGCATGTTTTATCTCATTACAATGAGGGTAGACATGGTGCATTTTATTTATGGTGTCCTCAAAAAAAGGAAGTAGTTCATCCTGGAAAGATTTTTTTTTTCGTTCATGAGGAAAAAACTTCACCCACCATCAGATTGGGGATAACCAATTAGAACTACCCCTTTGGAGGCAGTCAAAACCCAGGGCCCACTTGGGGGATTAAACCATGTTTTATCCTTCTATTCTCATACAATTTCTATTTTCATTTCTTTCAATAAATATCTTATGTTTACTTTTGTTCTTTTATTTGTAGGTTTTCAGAGTGCATCACTTAGGAGGTTAACTCAATGTTGCACTGCAAATAAGTCAGGTTGTACATTTCCTTTACACTTTCTTGATGTTTTGATTCATTTTAAAATTGGCTTACATGTTAAATCAACTTGAATTCATTGAGGAAACGGCATCATTTAAGTGTGTGGGGGGGGGACCTTTGTAGTTTGGGATTTTCATTTTGTGTTTATTCTTTAAAAAATAAATAGTGTGTTTTCAAATTTTTTTGTGTTTATTTTTATATTTTTTGGATGGTCTATGAATCTTTGATGCTTAAATGATTATCAATACCATTTTTAAAACCCATTTCGATGAGTGAACCAATCTCTTTCATGGAACTGAGCTTAAATGAATGCTGAAATTTCTTTTGTTTCATTTTCAAATCTTTTGGAATTTCATTTAAAGTACACTTATTTTAGAAACCCAGGCCATATTTCACTGTATATATCTTTGAAATCACTTTCATGTGAGGCTTCTGAACCATTTTTGTCATATTCTTTTCATTCACCTCAATTCATGAGAGAACCAGACCATGTTTGCTTTAACCAGAATTTGATTTATTCCTTTCAAAACATGAGGTTTTGGGGTACGTGTGTTTTAAATGATTGAGGAATTTATTTGGATTTAATCCCCCTTTTCAAAATAATCTGTTTCATTATGGACCACCAATACATTTATCCTTCATTGTAGCCGTTTGTAGCCATGAAGTTCCTGTTAGGTTAGCCACATTACAAGCCAATTTTCCATATCCTACCTACTCTTGAAGTGAAATTTCATGATCTAGTTGAACTTAAGAGTGTGGGAAGTTGTCTTGTGGTGTAGTACCTCATTTGGTAAAACTATTGGTGGAATGTAAAATGTTTAAGAGTTGATGTTCCTATAGAATATTTAAATTTTGTTAAAACTTGGGCCTTTCTGGAGCTTTCATGATAAGAGAAGTTGTGCCTTTCTGGAGCTTCCGATTTAAATAAAAGAAAGATGTGACTTTCTAGAGCTTTCATGAAAAATCATGTTTGAAAAGATTGAAATTTTTACTGTTGAAATCCTAAGCTAATTGAACGATGATGGAGCTAAGTTTCTACAAAGGGGAAGATAAGGAGACCATACTTGAGGAAAATTAGAATCTTGCAATTTGGCTTCATAAAGAGCCAAGCCCTCCTTTTTCAGACTCAGAATTTTTAACTTCTAGATCATACCAAACGGAAGCCACAAAACAACCCGGAAAAGTCCCCATGAGAAACACATGTCCATTACTCATATTGGGTGGAGAAGTAGGAATTTATCAAGCCTGTGGTGACTCTTGTGTGAGTTTTGATGAGAAAAGCCTTGTTCAGCATTTATATTTGTGAGATGAGAGAAAATTCATATGAGGTAGGTGTTTTGTGTGCATGGGATAAGAAATGAAGTGGAAATATATTAAAACCTTTAATGGAAAACTTGAAATAATTATTTTTGATGAGGCATGATATCTTTTTGTTTCTGGGAAATGATTTGGAAGATCCCATTGATATGAGTTTTGGATTTGATTTGATTTGATTTTTACTTGTCCGGGAGTCCCAGTGCTATGTGTGGGGAAATTGATAGAGAAAATATTTCAAATTAATTTATATTGAATATAATTTTTTTAAACACACAAATGTGTTTCACTAAGATAAATTGTTTCATTTTCATGATATTGGTGTTATTTTGAGCTGAATAGTAAAAATTGGCCATTTTGGATTTTAAACAGTTTTAAAGTATTTATGTAGTTTGGCCATAACATTATCTAAAATGATTCAAATTTCAAAATTCAATCTTTTCCAAATTCTGCACATCTGGGACTTCATTTAATATTTTTGGACTAAAATCTAAATCAGCCATATGGATGCTCAAAAGAATCTCACAATTTGGCTCAAGAAAACTGTTTGATGTTCTACCTAGTTTTGGTGTGGGTAACATAACGTATCCATGGTGGGCCCAAATGTTGAGATATTAGGTATGTGGACTAATAATGAGCTTTGGAACATCTTTTATGATGTAAGGGATGCGTGAATTTTCCTTTTATGGGTTCATTAAATCACCCTAATCCGGAGGTTTGAGATTTGGCGAGTCTGACTGGACAGAATCATTTTTCAAAGTAAAACAGCCATAAATCTCGTATTACATGTCCAAATCCGCTGATATTTTGAGGGTAAACGTCCAAGAGGATTATGAACAACATTCAAGAAGGACTCAACTCATGAACATGTACTTTAATGGGGCTACAACATGTCAAAATCGGGGAGAAAAATTCTGGCTATAAAAGGAGGAGAGCTCCACCCTCTCAAAACATCCCATTCTCCATTCCATTCCTTCCGGGACACCAAGAAAGAGAACTTTTCGGCTTACTATTTTATTTCATTTCTTTTTTATTGTTTTTTAATGCCGTCATATTACCCATTCATCTCGATTAACCTTACATTGGTGGGGTAAACTTTTGGAGTGATTGGGGAAGGGTTTGTTTTATACATTGAAATACTTGAGTTATTGGCCACAATTGAATATTTCTTTTTCTTCAAAATGTTTTCAATTTCATATAGTAGATTTTATAATCATATGCGATCATTCTTGAATATTAATTCTATTATTTATTTTTACCTTGTTAAAATAATCATAACATCCCTCCACTGATTTCTGGTTTATATACGATGGAATAGACCCGTGATTAGTGGTGAAGTACTCAACGATCGTCAGTACGTGTAAAAGATGTAGTGAATGTTCTAGATTGTTTTGGATAAACAATACTCGATCAGGTATATACCATTTAAATTAAGGATATTCAATACATCTATTTTACACATGGAAGGAGAGTTGACCAAACTAAGATCTTGGTAAGGTTTTTTTCACAATAATAATTTCACCAAGGAAGTGAGAGGAAACGATTTAGGAAACTCACTTTAATCAACTACGAAGAAGAGGATTGAATTAAATTGAACTAGGATAGCATTAAAATTAGGAAACTAACCCTGACCTAATTACACTTTTAATTTTATTGTTATTCAATCATTTGAATTTCATATTTCCTTTCAAAAGCACAACATTTTTTCCCTCGTTTTAATGTGACAACCCGTTTTGTGTGCACTCCTCTTCAGAAGACATCCTAGGTCAACCACATTATTAAATTTTAACTTAGGAAATAATTTTTTTCCAGTCCCTATGACAAGCGTGCATCAGTAACAACACAATATTTCACATAACGTTATCTCTTCAAAGTAATTCGATATCATCCACAACACGCAACACTGAGTTAGAGAGCACCACAACATAACAAACTAGCCGTTCAAAAAGCAGTTATGAATAGTGTCAATGGAATTTTTAATTTTTTATACTCTATAAAATTTTAGAATCCATATTATGTGATTCTTATACATAATATGAGAATAAATTCATTTTTTTAGATAAAAGAAGTGTTTTTCAAAAATGAAATTTTACCGTCTTTTAATAGACAGACCCTTTTTATATCTAATATTTAACACTTTTGTATATTAAATTTGGAAAAATAAAATTTTTCTTTAGAATTAGGACATTAAAATTTAGTTTCAATAAATTTTTGATGTTTTTGTAATAATGTTCATATTTTGATGAATAGTAAAAAAACAAAATTTTAATTAAAAATAACTTTTTAATATATATAATTTACAATGTTAATTATACATTTGATTGGTTTTAATATTTCATTATATTATATTTTTATCATTTATTTTAATGTAGTTAATTGAATTTAATTTCACATTTAAACTGAACACGAACAAATGTAAATCTTTTGATAATTATTATTTCTTAAAAAACACTCTTTTTGTTTGGACAACAGAAATTAAATTTAAATTAGTTTCTGCCACATCTATTTTTTTTAATTTGTTAAAAATGAATTAATTTTCGAATTTGGAATTTCAAAATTATCTTCGGATGAATATTTGGAATTTTTATGAAAACATTCAATTTTTGATAAATTTTGAGAAACACTGCGCTATTATTTAAAACTGACTTTTTTTAAATAATTATTTATTTTATTTAAATTTTTTAAAGTTAAAATAGATAGATATCACCTGTATATGTTCAATGTAAAAAATTATAGTCATTTATTTATAAAATCAAATGTATAAAATTTTATTATACTTTTTATCCTTGTTTACCCACCTTCTTGGAGCATTTGCAAATTTGCATAAAACATAATTTTACCGCTTCTATGAGTTAAATTTCAAAAATTTGAGAGACATATTATATATCAGTGATTAAAATGTTGTTCAATAATATGAATATATTTTTTGGTGAATTGTAGCATTGGACTTTTATTTACCAAAGTTATATGTAAATTGGGTAATTAAAGGTTAAAAAGATTTTATAATTACCCAAACAAATTTGCTAATTCTATTGGATAGGTTTATTTCGACCAAAAAAACCATATGAGTATAATATGATAATTTAGGTACACTTGGATTATTTTTGGACATTTATTATTAATTTTTTAAAAAAATAGTTAAAAGTTTTTAATTCATGTTTTCATAAATAAAACATTTTAAATACATGGTTATCGATGAGATAATTTCGACTATAAATATTAATTAGAAAAATAATATGTTTTCCAGAATAAAGAAATTTTATTTATAATTTTTATACATTAATTAATTTTATTTATTTATGGCACAATGATGATGTAGTAATTACCTTATTAATAAAAGATGAAAATAGTTGATATTATAAATACCCAGATAAATTTACTTTGAGTCTTTTGGTGAATTAAACTAATTTTATAGATTAATATGAGAAGTTATATTTTATTCAATTAATATTTTTCTATGTAATCATTTTGTTCTGATTTTAACTAAAAACAAATACCAAAAAGTGTCAAAATTGACATAAAATATGTTTTAAAACAAATACTATATTATTGGTTGATATAATATTACTTAAAATAAAAGGTTCATCCTAAGGGAATAAATAATATTATACATGTCATTAATGACCACTTGAGGTTTTCATATGAGTTTAGAGTAATATTATTAACCATATTGGGTAATAATACAAGAAGACACAATAAAAGTTAAATTATTTAATTGAGAGTCAAATCTAAAAGATAAAGTTAAAATGGTTACCTAAAATTGTCTAAAACGTATTGGTTGAGAGGATTACAAACCATAACCACCTAATACTCGAAATTTTTTCATTGGGAGCAATTATAAACCTATTATTATTGTATCATAAATTAATTCTTTAATCTTTTCCTAATGTTACCCTCACATCTCTTATAAAAGGGATCTTCACCTTCTCTCAAATTCACACCTCCAAAGCCATTTGGCATGGCCAATACCTGCCAAACTATCCTCTCTACATTCCTCCCCTCATTCTAGAAGCCTTCTTTTAGTCATAATGCCAACCTATAAATCAATTTTGATCAAATAAAAAGGAAGAACCTGAAGAACAGGTAAATATTTCATCACCTCTTTCAAGTTCTTTTCTTCTTCCACGCCCCCTTTCTATGTTGTTACCATCTAAAATAATAACTAATGTAGCATTTATATAATATGATATTATTTTAAAAATTAAACAATCATATTCATTATTATATCCATCCTATAGATGACAAAGTCACCATACGTGCGTACGTACAGATTACTGTCTCCACGTTGTGGTGTAGTTTGTTATTCAATCACATCATCATTTAGATTGGTATACTAATGAGTATAGATGATGTAACTAATAAATATAACATGATAATAATTCTTTATATATGATATACCATGAAATTATATATGATTTTAATATTAAAAGAATGATATTGTCTCTTGTGTGTACGTACAGATTGTCGTCTCCACGGATGCGATGAGATTCATTCCACATCGTATCCTTTCAAGAATAATTTTATTTTGATTAATAAAAATAATGTTTAATGACTGGATACCATTCTGAATATTAATAATATACATCCTATACGTAACAAACATTACTTATGTATCAATGCATCTAAAGGAAAATGAATCAGTTAACACCCAAAACGATGATACTACTGAAATATCTTTAATAGAGCAATATTAAAAGATCATATATAATATCATATTAATGTATATGGTTATCGTCTAATTTAATAATAATTATTTCCCCATTATATGTGAGGTTAACCTACCCTCGACAAAGGAAAAGTAGAAGGTATATGCTAATTTCACAATCTCTTTATTATCCGAGGTTGTTTTTATATATGTATCTACTAGGACCTATTTATCATCAACATCTATATTTTCTTAAAAATGTATTCCAAAACATTTGTTATATTTACTATACAATGGTTTAAGGTCATTTATACCCTTATTTTACCTTATATTTTTTGTAACAAATCTTTCCATCATTTTCCAAACAAGTAACTTTATGACCGTTTTGATAAAATTAAGGAAAGATTGTTTTTTAACGTATACGGTGGGTGTGGAAATTTTCCACCATTATAACATCATTGAAGCTTACTATAAAAGTTTATAAGAATATTTTCAAAATAAATGTTTTCTTTTCTTTTTATATGTCACTTAAATTATTTCAAAATAGAAATAGATACTTCTTTAAATTTTTTTTGATTTCATCTATGTCAACATCGATTGATGGATTTTATGATTGTTTAAAGTTAATTTCTTATGATACAAAACTTCCATATTTTATTGATGGTTTTATGATATGTCTGATTGTGGATGTTTTATTTTTACAACATTCATTGTTTATGGATTATGTATTTACAATTCGTATGCTAGTTTTAATACGAATTTTTATGTTATGTTTAAACTTTTACAAATGAGGAATGCATTGGTCTTACTAAGTGATGAGTGGAGCCCATTATAGCTCCTCTATACATTGGTTGGTCTAATGAGATAAACTAGTGTCTTTGAAAAGGCCTTGAAAAAATCTTATTTGTAGTCTTGGAACAAGGAATTTACGATGTGGTTATGATGTCTGGAATTGTGCCTTCCACCATTATGAAAATGGATACTGAAATTACATGTGATAATTCGACTTGTATAATATCCATGGGAATAAGTAAATTACATTATTTCGATTTATATTTTCTATATTATGATGATGTTTTTGTTTAAAAGGATTTTTTAGTCTTATACATTTCCATAAATGATTATGCTTATTTATGAATGTTTCTGCTATATTGTTATCCTTACTCAGCATCTGAGCTCACCCCATTCCATGTTTTATATTCCTAGGAATCGAAGATGTGTTTTACGATTAATAAATAGGGATAAGATAGGGGATGAATGGTTCTCTCAAAAGATCATTTATTATGGGTTTTATTTTCTAATATGTAATGTAATGTTCATGTTTGGAATCACCTTTGCATGACTGCTAAACTGATCAGTCATTCGGGACATGATTCATTGTAATCATGGTAATGTATTTTAATAATGCATCGACTCTAGGATTATGGGGGTGGGTCATTACACCATGCTTCAAGATTCTATTTCAGTGGTTATGAAGATATATATTATGTATGATGTGTCGAAAAAGGGTTTTAGTCATGGAGATCCTAGTGGGTTATGTGGTATCTGACATGTGTACCTATGATTTTGTTTCCTTATTTCCAAATGTACTAATGTAATATAGTCAATTGGAGTGTGTTCTTGTATTTTATTTCATATTATAAAAAAATAATGTAATTTCTATGTATGAGAATAAATTGTCATTGTGATCTTCATGGGAAAGATATTCCATTCATGAAATTTATGAGATACATTACTAGGAATGTCATTTAATTGCTAGAGGCTAAGAATCCAAAGGCTTTCACCATAAATGACTCCCACTGTATTGAGGCTGCATATTTGACAGCATTTGATGTAGGATTATTCACTAAATGGAGGTGGCAGGTTATTACTGATGTTCCTTGCACCATTATGTTGGGTGTATTTCTCTCAATGTACCTAACTAGTTACCTTCTTCTAATAAAGACCAAGGGAAGAGTCAGAGTCTCAAATTTTCTGATGGAAACCTCTATTGTAGGATTTCACTACATTAAGTTATCGATTCTCATGTAGGATATATTTTATCACCATATACCGATCCTTTATATGGGTAAGATCCCCACAACGAATTTCTATACCCTTATTGGTGTTGTAGGTTTCGATGGTGGATCATATTGAAGACTATGAGTACCTAAAAATCTAAAAAAATCAATATTTTTAATTACATTCAATTTTTCTAGTGAATCAGTAAGTACAGGCAATATTACTTATGTTTTAAGATATCAAGGCCTTCCTGAGCCATTATGAATGCTTATCCTTCAAACCCTATTTGTCATTTCCCACTGGTTGTTTTATTCACAGTGGTGGGGAAGAATTTATGGTGAAGACAATATGATGTCACTTCATATCCAAATACAAAATTATCCACATCATTACATGATACTATATGACATACACTAATTCTTGAATCCAATCTATTATATGGAAATCATATTACTTCTAGTGGTCTAATATCCCCCACAATACATCATAAAAAAAGTGACATGTTTACCATTAGTCTTTTGTCAAATTTAATTTTCAAATAGCATGGTTGTAGAAAGTGTGGTTCCTATGAGTGATGCTTCACAAATAGTATTATTTTTGGCTAAATTTCAGAAATGGACGCCTTGGAAAATAGTAATATCAGAGACTTTGATCTTGGGAATTACTCAACAAGCATATTTACCATTAGAAGGAATCATTCAAGTTGCTGCTCTTGTAGGATTCAATTTCAATGTCCAATCATTAAATGTTAATAATTTCCTTTAAGAAAATGGAATAGTAATAAAATATATACAATTTTGGGTCCATTATTTTACATTTGTGCAACAAGTGGTGATTTGGGGCATGGTGATGTTTTCTTTGGATGAAATGGGTTATACTCTCATCAAGGCATTGGTAAGGCTTATCAGTATTTCATATTAGAATGAAAATGTTTCTCTTGAAACCATACTAAATTAGTATGTATTTTTTTTTGAAAAATGAGGAATATGAAGAATATTGGCCTATCCAAAAACCCCTAATATATTTTTCTATGGGTAGGGTCTTTAGAGCATAATTTAATAGTGACTAGGGAACTAGTGATGAGGGTTCCCCAGGTCAACTATCCCTTATTATGGTTGTGACTACCATACCTAGAATAGAACCATATACATCAATAACATCAGTCATCCACCTTTAACACAACTGGTGTTAGAAGCTTCTGAAAACCCATCCTCATATATGCAAGGGAAAATTATGTGCGATTAATTGTAATAAACATGTCCCACAGAATATTCATTTTTGTGTTTCATTATATGCTTTCCATGTTTTTGTGTATTCCAGTAACATATTTTTATTTTAAAAAATTTCTAGGACCCCACAATGACTACATGGTGGAGAATATATCTTCAAATGAAGATGTGTGTGAGGGTTATATTTCTTCAGCAGAACCATCATTACAAGACAAAAATATTTTAGTATTAGAGATGGTTGATATACAACTTCAGTTAGTCCCTGCACCTGGTGTTGATATTCAATCAATAGTGTTATTAGATCTAGTGTATAAAAACTCACTCTCAAAGGAAGATGAAAATAGTAGCTACTTCGCACATGATATAGCATTTATAGAGGCATGTTTGGGAGAATGTGATCACTGTTTGGGAAATGCTTCACCTTGTGTATCATAATTTGAGATTCATTAAACACTTTCTGATATCATGTGGGATGAATATTCATGATAGGTCATGACTCTTAGCATTCTTATATAGAGGGTGTTGGTGGAAGATAAAATATTAAGGAATCAAATTCCACCTGGTAAGTAAAAATATGTGTTGAGTAATTCATAACCCAAATGCTTTAATTACTTAATATGGAATGTGGATGACATGTTGGGTATATCCCAAAAACCCCTAAGGAATTGAGTCATATCATGGGTTTTCAAAGGCACCTAAGGATTACAAATACTTATATGCATGTACGAGATTTCTATAGATGGTAGGTCATAGGACATTATGAATGAGTCTATAGTGATTACGTGCAATATCATGTAGAGATTATCGCAAATAATTTCTAAGGACTGTGAATGATTTTTCAAGAATAAAATTTTCAGATAATAAAGGGGGTTATAAAGAAAGTAACCATCTTAGAAGGCTTTTTACACCCTAGGTTTATTGATAATATGGATCGAGATGATGATCCCCTATGCAAATATGTATTGAGTCAAGTGGTGTGGGACATCAATGGATATGGGAATGGAGTGTCACATTCCTACTTTTAGTAATGGTAAAAGACATGATGGAGTAATCTAAACGATGTCAAAACTGATTGAGGATTTTGGTTATGAAAATTTTAAAACATGCTCAAAAGTGATCAGGTTATGAGGATTATATGGTACAACCATTTTTAGGATGGACAATAGAGCCCTGAGGTTCAGGTGTCTGTTATAGTGATATTAGGGATCATAGGGATCAGAAATCCATTTTCTCAAGATAGTGATTTATTTGGTTTGTAGTTGGGATATTATATGTAGAAACCATTGGCATATATGAATAAAAAAACAAAGGGTATCTTGAAGTTGGGTATCGATATCTATGTTATGTGGAAGTTTGTAGATAATCAAGATACTAAATCCATTAATGAATTTTTATGGAAAATGTAATAATAAGGAAGGTTTCAAAAAACCTAAATGTTCTGTCTTACCAAGTTAACATGTTTTCAAAAAGTGGATATGTGAATACCAATTAATATAACTCATTCCAATATCTTTGGGTCTGGAAACCATGGATCCCATCTTACTCAGTCCACAAGGTGGTACCTACGAGATTTATTCCTTGTTTATTTATTCTCTAAAACTTTCTGATCTATGTAAATGAAGATATTAGTTAGTAAATACTTGAATTTTTCTCTGGGATCCATTTACATGTTTTTAGCCCCATATGGTTTATGTCTCCTTTACATTTATTTTATTATCATTTAATTTGGACCATCAAGGGTTAAGGATTAAGGCCATAAATCTTTGGCCAAAGTGTAATTAGTTTAAATATGTGATACACGTGGACCTAGTGTAGGGATTATGTTACAGAATAACCTAATTCGGATTCACAAGGTTAGGATTTCTCATACATCCATCAGAGCAGAAGATGATAATATAGTAAATCATTTCTCAATATTCTCATGTAATGAGTTAGGATATGGTATTATCATGCCTGTGATGGCCCATAAAAACCTTAGGTGATGAGTTCGTTCACAGTGTTTATAGGGTTGTAAGTATTAGGAAACCATTCCTTCAAGGTCATGATATCTATGGTTTGTAGATCAATGACCATATGCATAGATAACATATTCATACAGATAGATATATTTTCCGTTCTATGTTCCATGAATGGATTATTGAAACATGATGTGATCAAGGGATACTATGTGTTGTATGGGATGAAGGGAGTATAAGATGACAAAATAACCTCATTCGCTACTTGGATAGGGTCCTGTTTTTTTATCATTTATTATTTAATGATGGTGGGTGAGGTAATACACATTTTAACATCATTTAGTGGGTATGTATCAATTTTTTAGATTAATTTCATGAGATAATGTCATTTTCCATGTAGTCAAATTTCATTCAGAAAGGGAATTCCATTATGAGAATTTTAATTTAGATTATTTTGGTTGTTAAAACTAATATGAAAATTATGAAATATATCCTTGGGGAAACAATGAACTTCTTGGGGAATTTCGATGTAGGTTTAATATTTTATCCATTTATGTGAATATTTGTGGGTAGACATATTATAGATCATTTACTTCATATATTAATTAGACCTTAATCTATTATATATATACATATATATCTTAATCATGCATAATTAGAATGATTTTATATGAATTGACCCTCTTCATAAAGAAGAATATTCTCCTTTTACATGTTTTTAACATGATTTAATTTTTTCATGATGTTTAACATCTTGAGGCTAGGACATTAAGTGCATATTTCTATCCCATATGTATTTAGGCAGAATTCATAGAATTTTATATCATGTGGCTGAACCCATGATAGAAGATTTTGGAATCACTACATATCTTATAATGACATGAATGAATCCACACATAGTTATATTATGAAATATCCCTTTGAATGTATGAATTATACACATGGATAAGAATTTTTTTTTTCTTAGGGTTATAACCAAGAATCATAGACCCAAGCATTACTATGTATCTTATGATGTTAGTAATCCAGACACATGTTGTTCCTGAATGGTTAACAGTCTACACATGTCTGACCCATATGTATTGGTGTAAATAATTACCATTTATTTTTATAGATGGAACCATGACAGTATATATGAATCTCACTACATTTCTCTTGATTATATGAATCAAGACACTAATTGTTCTTTAATAGAGAACACAATATACTTGTCTAACTCATACAAAGAATGGGGAATTATTCCATTTATTGTTATATATAGAACAATGATCGAGGATCTATCTGTCACTAAATATCCTATGATGCAATGAATCAATCCATAAATTGTTATTAAATGGGAAAATCTATACGTAGGTCGGTACCATATGCAAAGGAGGGCATTGTTCCCGTTGAATGTTTTAGCTTGAAAATGGAGTGGAGAAATATGTGTCACTATGTATCCTATGATGATTGAAATCAAAACATACATAGTTTTTGAGAAACAATATAGTTTACCATTGTACATAAATGATATTTTTTCATTAGAATGAAAAGGAAATATTACAGATGGACCAAATACTAGAGATCTAACTATCACTATGTATCCAGAAATGGATGGAATCTAGAAACACATTTTTTTTGACTGGAGGGGTTGTTGGAGTCAACCCCAAGTAAAATAATCCTATTTTGAGAGGTCAATTAAAACATATATGTTTTATCATGAATTATAAAAAACCATGTATTTTAATGGCATAAGAAAATGAATAAGGTTTGTTCCATTTAGTATTATGAATCCAAGAAAAAGCTAGCCCTTTTGTGATATGATATGTCTCAATCATGTTAGGAATATAGTACCAAAATTCATAACACCATGTGAGCTATTATTATGTAGGAAGAAAGAAATGGAATATGTTTCTCTCACCACATAGATGCAGTTAGTGGAATGGACATGAGAATTTTGAATTATATTGTGTAGAGACATGATATATGATTTATGTAACCCAATGTTTCTAATTGGAATGACAGTAATGTCATATATTGATCTTGAATACCAGAAGGTTTAGTGTCATGTGATGAGGACCTAAGACTTGCAGTTTAATGTTTTGTGGTAAAGAATATAGTGGCTCATCATGAAGAAATATCACCGTTGGACCCCTGAATATACATAGTGCCATACTATGTATCCAATAAAGATAGGTATAAAGCCACATGTATTTATTGAAACCCCATGAATCTTAACATAATGTGGTATGGATGTCATACATGAATTTTAACATCATCTATTAAGGAATATGGTTATTTAAAGTTAAAATGATGTCTTTATGGTTTTCACACAGTATTATTTTTTGGGACAGGGATGCATATGTTGTGGGTAGAATTAAGACTTGGATATGGGTATCATTGTGTATCCTATGATTTAATGAATAATTACATGCATAGTACTTGTTTGGGAATTTCTATATGTGTATATTCATTGCACATGTGGAAGGGAGAAATTCGTTTATCTTTTTCATTGATCAAGATCATGTGTAATGATTTGTGGGTGAGATGATTCTTCCCGTACATTTTATCGTCATGTGGTGGGGGTGTCTTCATTGTAGTTTAAAATTATGTAGTATGTAAATATCACATATATATTAATGGCATGTAGTTATTATATTTTTTTACCATTTCTGTTCATGCGGTATAGATGCTAGTGGTTGTTAAGTTTGTAGTCTTACTTTAATGGCCTCTTTTTTACATTTCAATATCATTTAGTCATGACATATGGTGAATTTTTTCATCATGTGATGAGGATGACTACCCCATAGTTTAACATCATGTGGTGAGGATTTCTTCCACACAGTTTAACGTCTTACGGTCAGGATGTGAGAGATTGTGTCCGAGGCTGTGAAAAATATTTCTTAATAATCCTCGCATTAGTGAGGGTTTTGAAATATTTCCCCTCCATTGTGTCCAGCAAGTAAACTCTATTATGATATACCTTATGTAAAATAAAATGGAACACCCATTTTTTATACATATTTCGAGGATTATTTCATATTTTCATTGGTGTTCTAAGATCCAATACTATTTCTCCATGATGCAATGAAAAATGGAGAACCTTTTTATTAGTGGACCATTTGATCTAATTCTGATGGACATTGAGGTTGAGTTATGTATGAAACCTTTTATATTCAAGCATGTCTAATTCATCCAATAACTTTTGCGACTAAAAATAATATTTTATTTATCCATATATAGATTTTAAAAGTGGGGGGAATTTGACTTCTATGGGAAACAATGCATTAGTCCTATACACCGATGAATGTATAGTTGGTTTTGTAGTAATATGTTTGGTGGTATGATGTGTCCATGAATAATGGATGAGATTTCAATTAATGACCCCTTGTCCTAATTCACCATATAAGAGTTTATATCTAATAAATATTTTTTGAATAATATATTTGTACTTTCTATACCACATAATAACGAGATGAATGGTTTGACTCGATGATGTATGCTTGTTATAACTTCTAAAACATATTATATCAAATGATACTATTTTTTTCAATAGTATTGAATAAGGGACTCCAAATATGGTGATGATAATGGAATTCATGATTTTGATGATATTTTCATCCTAATTTAATTATAGGGTATCTCTTCATCCTATTTTGGAAAGAATTTAGTAACAGAAAGGATTTATTTAATCTTCTTAGCTATGGTTGGGGGATATGACATTGAAACATCATCTCACAATACAATAATCAACTAAGAATATTTATTTGTATGTAAAAATTCATGGGGCTAATGTAATATATTTTCATGAATTGGTAATACATGAAGTTTTCTAGTGAATTCCACACAGTTCTATATCACTTTTTTCATGTAGTATCATAGACTCCAGATTTGGGGGGAGAGTCTAGTCCTAGACTGATGAATTTCATAGTAGCCAACACAGACATGTTCTATTATGACAAAAATATCTCTTTAAACTATTAATATAATGGCGATTCCATCAAATCCTCTCTTATAGAGGTATTTCTGATCATTTAGACCATCCTGGATGGTGATATTCACTTCTATACAAAATATTTGATGATTTCAAGCATGGTCTATCAAGAGAGTCCCATTATGAAGGTAATTACTAATGGGCTCCATTTGTCCCGGGGTTGATATTTGTTTATTAGGGTCAGGGGATTTTTTTATTTTATTGATCTCCTACATGTCACAAATTATTATTAATGAGACCATACGTTGGTACGTGATGAAGAATATCACTTCCTCCTCGATAATCGAAACTAGTATTGTGGCTTAATTAGTAGGTGAAATCATACATGTATTCTATGATCAAGGAACATGATTCCATGTGGGTGAAAAATGTAAATCTTGAATTATTCCACTATTTTATCTATTTCTAGGGTCTAATTAATTATAGTTGATGGACAATTGACCACTTATTTCCTATATAACTAAATTCAAATCAAACATTATTGTCAATTAGAACATATGCAGTGATTAATCTATATCTAATCCATCATTAAGGGATTGTTATTTAGCCTCATTATTTTTGTAACCTCCATTTAGTGAGAAATAATAGTGAAAATTTTCTTTGTTTGTAGTAACAAATACAATCACGTGTACAACATGAGTGAGTTTTCAGATTTGCAGCCCCATTCCAATTTTACATAATGAGGCACCGAAAAAATATATCTCCAATGTCTAGGGAGTGTTATGGGAAAAGAAAACCTCATCATCTAGAATTGTTTTCCACTACTGTACTCTCTGGTGTGGGTGTTCTATAAGGAAATTTTTCATGGCCTATACTTTCACTAACTTATGTGAAATGAAATGTATTTAATACTATTGTAGAATAGCCACCAATTTGTATATAATTGAGTTAAAATAGGTTTTCCAAGGTTATAAATGAGATGATCAATATTAGTGACCAAGTGTATTTCAGGGTTCAGGATGTAATACCTCATCCTTTTTATAGAAAATATGAATGTGTGGTAGCTCTTATCAACAACATAATATTAATTCTCATTTCCTAGTGTCATTCAAATGAGGTATTAGGGGTTTTTCTCATTCACCGCATCATTTTTCTATGTTATGAGAGATACATGTGATTATTTCAAAAGGTCCATATATTATATTAGTCTTCTTCAAATCACTTCTAGAATTAGGACCAGTTGGTGCAGTAGATACTACATAAGACTCTCAAAGGCATCTTGGACATTCTCATTTAATTATTATGTGACTCCCTTATCCATTAAAATAATTAAGAGTAATTAGTTTATAGAAGAAATAACTATGACACACTGAATTTAAACAAGGTTTCCAGGGTGCTCCCTCAGTTATCTGATATTCTGAGGGCATGAAATTTCTTGAATTGCACTATTGTTATGGGGTCAAACAAGATTTCATAGTGGTATACCAGAAAAAATAGGAATTTCCAAGATGATACAAAGAAAATTCACATCTACAAATTCATCGTAAAAAAATTGCTAGTGCATAATGTCGAATATTGATTGATGATTCGTGAGGCGATCACATCACTATTGAGTATTTTCTACTAGGTTATGAAAATAATATTATGTTGTTTTACCCAATGTGGGCTTAATATTATGATTCATGTTGAATTGATAAGTATAACAATAATTCATTAACATAATTGGAATGAAGTTATTTCAATTGATCCCTAGGGGTACTACGATGGTATTGGATTCCTCAACTTGTGGGTAAGCTTTTACTTGATTGTACTCCGAATAGCCATGAAAGAATTAATGGTCATGGATGTTATAGTTACATTGATTACAAATCTTGTTTGTGAAAAATGAAAGGATGTGATTTGGGTAATTTCCATTATGGTCTATGAAATATACCCAGACCCTAATATGCACTTTATTTTTCATAACATGGATGGTGTCGTCGATCTATCTTTGGTATTGTACTTCATAGACCATGTTGACATCAATAATTTTCTAAACATATGATTCCAAATTATTATTAGGGGAATGGATTATACTCCTAGCTACCTACAAGAAACCTCGATGGTCCTCGAGTAAGACTAGATGGTGCATAGGCACATTTGGGTATTGTTCGGGAATTTGGGTGTAGAAGAATGTGAAATCATATAAATGTTTACTTATAAAATGAAATTTAAACATATTACTACTCTATAGGCATGGGGGAACAAGTCAATGTTTGTGGTGAGTCTTCTTATATTCATATATGACCCCTTTTTAGAAAATTAATGGCGGTGTAGATGCCTTCCACAAATCTGGGAGAGGGATTCTGGTGATCATAATCATTTTCTGACATATATGAGTCTATGGTGGAATTTTTAGACATGATATGTTACCTTGGGTCATCACTTCCGTTTTTGAGATGAAAGTGGTTGTGGGAATAGACACTATCATCCATAAATTATTTTGTTATTATATATATATTATGGATCATAATTTATTTTATACTATCACTGGTGTCATAAGGAGCATGGAGATATGGGATTAACTCTATTACCTCAATCAGATTTATATATAACACAAAGTAACTATTGAGAGTACTCCAACGATACTTAGGGGTGGTCCAAAATGCATTATGGTTTGGAACATTAATATTTTCATCCACCATTGTTTGTTTATACACTATTTGATAGAAACATACCTCAACATATGTGGCTTCTCAAGAACTGTGGGGGAACTATCACTTTGTAGTATTATATCTTATCATTCAAGGGGTTATTTCATGAATTTATGAAATTTTCAAGGTACCCCCACATTGATGTGAATCCAAGGCCTTCCAAGAAGGACCTTATATGAAGTTTCTTGATGGATAACCATGAACATTGTGTTAGATGTGAGATCCCCAAACCGATCCTTGAGATTAATCTTCTTGAGAGGTCTACACTATACCTTATCGTATACTTCAGTTATTTAATTTTATAGAGATAAATCACCTTCAATATACCCAAAATTTCAAAGATATTAATTTTGGATGTGGTTTGTATTCAATAAATTATCAATCATATCCCCTCAGATGGCCACATTGTGGAGTTTTCCCAAAACATATAGGGGGATTATATGTTCCTAAAATTACTCATCACGATCCTTCTATTTATACAAGATTTATACATAGAATTTTCATGGAATAATCTCGAATATATAAACATTTACTATAGTGAATTTTGTATTTCATTATTATAGTTTATGGAGGGCTACAAAGATTGCTTCCATATTTCCTTTGGAATCATCGAGCACATCCAGAATTAACATCTTATTTGAGAAAATATAAAATTGTTTCAAAATGTCATATTTTTATACTAGAGTTTGGTGCTTCCCCGGGTGGGGTTCTAATTATAATATGGTTTATGATATATTGTATTTTGGATAAAATATCCTCATGAGTGAGACATTTTTTGGAGATCATCAGCTGTTAGTGGTGTATGTAGTGTTGTAAATCCCCTTAGTCTGAGAAGATTAGACAATTACTCCCCTTCCATATAGTCATGTAAGAAATTTGGGTGTATATAACACCTGGAGGGTTCTTTGAAACATTCATGTCTATGTTGGGAAGTATTACGTTCTTCAAAATGGGCCCCATCTTCATATAAGACCTATATGGTGATGTCCCCAAGATATTGCATCCGAAATTGCTCATGTGGAACCTTGTATCCTCATATTCTATGTCAAGGGCCAAGGGCCCCCATTCATGTATGAGGAATTCTTAATATATAGAATAATCATCATTGAAGAAGGTTATACCAATTATATTATGTTAAGAGAACCAATGATGATCTATTAATCCAATGAGGGTCATATTATTTGGGACGATTCCCATGCTTCAGACATTATAGGGAATGATTTTGAAAGAATAAAATCATTAATTAGAGTTTAAAATGACTCTTCCTATTATGTTTTCTCCTTATTTAAAATGGTTATGTCCATATCTAGGAGAAATATTATATTTCACCTCCATTGGTGATGGAACCATTATTGAATTATGAAGCTGTGTTCTTAGTGTTTCTTGAGCTCGATTGACTATATTTATTGTAATATAACTATAAATTTCTATCCACACCTTGGAATATCTTTTTGAAAATCAACCTCTTCTTTTAACTGCTTCCAATGATGGGGAATTATCTAAAATCAAATATCTGGAACTAACCCTTCTTGGAGGACATCCTTGAAGATGAAGTAATCATTGTTGCTCTGACCCATCCTTCTATGAATAGCGCATAAGTCATGGTGATGATTGATTTTCACCATATTTAGTTTCATGGGTTGTGGCTGCTTGAGTATGTTATTTTTCATTTTTGTATTGATGTAAACTATGTAATTATTATTTTATCAAGAGTGTGTTTTATTAATCATCTCCTCAAATCATGTAGGACCCTAAATACTTTTGAATTTGGTCAAGAGTGTTTTTTATATTTATGTTGATCAATATGAAGTGATAGGTTTTATGGTCTCAATTTAGGTTCATGAATGTGAACTATTATTGGTTTCTATGTAACAGTTTTTATCATTACCTTTCCTTTCCTTTTCCCTAGGTTGAGGGCATGGTCCAAGATTTTTCTCTCATCAATTAATTGTTTCTTCCAAACCATTTTCTATTTCTAAAAATTCACAAAGTCCTCATGCATATTTCATCAAGATTAAGGGTATTTATATCTCATTATAGAGATTATCAAAACAGAATTCCAAAATGTTCTACATAGAGAGAGGGGTGCGGATTGAATTAGATAAACATATTTATCTAGATATATAGTAATATAACCTCTAATTTTCACATTTCTTGTAGTATTTTAGGTTGTCAATGTTCATTTTCATATTTTCAGAGGTGAATGGATAAAGGTATTAAAGATGAACGTCTTCCCATCCTACAACAGATCCCTATGAAAAGATGCGGTACCAAATTTTTTTGCTGCTTTTAGATTCCTTAAAAAAAATCCCATATTGGTCACATCATTCTCATCTCATGTTCCCCTCATTGAACCACATCAGAACCTAGGTTTTGTGAGATGTTTTTCGGGATCATACACACAATCAATGGCTTATAAGGTTGGATTTCCTATATTGGGAGTGGGGAATTGTCATCCACCCATTCAGTATATGGATTTCTCTCAGTCTACACAGGGGTGCTTCTCCCATCCATGCATTACATTAGAGAATCTAGAGACTCTTTTTCATAGATCAATACCAAATGTAATGGTGTTTTGTTTACCTCCCACCTAGAGGGATCGTGATTGGTTTTATGAGGTGGACCAATTTTAATCCTTTTCTAATTATTGATCCATTCTATGATATAATGATTTCCATTTTGGGGGAGATGTTTCTAATATAATGGAGGTAATTCATGCCCATATTGTACTTCCTCATTTATGTATACTAGTTTCCTAGATCCTGAGTCGGGTAGACTCTCAAATGCCACTCATGTGGGAAGATCATCACTTTCAGGAAGTATGGAAATATTTATATTTATATAAGCTATATCAATATACACAGTGGTAATATTTCCATAGACTAACATAACATTGACTAATATGAAATTTATATCTCATTATTATATAGTTCCAAATTCTCAACCAAATAATGAATTTATTCTTTTATGGGAGATAAATGGGATATGATCCCATATTTCCCTTAATACTTTCTAGTGTTCTTTTGTATATTTGGATAATCAATACTCATAGGATATATATTTTATATTCTACTATGGTTACATGTAAATTCATATATAGTTAGTGTATCTTAATCACCCCCTCTCGAGGTATGTATTCCATATTGTGTCCCTCTACAATTTTGTTTTGATAAAAAATAATTGTTGTGTTGATGGTGATGATATTCACATAGGTATACTAGGAAATGGTTGTTTTTCCCATTACCCTCAAAGCAATTGGGTGATTATATAATAGTTTCATAATGATTTTTTAATGCCCTTGGATATATTAGACTATTTTTTTTGAACCATTTTGGGTTTAATATCCTTATTCATATAATCCTCATGTTTGGGGCTACGAGTAGTGACCATGAGTGATGTTTTGGTCATGATTCAAAAATCGGGCCTGAAAAAGAATATTTCATCTTATGTTTGTAGAAATAGATGAGATACTAGCTGTTGATGCTTACCTACAATCCTGGATAAGTGTAATCACCCTTATGGTGATGATGATGATAAAAATTCTCCCATCCTATCGGGTTGGAGACAATTTAGGGAAATAATTACCATTTTTTATCATATTGTCTTGTATTTGATGACCCTGCATGTGTATTTAATTAATCTTAGCATGGGTATTGATATATTAATTCCCACATAATTTTTGGTCCCATTTTCAACTATTGTTGATATTTCTTAAATTCTCACATGGATTGATGGTCTAAGGGTTTTAGGAAGAGGTAGATATTTTCTTATCATTAAAGGTTGTGTTTAATCATAGATCGATTCTGTGTAAGATGATATTCTATTCTATTTAGATTAGAGTAGCTAGGTTTTTGTATAATATAGGTGCATTGGAAGCCCAATTTTCTTTCATGCATTAACTAATGGGACAAAACATCATATTCCATGTCTAAAATGAATTCCCACTATTTTTAGGGGATCATTACCATCTGTTTGTTTCTCTATCCCTCCATTTGTGACTTATAGTCATCATTAATCTAGGGTTATTCCACATTAATTTCCAATTACCATGTACATTACCTGGTCCCCAGATCTCATTGGTTGCTAGGAAATTTTAGGATGCCATATCTATTGATTTCGATTGTTCTAAGGGAGAAGGGAAGTATAATGATTCATACAATCCAAATCCTCGTATATGGTTAATAATGTGTCTTTTGAAATCAGTTTCCAAGGAGTTTTGGAGTATTAATAGAAAGAATATTTCAGATTTGCATGATGATTTTCTAGTTTTCATGTCCTGAACAACAGAGATACATCACAGGTCTATCAGACTATAGAATATGCTTATGCTATAATGGTGGCCTTGTATCCTAGTTATGAGAGGCGTCTAGACTTTGATCAATGATGAGATTCCCACATATTTTGGAGCATGTAAGGAGTGGAAGAATTATTTATTTGGTTAAGAGTCTCATAGTCATAACATTATAGGGTTTATAATAGAATGGATATCATATTTTTGGGTTACTCAATCTATATGTCACTATAGGATTTCTCTTCCTCAATCATACATGCTTCTAAAAGGTCAAATCACAAAAATTACACCTTTGTGTCACATAATTAATACAATGGAGTGTTTCTTGTAATGGATAAAAAACTATATATGGTTGAACCTATGGATTAGAGAACCTATATATTTATGAATAAGTATTACTTTTGAGAACCTCTCTATATTGAGGTGCCTATGATAGGGTACTATTTCATTATCTATGGGAGATATCTCCATCGGGTAGTTGATATTGGAGGATGATAGGATAAGAGTCCCTACGATCTGTCTCCAAACATCCATGATGATGAATATCAATATAATTATCTCCTTCAACATCGTTGTATGATTTGGTAAACCCTTTTGGTGTTTAAAAATGCATTGAATACCCTTAAGTAAATTGGAAGTGAGTAGTTCGGGGATAGAAGCCTCATTCACCCATTTGGTTGGAATACACCACATGATAGTTGGGATTGTGTACGGATATCAACATGTTTTATCACATCATCCAGAATAAGTTGGTAACCTTAAAGATCTATGATAATATAATCACATTCCAAAAAATTGGCTGGATAATGAAAAAATGTTTATATATTGTCGATAGGAGTATGAGCATGCATGTGGGTGGTTTCCAAAATATTTTACTCAACCATATTTGAAGTGTGTATATAGTTTCATTAAAAATAAAAATTAAACCTCAAAATTGTATGATTGACCTCGAGAATGTTGGAAGGAATATGAGACCCCTCTTATATATCATTTGAAGGATATTGGTGCAGTCATTAATCGACATAAGTAGGTATGTGAGTATAACTACTATGAGATACTGGAATATTTGATGTAGCTTAATTGAATGTAATATGATTCTTTAATGAGGCCATTGATGATATCAACTAGTATACGAAATTTGGAGTGGGGATATGAGCCTAATCATGTGACTTTGGAATATATCACATGTTGTTTTCAATAGGGATATGAGTATGTTCTGAAGCATGTGTCACTCTCACTTGGTGATCCCCAGTTTGAACAATAGTATGGTCCCCATTGATTTCCTTTGGCTAATTCAATTATTTTTTTCTGTATGAATTCACACCTTATCACAATTATTGTTCTACTATCTCATCACGATACACTGTTGGGATGTGAATATTATCCTGATAAGGTTTATTTGGATTATTCCCCTGGTTTCTTCGATAGAAAAGTGAACATATCCTAAGGTATGTTCCAATATAACATGGTGATCTATAGATGGAATGATTATATGATCCCGATTTAGTTCCAGTTACATAACAAAAATATTTCAATAATCCACCGAGAAAGGTCCCAGAATGTGTGCATTATTCATACGAACAACTTGTTCTTACTGATCAAAGATTTTCAATCCGTGGCTGCAAGTATTAGAATTTTTGGATTTCCATATTTATGTACAAATTGTAGATTATAAAGGTGGGGTTCTTTAGCTGATTGTAAAATGTAATTACTTTATAGGAAATGTGAAGGAATGTATGACTTTAAATTTTCTATCTCCAATGTCTACCTTAAAATATCATCAAGTTATGCAGGGATATAATCTCAGTCATGTACTCCTTGTTCCATTGGAAGATATCTATGTTATTATTTCATGGGGGACAACATATGTTCCTCCCACATTCATTTCTTAGGAATATTACCCTAGGGATGAACACAGGGGGAAGGGATATGATTAAATCCACTGGTTATCAACAAAAAATTTCATGCATGATTCATCAGTGGTAGTGGGGATATAAACTCACTCCTACTTTTTCCGATATCTATGCAATAATTTTGACTTTATTTGTGTCTGTACATTATATCTAGAGGTGGAAATATATTAGGTGGTGCCTTGATAAGGCTATTATGGGAAACCAGTGTGTTAGTGTGGGTGAATACAGCTGACAGTGTCCCTCCTAGATGGATCCTTAACCATAATAGAGTCAAATCTGACCCCTTGATCTAACATTATATGATACTAAATGTGGTGATTTTTAGTCCATGGGGATAAATTTTTTTATCAAATTTGTTGTGTAAATGAGAACCACTGGTTACACTATAGCATTTTTTAGACCACCTGGGGTCATCACTTTCAGCATCTACAGACCCATTCATGTAGACACGAGGGGTTGGATAATAAAATGTTGAATATATTTTAAGCCCATTTCATTATTCACATTACATTTAAAGTGTCATGTAGTATAGATCATTTAATAGATTCTATATGTTACATTCAATGATCAAATTTTTTGAACAATAATTAGATGAAGACATGATATCTAGACATGATGATGCTTGAGTGGTAGGTATCATTAGTCATGATGATAAAAAAGAACATGGACACTAATTAGTTCATATTATTAGAAATAATACGTTCATTGTCAAATATTCTCAGGTAATGGAATTTTACTTTCTTATTAATGGTTTAGAGTTTTTCATGTGTGTACTTATCATTCAATGGATTGAATTATTACATGAGGACCCTTGTATCATTGGATTTCATAGTGGGTATGTAATATTCATTTATGTAGAAGGTGAAAAATGAAATTTCTTGATCTGTGGTCAACCAATCATTTTAATTATTTGAGAGATTCATACCAGGTTCACCATTGTTTTCCTATGAAATAGGATGAATGGTGGAAATTAAATGGATTAATGAGAGTTTGGAAACATATACTTTTTAACACGTGATGTGGGTGGCATAGATGAGTGACAATACATCGAGTTGAATATTTTAATATTTAATAAAAAATCCCAATGGTTACAAAATCTATATCTCAATACAAAGAAATTATTCTAATGGATAGAGGTCCATTGGGGTTTTATTGACAATGATTATTGTGAACTCACATTTGTCGAGAGGATGGGAGGTCAGGTTGATAATGCCCATTTGAGGCTAATTTTTTCATACAATGTGACTCAATTAATTATTTATAGAATGTTCATGAAACCATATCTATTCCAAATATTGGACTGATTGTCATAAAAATGATCTGGTGTTGAACTCATCCATGTGTAAAGTGTTCTATTGATGAAAACATTTATATATATATGAGGTTTTCAATACATTCAAATTTAATGGGACTTTGTGTATATTTTTAATCCATTTAACTATGGACTCAATAATTAACTATCATCCAAATATGAAATTAATTTCTTGATGTTGGGATTGACCACTCATGAGGTTTCCAATATATCCTATTTATAATAAGAATCATAACTCATATTGTTCATTTGAGTGTTGAAGTTTAACACAATGTTGAAATTATATATATGATTGAGTACATATTCATCAAATATTGTGCTCAAGAATCATGGAGGCATGTAATGTATCCTACATATGATCAAAATCTAGTATTCATTGTTCTCTCACTCCCTCAAGAATTTACTTACGGTGGAACCCCTAATAAGGGGGCAGTCATATAATTCCACTAATCAGAGCCTATACATTGAGGTATCTCTATGTGTGGAAGATTCATGATTCTAATGACATGAAAACTACAAGTCCCTAATCCCGGAGGATATTAATTAGTGTAATAAAAAAGGTATATAATGTCATTGGTATCCTTGGAAATCGATGTGGGACTAAAATAATAGGGTGTACCTTATACGGTGTTTTATGGAGAGCTCGAACATTAAGGAGTCTTAAATTTCATAGTTATAAATGGAATCAGTTTCATCATGGTTCAGATGACTTATCAATCTAATTATGGTTGATGAAGAATGATAATACTAAGAGATATTAGATCTTCATGGTAAGAATATATGAGATTTGGAGGGGATTTCACCAAAGCGGGTGGCCATTATTTCTTAAGACTTTGGAAAGCATCCTACATATCATGTTTTTACAAGAATTTGAGTTCTATTAATTCATTCTAGTGTATGATTGAATATTCCAACTATAAATGGTAATTTTTTCTAAGGATGACTTCCTAACCAATCATGATTTCCCACATGACATATCCAATTTTCTACCTGACATTTATAGGGTGTCTATGTGACATGCATTGTGATGTACTGTCATGACTCGACCCTTGTTCGGGCTCACGCCACAACTACCCCAATCATGCCTCCATAGTCCAGGTGATGCCGACCAGTGACAGAGGAATAAAATACTTGGTGCGACATTTGGCTAAGAACATGTGCACACACAGGCATCCATCTCATTGAAAAATTGTAGAGAGTAATGAAAACAAGATACTAAACTACTATAAATATAAACCACAAATATGAATTTACCTTTTAACAATACATGTATAGTGATGAAAACTTATAGGCAAAGAGAAACAATTTACACCCAACTTGAAAAGTTCCACAACCCAACAACTGGTGGAAAAGTAAAATAGCTGAGAGAAAATCGATCCTTGATCCCAAGCAACGACCACCACACATGGTCAAAGACCAACATATCCTTATGCTCATCATAATTGAAAATAAAAATTTATATCGTCTGCAAGGGCACACTGAGTAGGGGAAATGCCCATGAAGCTGTGAGTAAAAAAAATACATAGTAGGGTGCCCTGAAGGAACAAGGGAGATGAGATAGATTTAATGAATAGGGGAACATTAGATAGAAGAAGGTACATTAAAAATGTATATCTCAACCCAACAAAGAAGTGAAGTAATATCAACCAAACATGAGGATATAGAAACCGTGAGAAGATGAAATTCATGTCGAGTCTTCTCTACCTAAAGGATGAGAGTAAACTCAAACCATCACGAGAAGCTAGATACAAAAAAGAGGGATTCATACGTTGAAAATCATCGCCTCTATTAAAAGGAGAGTAACCAAAACTCATGGTGTGGGTACTGAAAAGATGATATATATATATATACTCAGTTAATGAAACCTAAATGAGAGAATAAGGGAATCTCCATCTCACTTTCGTAGCGCTAGAAAATAGACGCTAATAGTTCAAAGAGTAACCACTATCAATGACCATAATCACACACATCTGCTCTGAACTGCATGTAAAATGGTCTCAATCACTCCACCTTGATAATATCCTATCTGGGAGGGACATTCTCACCCACATGATTTTAAGTCACGACATAAGGCCCCCCACTAGTGGTAAAATAACCCCTCATTATTGAGAGTCCAAAGTTATGTCAATGAAATCTCATCACTATGCTGCAGAGTCGAGAGATTCTGTCACAAATCCATGAACCCACTTCCATGCCCCTCTAAGGGATATGCTAAAATGAATCCTCAAAGAACCTACTACCCAGCCCAGCTAGAGGTCAATATAGAAAGTGTGAACTGTGAACTTCAGTGCCCAGCCCCTCTAAAGGGTATGTCCAAAAAGAGTAACCAGTAAACCTCAATACCCTGCCATGATGGATGGTAATCCCTAAAGATAGAATGGAAAAACTAACTTCTCATCCTTTCTGGATGGTATTCCCAGAAAAGAGAATGACAAACCTCCCTACCCATCCTCATTGGAGGGTAAGTCGATACTGCTATGGTGATTGTGAAGAGATCACTTCCATCAATGTCATCATTGAGCATCACCTCAGATTCGATCCTTTCCCATAACATCAAGTTTTTCCTCTGATAGGAAACACACTTGTAAAAATATTTTATCATATATCAAAATCCACTACGTAGGGCACCATCGTGATCTACGTGGAAAATCAATTTGAATATGTTACATGCAGGCCAAATTTCGAGTTTAGAAGAAAGAAATATTAGATGTAGAATATTCATAATGTGGTACAGAGAATGTGTGGGGATTGCATGATGTGTAATTCCTCCTCATAACTTAGTCGTGTACGTAGCCATAATCTTGTACTAAACTATGATTAAGTAACCACATGCCATAACAATGTACTCGAAGGGTACACGACACCTATAGACAAACAATTGACATGCGTGTGTTTCTTATTATTGATCCAATGTGAGAAAGCATAATTCAACTAACATACCTATTGAAAATGGCCTATGAAATCTAAATAGATCACACCATTGCGATACTAGCTGAAAAACGCACAGGATCGACTATTCAATATCCCAAAACAGACTCTCAGTGAAGAAACTGTATTCCATCGGGTTGTGTGAAAAAAGTTCTCCATGGGTAACATGCTTTGATCCTGAAGCACATATCAATGATCATTCCATTGTGATCCCGTCAGAAAAACTCATGGGATTGGTAATTCATACATCCAAAATGGACATTCGGTGAAACTGGCCACTCAGTTACCTTCAAACCATGTGTGGAGCAGGTCGATCCCATTGGTATTGAAAGCCCGACATTTGTGGAAAAGATAGATGATATACTATGGTGAATAAGAGAGACATTTAAGTGTGCTCCAAATAGTTTTTGAGTCCATATCAACTGTAACTATTGGAATATTATCTAAGTAGTATAAAAAAGGACCCAGAAAATTAAATTCTATTCCTCTTTAAGTGAGTGACCATCCATATAGAATCCTCTAAGGTAAAATATAATTGAACTCTCAAAATCACAAACAAAACATCCCCCATAATATTCCCCTAACTACATGATCCATAAACATTATGTTTCGAACCAGTGAGGGGTGTGTTCCATATCACCCATTTCCCACATGCCAAGGGATTAAGATGAATAAAAGAGAACCTCCTGGACATGGAGACCCTACTAGGGATTCTCTTTCTCATAGATTCAAAAGATTACCAAGATCCAAGATGTGTAATTTGGACCTCAACATTAAATTTGAACCAAATGAGGTGTGGATTAATGGAGTTCTATGTTTCTGGCCTCCCATAAACACCAACATCCATTCCACAAGAAAAATAGTCTTGGATTCCTTCTCTTTCATATTACATCCTACCACATTGAATCATCACTAATGGTTTGTAAATAACCAAAGGGTTATGAAAGTGCTTATAAATCAACAAACTCACATCGATCTCACCAGATCATGTTCTCCCGTTCAAAATGACATAAAATGTTCCCAATGTTTTTTCTTTCTGCACTCGAAAATGGGATAATATAGAGTCTAAGAAGACACCCTTTATCATGATCGCTCCATATTTATAAATACCATGCTCTATATTATCCAAATGAAAAACATAAACATATCTAGTACCTCTTTGTGCCATAGAGTGATCCTATAATATTCACTGGTCTGTTCTAGGCACATCATGTTATTTTACACATTATCCAAGAATAGCCCAGATAGTGATCCTATGAATCTATATTCATGTGTAACATCCTCTAGGTGGATGTCATCAAAAAACTTCTTCTAGGAAGGGTTTAAGATTGTGTGAATGAATAAGGGGTAGATAATTGGCCCGAAAAGTTGTTTTCCTCACCATGGAGATTTTAGGGTTACCCTGTACGTACCCCCTCACAGTTTGAGTTCCGAACATTAATATACCCACACCACAAAATCTATAGTGAGTGGTTCTAAAGATCAAGGGCGTGGAATTGGAGGGGACACCATTGGTTGGTCATGTGGAATATTTAATTTCTAAATGTATTAATATATTTTCCAATGATAAATATTGGTTAAATATAGTGACATTTAATTATATCCTATGTCATGTTTCCTTTGAAATAAATGATTTTTTTGGTCAGATTCCTCATTTGAAAACCACTTTTTTTCCATAGGAGTGGTTAATTGTTTCTATGAGTCCCAATGACAACTATCCTCTCCCTAGGAATAATAAGTGAATTATCCTAATAAGTTATCTATGTATTTGAGGATTTCAATTGGAAATTTTATCTATAATAGTATTTGTATATGGATCAATGAAAATAGACTATTGACTAGATAAATTCTCTCCCGAAAGGAGAAGAGGTCGTTTTTCCATGTCAGAATATGATTTGTGATTTCGTAAAATTTTCCTCAATGTGATAAATACAAACATTACTATGGTATATATGTGCTACCAAAAAGTCCATAATAATATTATTCATGATAAAGAAAATCAGGGACTCAATTATTTTACTTATCCTATCAAACTAAGAGGGGGGAAAACCACACTTCTATCTTTAATGATAATTTGACTGATCCAACATGAATATTATTGCATTGTGATTTTAAACCACATTAATTAAGAAAATAATAAATTAAAAAATACGGCAATGTCATCAAGAATTTTTGATGTTAAACCCCAATAAAATTATCTTGATAGAAATAGGGCCAAATAGAACCATAATACACCCTGAAATCACTGATTTTACATATTTAATCCTGAACTGTGATGAAAAGATATGGGATACTGTATCTTCATTCCGTATTCACCTAACATATTTTATTAAACAACATTTCTTACTCATGAATATAATAGTTATCACAGGATATCTATAGGAGTGGAAAATATAGTCAACAACCCCTTCTTGGAATCCCATGCACCACCTCACCCAAAGGATAAAATTTTCCTATTTTTGGTCCAATACCATATCCATGTACACATTAATATAAATATTAGATCCCACAAAATTCTTGTTAATATCTTTGATCATATATTGAGAAATAAACATGGTTCATTGAATGTATATGACTTTTATAAATGCATTTTTCTCATCACAGATACAATTACCGATATTTTGAGACATCATTCTATTGAAAATGGAAGAAATAACATTATATGGAATGTTACACATATAGATGGGTCTAAAAATATTATTATAGAATGATTATTTATTATACGAAATTAAAACCACAGTAGTAGAACTAGAAACCCATTGTTGTGGCCCACAATGAAAGAAATCATGGATGGCTTCAACGAGAATATTATTTATTGTATTTTAGGACATGACATAGATGTAACATGAAAATCTATCTAGTCTAGGGAAACTGTCACATTTAAAATTTCGGATGGTCTCCAAATCCTCCCTATCATGCATGATTCTCTCTAAAAAACATTGATATGTAGAACCATCACTTTAGTTATGGACTGCATGATTTAAAAAATCGTAACCATGGTACCCATCCTGCATGCAAAAAATAAGATTAAATAATAGATAATTGAAATGAGACACACACATACTATAATTCATATCTGAATCAATAATAATTGAGACATCATCCAAATGGATACCGGGATCACTACCTCGCCATTTCTCTATCCATATTCCATGAATCCAGTTTATGAAAAACGAAACTACATATGGACTAATTGATAAATCTTAAAAAAATATGTTCTTAAATGATTGAAGACATAAGTATGAAATTGCTCTATCCAATTTCAATAATTCATTGGGTGGAAATATCATAACTCAACCTTCATGATAATTTTTTAAGAAAGTTGTAAGAAATATACCAACATATACAATAACCAAAATAACATATCATTACAAATAATAAGGATATATGTTCATATAATTTTAAATATCACTACATGATTGTATGAGTTTCTCTTCTTACCTTATTCCATAGCCTAAATTATTACATTACTTATCTATTTGAGAAGAGTGTTTAGTTCCACATCTATAAGAAAAAAACTCATAGTGTCACATCTAGGGACAAAAAGAAATGAAATTATCAAATGATTCCTTAAACATTAATCTTAAAATAATTATTTACATAACATATGATTAAATCATAATCTCATCCCCATGAAAACTCACCATGTAAAAACTACACGAAACAAAATCATTACATAACTCATCATTCTTTTTTATTATGGATAAAATAAGTTAAAATAAAAAATATTCGAACAATGGGCCAATAAAAAATTTTATTACATGAATAGAATCATTTAAAAATGTCATCATATATTATGTTTCATAGTCCAAATAAAATTATTCAAATGGATTGTAATATTCTTCACATTCATTCATTACAAAACCAATGATCATATCTTGATAGGAAAGTCGGTATACTGTGAAATATCTTTAATATTTATATGTAAATATTATATAATACTTAAATATAATATGATTATTATTAATAATATAATAATATATAGTCAATTTGGATTTTTTCATCATTTTTTGCATCATTGTAAATAAATACTAAATTCATGATCTATCAGAAGGAGGAGAATGAGCCAGTAAGGGGATCTGTACTCTAGGGTTTCCCCGTCGCCATCGTCTACGGTGATCTTCTCTCTTGCGGCATCGAGGGTTCGTTCCACAGAGGATTAGTTCGGCATCACGGGTTCGTGATCGGAAGGAGTGGGTTCACTTCGGCGAAGCTTCACAATCAAAAGGCGTGGGTTCACTTCTGTGGAGCTGGTCGGAAGGCGGCGCTTTCAGATCTAGTCTAGATCCGGTTTCAAACCCGATCTGGTTGGACAACGGTGCTTCAGGTGGCAGACTTCATCCTCACAATGATGTGGCATCAGAGGTGTGGAGTTCGGCGGCGATCGGTGGCTCTGTTCTGGTCAAGATCTACTGATCTGGCTGGATCTGTGGGACAAGTCAATGACGGTATCTGTGGTGGGAAGTGGTCTCTTCCGGCAGTCATTGCAGATCGAGCAGGTGCGGAGGCACGTCACAGTGGTCAGTCGAAGGTGGCGGCGGGGTCGAAGTTGGTTTGTTCGGTCGATGGTGGGTCTCCTTCTCAGGATGATCGTGCGGGTGCGGAGGCACGTCGTAGTGGTCGGTCGAAGGTGGCGTCAGGCTCGACATTGGTTTGGTCGATTGAAGGAGGGTCTCTCGCTCAGGCGGTGGTGATGCTCCAGACGATGTCTGTGTATTTGCCGGCCAGGATTGGCGGCGGCGATGATACTATCGTACGGCGGCGAATCACGTCACGGAGGTTCTGATGACGTTGGTGGTCTCTCTGATCTTTGGTTTTGGACCTGTTCTGTTGGGCCTTTAGGTTGTGCTTCCTCTTTTCTGGTGATGTTTTTCACTTGTAATGGGTTTTCCCATTGGGATCTTCAATCATCTGATACTTTGGGTGCATGTCTCTGAATGGGCTTTGTCCCTCTAGGCCTATGGGCTTGTAATGGGTTTTACCTTACCCAACCCAAAAGGGATTACTGTATTTTTTATTTTTCATAAATAAAGGGGCTTGACACTAAACCTTTCTAGTAAATTCATGATCTATCACTAAAATCAATAATAATTATTTATATAGACTTTTCCCAAATAAATGATGTTGTTTCCAAATACAATTTTATCACCATATATAATATTTGTTTTCATTAATTTGATAAATATTACTATATGTTTTATATGGTATTTTTTATGTATTAAAAAATCAATGTAAAATGTGAATATCGCACAAAATACATCAATTAAATTTAAATGATAAATATCTAATGATGAATATATATATTAAAAATGAGATATGTTTTTGGAAGAAATATAAACACTTCATCTATAAATATAATGATAATAAATGTGTTGGGATTTTAATTTACAGTATCAATTAGTGTTTTTAGAAAATTAAATATTCATTAACAATCATGACATGATATTTCATTATTGATCGATTGGTGATGTATTCGATTTGCGATTCTACTTTTATAATGTATTTCATCATACTATGTATTGAGAAAGATTGATTTTATAACCCATATCAAATTATTTTTATTATTTTTTTCTTTTCATTCAAATTAGATTCAAAATAAAAATTTATTGGTTTAATTTTTTATTCATCTACGGTTTTATTAATTCATAATAGATGAAGGATACTTTTATATGAAGAATTATATTTTATTCATCAACTAGTTCTAAAAAAATATTCATAGTATTTTAATATCTATGCATTGTTGCATATTTACTTGAAACATTTTTATATTATTATAATATAATTTTCATATTTAGGATACTCAATCCTATATATGAAATTCAATTGTTTTTGTGGTACAAAGATTTTCTCTAGGATTTTCATAATTTTTATACTGTTTTCCAAAATCAACTATTTTTTATATTTTAAATTTTAGGCTATTTATTTCCTTTTGATCTCCATAGGAGTATTTTTAGATATATTTTTGAATTCTATTTCCTATTGACGTTTTTATGATTTGATAGATGGAATCTATATTGTGTTTAGTGGATAGTGTCATACTTTTCGTATTTGTTGAATTTAATTCACTCGTGACATTGAGATTCCATTCAATTAATTTTTCATTATCTAAATCTATTTATTATTTATCTTCATTAAACATTTAATCATAAAGGAGGATCCCTAACCATCTTGTTCATCATAGGAGAAACCATTGATTGTTGAATTCTAATGCTTTCAAATCTTTAGAATATTTTTATTCAGTGCACAATTCAATATATTTTTTCAAAATCCATCCCTTTATAAGTAAAATAATCTAAATTATATAAGACTTTATCATATGATATCACAAATGTTTACCATTATAAAAATCATTGTGGGCTATTTAATAGATTAAATCATATCTTTATTATCTTTAGATATTCATATTGGTGTAATATTAAAAACTATTAGAATGATGTATTTTAGTTTGAATATTTCAAATACTTTCTTGAAAGTGTAAAAATATCAATTGATCTTAGTTAATAATCATTATCTTCCATTTTTTAGTCTATGGATTTTGAATTCGAAAAAAGAGGACAATTCATATGATTGGTATTTAGTTTTCGATGGAATGCAACATCAAAAATAATGGTGATCCCAAGTTTTTTTTGTATAATGTAACCTTATAAAATTTCCATATATTATTTGACATATAATTAAATGAAATTAGTTTTATATATCACCTCTCATTGCAGATATTAGAATATGTTGATAAAAAATATTTATATCAAAATTAATATATTAATTAGTTGTGAGGGATTTTATCCATCACACATAAGATAGAAATATTTAAATAGAATGGTAGACCACCTGGGAAGAGTCATATATTTGGGATAACATTCAATGAACTTCTTCCAACATGAAAAAGGAATTTCGTTAAAAATATGAGTAAAATATAAATTACATTGATTACTTTTTAAAAAAAGTGCATGATAAAATAAATTATACTGAATTGATTATTACTCTCTATCATCACAATACTATGAAGATAAACATTGTATGAGTATGATATAGTACAAAATAATGGAACCTTAATGAAAATATATATTCCATATATGATCTACTAGTATTAATTTTTTTGCATTCGAAATAGATTACTGATATGTATAACATACCAAATACAGAATATTTATCAATAATTTGATATTTGGGTGAATTGTTTATAAAATAATTTTTTATCAAAATTTAAATCGATTATGAGAATAACCCAAAAACATATCTTCATCCTAGATTGAATGGAGTGTCACTCCATTAGGAAACATTATGATGTGTGAGTGAATTAAAAAACTCTTACAAATCACATTAATTAATTCCCTAAACCATCCATATCTAACCACTCTTAGATGAACATGGACTAAATGAAAAAATACCGAAGGGAAATTTATTATCCTTCATAACTGATATTTTAAGAATCATCAAGATCTCTAATATAAAGTTGTAATTAATTAACCTTAATAAATAATAAGTTTCATATAAAGTCTACCTAAAAGTCCAAACTATCCATCTCATATGGTAAATTCCCTGAGAAACAAGTCTAAATGAATAAGAAATACAAATAAAACTATAAATATATTAAAAAATAACCATAACATCATGATATAAAATAAAAAACTCCATCAAAAAATATACAACATCCTAAATGGTTTTTTGACAAGGCCAATAAAATTTTAAACCCAAAATACATTTCGAACACATGAAAATAAAATTGTGTTCCATATTGACCATAAATAGTTCATTGGAAAAAAAAATTCATGATAAATCCAAAAATGATACAGGAACATCTAAAACAAACCCGGGCCTACTGCCAGCAAGCAGAACATGTTGGGTGTGGTTATAAAAGAGATCATCAAGAAATCATCATAAATTTCTTGTATTTTATTTTCTAAAATAATATAAGTATTTTTGTTTGAAATATATATAGAAAATGTATATTAAAATTATAAAACAATCAAGGTATTTTTAGACAACCATATTTTAATGTAAACATCATTTAAAAGAATCATTTTAATCAATTTAAAAAAAGACATTATAAAACAATTTTTAGTCACATTTAAAAACACTTATATAACAATTCAATGATACCTAAAACATACATATATGAAATATATATCGATGAATAGACCAATTACATATAAAAATATACATATTATAAAAAGGGAATAAGTGGAATATGTTATAACAAAACCATAAATATATGAACAGTAATTTATCTACGTACAATAAAGGAAACAATAAATTTTAGATAATCATGGGATTTTGAAAAAATAAAAAGAATATACTGTATATGTAATCCTAATGGAATCCTTTTTGAGAATATTTGATGATATTATGTCTATAATCATTCATCTTCACTTAACTAGCCTCCTAGTTTCTCACCCCATATAGTC